>CM046660.1:18240251-18840251 GCA_025594165.1 Tamias sibiricus | reverse complement strand
CATGGCCAACCCCACCCTGGTTTTCACACCAGTTGGGTCAGTGGGACTCATAGCAAGATACTGAGCTCCAGCCCTTGTGCCTGGACTTTGCCTTCCTCGATTTTACCCCTTAGTGTAGAGTAGGTGCAGCCAGCATTTAACCAGTGTCCATGACTGGGGGTTGGGGGAGGCTGGGCACTCGGGACAGTGACATAATGAGGGGTACGGCAGTGATTGGGCTCTCACGGCAGACACACGGTACGGAGAGACAGGCAGAGGGGCAGTGGCCATGGAAAGGATGGAAGGCTACAGGCCACCTCCCAAATTACCCCCACCCCACCCCACACACTCCACGGCAGACACACGAGTACGGAGAGACAGGGCAGAGGGGCAGTGGCCATGGAAAGGATGGAAGGCTCAGAACCACCTCCCAAATACTACCCCCACCCCACCCCACACACTCCACGGATGCCGGAGGCCCAGGCTTGGGAACAGGAGAAGTCCCCCAAGAGGCACAAGTCCTTACAAAGAGAACTGGTTAGCCCTAAAGTCCCAGATCCGTGAGGTGGCCAAAATCGTGGCTGCAGTTCCAACCTTCAGAATTCAGTGAAACGGGGGTTTCCTTTGGGCGGAGGGCCCCACAGCTCAGGATCCCTGCCCTGCAGGAAGGAGAGCCAGCGCTCTGGGACGTCGGGGTCGGTCTTCTCCAAGGAAGTAATCCACAGGGTGCCACCCTCCCGCCGACCTTCCTTCTGTTCAGTGTCCCTTCTCCCACAGGTCACCCTCCAGAGGGGGCACACCGACCCGCAGCAGACCCCGGGCCAAGAAGCAGCGCGGTCCGAGATTGCGGCGGGCGGCCAAGGCGCCGCCCTTCCCGCGGTGCTCGGCAGGGGGCAGTGTCCCCTCCCGCCCCGCCCCGCCCCGCACTGGGTTGGCGTCCTGGGCTCCAGCTCTCCAGGTTTCCCATCCTTGGTTGCTGCCGCTGTCCCTGTGACACCCTCAGAGGGGGTTAGAGGCGGCGGGCGCCCCAGTCCCTTAAATTGCCCGGAAGCATCTCTCAGAGCCTCTCCTTCGCCCTCTTCTACTCAGAGGGGAAAAAAAAAGAATCAAAAGGAATTGCCCAAGGAAATGTTGGGTGTGGCCATATTTTTACATGTTTTTGTGTGTGGTGGTTTTTTTTCTGTTTTTTTTTTTTTTTTTTGAAAAATATTTTCTTATTAGCCCACCGATCAATTTGGAAAGATGAAATTTGCTCTTATTCCCATCACTGATTTTGAAGTCCCGAGCCAAAGCCGAGCGACAAAAGCAGGTTAGGTGACGACCCGGTTGACCCGTCTGTGAGGAGCAGCGGGGGAGGGCAGAGGGCGAGGGGCCAGATCATTATTCTTTTTTTTTCCACACTCTCTCACTCTCTCTTCTCTCCACGATTATTGACCGCCCCTGGGGCCTGATCACAAACCCTGCTTGGCCAGGGAGGCGGACACTTCGTCGGCTAGCGTGGCGAGCTGGGGCGAGTCCACCATGTTGATGCTACCGGTGGAGGACACGTTGCTGAGGTGCCGGGGAGACGTGTCCCCCGACACCACGGGGGACTTGTACACGATTTCTGCCCCGTGGTCCGTCTTGGCTTTGGCGTTCTCTCGGAAGGTCAGCTTGTGGGTTTCGATCTGCAAGGAGGGGTGGGGTGAGACAAAGTGCCAGGGAGAGGAGGGCAAGCCCTGGCGACCCCACACCACCACCAGGGCTGGCCTTGCCTTCCCACTGGCAGTGCTTGTACCAGCGGTCCTTTCCTCACCTGCTACTCCAGAGACAATGACCAGTGTGTTTCTTGTGTACCTTCAGGAGATGTCCCACACATATACAGATGGGTGTCAGAGTACATACACACGGGTGTGTTCAGTGTCTATGGTAACAATGTACACATGCTTTGCACTTTGATTTTTCAAACTTACTACCTTCTCTGTCAGTGCATACTGGGCCTCCTCCTGCCTGCAGATGACTGCTTAGCACACTAGCACAGCAGAGGGACCAAAACTTACTCCCCAGCATCTGGATATTTAGGAGCGTCCAGTAAAAAAGTTGCAAACAAGACGCGGGTGGGAAGCTCCAAGAGTGCTAGGGCTTCGTTTATGCAGAAGAACATTTGAATAACCTTGAATAACCTTGTACACACAACATTTTACACTCATGTAAGTGTCTCCTGGAAGTGGAGATGCTAAGTCAAAAGATTCGATTCTCTCCCTGCGCTGGGGATGGAACCCAGGGCTTTGTGTTTGACAAGCATGGACTCTGCCGTTAAACCCCACGCTGCCCCACACGTTATGCTCTGCTAGATTATCACCAACTTGCAACTAAAGGACGGTGTTGAAGGAGAAGCTTCAGATGGTCAAGGGCTACCTCTGGAGCTACCTATGCCAGCCTGGAGCTGCACAAACTCCTTCCTAGTGCCAGGGTCTGATGAATCTGAGGAGGCAGCAACTATGGGCAACTCTCTTGGGTACACTAGAAGAAATGATGTGATGAAGCCCTTCCTAAAGGGACAACAACAAAGCCAGGAGTCCCAAGGATACCAGGAAATTCAGAAGTAGAAAGTTTTAGCTGCAGGTAAGAGCTTGCATAATATTCTCTCCTGGTTTACTCAGGGTAGCCAACACCATAGTTCTGTCTCATGCTGGCCCCCAGGCTCTTCGAGTATCTGCTGAAGCAAGAAAAATGCGAACACATGTACACCCCACACAGTACCTCCTTTCCCCACAATTTCAGGAGTCCATGAACCCCAAGTGAAGAGCCTGACTGCAGTGGTTTGAATGTGGGTATAGATAAAAGCCAGACCCCCATTCAGGCTAAGTGCATATGTCTTGTTTTGGGTCACTGTTTCAAAAAAGGACCCTCCCATACTACTGTACTTGAAAGGTTATTTGAGAAAAGCTGTGATAAGAATATTTATGTTAATTTTTTTCTTCAGTGCTGACAATAGAACCCAGGGCCTTTCTCATGCTAGGAAAACGTTCTGCCTCTGAGCTACATCCCTAGTAGTAGTTAATGTTGGGTTTTTATTATTGTTGTTGCTTTTAAGCTCTGTTTCTTGAAAGAAAGAAAGAAAGAAAGAAAGAAAGAAAGAAAGAAAGAAAGAAAGAAAGAAACCTCAGCTACCCAGTTGCCCCTGAGACTGATCAGCATCTTCAGGTCTCAAATTTGTTAGAACTCCCAATGTGACTGCAATGGGCAGTCCAGACCCGATCCAGGCAAGATCTCCTGCTTTCCACCTTTGGAAAACTAGACAAGCCTTGACCAGGCAATGAACACCTGTATCCAAATGTGGCCTCCTTCCTGCCCTGCCCCCTTACCTTCTTATTCCCTCCTCCAGGGACATGGGTGATATTATCCAGAGACCCAATCTTCGACTGGACTCTATCCTTGAAGTCCAGCTTCTCCGATTTTACTTCCACCTGGCCACCTCCTGGAACACAACACACAGAGCAGCCTCTTGCCACCTCCCCATGGTTCAGTAGCCTGAGCATCCACTAAATGAGAGCTGCAGTCTGCAGAGCCAAATGCCAGGGACTGCTGGGGCACTGCAAATTTAGGTGAGACCCCCAGGGCTCTGGGGGAGAGCCCTCGATGACAGGACAGCACCGGGACTCCAATGGGGACCAAGCCAGGGATTCTCAGGGAGAATTGATGAGATTCTCCTTTATTTAGAATGTGTTGGATATAAGCACGTCCTTGCAAAGGGCTTGAAAACAGTTTGCCTCGTCTCTCTAATCAAGGTGTACATCAAATATTTACTCTGAAAACTCTTCTTCCTTAGATAATGCAAAGGTAAATGACAGCTCAGTTTGTGAGAAATTATGCTAAATTCTAAATTGGTTGACTTCCAACAAGTGAGATCTTCCTATATCAATATCCTGTAAACAACGACCCCACAAGATCTCAGAATCAAATTAAATGGCAAAATGCACACTAAAAAAGGAAAGACCTCCCTGCCCCCCCCCGCCCTCTCTCCCTCCTTGACCCTTTCTTTATCTTTTTCAAGGTACAAAAGATTGAATCCACAAGTGCTTTACTCCTAAGCTACATCCCAACCCTTTTTGTCTTTTAGACAGGGTCCTGCTAAATTGTCCAGGCTGGCCTCAAACTTGTGCTCCTCCTGCCTCAGCCTCCCAAGTTGCTGGAATTACAGGCATGCACCATGGCACCCAACCCTCCTTGACCCTTTATGCCAAGCCCAAGAGTGGGAGACAGGGCACGAGGAGGAGATGACCCATATTGATTTCTTGAGAAAGATGAAGAGAGCCACTCACAGCACATGAGGATGGTTGCCCGGGTGTGGGGTAGGGTTAGTTTTCTCTTACACTCAACTCCTACAAAGTGTCCCAGGGAACCAGAAAAAAAAAAAAATCAGACATGTTCTGATCTAAATTGACATTCTCTTTCCAGTAAAGATTTCTGCTCCAAATAGAGCCTGAGGGAGGCAGAAGTCCCTGCTGTGGACTCCCAGGTGCCACTTAGAATCTATACATGTGCTGCAGGTACCAAAAGGCATGCCAGAAATCCCAGACCCTTGGGAGGCTGGAGGATCACAAGTTCAAGGCCAGCCTCAGCAATTTAGTGAGACCCTCAGCAACGTAGTGAGACCCTTAAAATAAGAAGGGCTAAGGATGTAGCTCAGTGGTAGGTCACTCTGGGTTCAATTTCCCACTACCAAAAAAAAAAAAAAAAAAAAAAAAAAATATATATATATATATATATATATATATATATATATATATACCTGTGCTATTCAATATGGTCACCACTAACTGCATGCTGCTATTTAAATTTTAATGAAACAATATTATTTCAGTTCCTCAATTGCATTAGCCACATTTCAAGTGCTCAGTAGCCTCACGTGGTGACTGGCTACACTGGACGGCACAGATGTATATTTCTGTCACTGCAGAGAGATGGAGAGTGCACTGGTTTCCTTACGGTGTGGGACCGGAGGGAAAGGAGCATGGGGGAGCTCCAGTGGCCTCGTTTTCTGTTTAAACAAAGTCACAGCAAGGGCATGGCAATGGCCCAGGGGTCTCCTGCTGTAGCTGATGCAGTGGGTGGTGACATATCCCCCATGTTGGCTGGGAACCAAGCTAGGACATCCATATAGCTGGCCTTCGGGGGCACGATCAGGCCCACTCTCACCCTAAAAGCACCATGTACAAACTGCTGGGGCTCAGGGCCAGCGTCTCCCCTCCCTCCATGCCTTGTCTTGGCCACAGGGCCAAGGAGCAGCTGGGGCAGCCACGCCTCCCCAGCCTGGCAAGTTCCACACTAACACTCTCCTGCACTATCCGGGCGGGCGACAAATCCTTCCCAGCTTTCTGCCCCTCCCGGCCCGCCCCAGACCCTCCCAAGGCTACCTGGTTTGTGATGGATGTTGCCTAAGGAGCCGCACTTGGAGGTCACCTTGCTTAGGTCCACTGGTTTGTAGACTATTTGCACCTGGAGGTGAGAGAGCGTGAGAGAGAAAGACGAGAGACAGAGAGACAGGGAGAATAAAGAGGGATTATTTTATTATGGGTGTGACAATGAAAAGCAGCTGTGTGAGCCAGGGCCTGGGTCAGTGGTTCCGTCTGCCATTAGGAACACACCCAGGCAGAGTGGAAAAATGAGCTGTTGTTGAAATTTGGCGGGTTCTGCCCCGGGGAGCCAGGTCCTCACAGACTAACTGTGGGATTGCAACTTCTGCGACCCTTGCAGAACACAAGACCCTCAGGGAAGCCGGGGGACTCTCGGTCATTGTGAAGGGCCACCCTGGTTATTTAGCAAACAATAAATGTGAAAACATTACTCCCTTTGCTGACGTGAGATTGACAGGTCACGTCCAGTGGAGGCATAAAGGAAGAAGTGATGGACGTGATCCGTATTTGCAGCCTTTGGAAAACCTGCTTGGAGAAGCCAGAGTGCGGGGGGCAGGGCCCTCTGGGAGAAGAGGCTGCACAAGGACTGAGGGTGGGCTCCATTCTGGGAGCTTCCACAGAGCCCAGCACCCCCAACAGAACAGAGATGGTCAGCAAGCAAGACCCAGTGTCACTCAGTGACTCCGGCTAAGAACCAGCTTGCGCCTGAGCAGAGTGTCCAGGACACTTCAGCCTCTACCAAAAGGAGGGAAGCCACACCAACAGGACGGGCAGGCACCCAGCGGAACCACACGCCCAGGCCCAGAGCCCTGGCGAGTGCCAGCAGACTCGGACACAAGGGGGCCTGCGGGCTCAGAGCCGGTCAAGGGTGCAGCCTAGTACAGCCAGCCTTACTGCCACCCCTCCCCCGGGAAGTGATGGCCCCGAGTTGCCCCCTGATCTCAGCTCCCCCGAGGGACCCCCTGGGCTGGACGAGTCTCCTGAAGGCAAGTCTCTAGTAAGGCTGTAGCTTTGGGGGACCTGGATGGCAGGTCATGGCTGATAACCTCCCAGGTCCTGGGGCTCCCACGGAAACCTCCTGTGAGGTCACCTGAGGGCACAGGAGGCTCACCTGCACACTCTGGGAGGAGGAGGCCTTGTGTGTGAGGATAGCAGAGAAAAAGGAGGGGCTTTTACTTAGGTCTAAATGGAACAATCCCAGTAATTTTACTTCAGAGTCGTGTTGGCCTCTGCTGTCTGTTGCTGGGCTGAGGAGGACAGGGAACGGGGACAGGAGGACGCAGGGGCAGCAGCCTGCACCTGTGGAGGCGGGGCGAGGGATGCGCACAGTAAGGACATCTTCAAACAGGTCTGGGGCAGCCCGAGCTCTGGGGCGACCCTGAAGGAGGTGGACAGGGGCCTCGGGCTCTCCTCCCTCGGAGGGAGGCCGGACGCTGCCGTGAGACCCAGGCCTCACTCCCTTCCCTCTGGCCTGGGTGAGGTCACTTGTGAGAGGGAGCCAGGGTGGTGCAGAGCAGGAGATGTTGGAACCTGGAATGGCCGGAAGAAAAAGGGACAGATGAAGGTGTGCCCCTGGGCAGGTGGTCAGGGAAACTGGGGCCACCAGAGGAGAGAGGGAGGGAGGAGAGCAGCCTTGGAGAGGAGCCCGGAGCCCAGCCAAGAGGCAGGGGCATCCCAAGATGGAGGAGCAGGGCCTGCCTGCTGGGAAGCCCCTCCAAGCTGGGGAGGGCCGGGGAGCAAGCCAGAGATGGGGCTTGCCAGGGACACAGCCCCCCAAAATGCAACAGGCTGCCAGTGTGCAGGGTGACTCCATCAGTCTTCACCAGAGAAGAGCACTGAAGGTTCCTCCTGCAGCCAGCAGTGGCCACTGGCCAAGGACAGCGCTCCTGGTCAGCCTTGGCTGGCTTGTGGTTCCATGTAAGGTGACAGGCTAGCCCACGGGCTGGCACAGCACAGGACACACAGGAGGAAGTCCCTGTTGGTTCTAGGCAGAAGGCCGCGCCTCCCAGGCAGAAGGCCGTCCCCTCGTTTCCTGGGCTCTGCGGCTTCTTTGAGCAACCACTTGTCACCAGAGGGTGTGAGCCACAGGCTCCTGTGCTGTCTTCCCAGCTTCCCCTCCAGGAGAATCTGCCCTCTGCAGCACAGGAGCCCGGATGTGTGTCAACCTGGGAAGCACATGGCTTTCCTCCTCTGACCAGGGTGGTGGTGTCAGAGAGGTCAAAGCCAGAACACCTCAAACACCGGCTGGGCAGGGGCCCAGGAACAAGCACCTGTGGCGGGGTGGGAGTGGAGGACAGAGAGGACACTTAGCAGACACTGGTGAGGAAGCGTTAGTGAGGCCTACGCGCAGCCACAGAGGCCTCAGAGGCAGGGGGCGGGGTCCAGGTGCAGCACATTGCAAGAATAAACCCTCTGGGCTGGACGGACTGGGGGAGGTGCATTTTCTAGAGGGAGGGCCTTCTGGGGGACTGCCAGCCAGGAGCAAGGTGCTTCCCCCAGAGACCAGGCTCCTCCGGGGGGTTGGCTCAAGGATCTCAAGTCTCCAGCTCCCCAGGGTGAGGTCTGGGGAGTGAGCAGGGAGCTGGGGAGAGAGGACAGGAGTTTGACAGGCTGCCTGGTCCACAAGGGCCAGCCAGGAGGGTGACAGTGTCTCTGAGCACTTGGCAGGAAGATGGGAAGTGAGGATCAGAGTCCCATATCCCACGGGGACATGCCCACTGAGGATACAAGGTGTCCCCAGGGACATTTGGAGGCAGCCACATTGAAAAGGGCCCAAAGAGCAGTTCTCTGTCAAACAGGCAAATGGCTGCAGACAGGACCTCTGTGGAACTTTCCTTTGGCTCTTTGCGTCTGGAGTCCCTGGCTGAAGGTGGCGCTGGGTTTAAATCCAAGCTGAGAGGCTTAGGAATCGGCCCCTCCCAGAAGATGCGGACCACCAATCGGGCAGTCTGGACCCTCTTGTCCTTGAGGTAGGATGGTGAGACCTCTGCGTCCACTTGTCAGGACAAATGGGCCACCTGCTCACAGTGCAGCCACCTAAAGTGACACTGCCCAGCTGATGGGGGAGGAGGTGACACAGCCCAGTCTCAGGTGCTACCACCTTCAGCCCAAGTTCAAATGGGCTGTGGGGCTCCTGGGGACAGGGCCTGGGCAATGAGTGGGGGCCACTATGGGCATCACACTGTGAGGACCCAGCTTCCTAGGGAGGGGCCAGAGAGGGGATTGGTCACCTTTCCTGTCCTCATTTTCTCTTTTTTGGTAAAACCGGGGATGGGACCCAGGGTCTCACACTTGCTAGGCCAAGTGATCTACCACCGAGTCACATTCCCAGGCTTTTTGTTTTGATTTTGAGATAGGGTCTTGTGAAGTTGCCAAGGCTGGCCTCCAACCTAAGATCCTCCTGCCTCAGCCTCCTGAGAAGCTGGAGTTACAGGCCAGCACCACTCAGTCCAGCCAACTTTCCCCATTTGGCCGCCACGGCCCTCACAAGCTGGGGGGAGGGGCCCCTGGAACATGAGGAAGGGATCTGGCACACTGGGCACAAGTGTTAGGGTTTGCAGACCCTGGGCTGCATTTTCCAGGGGGACACGGGGCGATCCCGAGCCTGAGATGATTTATTCTGTGCAATGTCTGCAGGTCGAGCCGCTCATGCCGCTTCTCAGGAGCGCAGCGTACACACAGCGGGCGGGGGACGGACGTGTGCGGTACTCACACTGCCGCCGCCAGGGACGTGTTTGATATTATCCTTTGAGCCACACTTGGACTGGACGTTGCTAAGATCCAGCTTCTTATTAATTATCTGCACCTTTGATAGCCAGAAAAAAGGATGAGTGACACTCCACACCCAGACCCGTCCGCTCTGCACCAACGCGCGGCGCCTCCGGGAGCGCGGGCGGGGGAAGGCGCCGGGCCTCGTGCGGGGCGGCGGGGAGGGGCGGGCCGGGCCACCCCTGCCGAGGGACGGATCTTCAGGAGGAAGGGAACAAGGGGCTGCCTGCGAGGCCTGCGGGGTCGAGCCTGCCGACCTGGGATCACAGAACGGACCCCTCGGGAGGCAGCTATTCGCTTTGCGACAGGGCTCTGTGGACCCCCAGTCACTGTCACCAGAAGGCCCCGAGCTCTCGTCGCACAGCGCTCCAGAGCGGGGACATCAGAGAATGCACGCGCTGTCCTCTGGCCTGAGAGGCGCTGCCGCACCCCTCGATCGCCTTTGAAAGAAAACCCCAGGCCCCTCCCCTGGCTAGGACCGGGTCCTCTTGAGGAGTCCGGCTGAAGTCACGGCCCTTTGGGAAATCCCCTCGTGACTGTCCCTCGCCGAGGCAGAAGCCCTGGCCGCGGGGAGGGCGCTGTGCCCGCCGCCCCTCCCGCCGTCCACCTCGGCCACCGCCACCCCCAGGGCCTGCGGGAGACTGAGCGCACGTCCCCAAGCGCTCCGTGCGCCAGGCTGGCCCTGCCGAGGCCGGAGAGCGGCGCTTCCCGGAGCTGTTCTTTGCTGACCAGGGAGAGAAGGTGAGGGGACACCATTTTGGTAAGGGATGATTTTTACCGAATTTGCCTAAAAACTATGCAACAGGCCAGCGGGGTTTCAGGAGAACTGAGACTCAAGCCTGTCCGCACCGCCTTCCTCCCAGGTGTCTCTCCCCAGGAGCTCCGCGGGTGCAAACAGCAGCGCCCTGCTTTTTATTAATCACAGATGTGAAAAATCACCGGCTGGAGCTCCTAACTAGGGCCAGCAGGGCCAGGCTGGTTTCTGAAAATCTGAAAACAAAACCCAGTCTGCAGTGGCTCCTTTGTGAATACTTAGGACAGGCTGTGGTTGGGCTGGGACTGGGGTCAGGGTCTGGGCTCCCACCTGGTCTCTAACCCATCTGGTTGTTTTCTTGATTTTAATGGCCTGAATCCTAAAACTTTGGAATCACATATCTAACCTATCTCTTTATATTCTTTAGTGTCCCCGTCCCCCCCCCAGCAGTGGGGATTGAACCCAGGATTGCTTTACCACTGAGCTACATCCCAGCCCTTTCTTATTTTTAAATTTTGAGACAGTGTGGGGGGGTGGGGTGTCTCACTAAGTTGCTGAGACTGGCCTCCAACTTGGTGATCCTCCTGCCTCAGCCTCTCAGGTCATTGGGATTATGGGCATGCATTACCACACCTGGTTTATGTTCCTTTAAAAAAAAAAAAAAAAAAAAACTATGTTTTTTACATTAGAAAAGTACAGCACATGATTTAAAAAATAGAGTTGTGAAAACAAAGCAGCTTTCTTACCAACCAAACAGAATGACTATTGCATTTCTTTCTATTTCCTTGACGTCTTGTTTATAACCACTATCTTACACATACAAATGGTAGAATTATTGCATACATATCATTTTTACCATTTTGCATCCTGTATTAACATATCTTAAGGATTTTTCTTTTTATTTTTTTCTCTCTCTTTTTTTTTTTGAGAAGAGGTCTCACTGTGCCCAGGCTGGCCTCAAACTCCTGGGCTCAGTGATCCTCCTGCCTCTGCCTCCCAAGTCTCTGGGACCACAAGATACATCACCATACTTCTTTTTTCTTTTTCTTTTTCTTTTCTTTCTTTTTTTTTTTTTTTTTTTTTTTTGGTACTAGGGATTGGACTGAGGGGCATTCGACCACTGAGCCACATCCCCAGCCCTATTTTGTATTTTATTTAGAGACAGGGTCTCACTGAGTTGCTTATGCCTCTCCATTGATGAGGCTGGCTTTGAACTCATTATCCTCCTGCCTCAGCCTCCTGAGCCACTGGGATTACAGGCTGGCGCCACTGTGCCAGGCTCCAGCATGGTTCTTAATACTACATCCTGTTTCATTCTGTGATTGCCGTTCCTGTGCTATCCACACACTGATTTGCATCGATTCCAGTTTAAGTAATATAAACTGCCTCTTGTAACATCTCTCTGCAAGGATTTTTTTTTCCATATTATGGATTATTTTCATAGTGTAGAGTCCTAGAAATAGAATTTGTGGGTCAAAGTTATAAATATTCTAAAAACCCTCAATACAACTTTCCAAATGTCTTTCTAAAATGATTAATTTTCTCTGCGACTTCTGCTTAGGAAGCCACCTTCACCATATTTGTACCAGCACCGGGTATTTAAAACATTGTTTTGGCTCTTACCTACTTGAGAATTTCCAGACAGGGACATGCCCTTCCAGGTTAAGGGCATGGGCTGAGAGCCAAAGCTTGGATTTGAATCCTGGTTCGGTGGTTTACCTTCGATATAAATTTAACCCCTCCGTGCCTCAGTTTCCCCATCTGTAAATGGGGTTAATAACACCTGCTTCCTAGAGTCTTAGTGAAATGAAGTCAGTTAACTCCTGGAAAACACTGAAAACAGGGCCTGGCACTTATCAACCACCCAGTAAATGGAGGCCGTTGTTATGCTCCTCACCTTGGAACATCTCCAAGTCATAATTATAATGCAAGGTCATAAAAATCGTTCTGCTTCTTTGACCAAAATAAATAACTGCCTTGCTGGCTGATTCCGCATCCCTTTCCCACTGAAATCTCTCCTTCACCCCTTGTTATTGGCAAGTGCCAACGACACACAAATGTTTTCCTAACACAAATGTTTACATTTTGATCTAATCAAATTCTTTGTGGATAATTTCTTCTCTGCCATTAAATGTAAATGTGGAGTAGGATAGATACCGAACTCCACGTTCGTTTCTCGCCCACTGCAGCCTTTGTTTACAGACAGGAAGGCCATCAAAGGAGAGTCCTAAATTGGTCTCTTTGAAGCCAGTGGCAGAGCTGGGCGCGGTGGTGCACACCTGTAATCCCAGCTGCTTGGGAGGCTGAGGCAGGAGGATGGTGAGTTCAAAGCCAGCCTTAGCAACTTAGCGAGGCCCTAAGCAATTCAGCAAGATCCTGTCTCTAAATAAAATATAAAAAAGGGCTGGGGATGTGGCTCAGTGGTTAATTGTCCCTGGTTAAAAAAAAAAAAAAAATCAAGTCAATGACAGAAGCCACATGGAAACCTAGAACCGGGTGTCCTTGCAGCCACCAGCCACCTACCCATTCTGGCTTGTCCTGGAGGCTATTAACAACACTCCCTCTAGGCAGGTGCTGAACTGTCCTTCTGCCAGGGGGGAGACATGATGGCTTTGAATGAATTTCTTCCCCCTTCTCCCTTAAGGCATCCATGTGAATCCCCCCCTTTGGGAATCATTTTTTAGTCTTTTCATTGAATAAGTCCTGGAAGCAGATTTGCCTGCTTTCACAAGGATGGGTTCAACTTAGAATTAGAAAACACATACTCAGTAATAAAACAAGCAAATTTAAAGGATGATGTTAAAAGGAGAGGTCACCCAGATCCACAATTACAAGAGTGATTATTATACTTAGCTCTGAGCTTCCTGGAAGCCAAGTCAAAAAAGGAAATATGATGGGTTACGTAACCCTCCTTATGTGACAAACCAGTTTTTCAAGGAAGATAACCTCGTTTTCTGTACTGATCCACAAAAGAAACTAATCAAATGAATGAAAGGACATTAAGCAATAATGCAAGGTCTGCAACATACAGAGAAAAAAGAATTTTTTTCCAACGTGGTTTTCTTGTTCCAAGCCCACAAAAATAAGCAACAAACTCTTGTGGGCTTTGGCAATAGACACAAGGATATTTACAAAGCAGACCTGAATTACTGTTAGTCGTCACATTAAGTCAACACCCTTTGCAGAATCTAAGACTTACAGAAGGAAGAAAAAGCAATAATGGCTGGTATTATGAAACTGGAATCAAGAAATTTAATTTCTCAGCTGGAGCAACATGTACATTGTGCCTCAGCCCTGTCTAGACACCGGAAATTAGAGGACAAAGTCGTGGAAGCTCTGAAGTTTGATCCCAGGGACTCCTAGTCGGGGTGGGGGGCAGTCTGTGGTCAGGGCGTGACCCTGGACTGCGATGGGTTGGGGCTGGAGTGGGTCCACTTTGGTTTAGTCCATATCCGGGAAAACCCAGAGCTGTCCAAACCCTCACCAGGCCTTGATCTGGTTCTGTCTGGGCTCAGATCTCCCGAGGCTGCTCTCTCCCTGGCCCCAACCCTCCAGCTTCCCCAGGATGTCCCTGGCCTGCCTTGGGGCCTATCCCCAGCCCTGCTCCAGGCTAGCTGGGCTGGAGAGCACCTCCCTGCACCAGAGGAAGTTAACCCAGGCTGTGCTGTGGATGCCCACAGCAAACCTTGTCTTCAAGTCCAAGGTGAGCACCCTGGAAATGACACCAAGAAACCTGTCGTCTCCTGTCAAGTCAACTGCCCAAAGAGTCTCCCTTGGAATTCTTGGCGCTCCATCCTTAAGCACTGACTGCCCCAGGCGCCTTTAGGATTTCTCAGAAGCACACATGCTCAGAATGTGTGGACCAGAGGGCTCGCGGTTAGAAGGGTCCTGGGGACAGCCTGGCTCTGCCCTTTGCTCACTGTGGGGCCTCTAAAATCCTCAGTTCAAGCCACCGGCTTCCCAGCCCTGGAGAGGCAACCTGCCCCCAGGTTCAAATTTGCTTTCTTTATACCACATATATATTCTGCAAGTTTGTCTTAAAAAATATAGTTTGAGATGCAATGTTCCATTTATGTGTTAATAAATAATAGTGCATTTAAAACACTTCCATCTCCCTGGTGGTCAGCAGGGAATGCAGAGGGGTGGAAAGAGAGAGAAACAGATCTGAAGAAGATGAGCAGAGGTGAGTGGCAGAGAGAGACCAAGGATGGGTGAAGGAGAAGATTTAAAGAGAGAAAAATAAAAGCCGGGCACGGTGGTGCACACCTGTAATCCCAGCACTTGGGAGGCTGAGGCAGGAGGATCGAGAGTTCAAAGCCAGCCTCAGCAATGGCGAGGCACTTAGCAACTCAGTCTCTAATAAAATACAAACACGGGCTGGGGATGTGGCCCAGTGGTCAAATGCCCCTGAGTTCAATCCCCAGTACCAAAAGAGAGAGAGAGAGAGAGAGAGAAATCAACACAGTTGCAGAGAAGAAACAGCCACAGTGGGTGGGTCCAAGAATGAAGGACGTTCGCGGCACTCTATCGCCTCCTTGTGGCTTCCTGGAACATTACATCTCAATCCAGTCAAAGCCCTATGTCTCTGGAAGTTTCTGTCCTTCTGTGCCCCCAGGTTCTCTCCTGTCTCAGACGTGGACTTCCTCAGAGGAACTGACTTTACTTCCATCTGCTCAGGGCCAACCAGGCCACCTCCATGATCAGACATGAACAATCAGTGACATAGAAAGTTTTAAATTTCCAAGTATTTATGGTAATGTTGGAGATACTTAGACAATTAACGTCTGATTTATTACACTGTGATTAGAGGGGAAAAAAACTGCATTTTATGCCTCTGTCTGTGTGTGTGTGTGTGTGTGGTTTTTTTACTTTTTTAAAAAAATTAAATTTGTCTTATTTATTAAATTTACTATTTTTTTGGTGTGATTTAAAAAGTTATTTATAGGTATTTTTCTTTATGACCTAAATAGATTATTGGCATAATATTTGAACTCATAACAATATGCAGACCCCTGTCATACAGTTTAGTTCCTGGTATTTATCTGTTCACTTCCCTTTTCAATTATGTGGACTTCTTGTATGTTCATATTTATTTACTTATTCACTTATTTTGCAGTGCTGGGGATGGAAGCCAGGACCCCAAGCATGCTAGGCAAGTGCTCTACCACTGAGCTACAACCCCAGCCCATCTAATTTTGAGATAGAGTCTCACTGTGTTGCTGAGGCTGGCCTCCGAGTTGCAATCCTCATACCTCAACCTCCTGAGTCGCGTCACAGGGATGACAGGTGTAGCCACCACATGTGACTTCCTTGTCTTTTACTTTACTCTTATCTACTGTTATTTAACATCTCTAGTTACAACTGAATTTCTATGAATCTTTCTTCAGATTAATAAATATTTTCATAGTAGAAAATTTGGGAAGAAAAAAATACAAGAAAGAGAATCACTCACAATCCATATGAGTCACTATTTGTCATATTTTCTTTCAGACTTTCTTCCACGCTTTAAAATTTTTTTTTTTTTTTTTACTTTTGCAACACTAGGGATTGAACTCAGAGCCTCCCACATGGTAGGCAGTGCTCTACACTGAAAATATCCCCAGTCCATTTAAAAATTTTTATTTTAAGGTGGTCTCACTAAATTGCATAGGTTAGTTCAAACTTACGATCCTCCTGCCTCAACCTCCCAAGAAGCTGAGTTGAGGCGTGGCCACGTGCCTGGTTATGCTTCTACTTTTTCTATAGATCAGAGGTATTGCCTACATAATTTATTCATTTATTATATGACTATTTATGATTTTATAATTATTAAACATTATATTCAAAGATCCTTTTTAATGGTTTCATAATATTTTATAATATCAATATTCTCATTATTGGAGACATTCAAATTGTTTTTTTTGTAACTATCAATAAATGCATTTTTTAAATATTTAGTTTTTAATTATAGGTGGACACAATATCTTTTCTTTTTTTTTTTTTTTTTTTTTTGGTACCAAGGATTGAACTCAGGGGCACTTGACCACTGGGCCACATCCCCATCCCTTTTTTTATATTTTATTAGAGACAGGGTCTCACTGAGTTGCTAAGTGCCTCGCCATTGCTGAGGCTGGCTTTGAACTCTCGATCCTCCTGCCTCAGCCTCCCAAGTTCTGGGATTACAGGCGTGCGCCACTGCACCCAGCGGACACAATATCTTTATTTTATTTTTATATGGTGCTGAGGATCAAACCCAGTGCCTCAGCATGATAGGCTCTACCTCTGAGCCACAACCCCAGCCCTAAATGCATATTTTTTGTGCTTACCATTTTTTCTCAATCTCAGATTTTGTTTCTTTCTTTTTCTTTTTTTTTTTTTTTTTTTGGTACCGGGGACTGAACTCAGGGGCACTCGACCACTGGGTCACATCCCCAGACCTTTTTTTTTTTGTATTTTATTAGAGACAGGGTCTCACTGAGTTGGTAAGTGCCTCGCCATTGCTGAGGCTGGCTTTGAACTCGCGATCCTCCTGCCTCAGCCTCCCAAAGTGCTGGGATTACAGGCGTGCGCCACTGCGCCCGGCCTCAGATTTTGTTTCTAAAATGCAGACCCACAGCTCTTCCTGTGGATCAGGTTCAAGCTGGAGGCCACAGAGAAGCAAAGACCTCAGGGTGACCTGACCAAGGCTGCAGTCTAGTCCAGAGGCAGGTGCAGGACTGAGCTGTGAGAGCTAGAAACCTCCCCTTGTGGTGTCTGACTGCATCCATTGTCACCCTCACCAGGACACAAGGACACAGACATCCCATCACTCATAACCGCAGTGGACAGTTTTAATCCATCCCAGCTCCCCACCCCCAGGGCCACACAGGGCTGGGGCCAGCTGCGGAGGGTTGAGCAGTGGCTGGGTCTGAGCTGACCAAGGAGCCAGGTGCATGGAATCTGCAAATGGGGGCAGGGTGGTGACCAGAATAGGACAATTAGTCACCAAAGCCAGCATGCACAAGAGGCCCCAGTAGTTGGGGTTGAGACCTGAGGTCAGCAGGTAAGAATTGGGGCACACCAGGCCCCAGCCTGGTCTATCCAGTGGAGCTACCTGGTGAGGCCCACCCCAAGGTCACAGCAGGTCCTGGGGACTCAGGCACTAGATGTATAATCTCCAGCCCCCCACCCCCGCTCCTCCCTCCCAACCCCGCCTGGAGTCCACCCACCCTGTTCTCTGGTGCAGCACTGATTCTCTGCATTTTCCTTTAAAAATAACTTTGTTTTGGACTCTTAGAGAACTCCGTGTTCACTGTAGCAAATTGTGAAAACAGAAAAAGCCCAAAGGAGAAAAATAGGTGCCGTGCACTTCCCAGCCAGGGACTTAAGTGGGTCTGGGGCATCGGGGTCCGCAGCTCACAGGGGCCCTCTGCCCTTCTTCAGGGGAGTACCGTTCGCTGGGGTCCCCCGTCCTGTTCTTCGGACTCTCACGGCTCTGTCTCTTTGTAGCTGAACATTATGGAGCACTCGCTGGCGGGGACCCTGGGACCCGAAGATCTCAGCGCGGCTCTCTAGACCTTCGACCCAGGCCGGGGGCAGCGGGGGGGGGGGGGGGGGGGGGGGGGGGACTGAGCTTATTCGCCAGCCTTTCCCTTGTCCCTGGAGGTCCTGGGGTTCAGATCTTCTTTGTGTCAAGTCTTCTAGGGTTCGTGGACCTCGACACAGTCTCTTTCTGCGGCTCTGTCCCTTCCCACAGTGCTGCCCTGAAAGGCCCTTCCAGTGGGCGGGGATGTGCGTCTCTGCCCAGCGGCCCCCATGCGAGGACAGGTGGGGCCTCTTCCACAGACAGTGGTCTTCCCTGCTGCTCTCAGCAGAGCTGCAGGAATGGGGCGCAGTGGTCCCCAGCATTCCAGCCTTCCCAGACGACCTCAGGTGAGCCAGGGCAGGCAGGGAGCCGCCCCCGCGTCAGGCCTCCTCAGCCTGAGTCCCCCGCTGGCTCAGTGGTGCCAAGTCACACTGGCCCCCATTCTGGGAGCGCCTGCCACCTGAATGGCCAGGAGACTCAGCCTCCACCCTCAGCTATGGCCCAGGAGGCAGAGGGAATCCGGGAAGACTTCTTGGAGGAGATGGCATGTGAGCTTGGCTTGAGGGAAGGGAGAGGCCCGAGGGAAGGGCATTCTAGGCAGAGGGAAAGGGCAAGGAGGGACTGGGCAGAGCGCCCGGAGCCCAGCAGGACACGGGGCAGAGCAAGGGGAAGTGGGGGGTGGGCAGGCAGCAGGCCCAGCATCTGATGCGAGGAGGGGAGGCCATGGGCACAGCCCTGGTACAGCCAAGGTCCAGGACTAGGATGTGATGGGCACAGGGAGGCTGGAACAGCAGTGGTGGGGTTGGAAGGACAGAGCCGGGTCTTGTGGACTCTGGGAGGGGCGGGATAGGAGCGGGGTGCATCATCGTGAGAAGGCGCGATGCATCTGATGGCCGTCGGGTGGCTGAAGGGGGTGTCGGGGCTGGGAGAGAGGGAGGAAAGCCAGTTAGGGCGCCTCGTGGGTCAAACAGCCCCGGGGCCGGCACCCTGGAGACTGACAGTCACTGGGGTCCTGAGATGGAGCCTCCTGAGGCTATTAGGGACAAGGGAGCTGAGATGGAAGTGTGGACAGCAGCTGGGGGCGCTCATGCTGGACAGGGCCTCGTGGTGGCCTGGAGCTACTCCACAGGGCTACCTGGCCACCGGGTCCAACAAACCTTCTCTCTCCCTCCGTCTCTCTCTCTCTCCCTCCCTCTCTCTCTGCAGTACTGGGGATGGAACCCAGGGCCGCACGCGTGCTAGGCAAGTGCTCTCCACTGAGCCCCAGCCCCCGCCCTTTCTAACATTTATTTGATTTGGAGACCGGGCCTCGCTAAGTTACTGAGGCTGGCCTCAAACTCGCTATTTTCCCGCTCATCCTCCGGAGTCGCTGGGATTACAGGTGTCTTTTCTTTTAAAAGCCACACAGGAGCCTGGGTGGGGAGAGGCAGGATCTTCAATCCAATGAGGATTAGTGCCCGGGGCTCTGTCTGGCTTCCTCGACTCCCTCCTGAGTCCCCAGGAGCCGCGCCTGTCTCCGTGGCCCTGTGTGAGCCGCAGTCCATCCTTTCCTTGGTTAGAGGGGCTCCGCACAGGGCCTGCAGGGCCTGGCGCTGGGGCACCCGAGCTGTGGTCGAGACGCGGGATGTGAACGCACGTCTTCCTAGCACCGCCTGGCCTTCTCTACCCGGGAGGACGCCACCTCTGTTTGTCGGTGCGTGGGCCTGGGAAGCTGGGGTGCCCTCGCCCCCAGTGGGGAGGCGGGCCCTGCCTCCCTCTTGCCGCTGCACTGCCGGCCACCACTGCTCGAGCTGCGAGGGTACTGGTGTGTGGAATCTGGTTTCCATTTTTCAGGATGAAAGCACACGGTCCTGGTGTGCTGTGGTGACAGGGTCCACGTGGCCACTGCAGGTCAGGACTGCAGATGCTCAGCAGGAACCATCCTGCCCGCTCCAAAAGCCACTTCCCTGGGGCCTGTGCCCCACAGCTTCACGGGGTCAACTTCAAGTCAACCCCCAGGGCCCTCTGAAGAGCCAGGTGTCTCCAGGGAGGAGCAGGGCCAGCACCACCAAGGTGCATCACCCAGGACCAAGCCACGGTGACCTCGAGTCCCAGCACTGGGCTCAGGGCCAGCCTCCAACCCCCAGCCTCCAGCCTGGAGGGAAGGTGAGGCTGGGGGCACTGTGGCCCCCAGGGGCGTCCCCCCCCACACCAGGCAGGAGTCTCTGGCTCTGAGGACTGAAAGGCCAACAGAGGAAAGCTCAGGGCCACAGGGGAGGAAGGCGCCACGGCTGGCTCCCTGCAGTGACCGGCTCCAGCCAGGAGTGACATGGAGCCCGGTGGCCGCGGGGGAGGCGAGCTGTCCCAACTGGAGGGAAGCACCGACCCAGGGTCCCGAGGAACTTGCGCAGCCCCAGGAGGCCCCAGAAGCGCCCGACCCAGAAGGCCCAGTACACGGGGCGGGGAGGTGGGGGGACGAGGCCCCCACACACCACGCACGCCTCCTCTTCTCCCTTTTCCGTCCCCCTCGCGGTGCTGGGAGAGGAGGTGTTCTGGGCTGAACTGAGTCCCTCCACCCCAAATCCATATGTTGATACCCCAAACTCCAGCATCTCAGAATGTGACTGTCCTCGGGGGGCAGTTGACGGCAGGTCATTAAGGCAGCCCTAATCCAACAGGGCATGACGTTGTGCACAGGAAGGGAGGGCCGAGAGAGCACCCGGGCGGTGGCTGTCTGCCCGCTGGGGACAGGCCTCAGAAGCCGGCCCTCTGGACACGCCGAGGCCCGCAGCGTCCAGAACCAGGAGGAAACACATCTCCCTGCTTCACCGTCTCCCTGGGGGAGAGGGGCAAGAGGGAAGGGGGCCTGGCCAGTCCCCTGTCCTGCTGCCTGTTTCTCCATTCTTGGGACGTCCGAAGATTCTGTGGTGCCCGGCTAGCCCAGGAGTTAGGAGTCCCAAATGGAGTCCCCAAATTTCCCCATGACTGAGGATTAAAGAGAAACCTTGGATGCCCAACGAACGCCAGTGGCCACCCCTGGGTGGGTGCACGTTCTGAGCGGTGGCAGGGGCACCATGTGGGCACCCCCGCCTTGGAACCGCAGGCCACGGGGACACAGCCCTGTGCTCTGTGTCTGACCAGCCGGGGCTGCCGGGAGAAAGGGAGGGACCAGGGCTCTGCCCTAGCAGGACACCACGGCTTGAAGTGACCGATAAAGAGGTCAGGGTGGGGGCGGGTGCCCTGGGAGGGGTGGCAGCCAAGCCAGGCTGGTGACGGTAGCCACCCGCGTCTGCCCAGGGCTGGGCACCACACCTTGCGCGCAGCCCACCCCCCGCCTTACCTTGCCCCCTCCGGGCTGGTGCTTCAGGTTCTCGGTGGAGCCGATCTTGGACCTGACGTTCTTCAGGTCTGGCATGGGCACAGGGGCAGTCTGCAGGCGGCTCTTGGTGGAAGACGGTGACTTGGGTGGAGTGCGGACCACTGCCACCTTCTTGGGCTCTCGGGTGGGTGGCGTTGGCAGGGACGGGGTGCGGGAACGGCTGCCGGGGGTGCCTGGAGAGCCGGGGCTGCTGTAGCCGCTGCGATCCCCAGACTTTGCTGGTTCACCTGGGGAGAGAGGGAGGAAGGAAGGCTGAGGGGAGGGGGCCACCGCCCTGGGGGCCCACTGCCAGGCTCAGGACAGGAACAGGCAGGTGGGAACAAGGCTGAGAGCCCACTGCTGGAGAAGCATCTCCTCCTGCTGGCCTTGTCACTTAGGGACAGTGACGCCACTCCCCAGGAAAGCAACAGAATGTTCATCAATATCCCAGTACCCGGTGTCTCCTGCCACAGCCCTGGGGCTGACTAGCTGTGCGGTCTCAGGCAAGTCACTACCCTTCTCAGAACTCAGAGGCCTCAGATTGGAGATGGAGGGGGTTATGGAGCCTGCAGGGAGGGAGGCCGCATGGGGAGGCATGTGTAAATATGCTTTGCAAAATTCACAGCAGCGTGGCCCTTACCCTGCCCGAGGGCGACACGATGACAGCACCCAGCTGCTGCCCTCAAGCCCAGAACCAGCTGGTCCTTTACCCACAGTCCAACTCCAGGACTCCTGCCCGGATCCCTGGCTCTGGAACCACACGTCCACCGTCTGGCTAGCGGCCCGAGCCCACTGGACGAGCCAAGCCTCTTCCCACCAACCAGGTCCTGCTGGCTGTTCCCTCCCCAAGAATGCCCGTCCCCGACACTTGCGCGTGGCCAGTACCGCACGCCTTTCCACGCACCTGAAGGCACCAACCCTGCAGGAAGGCTTGCCAGCAGACTTGGTCCGTCCCACCTCCGGGAGTCCTTCACCCCTAACTGTGCTTCTGTGACCGCACTTCCCGTGCCCTGGTTACACTTCAAGAGTTTGCCTTTCTGTCTGCTACGGTCGATGTTTCTCAAAATGGGGCCCTGGGAACCCCAGGTCAGAATCTCCGGGAGTTTTTTTTTTTTTTTTTTTTTTTTTTAATATTTCTTTATTTGCTTTAGTTGTACACAATGCCTTTATTTTTACGTGGTGCTGAGGATTGAACCTGGGCTGCGAACGTGCTAGGTGAGCGCTCTACTGCTGAGCCCCAGCCCCAGCCCCTATTTTTTTCTTTTCCTTTGGCAAATCTCTGGAGCATTGGAGGAGGAAGTGAGACCTGTACAATGCGGATTGCTAGGCCCCATCCCCCTCTGCTAGAGCAGAACCTCATGGGGTGGGGCTGGCAAAACTGGTTTTCCTCACTCCACACTCCAGGCCAGGAACCATCCATAACAAACGCTGTAATCTGCAGTCCAGTGCTGTCGGCAACCTTGTCAGGTGACAGCAAGCACCTCAGTGTTCACAGTGTGAATTGCCATGTCTCTGATGTCCCTAGAGTGGTCACGTGCTATGGCAACAGGACAAGTGAAGGCTTTTCTCTTTTTCCCCAGAAGGACACACCAGGGACACATCAGGCCCGGTCGTGGTCACTTGAGAAATGTCATCTCTTGCAGAGTGACTCTGGAACAGGTCAATTACTCTCTCCTGAGCCTGGGAAGAGGGATCAGAGCCCACAAGATGGTCTTTTTTCCCCCTTTGATATCAGGGATTGAACCTAGGGGCGCTTAACCACTGAGCCACAGCCCTTTTTATTATTTTATTTTGAGACAGGGTCTTGCTAAGTTATTTAGAGCCTTATTAAATTGCTGAGGTTGGCCTCAAACTTGCTATCCTCCTGCCTCAGCCTCCTTAGTCATTGGGATTATGGGCATCTTATGCACCGGCCAACATAAGATGGTCTTGAAGTTGGGATGTCCTAACAGGCAGTGTCCAGCGCAGCCGTGGTGCTCACGGAACTCACCTTCAAGAAGGCCAGAGGTAATTTCCTACCTAAATCCTGGTTAGGAACCAGCACCCCAAATGCCTTGCGGCACATACCCCCATTCCTCACCCCCACAGCCCTTATCCCTGAAGCAAATGAGAACAGGCTGTGTTCGAGAGTCCACCAGACGGACGAGGCTGCACGAACCACACAGAAGAGAAGTAGCCCTCGGGCTCGCTGGGGAGCCTGCCGGCTTCGCCCAGCCCTGCCAACAAGCCCCAGGGTGCTTGTTGCCCTGGGGGCCTGCCCACCCAGGGAAGCAGGCCCAGATTTACCTCTCTCAGACTTTGCCCCTGCAGGGGGTGGTTTTCTCTGCACTTGCTTGAAAGCTTAAAAAGAAAAAGCCACAGACGGCCTCATTACAATCAGGCTTAAAGGGTCTTAAGGTGTTCTTCATGTTGCAGCCCAGCTGGCCCACCTGGCCCAGGACAGGGAGACGGGGACCAGGCACAGAGGCCAGGAAATCAAGTCCAGGGCCGAGCAGGGAAGACGGGTCCACCTGCAGGCAGCCACCTAAGAACATGTGAGAGCTGAAGAGCAAGGCACACCCTTGTCCCAAGTTGTTGCAATAGGTAAAGCAACTGGCATAAAGCCAAGAGACGCGGCAGGCTCAAAATCGTATGAAAATCCCACTAGACATTCTGTTAATTCTCCCCAGATCATAAGTGCGCGAGGGAAACCCCGGATAAGAAAACACTAGGTGAAAACGAAGCCCACCGCCCTAAACCAGCAGCCCAACCTCCCACACACAGGGGGCAACACCAGGTCAGAGCATGCAGAGTCAATCGCGGCTGTGAGGGCCACCGCAGGCTGGGCAAGCAGGGACACTGAGACAGGCCAGGCCTTCACAACAGCAGCACCAAGATCCACAGGCCTCCTGGGTGCCACCCAGAAGCAAATGCAGGCCACACCCCCTAAGTTGTGCAGCATCTAAACCCACTTGCTAGGAACAGGTCGCCAGGGCAACGGAAGAGGGCTGCCATTCCTAGCAGCTGCACGCGGCCCGCCTGATGGGCAGGCATCCAGCACTGACTGGGTTTGGCTCACAGGAGCCCAGGACAATGGGCACAGCTCGCCACTCACTGCTCAGCGAAGACCCTTGGGTTTTGCCAGAAGATTCCTAACATCCCCAGTGAGTGAGGCTGCGTGGGGCCAAGCCCTGTGTGAGGTCACCCAGAGTGACCTGTCCAGACTGCTGCTGTCTCCGGACAGTGCCACGTGCCCTGTTTGGGGCCTGAAAACCCTTTCAGCTGGGGCTGCCTCCCCAGAACCCTGGCTTTGGAGACAGAGAAGCCCCTTATCCTGCCACTTAACGCATCATGTGACTGCGCTTTCTTCATGCTTAAAACGAGCTGGTTAGACATAGCCAAGCAAACTCCCAGAGCCTCCATTTGTTCACTGATTAAAAGTGAGGATTCAGCGTCCACCCCAGAAAACTGCCAAAAGTATTACAAAGAAGATGAACATTCCAGTGCCTAGCAAACCGCAAGGCCTTGCTCAGCTGCCAGGGGTTATTAATTGTCAGTGGCGTCCTGAGAGAGGACTGTACCTTCTGGGAGCTTCCTCTGACCAGGACTCAAGAGAACATTCTTCTTACCAGTGCCCGGCGGTGTCTTTGGGCTGGGTGTGGTTTTGGCTGGAATCCTGGTGGCGTTGGCCGTGCCTTTCTGGCCTGGAGGGGCTGTTCCCCGGGGTGTGGCGATCTTTGTTCCAGATTTACTATCAGCCCCCTGTAAATGGAATCAGGGTAAAGTGGCTTTCACCAACGGGGAAGGTGCCTGTCAGTGAGTGAAGGCCGGCCCCAAGGACCCCTCCTGAACTCAAGGAGGCGGAAGTGGGTGACCCTTTGCCTTCTGGATGCAACGACTGTGTCCAACAACCTCAAGGGTTTGCTGCGCACACGGCCCCAAGGCCCCGCAGCCCCACAGCCCCACAGCCCCACCCCAGCGCCAAGCACCCTGGTTGCCGTTTCCTCCCAGGGGAATTATTTGCATTGGTTATCAGCACTGGCCCTGCTGATGTTATTTTATAAAAAGACAATAGAGCTTGTAGTAAGATCGAGGTCATCGTCCACTCAGTGTCGATCAGTGGGCAGGACACTGGGAGGCCATCCCCATGGGGACACCCATTTCCCGACTCTACGGATGTATCTGGCTGATTGTGTTGGCTTCACCAGAGACCCCTGGAGACACTGTTTGCTGAACCTGACCAAGAATGCTAAACAGAGCAAGGTCATGTTCTTTTGTTCAGTTCCAAATAACCTTCAGGTCTCGGGTGTGCTTAGGGCCCTTGGCAGGTGAACCCTGGCCAAAGGTCAGGAGCAAGAGCCGCACAGGCAGTCCGCAGTGGTGAGTCTGTTCCCAGGAGGGGACTGTTGCACTTAACAGGAGCTCCAAGAAGCAGCCAGCACCCACCGCAGAGCACTCGCAGGCTCAGGAGGGAGGGAGCTGATGGGACTGGCTGAGGGCCACCCAAAGATTGCTCCAGTTACCGAAGTCAGCAACCTATCCAGGGGTGACTTTCAAACTAGGATCCCCAGGGCCTCAGGGGCCCCTGCTGCCAAGGGCAGGGGGACAGGAGCAGGCGGCCCTGAGGCCCCTTTCCTCTGCAGCCAGAATTTTAACTATTCTGTGTGGAAGGTCTCTGCCCGAGCTTATCTAAAGAAGGTCTCCTCACCACTAGGGCAGCCTGGTTCTGTCCAAGGTCGTTTCCTTAACTTGAACTTCATCTCCTCTGCTTCAAAACTGCCCAATCAGGGTGTAACAGAAGAGACGAGTTTAGGAGAGGAAGCTGGCTCGGGCAGGGCTGGAGGGTTTGATCAAAGGGTCTGAGCTACCTGGAGTGGGGCCTGAGGGCTAGGGCAAGGCCTGTTTCTCAGGCTTTAGCACAGGAAGGTGTGGGTGTCTTAAACATGAACACAAATAAAACCAAAGTGAAAGTCGGCCCGTGGGGAGAGAGACAAACTGAAACAAGGGCCCAGACTAAAGGAACAGAGGCAGGCGTGTTTAAAGAACCCAGCCCAGTGCTGTTGGGATCAGCGCCCTCATCCGTCCTGATCAGGGGGAAAGAAAAGCGATCCTTTCCCGTATCAGGAGTTACCTGTCAGCTAGCTAGCTAGAGGCGCTCAGTGGCCATGCGTGACGGACGTTATTCAGCTCAGGTAAGACAGAACTTTTAAAGAGAAGACAACAGTGGATAGGAGAGAGAATCCTAAGTGAGGACTGCCCGGCTCCAACCCCTGGAGCTTGTGTCTGACACCACTGAGGTCACCCACACTCAAGTTTTCTGAACGAGTCTCAAATAAAACTAATCTTAATCCTATCTGGCAAAGTCCAAGATGGCCAAAGTAAATTTTTGCATGTTTCCTGTTGGAAATAGCCAACAGGCCAGGCTTGATGGACGGAGGCCGGCACCCCTGGTTTGTCCTAACTGCCTCTTGGGGCCACACTCTCAGGAATGAAAGCTGAGAGCTAAGTCAGGGCGTCCCCGGGAGGGAGTCAGAGTGACAGAGCAGCAACCTGGCCAGAGGTGTCACTGGGCTTCTCTGGTGGTTCCTCATCACCCTTGAACTCCCCGCTACAGTGGCTGAGGCCCTTTGTGCCAGCCCTGGCAAGGAGGAGAGCTCGAGGGTGAGGCCAGGGGAACAAGAACTGAGGCTCTGGGGCTGGTGACAAAACCAAAAACTTAGGGGTAGGTACTGGCGGCCCCTCCTCTCCCAGCTGGGCAAGGCTCCTCTCCACTGCATTTCTCCCTACCTGGCCAGGTGTGCAGCAGATTTGACCTCTTGCAACTGGGGCAACCCCAGGGCTGGGACCTTGCACCCATGTGTGCAGAATGAACAAAAGTGTAGGCTGCTAGTCCCTGCCCCTCCCCCAATGCTGAATGATTGACAGTTATTGCTTGGGCCTCAAGCATAGGGTCAGGGCTCTCTAAGTCCTTCAGGGTGCTCATCTGCCTTCCTGGGCTGGGTATGTGTGACAGGGACCCCAAATTTGCATAGGGCGAGCACTTCCAGTGGCAGTACTCAACACCTACTATCAGACTTAAGCCACCTTCTGCATCTGGAGATCTGGCAGATGTTCCAGGCAGCATTTGATTTTTTTGGTGGTGCTGGGGATGGAACTTATAGCCTTTTTCATACAAGGCAAGCACTCTATCACTGGGCTACCTCCCCAACCCCAAAGGGAGCTTTTTTTTTTTTTTTTTCTTTTTTCTTTTTTGTACCAGGGATTGAACTCAGGGGCACTCGACCACTGAGCCACATCCCCAACCCCCCCACCTTTTTTTTTTTTTTTGTATTTTATTAGAGACAGGGTTTCACTGAGTTGCTAAGTGCCTCGCCATTGCTGAGGCTGGCTTTGAACTTGCGATCCTCCTGCCTCAGCCTCCCAAGTGCTGGGATTACAGGCATGTGCCACCGTGCCCGGCCAAAGGGAGCATTTATTAGAAATTTTATGCTCTAAAATAGGTTTTATTGAGGGCCAGGTGGGATTTTCCAGGGAAACTGAGCAGAGCAATTTTGGGAATATTTAATATTTTCTTTTTGCAGTTCTGGGGATTGAACCCAGGGGTGCTCTATCCCTGAGCAACATCTCCAGCTATTTCTTTTCCTTTCCTTTTTTCTTTTCCTATCTTTCTTCCTCTCTCTCTTTCTTTCTAGTAACAGGCATAAGTTTATTAGAAGGACTAGGAAAGGGGAGAAGGGGACTCAAGGAAGAGAGAGGCCTCTCTGAAAGAAGAGAGACCCCCAGACCTTTTTATTTTATGTTTTCACTTTGAGACAAGTTCTTGCCAAGTTGCCCAGCTTGGCCTTGAACTTGAGATCCTCCTGCTTCAGCTTCCTGGGTGGCTGGGATTACAGGTTTGGGCTGCTGCACCAAGGTTCTGGAGTATTTTCAAGGATGCAAAGCTACTGAGGGGGCAAACTATAGCTGGAAAATGAAAGCCTGACAGGGACCGGCAGGGTTCAGGATGCAGGTATGTGACACACAGGTGGCCTCATTTGCTGTCCCTGGGATTGCTTGTTGAAGACCGACGACAAGGGTTCAGTCCAAATCGCCACTATGGCAAGATTGCAAAATGGTATCTACCACACCAACCCTTGCTTCTCCACTCTGTTTAAGGAGTGGATCAGTTTTCCCTCCTCTAATATCCTTCCAGCTCACGTCAGCCCCACACAGAGGATCAGCTACGAGCCAGGCTGCTCACCCCCCTACACTCCTGCTTGCAGGCCTTTGGTCCTGTGCTCCTCCTCCTTGGCATGCCTTTCCCTGCCCTGCTGCATCCTGCTCATTTACTTCCTTCACTGCCGCCCCTAGCTCTTTCCTTCCAGGGCTCACCCAGACCTGTGGCTGGAGACCACTTCCTTGCTCAAAACTCCCTCAGCCTCCTAATGTGTTCTGTTTATTTATTTATTTATTTATTTTAAATATTTATTTATTTGCTTTAGTTGTACACAATGCATTTATTTTTACGTGGTGCTTAGGATCGAACCCGGGCAGCGCACGTGCTAGGCGAGCGCTCTACCGCTGAGCCACAACCCCAGCCCTGTTCTGTTTATTTTGTGCAGCACCAAGGATGGAACCCAGGGCGCTCAACCACCGAGTTACATCCCAGGCCTTTTTATTTTTTGTTTTGAGATAGGGGCTCTCTAAGTTGCCCAGGTTGGCCTCAAACTTATGATCCTCCTGCTCCTGCCTCAGTCACTGGGACTGCAGGTGTGTCCCACCACACTCAGCTCCCTAATGCATTTCTTTCTTTCTTTTGTTTTGGGGGGTGGGGTACCAGGGATTGAACTCAGGGGCACTTGACCACTGAGCCACATCTCTAGCCTATTTTGTATTATATTTAGAGATACAGTCTTGTTGAGTTGCTTAGGACCTTGCTAAGTTGCTGAGGCTGGCTTTGAACCTTGTAATCCTCCTGCCTAAGCCTCCTGAACCACTGGGATTACAGGTGTGTGCCACTGTACCCGGCCCTGATGCATTTTCTATGTATCATGTGTATATATATGATCTCCATATATATAGTGTATCATATTTTCTATGCACATCTATCATATATATTTCTATGTGTGTGTGTATTTATATATATATAAGTATATATATAAATAAATATATATATTTGTTTAAATATATATATTTATTTATTTGCTGGGCCTAGACCTGTAGTGGCAAATGTAAGATGTGCAAGACTCAAACTTTATTGCAGAAAATTCAAACATACCCTCATTCAAACTATGCTGAGGAAATGGCAATTTAAGGAGCACCATGTCATTAACCTTCTGACAGTCTTTCTCTGGTGCAAGTATCAAAACTGATAAATGATGGAATTTTTAAAAACTTTGCAGAAAAACCCAATGCGCTTCA
Source organism: Tamias sibiricus (assembly GCA_025594165.1). NCBI lineage: Eukaryota > Metazoa > Chordata > Mammalia > Rodentia > Sciuridae > Tamias > Tamias sibiricus. The sequence continues at coordinate 18,811,092 of CM046660.1, read as the reverse complement.
AATGACAGTTGCTCTCTAGTGACAAATGCCCCCTACATGGTGTGTGGTCGCACACACAAAGCTCAAGCTCTCCATGACAGTGACCAACCGGCATGAGCGGCTCCCGGTGTCAGCTTACCTTGGCTTTTCTGTCCTCGCTTCCAGTCCCCTCTTTGCCTTTACTGACCATGCGGGCTGATAAAATATAAAACGAGAATGCACGTTACAACCCACTCTCCCGGTGCGCAGGAGAGCCAGCCGTGGTTTGGGGGCGGTGGCGGTGGCATGGGTTTTGTTCAGCTGGGTTTGGTGGAAACGCAGCTGGGTTGCTTTCCCCTGGCATCTGCTGGGTGTCGCTTGGTTAGTACAACACAGCACACTGGGGCCATTGCTCGGAGCGACCTGGTGAGGGGGCAGCAGGCTGGCCGAGGGCGGGGACATGCAGAGGAGAGGCAGTGGGGGCTGTTAGAGGCACATGTGGACGTGGGGCTGTCCTGGGAAGGTGGGCAGTGCCAGCTCCCACCCACAGACTCTCTCCCTGTCTCTGCCAGGGTCAGCCCCACCCGGTAGAGGCCAACCCCACTCCATGGAGGGAAATTTAAAAGCCATGGGTGGGGACAGCTCTGCCAGGCTCTGTCCTCCTGCTAGAGGTGGACACCCTGTGGCTAGACTCAGGCTTGGTTTCTTCTCTAGGGCCTTGAGGCCTGACTGGGGCCACCTTGGATTCCCCTGGCTCCTGGGGTCAGTTCATACACAATCCTAATGTTTGCCTTCTTATGCTGACCCCCCCGCCTCCCTGCTCCTGGTCACCTGCCACCAGCATAGGTGAGCCTGGTGGGGATGACTTCACCCCATTTTTCTGGTTGCACCCCCAGAGCCTGCCCCTTACTAATGGGGACCTCAGCCATTGCTCCAGGAGCTGTAATATAACCCCACCGTACCCCTGACCCCAGCCCTGGGGGTCGAGGAAGCTAATCCTTAATTAGTTATAGACCTTTAACATCCAACATCCACAGGTAACATCTGGGTGTGGGACTCAGCAATTGGTGGCTGTTGCTTAGGAAGCTGCCCCTGGTGGGGCCGGCCACGGAACCCCAGCCTCTCCTCTAGCTCATGCTCATCCTCCAACGTTGATGATACATTCTCTTCTTTGGTTGCAACATCATACTCCCCCTTGCCCAAGGACAATGAGCCTCCTGGGGTTTCTCACTGGCTGCAACGTCTTGGATTTCTGGAGTGCCTGGTGCTGCTCCTCTAGCCCAGGTGTGGCAGACCCACCTGGAGACAGTGGCTCCCGGGCTCAGCGAGACTGAGCCTAATGTGGTGCCCAGGTGTCTGCCCTTGAATAGAAGCCCGAGAGGACTGACTCACGTGCTCCTTTCTTAGCCCAAATCAACTAGCATCATCTGATCATAAGAGAATCTTTGAGATTGGCATATCCCCAATCCTGGTAGGACTCAACGAGCCCAGGAGATGTTGCCGGGAGGGAATAAATAAATGTGGGAAGTCCATGGTATGAGTCCTTGGAGGGCCACAGCCTGCATTAGTACATCAAAGACTGACAAATCCTCCAGCAGCAGAACCTGCTTAACTTGGTTTAAGGCCATGGGCCTCGTTTCCCCTCTGGATGCACCTGATGATGTCTGGTGGACCAGGATTCAATAAAGCATCACTTTAGAATACCCTGTGGTAAACTGCCAAGCCACAGTCATTTGTCCCCTCCTGCTTTGGAATTTAAAGTAGGACATAGGATTTCCCCACCCCCACTCCATCTTAAATTTTAAACACAGATTCCTTTATCTGTAACATTTCAAAGATTGCTCTGTAAGTAGAACCTAATAAAAACTGAATAGATGTTTATGACTGTGAGGTTAAGTAGCACCAATTCCTGGGCCCTGCAAATAATGCTAAAATGCTAACTATTCTAAAATCCTCAACCTATGAAGACATCCACTTTAAGGCCACAAGGTCTCTCCTAGGATATAAAAGTCCTCTCCACAACACTGGGGAATCTCCCCTCCTACCTCTCCTGACCTCAGGGCTGCTGTGGTTGGGCTCCAGGTGGGCCAGGCTGAGACCCGCCCTTTGATGTCAATGCAGGGGCCTCCTGGGTCTCTGGTCTCTGCGGAGGGAGGAGGAGGCACATTGGCCCAGAAAGATCCTGCTTCTTCTAGTCTCCTGCCACAAGGCAGGGCAGGGTGAGGGCAGGGCTGTTGGGCCAAAGGCTCAGTTTGGGCTCTTGGCCACCTGCAAATGCTGCTGCGTGGGTGTCACTTGCCAAATGTGACATGTCTGACGAAGGCAGCAGAAGACAGGCACGCAGGAAAAGCATGCTCCAGCACCTCGCGGAAGACACTGTGGCGTGTGGGAGTGTGCCTACCAGACCAGACCCACCTGGCTTCTAAACCTGGATCCACCCCTTCCCATAGGTGACCTTCAGCAAGTTACTCTACCTCTCTGAGCCTCGGTTTTCTCATTTGCAAAATGGGGTTGATTTTGCCTGTTTGGGGGTGTTGGGAAGTTTTCAGACCATGAATGTAAAGCACAGCAGAAGCCCTTGAGAACGGGGGTGGGGGCAGGGGTAGCTGCTGTCCTCTCAGTGGAGACGCCCACCAACCTCCTGTGGGCAGAGGGACCATGGAGGATACATCAAGTGGCCCGAGAATCGAACAGGGCAGAAAGCACTGGGCAGGGGTGTCGGTGACATGCAAAACGGCCGGCAAGCGTGAGAGGAGCCCGTGCTACTGAAGCCCCAGGGGCAGGTGGCCGAGGGAGGGAAGCGGCGGCGGCCCAGGTGCCAGTTTAGTGGCTGTCTTGGAACCCTGGGGTGGCAGGAGTCAAGGAAGGCCAGGAGCTCGCAGTGCCCGCAGCCTGGGTGGCACAGGAGGGCGTCGGGGAAGAGCGAGGGAGCTCAACACACAGACCTTTGAGTTGGGGGACCCGGCTGACGGGCCTCCCTGGCAAACCAGCTGCAGGCCGCTTCTCAGATGGCTCCGGGAGGCCAGCCTCTCTTGTGGCCTCTCCCACAGAGCGGCCCTGGGCCTCTAGCTCCTCTCCAGGGGCCCCCAGAAGTGCGGCCCTCTCCAGATCCAGCTCTGACCCCGCCTGTTCCTTCTGCACATTGGCTTTGATTTCCACGTGGAACGTGAACTCGGGGGCAGCCTCAGGCCCTTCCACCAGGGCCCCCGTGCTGGGCCCAGTGGGCTGCAAGGCCGGGGTCTCTGCAGAAACTTGGGAGAGGAAATCGACAGGGAGCGGGATGGCACCCCTGGCCGGGAAGCCACAGATACCAGGGGCTTCTCTGGAGACTGCAGGAGGGGACGGCCCTCCTGGAGAGGTCTGGGAAGGAGGGGAGTCTTGGGGTGACGACTCGTCGACGTCTCGGTCTTCATCCACCTCCTCCCGGCCCCCCAGCCTCTCTTTGCCATGGCCTCCCTTCGGAGGCAGGCCCTCCTGGTCCTGGTCTCCCAAAAACTGGCGCTCCAGCGGCCCACGGACTTGGCTTCCCACCAGGTCCTCAGGTCCAGTTCCCGAGGGCTGGTGTGTGGCCTCTCTGGGGCCTTCGGGTGGGATGGGGGTCTTGGGCCTGGGGGGAACGTGCTGGTGGGTCAGCCCCAGGGCCGCTGCGACTGAGGCCTCGCCCTCACGGTACCCCGGCTCCGTCTCCCTGCGCAAGCTCTCCTGGACAGCAGCGGGACCCTCCAGGGCGGGGCCCCCGTGCTCCTGACCCCACTCCTCGGGGGCTTCTCCAGGGCCTCCTGGTGGAGGTGGCACCGGGTAGGTGGGATGCTGCTGAGGACGGTGTGCGACCGCCTGGACGGCAGCTTCGGGCTGCTTCTCACCCAGAGATGCCACTGAGACTCCGGAAACTTCTCGGCCGAGCTCCTTGGCCGGGGGCCTCTCGGGCACTGCCCTCTGTGGGGCCGGAGCGCTCACCTTCTCTGGGTTGAAGAGGCAGCAGTGGCAAAAGGTTAGCAAGGGCACAGGAATCGTTTAGAGGGAACATCCTTCTTGCCATAAGGAAAGGACGCGCAGAGGGCACCGCGGGCGGGAGCACAGCTCTGGCTCGCCTCCTGCCGTCTGCTCACACGAAAGCGCACTTGTCTCACGGCCACCGACCTGCTGGGCGACCCTGGGTGAGCACCTCCCCTCTCTGGGCCTCAGTTTTCTTTTCTATCAAAGGAGGGCTTGGCCCTGGTCACCTCCAAAGCCCCTCCTGGTGTGGGCGCTACTCTCCATTTACTGGCAGAATCTGGCGGGCCGGAGCTTGTCAGGGGGCCCCCCTGTCCTCTTCTTCTTTCTTACTGTTCCCCTTTCTGGCAAATGAAGCCAGCGGGTGCCACACACCCATCGAGCCTCCAGCCCGCGTTCTGACAGATCTGGAAATCCATGATCTCTAATCAGCAAGGACTGAGCGCGGAGTGACAGAGCTGCCACAGAGTCCAGACCTCTCCAGCTCACCCATCACAGCACACCGTCCGCCCACGGAGAGGCAGGGCCACGGTGGCAGCCAAGAGCTCAGGGACGCCTGCTCTAACCGGTCACACCACGTGCTGCACACTCAGCGGATGGAGGCCACACTCGTCCCCCCCACCCCTGCTTATTCATGTGACATTCATGTGAGTCCCTCTGTGCAGCGTGTGGCTGTGTGTGTTCTGAGCAGGAGGGCTGTGCCCTTTGGTCCTCATGAGAACACTTTAGTTATTTTGACTCCCAACTCCGAGCATCCCACCTGGTTCCAACAGAAGAACCCACGTAACTGCCCGGCTCTCCTCGGGCCAGACCTGGGACCCCAAAGGATTCAGGGACTTGGAGAAGAGATTAGGATGAGGGGAGGGAAAGCAGGGGAGCACATCGGGTGTCCACACATGTGTGCAGCTGTGGGCATGTGGGTAACGTGCGGACCGGACCCCCATCCCCGCCCGTCAGCATGGGTGTGGCTTCACACGGGCTTGCCACCGAGCACAGCTCAGTCCCCCTCTCCCCTCACGCTGGACAGACTCTCGGTCTCATTCACTTTGTGTTCCCAGAACCGTGCCTTCTCACAGTAGGTGATCAATAAATGCATCCTCCCTGGATCAGCTGGTGTCAGGAAAACGCACATCTCCCTGCTTTTTGCAGGGTCTTTGGGGACCTTGTTGGGGTTCTTGGTCAACCTCTTAGAAGAGCAGCCCCAAAGAGAGATGCCCATAGCCCGAGCCCACGCTGAGCCTGAGCACCAGGACTTCTGTCATCGGGCCAGCGCACGGGCCCAGGGCGAGGGCAGCCCTGGTCACTGTGCCACCATGCCAACAGGCTGGGTCCCCACTGCCTTCCGGAAAGCATGTTCCTCCCAGAGCCGTGTAGGGATTGCTCTTGACCGGGATGTTCTGGACTCTAGGACTTTAAGAGACACTTTTCAAACAGAGATGAAGCCCCCAAACATGGACAGTGAGCAGACCTTGAAAAACCATCAGCATGGGGGCGGGTGCACAGCCTGCGCTCAACAGTGCAGCTCGCTCCCAGAGGGAGGAGTGAGTTGTCCCCATGTCACCATGAGGTGTCAGTAAATAGTCAACACAGCAAGCACCAGGGGCTGCCAGGAGACCAGGGCAGACAGCCCTCCAGACAGGTCACCCCACCCTCTTCCCAGAAGGCCTGGTCTCTGAGGTCACTTGAAGGAGGTGAGTGGACCCCTGGGTGTCCCTGGACTGGTCAAGGCCTTCTTCTGTCTGACTCCCAGCACACCACAGCTCTATCCAGAGACAACCTTAACAGTCTTAGGCACTGTAGGACTATGGGCTGCACCTCACATCTGCAGAAGAAACTCAAATTCACTTTTTTTTTTTTAGTGGAAATAGATGGTAACTTCTAGAGAAAGCTCTCATTCTACCTAAGCTGAAACCCACGACCACGAGGAATGGGAGGGCTGGAGCTGGGCTCAGTGGCCCAGCACCTGTGACACCTGGTTTCCATTCCTGCACACAAACAGGAGCCAGGGTTTTAGTTGACCCACACATAGACCGAGGCCCTGCTGTGTGTTGTTCTCCCTTCTAGTAGTTTCCAAAGCTCTCCGTTCACCTAAGAATGAAGGCACCCTCTCCACACCACGTGAGATGAGAGTCTAGCCTCACCATGCTCTCGGGGTAGCAGAATCTCCAAAGACAGACAGCACCCTGGCCACAAATCCCCTATGACTTTTTAGACAAAAAGAACAGCATCTCAGCTCTTTTGTACTCTAGAAGCTTTCACATTATACAGTTCGTTTGGCCAGAAAATGATACTAAACAAGCCCAGCCCATGTTGTATTTATACCAGAAGTCTCCATTCCCCAAGATTAAGAATCTCTAGCTGGGCACGATGGTACACACCTGTAATACCAGCAACTCAGGAGGCTGAGGCAGGAGGATCATACATTTGAGGACAGCCTCAGCAACTTAGGGAGACTTGGTCTCAAAATAAAAAATAAAAAGAGCTGGGGATGTGGCTCAGTGCTAAAACGACCCTGGGTCTCTAAGATTTTTAAATTTAAGTTCTTAGAGTATTTATGATAAACGATAACAGAAAGCTGCTTTTCTTGAACATAGAAGTTCAGTTTCTGAGAAGAAAATCATAAGGTTTTCAGGCTACACAGAAGAAAGTTCAAATGCAACAGTTTGGGGGTGATGGGGACAGCCTTTGTCTGCATGTGTATTTGCATTTCTGTCAGATATTTATTTTCGACTCCCGGCTGGGCAAGGTCAGCTCCCTTTGGGACACTGAACACTTCAGGAATGACACAGAAATGGTGTTAGAAAAAAACCCCTGCGAGGGCTCTTTTGCTATCTGAGTGGCCCACCTTTGATAAGAACCAACTCCCCCAAATTCCTGGGCTGGTGAGTTAGGGCCCAGGTCTGAGCTCTTTTTGGGGTGGCCCTCTGAATGTTCCCAGCTCTATCCTTTGGACTCCCAAGTGGTGGAGGCAATTTGGGCCCACTGACCTTGAGTCACGTGTCCAGCGGCTTGGTCTTCCATGTTTGGGGTGTCCCCAATGCCCGCTTCTTCAGCTGGTTTAGGCATCAGCAGAGGGAGGAGGACAGAAACAAAGAGTTACTCTCTGCCAGAACCAGCTCTGCAGCTTAGATCTCTCCTAAAATGTGCAGGAAAGACATCCTCAGAGCACCCAGGGCTGCAGCCCTGGCTCCTCTGCAAACGCCACTGCTGGGGACGGCAGTGACTACAGTTTCCTAAACAAACCCCCAAAGCCACACACTGACAGGTGAGTGCCACCTAGGAGGGAAGAAGGAGCAAAAATCGTGACTCACAAAGATGCCAGGACCCAGAAGTCAGAGTAGCGCTTGCTGTAAGCCCTCGGCCCAGCCAGCACTGCAGGGTGAGATTGTGCCCGCGGCAGGTCAGGCAGCCGTGGGCACCAGCACCAACACTTCCTTGACCTCTCTGAGCCTCCATTTTCACATCTGGAGCCCCAGGAAGATGATACTAGTGTGTCTTCGGGAGGATGGGAGGGGTAACGCGAGAGTTCGTGTGAAGGTGTGCGGCCGGATGTCTGGCGAGGGTAGGTGCCCCAAACTTATTAAGCTTCTTTCCTTCGAACCCTTCAGGAATGGGTGCTGACTGGCTGGAGGGAGGCCATCAGTGCCAGAAAGTAGCTTTTGGGGGGTCTTGGGCTCCTGCTTAGGGAGCCACTGGTCACCCCATACAAAGAAAGCTGAGTAAATTTCCTGACTCCATCCATAGGACCTAGATCAAGAAGCGTTCACACCTAGAACACAGGAGAAATCAGGGTGCAGCTGCCTGAGGCGGAGTTTGTAAGCAGCTGGCCACACACTGACCTCTGACCCCTGCGTTTACCAGCCTGCCTGCAGCCAGGCGAGAGGGTACTGCCTCTGAGGAATGGCTGCAAGCCTGGCTGGGCCATCAGCCTTGTCTCCCAGACCTGCGGAGTGCCAGCATGGCCTGCCATGGAGAGGGTGGCAAGGGAAAAGGCTGGCCAGGGCAGCCGCACGGTGGGCTCCTAATAACCCAGCTGGTTGGCTGTCCCAGGGCAGCTGTGAGGAGGCAGCAGTTGGTCTAGGAGCGCCCATCCACCATCATCAGCTGGGTCTCCCACAGGCAGCGCTGTGCTGGTCTCAATGGTGACAGCGCCTTGTCCTGTGACACAGCACTGGCCCAACGCTAGGCCACGTGTTCAGGAGGCAAAGCTCTGAGTGTGGGTTTGGTCTGAGTTTTGGAAAGAATATGAAAATGGAAGAAAGGTTCTCAGTGACGGCACGTCCAGCTGACTGGCCGCGGAGTCTTCGAGGCGGCGGACATGAGGAGGATCCCCGGATGCTGCCCTGCCCAGGATGGGCTTTCCTGTGCCAACGCAGAACTGGGACATCCTGGCCTGGTGTGAGGCAGAAATTGAAGGCCCTGGTGAGGGGGACACTCAGAAAAATCCAGAGGGGCAGGGTGTGTGTGGCAGTGGTGGCATCACATCACTAATGGCCTCGGATATCCCTTGGGGCATTTTCAAGGAAGCAGGAGGGCTCCCTGCTCCCCACAAAGGGGCAGCCACACCACACCCTGAGTGGATGTCCACGGGCAGTTTCACTGGAACACAAGATACAGCCAACAGGATGCACCGAGATGAGGCACTAGAAAAACTAAGGTCCATGTTGTGGACAGCTGAAAAAATGCTCCCCTAACCCTAAAACACAGAGGGTGGAAAGGCCTGGGCATGGGAAGTGGCCCCTGGGCTTCCAAGGCATCACTTGGAGACACGCCCTTGACCTGTTCCCTCTGGCCAGGGACCTAGTGAACCCTTTCCGGACCCCACTTGGGAACACCATGGGGTGGGAGAGGGGATGCTTTGGGGGCTGAGCAAAGGAGCACAACTGCAGCCCAGCCAGCAGGGTACCCCAAATTTGCTGCTGCTGTCTCCCGTGGATCTGATGATGACCAGGTGAGAGGGCGCCCGAGGGCATCTCAGATCACGTCTAACAGGCCACCAGTGGAGGCCAGTCGCCCTCAGCAGAGGTGAGGCTGGAGCTAGATCCAGAGAGCGTGGAGAGGAAGTCTGCCCATATCCAGAGCAGGGGGAGGGTCTTCAGGGGACAGTGGCAAGAGATAGGGACTAAGGAGAAAAGAGCCTGGAAGAACTCGAATGAGGTTTCCAAGAGAGAAAGTTAATTCTCAACACCGGCAGGGGGAGGACAGCGGCTCACACCCAGGCCAGCCTGCTGCCCATCCCACCCACCTGCCCCACGCTGCCCCGGGGGAGGGCCTGAGCTCAGGCCAAGTCGGGGCTTGGCTGTTAGCGGGGCTGTGCAGAGGAGACTGAAGTGCCCTGCATCCCCCAGGACCCACGGAAAGCCAAGAACTGGCTGAAGTTCTCATCCTGGTCAGGGGACAAACTCCTCCACGACAACACTCTGAGGGACGGCAGGGGGCAAAATCAAGTCACCGGTGAGCACACCCTGTGAGCTCCCGTTCCAAGGTCCTCGAGCACCTTCATGCTCAAGACTGAAGCCCTGCGGGCTCAGAACATCCCTCCCAGCCGTCTCAGGAGGCTTCACTGCCCGTCACCTGGCACTTTGAAGGGGTGCATGTGCCCCACAGCGGCTTCTCAATTCCAGCTGGGAAACAGCGCTGACCCAGGAAGAAAGAAAATCCCTGCTGGCTTCCACCCATCCTCCACGGCTGGTCCAAGGTGCTCGGGCCCTACTGCATTTCTTCTTCTTCTTCTTTCTTTTCTTTTTCTTTTTTTTTTTTTTTTTGTACTGGGGATTGAACTCAGGGGCACTTGACCACTAGGCCACATCCCCAGCCCTTTTTTGTATTTTATTAGAGACAGGGTCTCACTGAGTTGCTAAGTGCCTCGCCATTGCTGAGGCTGGCTTTGAACTCGCGATCCTCCTGCCTCAGCCTCCCAAGTGCTGGGATTACAGGCGTGCGCCACCACGCCCAGACCTTCTGCATTTCTTGCCAGGCAACTGGACACTCTCCAATTAAGGCCACGGAAGAGGACGCAAAGAGAACGACACCAGGGGCTCCAGCTGAGCTGTCCGTTTCCTAAGGGCCTGGGAGGCAGCTCTCCAGGAACTGGGCAGCCCCGAGCCCAGTGCTATTTCTGTCGACGCCCTCTCTGTCCAATTCCCTGTCATCCGCGTTGACAGGGTACCTTTCCACGCCTGTTCTGCAAACACACTATGTCCAGGGCAAGAGTGACAGAAATGGATGAGAGGTCACACGCCGGGCCTTCTCCCAGGACTGCCCTGTGAAGCCCTCAAAAAGCATGGAGGTGTCTAGCCCTGCTGCGAGCTCGGGTGCTCCTCAGGACAAACCGCCCATGGAGATGACCTGCTGCTGGGCAGAGTTGGAGCAGGAGGGCTGAGTGCCCTGGCCGTGGGTCTGTCACTGCCTGCCTCAGAAAGCCCCGTGCACTCTGCAGCTGATGCGCTGACTGAGGCAGGGGAGGAGGCTCCAGGAGGAGGCCAGAGGCTCTGGGCCCTCGGGGAGGCTGCAGGCCCCGAGGCCCCGGCTCCCAATAGCCAGAGAGTCCCAGAAGTCAGAGTCGCCACGTCGTGCTCACCCAGACTCCAGGATGACCCAACGCGCGCCGTCCCAGCAGCAGGTCAGCCGGGCACGGCTCCTGGGGCCGCCCTCACCTGTGGTTCCTTCTGGGATGTCCGCGGGGGGCTGGGCAGCCGCCTGCTCGCCGGGGGCTCTCTCGTCCACTAAGGGCGCAGTCGCGTCTGGAAACCACCGAGAGTCGCCTCAGAGGGGCGGGGCCGCACCCAGCCCCTCTCTTTCGCTGCTTATGCAGGAGCAGAGCAGGGGGCGTCAGGAGGAGACCTGGCCACATGCAAGAAAGCACCAGCACAAAGCAGAGCTGCTCCTGCCCCTTCTCCCCAGCAAGCATGTCACCGCAGGGAGACGCCAGGCCCTGCCGGGCAAGCCCGGCCGCCCCCACCCGTGTAAGCACTGACTTTAAAGAACAGTTGAGAGCCGATGACCCTGGAGGCTGTGTGGGAGGACATGATGGGGACTAAGGCAGTGCAGGAGTCCAGGGCACAGGGCGGGGCCTACAGTTTTGCTGGGAGGTTTCGGGCCAGTTCTTTGTCCTCTTTGGGCCTGAGTTTCCCCATCTGCACCATCTCTAGGTGGTCTCTGAGATTTCTTCCAGATCTCAGTTCAAGACCCCTGATCAGAGCACAGAGCCCCCTGCGTGGCAATGACCAGGCCTGGTCTTGCCCAGAGCTGGCGTGACCAGCGGTGGTCGAGCTTCGCAGTGAGGACGGACCACCAGGAGCTGTGGTCAGCATCCCGTCGAGGTGAGCTCTCCAGGCGAAGGTTCCTCCCGGAGCACATCCTGGCCCAGGCACCCCAGGTGTCCCGGGCATACCCAAGGAGCTGTCACCCTGGAAGGCTGCCCAGGAGCTGAAATCAGCCTAGTTCAACGAAGGCCCTTTTCATCATTTGTCTGGGTACTGGCCGAGCAGCCGGGCAAAGTCCAGCCTCTCCCTGTGGGTGACAGCCAAAATGCCTGGGGCCTGACACGGACAGCCCAGAGCACACCGGGGCGTGGGTGGGGGGTTCTTCCAGAGCCATGTGGAAAGAGCTCCGAGAGCAAGGTTTGGGAAGCTGGAGTGAGGTCTGGATAGTGTTTTGGGGCTTTCTCAGGGTGCAGGCAGCTTGCAAAACTGTCCTAACACGATGAGCAGGAAACGTCTTACATCATGGGCTCTCAGGAGAGCAATGGGAATTTTTCCAGGCCGAGGACCTCAGGGGTAAGAGCCACTGGGACTCACTATTAGGCTAAGCAGTTGGCAGCCACTTGACAGCCACTTTCTTCTTCTTCTTTTTTGTCACCAGGGAGCCACATCCCTGGACCTTTTTATTTTCTATTTGAGACAGGGTCTGGCTGAGTTCCTCAGGCTGGCATCAAACTCCTGCCTCAGCCTCCTGAGTTTCTGGGGTTACAGGTGTGCACCTGGCCCTGGCCCAGAGGTAGTCGTGATTGACACAGACCACAAGAGAAGGTGATCACAACTAGGACTAAGGAGACTTCAGGAAACAGACAGGGACTCTGTAACTACCTGGTCACAAATGCCTGGAAAGGACAGGCTAGCAGAGCGTGACCAGGGCAGAGGCCCAAGCCACACCCAGAGCCCAAGGAATGAAGGATACCAAACCAAGACCAGGCCCAAGAAGCAGGTGAGGAGATGTGCACTAACCTGCCCCTTCCTCAGACAAATGGCTGCCGTGGGCTCTGGTGGCCCCCGAAAGAAGAGCAAGGGGTAACTTCAGAAGGGGCTGTGGGAGGATGATGGCTTGGGGACAGGGGCTCTGCAGAACCATGCGTGGGCCCTGCGCCTGTGACCCTGTCCTGCAAAGCATCCAGCAAGCACAGCTCTCAGCCCGTGGGAGAGGAGGCAGCGGATGCAGCTGGAGCACAGCACCCGAGGGACGAGGGACAGTGGGGATGGTGGCCCAAGCTCGGCTAAGCGCAGGCTGGAGGCAGGGAGGGGTGTCTGGAGGAAGCAGCGGGAGGGGGAGCCCCACCTTCGGCCGTCGGGGTGCTCTTAGCATCAGAGGTCTCAGAGCCGGGTTCCTCGGATCCGTCATCGGCGGGGGTCTGCAGGGGAGACTCTGGAATATACACAGTGAGCCCCTCAGGAGGCGGCCTCTCCCCAGGCCTCTCTGAACTCGGGAGCAGAGTCTCTGGAGCTGCAAACCCCTCGGCGCAGACCCCACGTCCATGTAAGCAAACCACAAAGGGGGCCAGCACCCTCCCCGCCACCCCGCACAACTGTCCCCTACACCAGGGTGACCAGATGGAGCCGTGGGAGACGTTCGTTGGTACAGGAGAGGCTGCCTTCCCACCAGCTCCTGCTCTTCTATTGACAAATGGCAGCAAATACCAGAATGCGGAGCCGCCGCGAACACGTTGATTGGCCCTTGCTATTAAGGAAGGACGAGCCGACCCTGGAGAAATGCTCAGAGGTCCAGCTCCCGCCTCGGAAAAGAAACCGGCCCAGGGCAGACACAGGGCCTGCTTCCACTCGGACACTCGGGCCTGCTCGGGCCTCGTCCAGCTCCTTTCATAGAGCGCTCCCGAGGACTGGCAAGCCAACTGGGAGTTCCATCTGAAGTGGCAGCCCTGGGTGCTCAGGGAACTGTCCTCTTGGAATCCCAAAGACCAGCCGTCCAGAGCCACACCCTCCACCACGAGTGCCCTCGTGTGGGGCTTCCGAGGGCTCTCGTAGAAATGGAGAAGTCTGTCTTCACCCCCTCCTCCAGGAAGGACTGAACTGTCCCCTCTCGGCACCGGCAGTCTGCTCTGGCCACTGTGGGTTTACCAAGGCTTCACCCAGCCTCCAGGGCTGAATGAGCCAAGGTTGTAAAACACAGAGGGCAGGATCTGCTGAGTGGCCGCCCGGCGTGTGCAGAGCCAGGGCTGGGTACTCCGGACGAATCAGATGCTCAAAAGACACAGCCCACCTCCAGGGGCACACGGCCCTGAGGGAGAAAGAGTGGCCACGCTCAGGAGCCAGCGTGTCCCAGAGCAGGCCCAGGCCAGCTGAGACTGTCCTCCTGAAGGCCTGCTAACAGGAAGAGGAGTTACAGTCTAGAAAGCACTGGGGAAAACAAACAGGGCAGGGGGGGTGCCAGGATGTCTGGGTTCATCCCAGCTCCACCTCTTTCTAAGCAGGTGGGCTTGGACTTCTCTCTCAGGACCTCAGTGTCCTCATTTATAAAATGAGTGATGTGACATCCACCCTACCCGCCCCCTCCTCCTGGGGCTGCTGGGGGGTCCCGTGGGGCTAGCACTCTGCTAACTCCAGGGTCTGTGTCTGTGGGCCTCCTTCTCAGTGGCGTGAAGAAGGCTCCTGCAGCTCAGTCCCACCCGGGACTTAGGTGACCCCCTTCATGAGCCATGGCTCACGGCGGACGGGTGGAGGGTGACTGAAGAGGGGACGGAGGAATGGATGGACAGGTGGATCAGTGCGTGACGGGAGAGGATGGTTGGATGGGGGAAGGATGATGAGATGGAAATCTGGAGGGCTCGCGGCCGAGTTCCTGAGCCCTTTACCCCGACTCTCACCAACTTTCCCCCCTCCTCTCCTGAGCCTGGCCCTGTGTGCCCAGAGAGGCCTCTCTAGGGTGCCTAGTCCCACCTCCACCATCAGATCAGGGCTGCTGCATTGGGGCCCAAATCTGCTCCACTGCCTGCCGTTCGTGTGGCTCTGGCCAAGGGACTTGCCCACCCTCTGCCTCCGTCTCCTGGGCATGGGAACAGACCCACACTCTCACGGGGCTTCTGTGTGCAGCACTGTGTGGGGCCTGCATGGGAGAAGCCCTTGGTGCGTGGTGGCGCCTGCGGTCAGTCAGCAGGATGCCACCCTGGTTGAGGGGCCCAGCGTAGCACCGCGTACGCACAGTGCCGACGACAGTGATGCGGATGATGACTGTGACTCCCTGGGGGTCCCAACAGGTAGCTGATTATTGTACCAGATGGACAAATGGACTCTGGCCATATGAGGAAAGGTCCAGCATTACTTAGTAGCCATGGAAATGCACAGCCCCCTCCAACAGACTGCTGGGGGCTCCCTGGCGGCCCACGCCACCCACCTGCTTGGAAACAGAAACTGATGTGACTCAGGATGGAGCTGCACCCAGTTAAAAGGCCATATCTTCCAACCTCCTGGCCGGGCAGGGTGGCCAGTGAGAGGTCAGGGAAGTGTTTGGACAGGGCATCTGTCTGGAAGGAGCTCAGTGGGGAGGGGTTCCCTGACCCCTCCTCTCCTTCCAGCTACCTTTCCAACCCGTGAGACACCTTGAGGGTGGAGGCTACAAGCTCAGGATGTAGATTTTCTCAACCATGGGAAAAATACAGACCGTTCTCAGCTGGCGGCTGGACGCAAGCAGGCGAGGGGCCAGCTCTGGCCTGTCCGGCCATGGCTTGCTGAGCCTGGACTTAAGGATGACAGTGGATGACAGCACCAAGGGAGAAGTGCATAAAGGCCACAGGCGATTGTCTCCAAGCCCAGCTTTGTGGTGAGGGTGTCTGGGCCAGCAGAGATGTGGGCGGTGTCTTTGGGGAGCTGAAGATGATGTAGGCACCGGTGGGGGGTCACGGTGGACCAGTTGGTGGCAGTGTCACCAACAGCAGTGCAAGAACCGGGAGTGGTACAGGGTGGGGATGGGGCATCCGGTGGAGATGAATGCTGTCCCTGGGTGACACGAGGCTCAGGTGGACTCTGACCAGGCCACTTCACCAGGGGCAGGGGTGACCTTAGTTTCAGGACGGGGCTGGTTCTATGCACAAAGCAGAATGTGAGTTCAAGTGCACCATGTATGATCACACATCCACCCACTTGGCTCCATCCCTGGACACCGGGCCCTGGCCACACCCATTGGCCAGTTCAAAACGAGCTTCCCACCCACGCCCGGCTCCTTGGTCCTGGAGCTTGTAAAAACCTGCAGACTGCCTCGAGAAGGTCTTGGCTGAATGGTGAGGCCGCAGCCTGCAGACTGCGTGTGGTCCTGTCATCAACCAGGCACAGGGCACCTGTCCCCTGCACACTCTTCCCAGCTGCATTATCCCTGCTAAGTTCCTTAGAGAGAGGGAAGGAGGGAGGGACAAGCCCCTGGTCAAGGTCAGGAGGGTCTAACAGCCAATCCCCAAGGCCTTCAGCTCCGGAGACCACTGTTTCTTCAGCTACCTGGCGTCCCTGGCGTCCCTGGCTGTCCCCGCCCTGTTGCAGCTTTTAGCATCCACTTAGATCCTCTTTGTTCTGGTATTTAACATGCAGTTTCTTGTCACTATTCAAAATAGACTTTTGTCACTTATCTAAAGTGTTGTTGGTACAGTGACACCTTCTGCCAACTCCAACTCCCCACATAAAAACAGCTCCTTTAAAACCCTGAGTAGCAAGAATTACTTTGATGAGAACTGTGAAAGTCTTAGTTCTCACTGGCTGTCCTGGAGGGACATTCTTGGGGTAAGCGAAGAATTCAAGTGCTTTCCTTTCACAGCATTTCAAAAAGTTTAGCAATTTAAATTTTGTAATGTGTGTG
The DNA here is from genome assembly GCA_025594165.1 of Tamias sibiricus. Taxonomy (NCBI): domain Eukaryota; kingdom Metazoa; phylum Chordata; class Mammalia; order Rodentia; family Sciuridae; genus Tamias; species Tamias sibiricus. The sequence continues at coordinate 18,795,069 of CM046660.1, read as the reverse complement.
TGTGTGCACAGAACTTCTGTTCACATTTTATATTAAAGAATTGAATAATAGTTTGAACAAATATACATAAGGCAACCCTGAAATACAAAATAACTTGGTGAATTATTCTTAGTTTGCAGAGTTGAATTTAGTGCAAAAAAAAAATCAGTGGTAACCCCCCCCCCCCCCCACCAAGGGACTTTATTTTAAATGAATTTATAATTTTAGTATAGTTTTAGATATACAGAAAACTATGAGTCTCTCCACACCCAGCTACCCTATCATTAACATCTGATGTCATTATGGTACATTTATTGCAATATGATATACGGTACTGGGGATTGAACCCAAGGGTGCTCTACCATGGAGTTACACCCCCAGCCCTTTATATATTTTATTTATTTCACTTTGAGACAGGGTCACACTAAATTGTTGAGGCAGGCCTCAAACTTGCAATTCTCCTAACTTGGTCTCCTGAGTCGCTGGGATTCCAGGTGTGTGGCACCCGCACCCAGCTATAACATATATATATAGATATATAGATATATAGATATTTTTGGTACCGGGGATTGAACTCAGGGGCACTCAACCACTGGGCCACATCCCCAGCCCTTTTTTGTATTTTATTAGAGACAGGGTCTCACTGAGTTGCTAAGTGCCTCACCATTTCTGAGGCTGGCTTTGAACTATCAATCCTCTTGCCTCAGCCTCCCAAGTGCTGGGATTATAGGCATGCGCCACCACGCCCGGCTCATAACATATATTTTTTACCAAATATTTGAACCAGGCTGCCCTACCTCTATAGACAGTGCCATTTTTCATTGGCACAAGTCAGTATTTGAGAACTCGCTATGAATTCAGTATGCTGTGATTCTAACTTGGATTCCACCCATGAGTATTTAATAATCTAGTTATTAAATATTTCCCATCTCCATTTGGCGAGGATGCTGGGTACAAAGGTTTGGCTGGAGCCTGCATCCCCCACGCCCTTCCCTCTGCAATCCTGGAGGGGGCCCACATCCTCCTCCCTGCCCTCAAACCCACCTTTCCAGTTCCTGAGTGCTCTTAGTCCAAGGCCTCCCTGCTGACGCAAAGAGATACCAGCCTTTGAATCAGGTCCCCCAGCAGGTCCCGAAACTCTCCCCATGCAGGAGAGCTGGTTACCCTGCTCCCCACATCCGGGGGACCCTGTGACGTCCCCTCCTGCAGGGACTCTCCTTGGATAGGTGCAGCTGGCGGAGGTCACTCCCAACCTTGGAGCTCTATGACTTCCACCCACACCCCAGCTGCAAAGCGTTTTCTTATTTTTAGCATTAAAAGAGAAATGTAGACCGTTGCCATTCTGTCTCCTTAGAAATGGGTCTGGTGGTAGGTGGGACCAAGCCCTCCTCCCACAGGGCTGCACACGGGGCTGTGCCCTGGAGCCCCGTGGAGAGACCTCCTTGTCACACAGCTCAGTATCCTGGGCCAGCTCCGTGCTCCAGCAGACGGTGAGGGGCAGCACCAGGAGCGTCCCACATCTCCCTGACCCATGGTCACACAGCAAAATGAATCACATGCATTTAGTGGTACCCAGAATCAAACCCAGGGGCCCTTTACCACTGAGCCACGTCCCCAGCCCTTTTTATTTTTTTCTCACTGAGTTGCTGAGGCTGGCTATGAACTTATGATGATCCTCCTGTCTGGGCCTCCCGAGTTGCTGGGATTACAGGTGTGCGCCACCGTGTCTGGCTGAATCACATGCATTTAGGGGGTTGAGGATGGGGTCAGATCAGTGTGGCCAGAAGACTATATCACATTTTGGAAGCTGATGCTGACGGGCCTGACTTGAGGGAGGGTTGAAAAGTAAGGGTCAATGCTGGGCATTTCACAGGCTCAGGAACACAGACCTATAGGGTAACGGGTGTGGCTGAAGATGCCAAGGGCCCCTGTAGTCCTGAGCCCTGCAAGCTTGTCACACTCCATCCACTCATGTGGCAGACTCTCCTTTGGAAAGGTACATTTTGAAATAACCTCACATCCTGAGTAATCTTGGCCCCTGCAAGTTAGCGAGGCTCCCGTCCCCTGCCAGCCTTATACAATAAGGTATTGAAAAGTCTAATGGCTATGGTCAAAGGCTCCCTGCAAGCCCTTGCTGAAGCAAGAGGCTGGCTGTGACCCCTGGGCACCTGGCCTGACGCACACAGCTGTCCACTCACCTTTCAGGCCGTGGTCCACGTCCCCCTCTTGGTCTTGGAGCAGGGCGTAGCCCTCGGCGTGATCTTCCACGGTGTCGAACTCCTGGCGTGGCTCAGCCATCCTGGTGCAAGGCTCACCTGGAGGAGAAGACGCCAGGGTGAGAGGCGGCGGGTGGGACGCCCAGCTGAGAGACTCGGTTCCCAGGAGTGTCGGGATGCGATGGGGGCAGGGAGAGAGCCCCTCTCCCAGGTCACGGCAGGCAGAGTTTGGTCACCCCACTCTCCTCTCTAGTGAGCAGGTGCCCAGTCCCATCCCGTGCTCCACATTCTTGCCAAAGTGTTGGGACATTTCTGTGTGTTTGCAAGTCACCAGCGTCACACCAGCTCACGCTCAAAACCACCGTGTGTGTGAGGCAGGCTCCGCGGGCCTGAGCTCTCACTCCCAGCACCCTCTCCCCTTCTGCAGAAGAAAAATGCTAGATTTTTTTTTTTTGGGGGGGGGCGTGTACTGGGGATTGAACTCAGAGACACCTGACCACTGAGCCACATCCCCAGCCCTATTTTGTATTTTATTTAGAGACAGGGTCTCACTGAGGTGCTTAGCACCCTTTTTTTGCTGAGGCTGGCTTTGAACTTGCAATCCTCCTGCCTCAGCCTCCTGAGCCACTGGGATTACAGGCGTACACCACTGCGCCTGGCTTAGATTTTTATTTTTAGTTAGACTTATTTTATGGAGAGGGTAGGATCAGACAGGAGAGGGAAGGTGATTACCGGACTTTTTTAAAGATCAGGAGAATGAGGCCCAGAGAAGAAGAGTGATTGTTCTATCAGTGGCAACTAGCAACAAAACCAACTTTTTTTTTTTTTTTTTTTTTTTGTGTGTGTGTGTGTGTGTGTGTGTGGTGGGTGTGGTAATGGGGATTGGACTCAGGGGCACTTGACCATTGAGTCTCATCCCCAGCCCTATTTTGTGTTTTATTTAGAGACAGGGTCTCACTGAGGTGCTTAGTGCCTTGCTTTTTTGTTGAGGCTGGCTTTGAACTCACAATTCTCCTCTCTCAGCCTCCCGAGCTGCTGGGATTGCAGGCCTGCACCACCGTGCCTGGCTTGTTTTATTTTGATTAGAGACAGGGTCTCACTATGTTCTCCAGACTGGCCTTCAACTCCTGGGCTCAATTGATCCTCCTGCCTCAGCTTCCTGAGTGGCCGGGAGTTCAGGTGTGCCTGGCTATTGTTTATTTAACCCGTGGTGCTGGGAATGGCACCCGGGCCAGCACTCTGTGACCGCAGCCCGGCCCCAACCCTCTGCACGCTTCTTGCTGCTGATACTTGGCACTGCCTTCACGAATGGCTGCAGCCCTGGGTTTCCACAGCGGAGGCAACGGGGCCAGGCGCCAGTGCCCGATGGCACAGCCGTGTGCAGCACTGGAGGTCTCCAGGAGGGTGGGGAGAGCCCTTTCCCAGGCCTCTCTTTATCAGATGGCGACCCCTGGGTGGAAAATCCACGTGTACAACAGGCTGTCACACCTTGTTTCTTCTGGAAGTCTCAAAGCCCGCCCTCCAGGGACTCCCGGAGAGGACAGGCTCCTGATGGTGCCTCCTCTCTTCTCTTGGCTACCTCACACCGCCAGCCCGGCCCACGGGCACACACGCGCACACGTGAGTCCCACCTGGCGGCTGGTTCCTCTGCACAGCAGGGGAAGGGACAGAAGGCTCCCCGTGTGTGGTCAGGGCAGCTCCAGGGGCCAGGTCACTGAGCGCCAGTTCTGAGTGGACCTCCGTTCCCTCCGCTGGGTCTAAACAGCTCCTAGCAGGCAAAGTGGGCCTAGAGCGGAAGCAGTGTGTGGGCAGCGGGGCTTCCCTCCGGAGGTAGGCCCTGCGGTCAGAAGGTCCTCGTCACCCGACTACGTCCAGACCAGAGGCTGTGGCTGTCAGCACTCGCCTGTGCGCCCGGCACTTCCACCAGTCCCTCAGAAGCGGGGAGATCAGGGGCGTGGCGCCTGCTCCTCCCTCAGCTGGGCAGAGCCTGGAGGGGCCGGGGGCCAGCTTGGACTCTGCTCGCGGGCAGGGCAGCACCAGGAGAGGTGCCTGAGGTTAACTGGGCAGCCGTAGGCGGGGTCGACTGGACAAGGCAGCGAGGTGACGGCAATGGTCCAGGCACACAGTTCAAAAGGTGGCACCAGAGGGCAGGCGAGAAGAGGGGCAGGAAGGGGCGGCTCCAAGGAGCGCGTTTTAGAGAATATTAGACCAGACTTCAAAACTGGGTTGAGGCCAGGCAGGGAGAGAGCGGGATGCGCGCACACGAGAGGTGGGGCATGGCGACTGGTAGCACAGTCAAAGGGGCAGCACTGGGGGGAAGGTGGCCCGATGATGAGGGCTGGTCCTGTGTTTGGATGGGAGAAACCCCCAACCCCGCGCTGACCCAACCAACTGGTGATTTCATTTCCCTTAATAAGCTCCAGAAAATTCATTTTACTCTCCCCTCTGGCTTCCATTATAATTTTTAAAATTTTTTTTAGTTGTCGATAGATCTTTATTTATTTATAGGTGGTTTTGAGAATTGAACCCAGTGCCTCACACATGCCAGGCAAGTGTGCTACCACTGAGCCCAGCCCCAGCCCTTCATTATAATTTTATTTGTTTTTTTCCCCCTGTATTGGGGATTAAACCAAGGGGTGCTCTACCACTAAGCTACATCCCCAGCCCTTTTGACTTTTATTTATTATTTATTTTTATTTTTTGGTACCAGAGATTGAACCCAGGGGGTGCTTAACCATTGGGCCACATCCCCAGCCCTTTTTATTTATTATTTTGAGTCAGGGTCTCGCTACGTTGCTGAGGCTGGCTTTGAACTCGAAATTCCTCCTGCTCTCAGCCTCCCAAGCTGCTGGGATTGCAGGCCTGCACCACCGTGCCTGGCTTGTTTTATTTTGATTAGAGACAGGGTCTCACTATGTTCTCCAGACTGGCCTTCAACTCCTGGGCTCAATTGATCCTCCTGCCTCAGCTTCCTGAGTGGCCGGGAGTTCAGGTGTGCCTGGCTATTGTTTATTTAACCCGTGGTGCTGGGAATGGCACCCGGGCCAGCACTCTGTGACCGCAGCCCGGCCCCAACCCTCTGCACGCTTCTTGCTGCTGATACTTGGCACTGCCTTCACGAATGGCTGCAGCCCTGGGTTTCCACGGCGGAGGCAACGGGCCAGGCGCCAGTGCCCTGATGGCACAGCCGTGTGCAGCACTGGAGGTCTCCAGGAGGGTGGGGAGAGCCCTTTCCCAGGCCTCTCTTTATCAGATGGCGACCCCTGGGTGGAAAATCCACGTGTACAACAGGCTGTCACACCTTGTTTCTTCTGGAAGTCTCAAAGCCCGCCCTCCAGGGACTCCCGAGAGGACAGGCTCCTGATGGTGCCTCCTCTCTTCTCTTGGCTACCTCACACCGCCAGCCCGGCCCACGGGCACACACGCGCACACGTGAGTCCCACCTGGCGGCTGGTTCCTCTGCACAGCAGGGGAAGGGACAGAAGGCTCCCCGTGTGTGGTCAGGGCAGCTCCAGGGGCCAGGTCACTGAGCGCCAGTTCTGAGTGGACCTCCGTTCCCTCCGCTGGGTCTAAACAGCTCCTAGCAGGCAAAGTGGGCCTAGAGCGGAAGCAGTGTGTGGGCAGCGGGGCTTCCCTCCGGAGGTAGGCCCTGCGGTCAGAAGGTCCTCGTCACCCGACTACGTCCAGACCAGAGGCTGTGGCTGTCAGCACTCGCCTGTGCGCACCGGCACTTCCACCAGTCCCTCAGAAGCGGGGAGATCAGGGGCGCGGCGCCTGCTCCTCCCTCAGCTGGGCAGAGCCTGGAGGGGCCGGGGGCCAGCTTGGACTCTGCTCGCGGGCAGGGCAGCACCAGGAGAGGTGCCTGAGGTTAACTGGGCAGCCGTAGGCGGGGTCGACTGGACAAGGCAGCGAGGTGACGGCAATGGTCCAGGCACACAGTTCAAAAGGTGGCACCAGAGGGCAGGCGAGAAGAGGGGCAGGAAGGGGCGGCTCCAAGGAGCGCGTTTTTAGAGAATATTAGACCAGACTTCAAAACTGGGTTGAGGCCAGGCAGGGAGAGCGGGATGCGCGCACACGAGAGGTGGGGCATGGCGACTGGTAGCACAGTCAAAGGGGCAGCACTGGGGGGAAGGTGGCCCGATGATGAGGGCTGGTCCTGTGTTTGGATGGGAGAAACCCCCAACCCCGCGCTGACCCAACCAACTGGTGATTTCATTTCCCTTAATAAGCTCCAGAAAATTCATTTTACTCTCCCCTCTGGCTTCCATTATAATTTTTAAAATTTTTTTTAGTTGTCGATAGATCTTTATTTATTTATAGGTGGTTTTGAGGATTGAACCCAGTGCCTCACACATGCCAGGCAAGTGTGCTACCACTGAGCCCCAGCCCCAGCCCTTCATTATAATTTTATTTGTTTTTTTCCCCCTGTATTGGGGATTAAACCAAGGGGTGCTCTACCACTAAGCTACATCCCCAGCCCTTTTGACTTTTATTTATTATTTATTTTTATTTTTTGGTACCAGAGATTGAACCCAGGGGTGCTTAACCATTGGGCCACATCCCCAGCCCTTTTTATTTATTATTTTGAGTCAGGGTCTCGCTACGTTGCTGAGGCTGGCTTTGAACTCGAAACCCTCCTGCCTCAGCCTCTCAAGCTGCTGGGATTACAGGCGTGTGCCACCACACCGGACTTGACTATTTATTTTGAGACAGGTTCTTGCTTAAGTTGCTGAGGCTGGCCTCAAACTTGTGCTACTCCCGTCTTGGCCTCCTGAGTCGCTGGGATGACATGTGTGTACCACCATGCCTGGCTAATTTTAAGTTTTTCACAAGGCTTTATTTTACTGGGTTTTTCAATGGAGAGGTAATCCACTTGAGCTTCAAGTCAGGGGTCAGAAAATCTTTCAATATCAAGGGCCAGACAGTAAATCCTGCAGGCTCTATGCTGGCTCTGCTAGGCACTGGGAAAACAGTGTGATGATAAATGAATTGGCATGACTGTGTTGTGAGAAAATTTTATTTATGGACATTGGAATTTTAATTTCATATAATTGTCATGGGTCATGAAATAGCATTCTTCTTCTTGGTACTGAGGACTGCAGCCAGGGGCACTTTACCACTGAACTATACCCCAGTCCTTTTTATATTTTGAGACAGGATCTCACTAAATTGTAGAGGCTGGCCTCAAACTTTCAATGCTCCTGCCTCAGCCTCCTGAGTCACTGGGATTACAGGTGTGCGTCGTTCTGCCTAGCAACATCATTCTTCTTTTACATTTGTTTTTTTCAACCATTTGAAAACACAGAAGTGTTCTTGGCTCAAGGCTAGATTTGGCCTGCGGGCCATAGTTTACAGACTTCTTCTTAAGGCTTTTCCAGTGTTTCTTGAATAGAAACAAAAACAAGACAAAAACTATAAATAAGTCTTGGCAGAAGTCACCATGTTGTGGGTCACCCCCGGTATTTTCAGTGTGGATTTTTACTTTCCATACTGGGTTTTCTCAGCTGCTTCTAGAGGTTACCACAGGCTCTGACTCAGGAGTAGGAGAACCAGGGTCACAGCTGGGGCCTGGGGACGTTCACCAGGGACACGGCTGGGCTGCCTCATTCACCCCACGCAGCAGGCAACAGGGCAGTGGGTCCCGTGGCCCTGCTTTCTAATGACCCCTCTGCCCCCTCCGCCGCCCCCACAGACCCTGCCCAGCTGGAGAGTCAGACGCGCCCCCGGAAGCTGGGAAATTACAGGGGCCAACGCCGAAATTAAATCATCCTTCAAAACACAGGCTGCTATTCACTATGCAAAATAAATAAACTGCCTCTCAAGGGCCAATATCTCTCTTTGCAGAAAAAAAAATTGGAATGCATGGGAGGAACTCTGTGAGCAGAGATGCTCAGCCCGCCCCAGTCCCAGGCGGCCAGCGCCCCAGGTTCCTGCACCTTCTTCACCGCTTGCGATGCTGGCCTCGGTCAGCAGTCTTTGTGCTAATGTTTTGGAACCTACGTGCCATGATGAGAAAGACCAGCCTGGGCCGGGCACAGTGGCACACTCCTGTAACCCCAGCTGCCTGGGAGGCTGAGGCTGGAGGATTTCAAGTTTGAGGCCAGCCTGGACAACTTAGTGAGCTCTTGTCTAAAAAAGAAAGATTTCAAAAGGGCCTGGGGATGTGGTGCAGTGGAGGAGCCCTTGCCTAGCACGCACAAGGCCCAGGGTTCAAGTGCCAGCACTGCGGGGGGTGGGAGGGGGGAGGCAAGTCCATGTTCTAGAGCATTCCTGAGGGTCTGCTTGCCATAGGCAGAACCCAGAACCCAGGAAGAGAGGTCCCTGGAGAGCAAAAGGAAGTCCCTCTTCTTCCCAGTCTATGACAGGCTCTGATGGCACCTAAGCGTGTAAGTCTGGGGGAACGGCCTGGGATGGTGCTGGGGGAGCCCCAGGCTGGCAGCGGGAAGCGCGGGCACAGAACCTGCCAAAGAGGGTGCGTGCTGCCCTGGGCACTGCGAGGGCACCTGACGGGAGCCCTCACAAGTGTCCTTTGAGGTAGGTGTCTTTGCCATTGCCATCGTCGTCGTGGACACCGGGATTCCCAGGAACCTGGGGAGTCGCCTGCCCAAGGTGCCGTCCTGTGGGAGGCGGGCTTGAACGTCAGGGCCACTCGGCTGCCCTCACCGCACACTCTCATCCTGGACCACAGAAGTCCCCTGACTTCCTGTGTGGGACCCTAGGGTAGGGGAGGAGCAAGGCCAGGACTCACACTCCAGCTTGTGACCCCGTGACCCCCGAGCTGCCTTCCTGCACCAGCCTCTTATTCTAAGTGGGTCCCCTGGGCCTGGGTCCCCTGCTCAGGAGCCCGGGGGGCCAGTGACAGGACGGCAGGTCTCTGGTCCAGGTCCAGGCAGGTGACCCTGGCGTCAGGCCCAGGGTCTGCACATGGGGCCCTGCCTCCTGCCCCACCACCCGCCTGAGCCCTGCTGCCCTCCTCAGGGCCGAGGGCGGGAAGAGTCCTGTGGCATGAACGGGCCCAGGACGGAACCAGCCAACAGATGGCACGGCCAGGCCTTCTGGGCCCGAGACTTGTGCCAGGACGGTGCTCCAGAAACCCCCAAGCAAGCACGCCCGAGCCTGCTCCAGGCAGGTCTCCACCCCCAAGTCCCTGTGACCTCAGCAAGACGCAGAGAACAGACACACCAAAGCCCCTTCCTCTCCCGCTGCCCGTCCTCTCCCTGGTCCTCTGGTCTCTCTCCCTGATTTCCTGCTTGCTGTTGCCCAGGCTTGGAGGTGGCGGGTAGGAGGTAAGGAAGAAATGTCAGGGGAGGCGCAAAAGTTGAGTTACACCCGGAAGTGGGTCCTTGGAAGACCAGGAGCCCAGGTTCTGTCCCCGTCATCCCCGGGTGGGAGAGGGCTGCTGGGCTCCGGCCTGCAGGATGACACCCTCCCAGCCCCAAACGTCCTGGCCCCGCCCTGGAGGTGGGCAGAGGACGAGAGAAGCCTGTCTGCAGGGCAGCGGCAAGACAGGGCCCTGGGTCAGGGGCGGCCAGGGACCAGGTGCTGACCCAAGCTGAGACTCAGCATCTTCCTCTCTTTTTAAACTTTTTGTGGTTGAGGCAAAATTAATCCTACGTGACCATTTTAAAGTGAATTGGCTCATTTCATATAAAGGGAACAGCACAGTAGGTGGCCTTGGGTGACTGGCTTCTCTCACTGAGCATCCTCTGTTCAAGATTCACCCAGGTGGAAGCAGGGGGCGCCACTTCAACCACTGTATGGATTTACTCTGTGTGTGTGTGTGTGTGTGTGTGTGTGTGTGTGTGTTTATTGTTTTTGTATTAGTGACTGAACCCAGGGATGCCTTCCTACTGAGCCACATCCCCAGCCCTTTGTTTTTGTATTTTATTAGAGACAGGGTCCCACTGAGTTGCTAAGTGCCTCGCCATTGCTGAGGCTAGCTTTGAACTCGCGATCCTCCTGCCTCAGCCTCCCGAGTGCTGGGATTACAGGCGTGCACCACCGTGCCTGGCTCGCCGCGGAACATTTTATTGTGATTTTTTTTTTTCCCCCTGAGAAGAGTAGGAAGGGGCTGGAGGGAGAAGGTGTGAGTCCAGGGGTGGGAAGGCTGGGGAGGAAGGAGACTGGCAGGCCCCGACAACCTTCACTTTGTTCCTCATGTTGGCAAGGTGGGGCCCCCCAAGGCGGGAGACCCCTCAGAGGCTCAGAGTTGTGCAGGTGAGACCCCGGGTCCTTTCTGCTCCCAGAGAATAGGGTCTCCCCAGGCTGAAAGACGGCGCAAACTTGCTCAGCAGAATCCAGGTTTTCTGTGCAGCCAATCGGGCACCCCGGCTTGCTCTCCACGTCCAGTGTTGGGGCGTGGGGGATGAGGGAACCCTAGTCGCCTGGCCCCCCACAAAGGTGACTTCTGGAATATGAGTGGGGACCCTGCTTGTGATCCGGGACATGCCTGCAGTTTCCTGGGGACTTTGCCATGACAGAGCATCCGGGCTCCTGAGGAACAGGGAGCCGGGCAGGATGGGAATCCCAAACAGGTCAGGGACCCGGGGCCCACTGACCTGCCCAGGCTGGGAACCCGGCCCATCCCCACCCCTCTCCCGCCCTGGGGCAGGACTCCCTGCTCAAGGCCTCTGTCCCCCACCCAGGGGCCCTCCCTCCACTCCCCGGGGCTCCCTCTACAAAAGCCAGTTAGCGGCTCCCAGGGAGAGTTTCCCTGGAGGATCCCGAGAGGAAGCCCCAGGCTTTGCTCCTGCGCAGACCTCCCCAAACCTCCCCAAACCTCCCCAAACCTCCCCAAACCTCCGCCGCCAGGGGGCTGTGGGCTTCCCCTCGTGGCCTGCCAGAGATGAAGACCAAATGGCCTTCCTCTCCTGCCTCCGGACTCTCTCTCTCTTTTTCTTTTTTCTTTTTTTTTTTTTTTTTTGGTACCAGGGTTTGAACTCAGGGGCACTCGACCACTGGGCCACATCCCCAGCCCTATTTTGTATTTTATTTGGAGACAGTGAAGCCATATTTAAAGCTAGGTAGTGAGTGTAGTCAGGCAAATCGGGTCTAACATCAAGTTTCATAAAGAACATGGAGTCCATAAGGAAAATGGAGTCAGTCTGAGTCCTGGAAAGACGCAGAGCAACCCTAAGGGAGATAAGACGGTTAATGTTCCCAAGCTTAGGGCCCATCTTAAGGAATGCTAATGAAACAGCTCCCAGCAAATGGAGATGCTAATCAACTAGCCCTAAGCCCTTCCTGTGAATCTCACACCCACCAGGGGCCCTCCGGTGTCACCTCTTTTTGACATTCCTGTCCCAGGCAGGGCAGAGATGGGAACATGAAAGAGACAAAAGAAAGATTTCAAATATAAAAGGGAGAAAGCCTCTCCTCCCTTTGGATTCCTGGTTTCCGGGTCCCCTTCTCCCTCTGGGAGAAGTCTTTTAGCTGTCCTTTCAATAAAGCTGTCCACTTTCCACTCTACGCTTGCTTCTTCGGCATTCGCGGAGCAAGAACTCGTCCCGGGTAAAAAGCGGTCTCAACAGGGTCTCACTGAGTTGCTTAGTGCCTCACTTTTGCTGAGGCTGGCTTTGAACTCATGGTCCTCCTGCCTCAGCCTCCCAAGTGCTGGGATTACAAGTGTGCCCCACAGCGCCCCGCCTCTGACTCTCACTCGCTTATCAAAGCAAAATGGATAAGTGAACAGTCATTCAGTCCTAGAGAGCTTCTTGGGGCTCACTCACTCCCCTTTGGCAGCTGGATTATTAACAGCATCTGCTTACTCGAGCCCTGAGGAGGCGCCATTCAGAGAGGGCTTCAGAAAGGATCTCTCCCAGGAGAAGAAATTATTGCTCCCACTTTCCACATGAGAAAATTAGACTCAGAGAGGTTCGGTAACCGTTTTAAGGTCACACAGCTGATTAGAGCAGGGTCTGAACTGACACTGGGATCTTTTCAAAGGCTCACCACCTTCTTCAAAGGGGAGCTAAAGGTCATGACCCAGTCTCGGATGGAGCCGGGGAGTTAAGGAGAAGCCGAGTCCAGGGCTGGTCTCCGCCCTTGGCTCACCTCGGCGCCCCAGACCCGGGTCGAGCTTCCTGGGTCGAAAGGCAACATCTCCGGGAGCCGCCCGGGTGCCGCGTGTCCGGGCCACACTAGGGGGCGCCCGCCGCCCGGCCCGGCCCGGCCGCGGGGAGAGAGCCGGGCGCCGTGACTCAGCGGACCCGCGCCGGCCGCGGCACCTCCGGGACGGCTGCGGGGCTTTCGTGGCCGGCGAATTTTATCTCCATAAAGCTGTTCTTAAAAATAAAAAACAAAACTCTAAATAGATATCTGCAGATAACCGAAAAACCAAGAAAAGATAAACCTAGAATCCCCAAATAACTTTAAATGTTATTCTTGGCGTCTGCATCCCATCTTCCCTTCCTTGGTCCCTTTTTCTCCCCCTCCCATGAATTTGCCAGTGCCCTGGGGTGGGAACCAGGACATAAGGATAGGGACCACGTTTTAAGCATTTCCAAGTATTGGCTCACTTAATTCCACAATAGCTGATTATTAGGCCTGCTTTGACAGAATTGGAAACTGGCACAGAAAGGTTGGGTAAGTTGCTGGAGGTCACACAGCATATAATGGAGCCAGGCAGGCTGGTAACAGGAAGCTGACCTATTAATCCAAGTGATGATAAGGGCGATTATTTCAGGCAGCCGATGATGGAAGCTAAGGGGGCTTCAGAGAGGATCTCTCTCAGGAGAAGAGATTATTATTGCTAAGGACATTAGCTCAACCAGACTAAAGCTCTGGAACTTTCTCCTGTATTTCCACTCATGAGTATGGCCAGCCCTTTCCCTTTAAGATATAAAGACTGGTGAAGGGTGGGTAGGTATCCTAGTCCCCCAGGGAGAAGCAGGCATTATTATTATTATTATTTGGTACCAGGAGTTGAGCTCAGGAGTGCTTAACCACCGACCCACATCCCGGCCCTTTAAAAATACTTTATTTAGAGACAGGGTCTTGCTGAGTTGCTTAGGGCCTTGCTAAGTTGCTGAGGCTGGCTTTGAACCTGCGATCCTCCTGCCTCAGCCTCCAGAGCTGCTGGGAGCACTTAGCACGCAGGGAGCCAACTGCAACCTAAGAAAGAGCCTCCAGGACGTAAAGGACCCCCTCTCGGGGCTGGGGCCCGGCAACTCTGATGCCACAGATGCTCCTCTGTCGTAGTGACAGTGGGTGACAGTTGGTCAGTAGCGTCCTGACTGCGAGTGTCTGAGAGGGAGCCCCATCGCCATCACGTCCCCTTCCCCACCAGCCCCTCACGGGGACACTCAGCCCTAGGCAAGCAGAGGCAGGGGCTCATGAGGCTGCAGGGGAGACGGCATTGCCAACCTCAGAGGAGCTGGAGGTCGCGTCACAGTGCAGCTTATCACAGAATGTTCTAGAACCAAATACTAATGGAGGTCCAGATTTCAAGCAAAACTGCCAAATCCAATGGAGAGAAGGTAGGGAGCGTACAGGGGGCAGGACACTGGTGAGGAGAAGCGGGGGGGTAACTCTGGGCCTCAGTCCCAGGGGCCATCCCGAGGGCCTGGGTGCGTGATTGAGGGCTCTTTCTGGGAGGGTGTGCGCCCCGAGTGTCACGGCTATCATCAGCCGGCTGGTGTCTACCACCACGGAAAATCTGCGGATGGCATCCGAGAGGCCATTCTGGTTTTGAGGCCATGTTTCTGACTTTGGTTCGCTTGTTTTAACTACAAGTTCCTCTCCTTTGTAACCACAGGAATAGCCAAGCAGCGTCTGCAAAATCTGTCACATGTGGGAGCTTTTCCTCCGTCCCCTTTGGGTGAGGACCATGGCTGTGGTGTGAGACACCCCGCTGGTGCTGGAGGTGGCTGCCGAGCCTCTGTCCAGCTCAGTGGCCGCCAACATCCCTGGTCACCACTTTAGTCTGCCTCAAAGAAGTTCCCTGAACTTGGAGCCCCAAACAGGCAAGAAGGAGATTCCCTGATGTCAAAGCCAAAGCAAAACAAAAAACGGCAAAAAAAAAAAAAAAAAAAATTGGTTTCCTTTAGCAAATCACTGTTAGATTTTGAGAGAAGAGTGGGATAGAGAAGGTGCTGTGTTCCAAAAGTCGCAGTCATTATTAAAAAGTCAACTCAGGGGCTGGGATTGTGGCTCAGCGGTAGAGCGCCCGCCTAGCACGTGGGCGACCCGGGTTCGATCCTCAGCACCACGTACAAATAAAACGAATTGAATAAAACACATTGTGTACAACTAAAGCAAATAAATAAAAATATTAAAAAAAAAAAAAGTCAACTCAGCAATGTGAAAGGACGGTGCTGACCCCGGCAACGCTCCGGGACACATCCTTGTGGTCACCTCTCCTTGCACACAAAGCCGTCCCTAAACGAGATGGCCTTGTCCCAGTTATTCATTAGCCTGCTTTATTCACTTAACAATATGCTGGTGTTAATAAGCTTTGTCTTCATTTCTGGCTGATTCCATCAGGCATAAGTCCTAGCTTCCCCGTCACGCGAGCTCTGACAGGCTGCAAATGGTCTATACGCCAACACGACAGTGCCCTTACATCTGCTGGGGAGGGGGCTTTTAAAGTCTCTCCCTTTTAAGCCACACATACTCATCTCCTAATACCAAGAGTAAATATCTATTTTTTTTTTCCAAAACTTTTTTTTTTTTTTTTTTTTTTTTTGAGTGTGAAAGTGGGTGGGTGTGTTTGGTACTGGGGATAGAACTCAGGACTGCTTTACCACTGAGCTACATCTGCAGTCCTTTCTTTTTTTTTTTTTTTTTTTTTTTTTTGGTACCAGGGATTGAACTCAGGGGCACTCGACCACTGGGTCACATCCCCAGCCCTTTTTTTGTATTTTATTAGAGACAGGGTCTCACTGAGTTGCTAAGTGCCTCGCCATTGCTGAGGCTGGCTTTGAACTCGCGATCCACCTGCCTCAGCCTCCCAAGTGCTGGGATTATAGGCACAGATGGACGTGGCTTTGGGCCTTCAGCACTAGCCTTCACATGGACACTCGGGGGTCTGTCTTTGGAGACCTCTAGGCATCAGTGACTCATGAGGCCCACTCAGAGCCCTGAGGTGGGAGGGGCCTCTCTAACCACCCTTTTGGGAAGCCCCATTTTGCAGGTGAAGCAGCTGAGGCACAGAGCAGCTGCAGGACCGCTGGTGGAACCAGGGACAGAGCATGGGAGAGGGTCTGGCGTGGGGTGATTGCTGAAGTTGAGCCTGGACGCAGGAGCGAGCTGGGAGGGAGAGCCGGAACTGCCTGTGGGTCCCAGGAGCTGTGCCGGGCACGAAGACGCGGCCACTCTCTGGTGGTGAGCGGTGTCCTCACGGGCAGGCTCTGGCCTTGGCGGTGCCGCAGGCCTCCCACAGGCACCATCAGGCCAGCTGCCAGAGAGCATTGTGGATACCCGGGGCCTGCTCCTCCACCAGCCGCTAGTGGGCCTGGTAACAGTCTGGTTGTCCCTTCCTGAGGCACTTTGTGGAGATGGCATGGCAGTACGAGACAGGGGAGGCACCCCGCACCCTCCTCTGGGTCCAAAGGTGACCTGGAGCGTCCCTTGCCAGGGGCCCCTGGCGCGGGGACTCTCCCCTGAAGCTCGCCCCTCCCCGTCTGGGCCACCGTCTGTGATCACCTCCCAGGGCTGCGCCCCGAGGCTGCTGGACTCCCAGCCCTGGGCTTCTGAGGGGCAGGCATTGTCTTGGAAGCTTCCCTAGGGACCCTCGTTCCCTGCTCAGACCTCTGTGTGGGCCTGGGTGGACGGGACACCCGGAGTGCAGCCCAGAGCCCTGGGTTTGTCAGGGCCACTCACTAGCTGGGCGACGCTGGGCCAGTCCTCTGCCCTCTCTGAACAACAGATTCTTCTTCCTCTGTTACTTGGGGATGAAGCCACACCTGTCTCACAGGGTGGCTGTGGGGGGTCACTGACAAACTGCCTATGAGCCCTTCAGTGACCGTCAGGATGGACGGGCCACCATCAGAGCCTCCATCACCGGGACTCGTATGAGGGGAGCCAGGAGAAGACTTGGGAAGGACACGAGGCTGAGCCCAACGCAGGGCCCCTGGGCCTGCAGGAGCACTTCTGTAGCTTCTGCCCCAGTGGAGGGAACGCGACAGCGGGGGACTACAGGGAGGCCACCTGGAGAGGACGGGAAGCCAGGGGACTTCTGGGAAGGCCTCAGCAGAGGCGGAGTGGAGGCGAACGTCACGGAGACAGCGTCCTTGCCCCCGTTCCTCCCTGGGCAGTGCCTGGCGCGGCAGCAGCACAGGGAGCGCTGGCAGGCTGTTTGGGGTTGGTGGGGGACAGAGGGCGGGAACGTTCCATGCCAGAGTCTCAGTTTGCAGGGAACATGGCCCAAAGCAGGGGGAGGTGGGAGTTTGAAAGGTCGCAGGGGACAGCCCCGATTGGGACCTTCTAGCCATGACATTTCACTAGATGGGGACAATAAGGAAGGCAGACGGAGGGGCGGGGAGGGCAGAATCGGAAGGAAGGTGGTAGTTTTTAAGATGGCTTCATTTCTATTTTCTGAGTCTGAGGACATACCCTGAAAGATGTCGGGGACATGCGGGTGGCAGGAGTCCATCGCTAATCAGCAGTTGTCTCTCAGTAATGAGTGACCTGAGCTCAGCGTGGCCTTGGAAGGATGGAAAATAAATGGTGTCCACTGCACATGCCAAAGAAACCACACAGGGTCAAGCACAGCCGTCCCTGAATCCTCTCCCTGCAGAGGCCCGACCACTGCTGGGCGGGGCATCAAGGCCGGAGCTCACGGTAGGGCAGGGCAGGCTCCGGCCAGGGTCCCCGGGGCCACTCTGCGTCTTTCACTCGTGGGCTGTGCAACCCGGGGCAAGTCACTCAACCACCCAGAGCCTCAAGGGTCTCAGCTACAAAGTTGGGGACTAGATGCATTCGTAGGCGTCGAGCTCTGTAAGTGCCGGCAATGTCATCATTAAAACCTCATCGTCCGTTGATGCAGCCGAGCCTTTCTGTGATCTGTTCGCAGTTTAGGACTGAACAGCTCCTCGGGGTCGGGATTCCCCATCCCAACCCGGATCCCGTTCCCGGCTTTGCCTGGGTCTGCGTGATACTAAGGCCCTGCCCCCGCTGCACTTGGAGAGGTGCCTGACGCTGGTTCTGGACTCGGGGCCCACCAGGGAAGAGACACCCGGAAGCAAAAGGCAGGCTGTGAGGATCCACAGCTCTCTAAGGGCTCTTGTCTGAAAATCCCCAGGACACGTGGTGCCCCCTTGGCCCTCCCGACCAGCCTCCGGCCAGGCAGGGCAGATGGCAGACCCTGTGAGATCATCCCCTGATCCCGTGACGGCCTGGGGACGGGGCCAAAACCCTGTCCTGCTGCACCCTGTGTGAAGCCAGCGCTTGTGAGAGGGACGCGGGGAGAAGTGCACACCCCGGCCTGGAGAGGCCCCTGTGACCGCCGGGGAAACAGTGGTGACACAAAACGTGCGCGAAGGGGCTTTTTATAAACAAGAAAAGAACGCAGTGGTGTCCGTGCACAGACTGAAATTCCAACAGAGGTCGGCTGACCGTCCTCCTGGCGGGATGTCGGGGAAGGGACGGGCCACCCAGACTTCCCCTGGTCACAGTCTCTGTTTTCATCTCATTTTTAAAAACTTGTACTATATTTACAATCTGGTGAAAAACAATAAACTCACTGTAGAAAAAGCTGGCAAGAGCGTGAGAGGAACAACAGGAAATGAAATTCTACCTGGAGAAATGACAGACACTTCACTTGGGGTGGAAGCGTGAGTGTGCCTGGGCATGCGCGTGTGCACGTGCCTGACACTCATCAAGAGGGAGACGAGGAAATGCGCACCGTGACCCCAGGCTTCGTCTCCACCCTCATGTCTGAGAGGATTCTTCCACGTGTCACAGGAGTCACTACCTAAATCAGGCAAGAATACGAAAACCACCGAATTGTAACCTAATGGGGAATTTTATGGCGTGGAAACGATCATCTCAGTACTCAAGACTTTCAAGAATTGAAAAGGAGGCTCAGCGTTGCATTTATTTTCTGTGACTAGATCCAAACATTCAGACGTCCCTCTAACCTGGGCAGGAGCTGCAGGTCGCAGCTGGCCTACAGGACGGCTCAGACTGGGCTCAGCTTCTAGCCTCCGGTTCTCCAGCAGGAGCCCTCTGGCCCCTTCGTGTAAAAAGCAATCAGCCCCAGGGAACGGCTTCCACACGGATTTCTCTGCTTGCCAATCTGGCTTTGGCTCAAACCAATCTTTGGGGAAAGTTTGCGCTAAAACAACCACAAAGGCGGATTCCTATTGCTTGTACGAACCCAGCAGCTTTTTTGGAGGCCGTGGGCCCTGGGTGGAAATCACAGAGGACAGGGCTGAGGTGGAATGCCCATCAGGGAGCAGAGAGGCACTGGGAAACACTCCTGGCCAAAGGGCACCTTCCCAGGTGATGCGCCCTCACGGGACTGGCAGGAGAGAGCATCTCTGCAGGGGCGGAACACAACGTCAAGTCCTGCGTTAACCCGTTAAACACAGCGCTGGAGCCAGGCATAGCCGTGCACGCCTGTGATCCCAGCAACTCATGAGGCTGAGGCAGGAGGATCGCAAGTTCAAGGCCAGCCTCAGCGATTTAGGTAAACCCTCGACAACTTAGTGAGACCCTGCCTCAAAATAAAAATTAAAAAATGTCGCTCAGGGATAGAGCACCCCGGGTTCAATCTCCAGTACTGCAAACACAAACCAAACCAATACAAACCCAACAAAACATGCACAGCGGGGAAGGCCGGTGTCTGAGGAGGCCACAGGCCTGGGCAGTATTTACCATGCCACCCTGCCAGGGCTCAGGGAGTGCAGAGGAAGCTCAGGTGCAGGCTTCAGGTATCTGGGAAACACTGCTGCATGCTCATTTCCAAAGAAATCCCCGTGCACCTCAGGTCAGCCTGATCCCACCCCCTCTGGAGGCTCAGGTTGGAAAGAGTCCACTGTGCCCGGCTTGATCTTGACTCTTGTGCCCGTCACATCACGCTCCCATTGATTGTTCCCACTGGTTGCCCACCAGAAGGTGAGTACCTTGACAGGGAGACTCCTGTGTATACTTTTTTAACCATGTAAGCGACTCTACCTGGTGCCCTGAATGCTTGGCTTGGCATGGGGAGGGCACTTCGTGAGTGAGTGGACGAATGAATCAATTCAAGAATGAAATGCAACTTCCCACCTGTCCTGTGTGCTCTTCTGTCTCATTTCCAGGCCTTTGCATGTGCTGCCATGCAAACTTCAGGCTTTATCAAAGCAGCCCCTGCTTCTAGAAGCCTCCTCTTGCCTGGGCCACTCCAGCTCCTGGGGTTACCGCTGAACCCTGACACCCATTGGAGAGAATATTTGCTGGAGTTGCAGGTGGGGGGGTGGGCAGGGAAATTGTGTCCTGAATCCCCAAATCACATATGAGGACACTGGAACAGAGAGGTGAAGTAACTTGCTTATGGTCCCTCAGCTAGTCAAAAGTGAAATAAGAATTCAAATCTAAGTCAGGAGGACACGTCTCCTGTCCTGAAGAGACCCAGAGCAAGGCTGGAAACAGTGCACTGTTTCCCACAGCATCTGACCCCGGGGCTTGCTACTGCAGGTGAAATGCCCTTCTGTTTTCTTAGAAAATACAACCTCTGTGCCATAAAAACAGAAAGCTTCTAGCTACTCCTAGCTACTGCCTATCTTTGTCCCGTTCAATAGATTTTTACTACTCTCTCTTCTCTTTGGGGCCCCAGCACAATTCTGGGACATTGTAACTGTGCTTTCAAATAGAAGAAAATGATCTGATTCCTTCCAGCCGCACAGTGGTGACAAAAATATGATAGAGTGAATTGAGTCACCTCTCTCTCCAGAAGGAAAACAGAACCCCAGAATGCACAATGTGCTCAGAGGGGAATGCGTTAGGTCAAGAGAGACCCCTGCCCATGCAGGCCATGCACAAAATCCAGGGCTCTGCTCAGACGTGGCCCAGGGACATTTGGGGCGTGGGGTGCCTGCTCTCTGCCTTGGTCCTCAAAGGTTCAGGGTAGAGTCTCATCGCATGATGAAGGACCTGCCACTCACACTTCAATTCTTCAACAGAAGAGAATGAGCAGAGGAGTCAGGTGCTGTGGTGCACTCCTGTAATCCTAGCTCCTTGAGAGGCTGAGGCAGGAGGATCACAATTCAAGGTCAGCCTGGGCAACTTAGTGAGACCCTGTCTCAAAATAAAATAAAAAGGGCTGGGGGTGTGGCTTAGGGGTAAAACACTTGCCTACCAGCATGTGTGGGTTCGATCCCCAGAACTAAAACCAAAATAAGCAGAATTAGAAACCTCTTTGTAAAAACCCATTTACAATGAAAGAGCACAATCATTTTTTTCCTGGGAGCCACAAAATCTTGATTAATAAGCACCATCCAAGGGACACAGAATGTCTCAATCCCTCAAGCCAGTGCTCCAAAGGCTTGCTCTAGGTGAAAAAAGTAGAAAATGTGGTACAGTGCTGCAACAGAGCTACCAAATGGGCTGATCAGGAAAATCTGATCAGACATTGAGAGCAAGGAAATTGCCATATCCGAATTTACACCCTAAGGTAGATCCTTCTCCTACTTCTTCCAGATCTTGTTTTAAGAGATGAGTCATCCTATCTTCTAAGAAGCAAACACAAGCATTTGCACATAAGGTAGTAGGCAGAACACTGGCCTCTTAAAGAGGTCCCTGGCCGCATCCCCAGAACTGTGAACGTGCTGCTTGGCATGGCAAAAGGAGTTGGGCTGTGGATGGAATCAGGTGCTCACCAGCCAACTGGGGCAGGGAGCTCACCCTGGGTGACACGGTGGTCTGATGTGGTGATGAGGGACTTCCACCTTGCACGGGGGTGGAGGTTGGTTCATTGCTGGCTTTGAAGATGGGAGGGGTCATGGGCCCCGGAGTCCAGCCACCTTTAATACCGGAAAGGGCCAGATAGCCAGTTCTGCCCTGGTCCCTCTGGCCTCGCCAATGCCATGACCGTAGCCAGCGTGGGCGCCTCTGGATTTCTGACCTCTGGAACTGTAAGGTACTCTACTTGAGCTGATTAAGTCACTAAATGTGTGGTGATCTGCTACAGCAGCAAATAGAAGACTCTGCTCAATGCGTGTGGACTAGCACTTCAGTGACAACTTGAATTTTGAGGGACAGAAAGAAAGAAAAGGACTTGGGGGGTGGTGCATCTGTGGCAGGCTCCGTCTGAGACCCTGGGCCACTGAGCACTCCCAGGCTCCCCGAGGCCACCCTCCAGTCTGGTAGACATTGCCAGAGCCCCGTGGCAGCGGCGGCTCTGACCGTCTCTAACAGGGCCTTCGCCTCAGCAGGTAAAGTGCAGGGCCAGGCTCTGAACCTGGCTCGCTTGTCCCCAGAGCACTTTGCATGACTCAGCGGGGGCTTCCTTTCTTTATGCTCAAGCTAAAGGACACCCAAAGCCCCCAGTGCCTGCTCTGTCCGGCTGTGTTCATGGAGGGCCCAGAATGACAGCTGCCTTCTCTCTCCACGCCCTGCGGGGCCCTCTCTCGGCCCCTGTCCCTTCGCAGCGCCCGTCCTCCCATGGCCTCGCCAGTGGGCACAGAGGTGGTAACGCAGGCCGCGTGTGCTGGAGGGCCGAGGTACCTGGGGTGGGCAGTCGACCCCTCAGACCCGCTCCGCACCATGGCTGCACATCTGCGCACCAGGAGAGGGCTCCTCCTCACCCTGAACCACAGACCGGATGGAAGAAACGTCCCCTCCCAGATGGGGCAAGATGGCAGGGGACTCGTCTCTTGAGGTCCCCACTGCTACACAACCCCGGGCACGCGGCTAGGTGTACCTAGGCAGCAAGCATGGCTCCCACAGTGATGGCTGCCGGCGTCCAGCGACACACCTGGGATGGACCTGACCCAGGAGAGAGCATTGGGAGGGTCGGATGTGGACAGTCAGTGACGCGACGGAGGAGGGCCTTTCCCTGCCCACGGGGATCCAGATAATTAAGAGCAATGCTTAGTGCTTAAAAGGCACAGAAAAGGGAAAAAAAAAAAAAACTCGCCCATCCATTAGTCCCTTCAGTGAAGATCACTTTAAATAAAATCTGCCAAGCTGCGGGGGTAGAAGCATCTATTATTAATGGACAGAGAAAAGCAGGCTCCAAAGTGACGGGCTGGCCGCTTGCAGCACATTTGGAGGTGGATTGGGGGACGATGCAGATGTGTCAGCAGGGTGATAGATAAAGCGTGTGGCTGCTTTCTATGCACAGAATGCATTATTGATGCCGTGTGTGCCCTCCCACCCTGTAGGCTGTCCCAGGACAGCCGGGGGCAGGAGTGGCCACGCGGGGAGAGGCCTGGGCCCGGCTCTGGCTGAGCGGCTGGGGAGACCTCGTGGGCCAGGACAGGGAGCAGGTACTCTGAGGAAGGCAGGTACCAAGCCCCGCCAGGGACCGGGTGGGACAAAGGAGCAGGTGTGGCCCTGCCCGTGGACATATTCCATCTGGCCCCGGAGGCATGTATGCCAACAGTGAGTGACACAGGGGTCATTTCAGAACAACTCAGTTCATGGAATGCTGCCTACTATGTGCAGGACGCCTGGCTGGGCAGAGGGATGAAAGACGGGTTCCCTGCCCTCTGGGGTCTGGTTTGGGTGGGGACACAAAGGGGAAACACAGTCCAAGAAGAGAGCGAGAGAGCAACTGGCCTGAGCCCCCGGTGCCCAGAATCTGTGAGCTACATGTGAACAGGTGCTAGAGACAGTCCAGGGGCCTGGAGGACATGGAGCTCCGGAAGACTGGTAAGGTGAACTTGAACTTGACCCTCCAAAGGAGGGCAGGCTAGGGGGAACAAAACTCCCCGCTCTGGGCTGCAGAGAGGCAGTGCAAGGCCATTGTGAGGCAGAGGGGACGTCACAGGGCAAAGGGACACTATTGGTCAAGGTTGAAACGGAGGACATTTGGGAGGAGCTCAGACCAGAATGACCTGAGGTCTGGAGCCAGCATCATGGGGACAGTTCCTTGAGGACCGTAGCAGCCACAGATGGGTCCTGTGCACTGGAAACTAACAAAGGATGAACAGGTATCCTGAAAGCTGGGCTCTGGGGTCAGTGGCAGAGCTGCTAATTTTTGCACCATCCAAATTCCTGTGCCGCCTGCGCATTCTGAGGGCGTGGGGATGGTAAGTGAAGTGACCCTGGCGGTGTGCCCACCCCTGACCACTTTTCAGAGTGATCCTTGGACCAGGAGCAGCAGCGAGTTACATAATTAAGCTGTGAAGAGGCCCAGGCCAGAACTTCCTCCTTAGAAAAGTGCACAAAGCCTTTGAGAAGAGGAGGGAGGGGGAGTGGAGGAGGGGAAGGGGATAGCAGGGGTGGTGTTGGAGGAGGAGATGGCAGCCCTGCACAGGAGGGGCTGGGGTAGGCCTCTGGGAGGCACAAATCTCAGCACAGCCTTAGCTGTCAAAACAGCAGACCCCTCCACCATGGAGTTTCAAATTCCAATGAGGGGCTCTTGGATACAGCAGCCCTCCCCCGGGAGGTTTGCCCAGGAAGGCTGGAGCGCATCTGTCCAGCCAGAGGAGAGCAAAGCCTCGCATGATTACCTGCACAGAAGGCTCCCCTCTGCCTTCCCCAGTTGTTAGCCCGTGGTTGTTAAGCGCAGTAGGATTGGAGGTCCTTCTAAAAGGAGAAAAACTCAAACTGGCCTCAAGCCCAGTCCACCTTCAGCCTGGTAAGGAAAAGAGGATGCAACAAGAGGCCTGTGCCGTCAGCCCGGCACCTGCCACCCCAGCTACCGGGCAGGCTGAGGCAGAAGGACAGCAAGTTCAAGGGCAGCCGGGGAGACTCAGTGAGACCCTGCCTCAAATAAAACATAAAAGGCCTGGGGATGTAGCTCAGTGGCAGAGCACTTGCCCAGCACACAAGAGGCGCTGGGTTCGGTGCCAGGACCCTGGTGGTGGTGGTGGGGGTGTGTGCAGAATCTCCCAGCTGAGCGATGGTGAAGGAAGACAGGAAGCTAGCTCCTGCTGGGGTCAGAGGTGCTCGTGCAGTTCCAGTTCAGGGTGTTTCCAAGAAGTGCTGACTCTGCATCCACCTGGGAACACACCGCAGGGTCTGCCTGCTCCTGTGCTGACCAGTCTCTAGCTGGCCGGTGGCACTCGGCAAGAAAAGTGTAGTGACAAGGAGCCCGCTGGACACATGTTCAACCAAATGACCGATGCCGTTTGATCAACTTGTCCAACAAAATAACTTTTCCTCCAGTTCTTGGGATTGAATCCAGAGCCGCGCACATACCAGGCAAGTGCTCTGCCACTGAGCTACATACTCAGCCCTTTTCAGATTTTCTTTTGAGACAGGGTCTCACTAAGTTGATCAGACTGGCCTTAAACTGATGTCCTCCTGCCTCAGCCTCCTGAGTCACTAGTATTACAGGAGGGTACCACCATGCCAGGCTGAAATGGATTCTTTTTAAATTATTATTGTTTGAAAATTAATCAGAAAGTAGCCATGCATGGAAAAAAAAAAAAAATTAAGAACAAAAGAGTGTATCAGCGGTATGGTTCAGTAGTTGCTAACTTGTAGAAACTTCTGCAGCCATCTCAATTTTATTAAAATTCACTTATTAGTAACTGAACAATGATTTACATAAAATCTTATTATATATAAGACTGTAACCAAAAGATCAAAACTCAGGTAGATATAAAAACTACTTAATAAACAATCATGTTGTTTTTCTTTTATTCTTTCATTCTTTATTTTTTGAGGTGCTGGGGATGGAACCCAAGGCCTTGCCCATGCTAGGCAAGTGCTCTACCAATAAGCTATGTCCCCAGCCCTTTTCCTATTTTTTTTTTTTTTTTTTTGAAACAAGGATTGAACTCAGGGGCACTTGACCACTGGGCCACATCCCCAGCCCTTTTTTTTTTTTTTTTTGTATTTTATTAGAGACAGGGTCTCATTGAGTTGCTAAGTGCCTCGCCATTGCTAAGGCTGGCTTTGAACTCGTGATCCTCCTGCCTCAGCCTCCCAAGTGCTGGGATTACAGGCGTGAGCCACTGCGCCTGGCTCCTTTTCCTTTTTTTGTATTATAATATTAACTTTTATTTTTAAAATCCTGGTGCAATGATCTGTATGAGAGTTCAATAAGAGAAACATTTTATTATCTGCATTTCTTTTTCTGGCCACTGTTACAATCACTTCATTCCATGATTATTTCTGAAACTAATTAGTCCTATAAAGAAGGGGGCTGCTAAAACAAAGGTTAGCTCTGGTTGTCAAGTGGCTGGGGACCCCACTGTTCTGTAAAGTGTCACCTGGTGATAGAGCAAACCCCTTCAATAACCAGTCGGCTCCATCAGCCACAGGTCTGCAAGAGAACGAAGATGGACGTTGCCCAAGACCGCCCAGTACCCTGGTCCTGCCAGTGCTCCTTTCTCCAAACAGCAGCCCGGGTGACAGAGAATTCTAGAAGGTAAAGCTCAGAATATGAAGGTTGGCAATGGCTTCCCGGGGCCAGGATGTGAAATCTGAGCAGGGCCTGCTGGCGGCTGTACTCCTGGCCAGGTCAGGCCCCGCTTGGCCCTGGACACCGAGGCAGCAGCCAGCGCGTGTGGCCCCTGCAGCCGCGACCTACTTCCCGGGCTACTGGCGGGGACAGGGCAGCAGTGACAAAGCAAAAATCAGTGAGTATGGAGTGAGCCCAGGCTAACGGAACTTCAGCACAGGGTTCACTGTCAGGGGATGAGAAGCAGGAGACCTGGGAGGAAGAATCTAATCTTGGGAATTAATTTATAAGGGCTGTGGTGATTTAAAAAACAAACAAACAAAACAGGCTCTAGAGCTAAAAGATCTGAGCTCAAACTCTGAGTTTATTGGTTTGCCTTTTTTTTTTTTTTTTTTTTTATTGGGGCTTGAACCCAGGGGGCACCCTACCCCTGAGCTACAACCCCAGCCCCTTTTATTTTTCATTTTGAGATAGGGTCTTGCCAAGTTGCTAAGGCTGGCCTTGAAATAGAGGCATGTTTCACTGCACCTGGCCAAATTCTGGTTCTTACTGTACTGGCTGTGCGTCGTGGGCAAGTGACTTGACCACCCGAGTGCCACTTTCCTTATTTAGGATGCGAGGCGATGACCCTACCTCCAAAGCCTGTCCTGAGATGAAGCACAAGTGTGTCTGTCCTCTGAGGACCTCGTACCAGCCTAGTTCCCGCTCCCTTAGTTTTCAGTGACAACGTAAAATATTTTACAGGACCAGAATGAAAGCATGATGGGACTCATACACCCCTCCTCAGAGCTGGCGTGGTGTGGAGGCCCAGAAACGTCTCCAGGATGCAGAGTGCCAGCCCTTAGCCTGTCAGCGGGTGGATGCGGCAAGGCTGGCATCCACGACAAGCTCCCAGAGGCCTGTGCCTCAGGGCTCAGCTTACAGCAACACAATGGCCAGGCAATCCTGGCATTTTAAATAAACATGTGCAAGTTGTGGTAATGGAGGAGAAATCACCAGGACACTCGATACTTGGGAATTAGGGGACTGGACTGCAGGTGGGGAAAATAACAAGGAAGAAAAAGGAAGGTCTAGCTTATGATTTAAAGAACAAAGGGGTTTTGCTTTGGCCTTATGGTGGAGCTAACAATGACTGAGCTCTTTGTGTCGATCCCTGTTGAACAGGTCTCGAGCCCAGGGGTGGCCATTTTTACCATCGCCCGGGGAAGGGAAGATGACTCAGAGGCAGGCGCAGCCAAGGATGGCCCTTCCAGGTTCTTGGTGACATCATTTGAGTGACTGCATCCAGCTGTGCCTGATGTCTATTCCTGAATTTTTCAAATCTAGGAACCAGTGAATTAAATTGTGTGCAAAACCAGTTTCTTGGGCTGCTGTTACTTGTAATTGAAAAGTTAACACATTCTGGCTAAAATCCTAGACTGCCTATGTGTGTCCCCCTCACCTGAAGTCACTTTTTCTTATCTGTATAATGAGTATGGCCACACCCTCCCCAGGCACTGGGCCTGCCCCATGTAAAATGTATAACAGATCTTGGTTTCAGTGAAAGAGAACATTTCATGAAATATGAAAATAACATATTGTTATCTAGGAAAATGTCCTCACCATCCTATCTATTTGGGGAGATTGATATTGCAGGAGTTTGTTTATACATTCAAAAAAAGCTACTGAGGACAGGTGCAGTGGTGCATGCCTGTATCCCAGTGACTCAGGAGGCTGAGGCAGGAGGATCACAAGTTCAAAGCCAGGCTCAGCAATTCAGAGAGGCCCTAAACACCTTAGCAAAATCCTGTCTCAAAATAGGAATTAAAAAAGGCTGGAGATGTGGCTCAGTGGCAAAGCACCCCTAGGTGTAATCTCCAGTACCAAAACATTAAAAAATAATTTTTAACAATTAGAAAAAGCTACTGAGTATCACACATAATGTAGGCCAGTGATCCTCAAGCTTGTGCACTGCAATAGAGATACTGTGTATTTATTGATGTCTGGCTCTAGCCCAGGGATCTGGATTCAGCTGACCAGGGTGGGGCCTGGCACTCAAGTGAGTCAAGTGATTCTAATGTGGAGTTAAGGTAGGCATCCAGGGTTCAGGTACCAGCCCCACAGCACTGAGTGACACAGATACTTCTGTCCTTATAAAAGTGCTGGAGAGAAAGACAGTGAGCCAAGCATCATGAGGGAAGGCCAGTGAGCCACAGAAGTGTGAGATGGGTACTGTGTAGTCTGGGGTTTGGAGGAAATATCCTTGGGGCAGCAATATTTATGCTGAGACCCAAAGGGTGAGTACCAGTTTGTAAGGTGGAAGGGAGGATGTAGGAAAGAATGTTGAAAAGGCCCTAAGACAAAAGACTATGGAGTTTTCAAATAACCGAAAGACGGCCATAAGGCTGGAAGCTGTGGGAAGACAGCATGCTAAATGTGTGAAGCCATCAGAACATGGGACTTGTTTGTTACTGCACATAGTCTTGGCTGTGCAGACTAATACAAGTGGGTATAGGAGGAAGGTGGGGCTGAGTTCTAGTTGGGTTCCAGTGAAGAGGGTGGCCACGTTGGGAGGAAATGGAGGTTGCACAAGTGTGGAGGATGGCTTAAATAAAAGTCTGGCTGGGAAAAGGAGAGCTAAGGTGGGGGTGGTGAATGAAAAGGACATTGGTTTTGTTTTGTTGTAAAGAGGAGAATTAATTATTTAAACCTAAATACTGACAGGGAAATAGTTGAGGAGGAGAGGAGAGAAATAGAAGGGGAAAAAAAAAAAAAAAAAAATCTAAGCAAGGTTCCTGAAATGGTGGGAGAGGCAGAGGGATGGTAACTGGGACACAGGGTGCAGGAGGGCCTGGATTCAGCAGAGCCGCTCCACACAGCTGCCTGCAGAGGTGCCCAGAGTGAACTTTGACCCTGAACAAAACAGTGCTGAAGGAGCGCACCAGGAACGCTGACTCTGGGCCTCCCACCACACGGGTCAGTGGAGCAAAGCACCTGGACCCTGGAGTCTGGGCATTTGCTTCTTCCTCTTAAGACAACCACACCAAAGGCCACCCCAGCCCCCACACATAAGGACCACCAGCCTGCAGAGGGAGACATATTCAATTGCCTAATTGTGTGGGTTCTATTTCCAGCATGGAAACGGTCCAGCAAGGATGGATACTTCTTCCTCCCCTAGTTTTTCATTTCGAAAATTTTCAAACCTACAGAAAGTTTGCAGAAATAAGACAATGAGCACCATATATACCCAAACAGCAAGATTCGCCAATTGTTAACTTGGCAACATTTGTGCTCTCTGTATGCATATATATGATTTTATATATGTAAATATATGCATGTGTGTGTATATGCTTACAGACATAATTTTTTTCCTGAGCTATTTGAGAATCAGCTATGGACAGCCTGGTGTCTTCTCCCCAAGAAGCTTCTTGGGGGCGGGGATGTTTATGCCGAGACCTGAACCAGGAGAAGTCAGCAAGGTGAAAGGGAGGGTAGAAAAAAACTCTCTGCAAAGAACAAGGCCATTCCCTGCAGAGCGCTCACCTGACTCACACGCCGTACGACAGGGTGAGCACCCGAAAAAACCAAAGCTTCTTGAGTCCACATGATGCAAAATCAAATGTTTCAGATTTGGGGACGTTTTGGATTCCAGAATTTCAGATTAGGGAGCCTCAGCTGCCAAAGTCTATGCAAATATTCCCAAATCTGATATACTCCCAAATCTAAGGCTCTTTTGGTCCCAAGCATTTCAGACAAGAGATGCTCAACCTGTGGAAGCCAGCGCTCCGATTTCTCCAATTGTCCAAAGGTGTCCTTTATAGATGGATCCAGGATCCTGAACCAGGATCCAGTCAAGGGTGTATTTAGTCGTACTTAAAAAAAAAAAAAAAAAGACTGTGCCTGAGCCGGGCACAGTGGCATACGCCTAGTCCCAGTGACTCCAGAAGCGGAGGCAAGAGGATTGAACGTTCGAGGCAACTTAGCGAGGCTCTAAGTCATTTAATGAGACGTTGTCTCAAAATAAAAGATAAAAAGGACTGGGGACTTAGCTCAGCAGTAAAGCTGCCCTGGGTTCAATTCCCAGAACACACACAAAAATCCTTTTAATTCCTATTTTACTTATTTATTTTTCAGAGAGACAGGTCTGACTATGATGCCCAGGCTGGCCCTGAACTTCTGGGATCAAGAAATCCTGCCTCAGCCTTCCAAGTCGCTGGGACTACAGGTGTGCACCACTGCACCCGGCTTAACTCCAATTTCAAACTGGGTTTTTTTTTTTTTTTTTTTCTTATTTTCAAAGCAACACATGCACATGTTATCTGGTATAGGGAAGTAGAAAGAAACAGAAGTGCTTCCCACCATTGGAGAAATCCCTATTATTAATGTTTTCTCACATTTCCACTTCGCTTTTTCCCAGGCATTTTAAAACAGTCAAGATTATATTGAAAATACAATTTGTGCCATGTCCCCACTTTTTTTTTTTTTTTTTTTTTTTTTTTTTTTTTTTTTTTGTGGTACTACAGGTGGAGCTTAGGGCAAGTGCTTCACCACTGAGCCACAACCCCTGGGCCATGCTCTCTTATTATGTCAGAAGTGTTTCCTTCCCTTTTTTGGTACTGGGGAATGAGCCCAGGGGTTCTATAACACTGAGCTACAACCCAGTCTTTTTAAAAAAAATATCCTTAGATAGGGTCTTCCTAAGTTTCTGAGGCTGGCCTCAAACTTGTAATCCTCCTGCCTCAGCCTCCTGGATCACAGGAATTACAGGTGTGGCCACCATGCCTCGTCCCACGTGTTTCCTTATGGTGTTTAGAACTCCCTCATCTTGTCTTCTAATGGGTATGTGCTATTCTACATAACTATTTCCCAGAGGGTGGACATTTAGCCTATTTCTGAGATTTCCTATTATAAGAAAACATTTTTTAAAATTTTTAATAATTTTTTTTGGTACCGGGGATTGAACTCAGGGGCACTCTACTTCTGGGCCACATCCCCAACCCTTTTCTGTATTTTATTAGAGACAGGGTCTCACTGAGTTGTTAAGTGCCTCACCATTGCTGAGGCTAGCTTTGAACTTGCGATCCTCCTGCCTCAGCCTCCCAAGTGCTGGGGTTACAGGTGTGCACCACCACGCCCAGCTATAAACAACATTTTGACGAATATCTTAGTATATAAATCTTTTCCATGTGACTAGTTATTTCCCTAGGACAGATTTCTAGAAGTGAAATTCTGAATCTGAGTAGCAATATTTTTAAGGCTCTCCCTGTATACTGCCCCTAATTGCTTCATGCGAATCTGTTCCAACTTATTCCTGCTTACATTTGTATGGGAACCTGCCTTCGAAAACTGCTGTCTTTGTAGTAGAGAAGGAGCCTGCGGGTGAGTAGAACTGAGGGTCACAGAGGGGGAAAGGTGTGGCCCTGGAGGGGAAAATCCATCAAAAATCCCCCTCCACAGCAGAAACCCAGGAGAGCAGGTGTAGACCACCATATTCCAGGGCCCCAGCTCTGCCTGGCTCCTGGGAGGCATTCAGGAAATAGTTGTCGGCATGGATAAAAGAATATACAAACATATTTCTGAGTTCCTATCGTGGTTCCAAAATAAGGGAAAGAGAGAGAGAAAAGGAAAAAAAAAGCAAGGATCTCGGGAAGAAACAGGCCGATGGTGGGCTGGAGTCAAGTCCAAATTCAGCCTGTTCAGGGTCAAGTTTCCTGCGCTGAGAACCTGCAGACCCCCTCCCCGACCAGGCAGGGTCCCAACCTAGCTCAGCTCCCAGATCTGTCAGCTAAGAAGACACAGGAGGGATAGACTGGGTGAGTCTCAGGTGCCACCTCCCCCCGCACTGCCCAGGAAACAGCGGCAGCAGTTCCTGAAGGAGACGGCAGGACCTCCGCTGACCAGGGGCTGCTCCCCACCCGGAGCCTGGACAGAGGAGAGGCGACTCCCCGTCGCAGTGGCTCACAGCGGATGGACGCTGTCACTCTACTGGGATGACTTTACATCAGCGACTCTTGGTTGACATCGGGACTGCAGGTGGCAGGAGCAGCTCCACTGGCTGAGCTGGCCGGGGTGGCCACAGGGACCTGTGGGATGCTGGATTCCCAGGGGCTGCATGACCAGGGAGGGTGGGCATGACATCATCGTCACCCCTGGGGAAAAGCTGGGTCTGGGAAGTCACAGGGTTCCAGGTCTTTGTACTCAGGCTTTGGTGTTGTTTGGGGTCTTGTTTGCCTTCAAAGGGCAAGTGACAGAGGGACAGGTTTAGAGTGGAGGCCAGGACCAGGGACACAGTCCCTGTGTTTGGGGGCTGATAAGCACACCCCACTCTCCACGATCTCTGCTCCTGATCATGAACTGAGCAAAGGGGCCTTCAGCGTGACAGGTGACTTTACACTCATGTGGCTTTACATGCATATTTGAAGTGGGCTTTGGAGATTGCAGACTTTGAACACCTGCTGGGGCGGTGAGGCGGCTGCTTCCGGCCTCGCCAGCTGGAACTGGGGGCCGCCTCCTCTCCTCTGTGTGCGGATTTGCTGGGGCCTGTCTCACGCCTGTGAGGCAGGATTATGGTTGGATTCCAGGAGAGACAGAGCTCAGTAGTGAAATGCAAAATGAAGGGCTTGTGAAATGCATTAAGAATGCACTTAAGGATCTTTTCTTTAAAATCAAACACCCAGTGGGGCTGGTGGCACACACCTATAATCCCAGCAACCCAGGAGGCTGAGGCAGGTGGATTACAAATTCAAAGCCAGCCTCAGAAATTTAGTGAGCCCACCTCAAAATAAAAATTAAAAAGGGCTGGGCCTATAGCTCAGTGATAGAGTGCTTGCCTAGAATGTGTAAGCTCCTGGGTTCAATCCCCAGTACTGCCAGAATAAAAAATTAAAAAAATAAAGTACTAGCCGGGCGTGGTGGCGCACGCCTGTAATCCCAGCACTTTGGGAGGCTGAGACAGGAGGATCGCGAGTTCAAAGCCAGCCTCAGCAATGGCGAGGCACTTAGCAACTCAGTGAGACCCTGTCTCTAAATAAAATACGAAAAAGGGTTGGGGATGTGGCCCAGTGGTTAAGTGCCCCTGAGTTCAATCCCCGGTACCACAAAAAAAATAAAATAAAATAAAGTACTTACATAGCACTTATGACAGGCAAAGCTCTATCCTAAACACTTTATCAGTCTTGAATCACAACTTTGTGAGGCAGCTATTGCCACTGTTCTAGTCCTACAGATGAGGAAACTCAGGCACAGAGAGGTTGAGTGACCAGCCCAAGTTCAAGTTCACAGTTAGGACCCAGTAGAGCTGGGGCTTGAACCCAGGCTGCCTGGCTCTAGAGTGGGTGCTTGACACCTCACTGCCACATCAACAAAAACTGCAGGATAAATGTTTTTAAGGCACATAACCCTCGCAGAGGTAAGGGTTGAGTCTGTTTCCCATTGGTTTGTGTCATTCAGAAAAGGTGCTGTCAGTAAAGTGGGCAGGTCGAGGTCCTGAGCGAGGTGAAACTTGCTAGGTCAGTGAACCCAGGATGATGAGCACATGAGGTGAGCAAGCCCTGAGTACGAGAGGCCTGGGTCACTGTCTACAGGAGGCACCCAGAGCCACACAGAGCCTGAGGGCTGGCTGGCGCGGCATGGCCCAGGGCCTACAAGTAAACCGGGGACAGCCAGGCCTTCCAGGCTACCCTGTCCTGCCTCTGACACAGGAGTAAACCCGTGGGACCTCTGGGGCAACCCGCTATGGAGGGCCCACTGTTGCCTGGCTGTGGCCACATGGCCAGGGCTCCCTGCTCTGGAGGTGCTGGGTGAGGCTCCATCTCTCTGCCCCCTGCGGGCTCCTTTGAGCATCGTGCTAGATCTGAGTCCAACTGAGGATCTAGAGCAAGTTTAGTTAATTCTATTCTTTGTTTCTGGCTCCTGTGGTGTTTCCTGAAAGTTCTCAGGACCTGCCCCAGCCTGGAGGAGTTGCTAGAGGGGATGCCAAAGTCAGCCCCATCTTTAGACCATGATCCCATCCCACCCTCAGTGAGTAGCCCTGAGTCACAACAGAAGAGACCCAAGGCTGGAGAGGTGACACCTGTTCTAGGTGCCCTCTTCTCCAGAGAAACTCTGGATGTCAAGATGTAGCAACAAAACAACATAAAATGTTTAGTGAGCCCAGGGAGGCTGTAACAGGATGTGTGTGTCTTTCCCTGATAGCTTCAGCTTCTCAAGGACGGGGACTGAGTGGGTCCCAAGTTGCCCAGTGCCTGGCACACAGGAGGCATTTCAATGGACACACAAGACACCTTCAAACTTTAAGGCCTAACTTGCGTGGACACTTGGGCTGGGTATTTTGATAGAATATACTAGTTAAAAGAAGGCAACCAAGCCGGGCACGGTGGCGCACGCCTATAATCCCAGCACTTGGGAGGCTGAGGCAGGAGGATTGCGAGTTCAAAGCCAGCTTCAGCAATGGCGAGGCACTTAGCAACTCAGTGAGACCCTGTCTCTAATAAATACAAAAAGGGCCGGGGATGTGGCCCAGTGGTCGAGTGCCCCTGAGTTCAATCCCCGGTACCAAAAAAAAAAAAAAAAAAAAAAAGGCAACCAATAAGCATCTAAAGACTAAAGAACCATTAAAGGGCAAAACAGAAGGCCTTGGTAGTGAGTGCCCAGTCAGCCAGGCACAGAGCAGGGAGAGGCACAGGAATCAGGCAGTCAGACCCAGCTGCTGAGGGTCCTGGGCTCTGGAGCTTTGGACCTTGCTAAGGGGAATATTCTAGTGCCCTGCCGCTCACTTACACCAAGGTGTCCTCGCTTTCCTCAGTCTCAGATACTCACCCTAGAGCTGGGTGTGGTGGTGCACACCTGTGATCCAAGCCACTCTAGAGGGTGAGGCAGGAGGATTGCAAGCTTGAGACTGGCCTCAGCAATTTAGCCAGATCTTGTGTCAAAATAAAAAATAAATTTTAAAAAGTCTAGAAAAGAAAACCTCAGGAATTTCTTCCTTCAGTCTAGCTTGAATTCCCTCCAGAGAGAGTATAAGCCAGACCGTTCGCGAGCATGTAACAGAGTTCTGAAACTCCTGAATCAGTCACCCACGCTTGACAAGAGGAGTGCTTAATGAAGCACAATTTCTGATTTATCCTGAAGAGTCGGGGTGATCTGTCACGCTGGGCTCTCATTTCAATTAGATGCCATCCTTAGCTGGGGGCTTCACCAGCACCACACCAGAGGGGACACTGGGTGACATGATGCTCCTTGGGGCTTTTTGTATCTTGTCCCTTGGGGTGGTCTGTTGTCACCTGTTGAACTCTACAGTCTGTGCCCCCTTGGCTTTCCCTCCAGGCCAGCTGAGCTTCCTCCAGGACATGCCATCCCGACCAGCAGAGGCAGGGGTGCGGGGCTCCTGGCTTGGGGGATCCACGTGTGGAGGGTGAGCAGCCTCCGCGCCCCGACCCGGGCATCTTCTGGACGGTGTGCTCATCCTGCTGTCTAAGAAACGCGCAAAGACACACACCACTGGCCCCCGCTGGCCTTCTGTGCTACCAGCAACGTCATGATTCTACGAGTCCACAGCGTGGCGGCTGCTGGGCAGGACGAGGAGGCAGGAGCAGGGCTTGCTTCGCTGGTCAGCTGCCTACAGCCCCTCAGCCTGCAGCTACCTTTCCCAGGCCAACAGTTGGGCCCTGCAGAGGGGCTCTGCTGTCTTGGGGACTTTAAATGTTTCCTTTGTGAATTGGGGATGACTGGGGGTGGGGTGGGGTGGCGTGTAGGATTCCAGGCACTGGGAGGCGTCTGGAGGGGAGGGGGCCCACATGGCCGCCCCATTCCCTGCAGAGTGCTCAGGACTGTGGCCGAGGGGCTTGCTCACTGGCGTGCTTTACACACCACTGTTATTCCTTACTATAGCCCCGAAAGAGAGGTGCTCGTATTCCCATTTTCAGATGAGGAACCAGGCTCAGGGAGGTAGATCTACTTACCCAAGGTCACACAGCTAGTAGGGGCCAGGCAAGATTCAAATCCCAGCCAGTGCTCCAAGCCCTGGGCCCTCGCCCCCACATCTCACCTGCTTTCCAGGGTGGTCCACTGCGTCTCGTGTTCATTTCTTGAGCATGATAGCAAGAAAAACGATTAAATCAATAGTCGGGGAAAATGGTTCGAGCGGCTAAGAAAAGGGCCAGTGGAATTCAGGGAGAGATGAGGAGCGAGGAGCCCCTCGCAGTTTTTGTTTGGTGCTGATGGTGAGATGGGCTGACTTGGCAAAGAGAAAGGAAAGAGACAGTAAGAGAAAAAGTGGCCAAAGTCGATTTCAACAATGGCCTTTCACACCCTCCATCCCGGGATCTCGTGGCTGGGTACGCGTGGGCCACAGGAGGGTGGCGCTACACCGCTTTCCCACGCTGCGTCTCCATCTTGGGAGCCGCTCCACCTCCCTGGGCAAGAAAACCTCATTAACCTAATTGATATTTTTTCAGCAGCAACCGCTGCTTTGGTGATTTAAGCCCAGGAGGAGAGAGCCAACGCCTGCTCACGGAGGGAGGCCGTTCACCAGGATGCCACGCCGCTGCAGGAGCCCCGGGTCAGGCGGGTCAGCCAGGTCAGCTGGGAGGCTCGCGTTCATTTTTAGCAGAGGCAAAGACAGCTCGGCCTGGCTGCTTCAGGGAAAGGACATGACCGCCACTTGCTCGGGCCGTTCTTTGACAGGCGTATTGTCGGTTTTGGTTTTGGTTTTGGTTTGATTTCTTTTTCCCCCGAGGGCATGTCCTGGCCACCGGCCTGAGGCAACTCTAGCTCCTGCCTGGCACATACCAGGGGTGACCAGCCAGCCTCGGTATCTGTCACTCAACACAGGCTGGTGCGACCCTCCCGGGCAGAACTCAGCCTCTGTGCCAAGCGACGTGATGGTCAAGGTGAGGAGACAACTCCTCCAAGGAGGAGTTCGTCCCGCTGTGGAGAGTGTGGGAATGTTCTGGAAAGCTGCTGCTGAGGGACAATCTGCAAATCAGATCAGAGTTCCCTGGATTGGCCGCCACCACTTGAGAGGCGAAGCCTTTGTTTCACGGGATCTCAAATACTGGGCTTCCCAGCTCTCACCGGCCTGGTGGGCTTGAGGGTCCCTCTCTGGGTGGCCCAGCCACCAGAGGGAGGTGACGTGGGGCACAGGAGGGGGTCCACTTGAGGAGGGAGGCAGGGAATCTCTGCTAGCCCAGCTTTGCCATGAGCTTGTTGTGTTCCTTGGGGCTCAGGTCCCCGTCTTCTTTTTTTTTTTTTTTGGGGGGGGGTACCGGGGATTGAACTCAGGGGCACTCGACCACTGGGCCACATCCCCAGACCTTTTTTGTATTTTATTAGAGACAGGGTCTCACTGAGTTGCTAAGTGCCTCGCCATTGCTGAGGCTGGCTTTGAACTCGAGATCCTCCTGCCTCAGCCTCCCAAGTGCTGGGGTTACGGGCGTGCGCCACCGCGCCCGGCTAGGTGCCTGGCTAGGTCCCCGTCTTCTAAAGCGGCTCTGGTACCTGTTAAAATGCCAGACTTTGTGCCCTGTGGTGTTGGCACCTCTCTGGATTTTTCTCAGCGTAACCTCCAAAAGCAGAGGAGGTGTGGGGAGAAAGGAGGTCCCACAGGGAGGTGGGAAGGGAAGTGGGTGGCTCGGTGGGAGGAAGTTGCAGGCCTGGGAGCTGCTCCCAACACCCTTATCTCCCTCTCTGGGCCCCTCTCCCTTCCCTCCCAGTGCCCCTGTCAGAGGGTCCACGAGGACCACTGGGGAGCTGGGTGGCTGTCAGCAAGGCAGAGGAGGAGGCCCAGGCAGGACGCGGGGCTCGGGGTCGTCCAGCTCCAGGCTCTGGGGAGTGCAGAGTCGGCAGGAGGCGCTGGAGATGCTCAGGGTGGGGTCAGGGGACGCCACACTCCAGCCTCACTGGAGAGCATCCGCGCACAGCACAGTAGTTAAAACCTCTGAGAACTGGCTGGGACACCTCAAGGACCCATGTCTGGTAGCTTCTCCAGGTGTGGAGATTGTCCCCGAAGAGCATGGTCTGGGGGCTGCGCTCTCAGTCCTTCGAGGAACGTGGGGGTGAGGGGGACGCCGTGGATTCTGGAGGAGCTCCAGCCCAGCGCAGGGTCGAGGTGGCTCAGAAGGACTACGGGGTGGGGGATTGCAGTGGCACCCTGGGACTTACTGCAGTGGCCCAGCTCTGGACGGCTGAATCCATTTCCTCCCCTACCAAATGGGAAGTGCCACCCAACCCCGAGTGGTCATCTGTGTGAAAACACTAGGAGGAAAAATAGCCTCCAGGTTTTTTCTATACAAGGGTGCAGCATTAAAATGGTAAAGTGACACACCAGCCATCCTGGCCTTAGGGGACTGGCCCATGGGGGTCTCACTCAGAACTCAGGGGTGGGGTGGCTCACAGGCTAGTTTGGGTTGTCTATGACAAGGATTAACATTAACCACAGTAGCCCATCTCCCCCTACCTGCCTAACCAGGTGCCTCCGCTTCCAAGAGAGCATTCTAGAAGATTCCTCTGTGTTCTGCTACATGTTTTATGCATAATACACACACACACACACACACACACACACACACACAAAAACCCCATGTGTGTGCTCCACTTCTGGTAAGTTCTATTCCTACAGTTCATCTGGAAGTGTCGTCTGTCTAAGGCCGCGAAGTGCCCAGGCTAGCCCACAGGGCCTGGTGCGGCTGAACTTCCATCTCCCTGGGTTAGGCCACATCAGAGCTTCTTACCCAGGGATGTCACGCATGTCACCACTTTTTAAAAGAAAAATTTTCCAGATATTTTCACCCTTTGAAGTGTGCTGGCACACGAGCATATTTATCCTTTTTTTTTTTTTTTAAAGTAATATTTACACATGGAAAAAAGAGCCAACAGCACAAAAGGCTGTGGAGGGAGACAGCAGCTCCCTCCTCCCCGACTTCCCTCTCCGGAGGCCACTGTGGAAACAAGTCTCCCCTTACAGAGCGGGCTCCACGCGGGCGGGCTCCCTCGCACGTAGCTGCTTTCCTCAAGGTGGTGCCACCTCGTCCCTCTCTCATTTTTCTCATGGGCCACACAACTGGGGGCATCCCCTGCGTATGCAGGGGCCCACCGATTTCTTTAGGGTCCACACTTAACACGACTGCCTGGACCACTGCGTGACACACTTCTCCAGGGAGTCCCTAACAGAAGCCTCTGCTCACGTGGCAGGATGGATACTGGGGGTGACCATGCTGTCACGAGTGTCCCCTGGAGTGGCAGTGCTCTAGCCCAGGCAGGCTCACTGCCCACACCTTCTGGGTCTTTGCCACCATCTAATCACAAGCAAAGGCATCTTGCTGCAGTTGGAGCAGACGTCTTTTTATTACGGTTGAGATCAAGCAGCTTGTCACGTTTAATGTCTGGTTCGCCCCCCCCCCGCCCCCTCCAACCTTTTTTTTTTTTTTTAACCAGGCCTGGGTATTTGGTTGGGGGCAATTCTGGGGTGTCTAGAACCCCTGCCTGTTCCAGATGACCCACCGCCCCTTAAAGCCCTAGCACTGAGGATTCTGTGGGCATCATTAAAAGCCTGAGGGTGGGGCACTGTCTAGGTGTAAGGGAGCCAATGGTAAGTGACACACCCTCGTCCTCACTGGGACACTGCCCATCCCCCTGCCCGGTGCCCACTGATGTCCTGGCGTGGGGGGCATCCCTCTTCACATGGGAAAATGGGCCACGTCTGTCCTGCCCCTTGTCACGTGCACTTCAGAGTGTGATGTGACAGGAGATGATGGAGACGTTGTGTTCTCTCAAAGGCTCCTCTAGGGAACACGGGCCTGCACCTCCCCCTGCTTCTGTCCCCATCCCTCTTGGGCTTGCTGCCACGTCCTCTCCTTCAGCACCTGGGCCACCACCTCACAGTTAAAGGGTGGGAAGCGCCGGGGCTGTGGGACTCCCAGGCACAGCTCAGGGCAGAATCGCTGGAGCTGTTCGCAGCCCTATTTCACGTGGTTCTCTGAATGGTTGGTGACTTCACCTTGCGGCCCCGGGTTAATGGCTAACTCACCCCGACACACAGCTTCTATATTATAGTAGGTACTCCAACGACTGGGGAA
This sequence comes from Tamias sibiricus, assembly GCA_025594165.1. Classification (NCBI taxonomy): domain Eukaryota; kingdom Metazoa; phylum Chordata; class Mammalia; order Rodentia; family Sciuridae; genus Tamias; species Tamias sibiricus. The sequence continues at coordinate 18,755,323 of CM046660.1, read as the reverse complement.
GGAGTCACTCACCAACACCTATCTAAGTGCCCCCTCTTTTGTCCAGAGGTGGCTAGTGAAGTTCAGGTCGAGTGTTTACAAAGCCCACTTCCTGAGGGCTCCCCCAGTTTTCTTGCAGATTTCAAAAGCCCCTTCCTTTGGCTCTGGTTATGATGGCTGCCAAGTAAAATACAGGTGGCCCAGCGAAATTTGAATTTCAGATAAGCAACACCTAATGTTTTTAGTGTCTGCCCCAAGCATTGCATGAGCACATACACTGTATCCATTTCCTGTGCTGCCAAAACAAAACGCCAGGAACTGAGAAGCTTCATGCAACAGATATTCATTCTCCCACAGACCTGGAGGTCAGAAGTCTGAAATCAGTATCACTGAAATCAGGGAGTCCGCAAGGCCACGTGACCCCCAGAGGCTCCAGGGGAGAATCCCTTGCTCGCCTCTTCCAGCCTCTGGTGGCAGCCGGCAATCCTTGGCTCGTGGCCACATCACTCCCTCTGTCTCCATCACATGCTGCCTTGGCCCCTGTGTTTCTAGTCTCCCTCTGTCTTGCCCTTAAAAGGATACGTGATTGCGTTTGAGACTAGCCACAAAACTCCCCAATCATCCCCTTATCTGGAAATCCTTATTTAATCACACCTGCAGAGACCCTTTTGGAAAACAAAGTCACGTATTTAGAAATAAGGACAATAAGGTCACAGGTCCTGGGGATTGCGGCCTGATATTTTTGGAGGATACACTGCAGCCTGCTACATTTATGCTAAAAAATTTACTTGTTTATCTGACATCCAAATTTAACTAGACACTTGTGTTTTAATTTGCTAATTCTGACAGCCCTGCCTGGGTCCACACCTATTAGGAGACGGCAGTCTTTGGTGATTGGGTTGCTCTACTTGTCCCTGCTTCCTGGTAGGTGTGGGAGCCCAGAACACTGACCCAGCCACGTCCAGGAAGATCGTCTGTCTTTGAAGTGGGGTTCATGGTTTATGGTTACATTTCAGTTTTCAGGAGAATCTGAAAGTATTTGGTTTAACTTTTTCAAAGATTACGGCAGGGGCTGGGGATGTAGCTCAGTGGTAGAGCACTTGCCTACCTTGCTAGAGGCCCTAGGTTCCATCCCCAGCACTGCAAAAACTGAGAGAGCAATTGTTGCAAATATGTGCGTCTTTCCACCATCAGCACTCCAAATACCACATGTGGATCTGCACTTATGCACCCTTTGGAAGGTAGAAAGATGAACAAATGCCCAAATTATGAATTTGTTTCTCTGATTGTTCTCAAGTCTCTTTAAAAAGGCCTCAGCTGGGTGTGGCAACACACACTCCTACAGTTGCAGCTACTCCGAAAGCTGTGGCAGGAGGATCAGTTGAACCCAGGACTTTGGCCAGCCTGGGCAATACAGTGAGTCCCTGGCTCGACAGGCGGTGGGGGGTGGGGGGAGACTCTTAGGTTTTAATCTGCACTGAGTTTACTCTCTTATCCATTTATTCATTCACTAAACAAGTGCACTTATTCTGTGCCATGCACTATGCCAGGCACTGAGGATACAAATAATCCATCACTTAACATATGGGTGAGTCAGGGAGCCTGTTCCCTAGGGAAGCCCAAAAGAGTGGAATCAGATAATGTCGTGGAAATTAGACACAGATGATGGGCGCCAGTAATGTGAAAGTAGAAAGTTTCAATCAACTCGACTTGAAACCAGAGAGAAATTCAGTTAATTTGCCAAGTATCTTTAAATTCTATTATTTTTAGCCTTTAGTTGAAAAAAAAAATTTTTTTTTTTTTTTTTTTTTTTTTTTTTTTGCCTCTTTTTGTGTCTTCTGGATCCCTGGAAGCACAGGTGAGCTTCAAGTCTGGCCCTCTGCCTCCTCCCACTACCCCTGACCCCAGGAGTCACACCCAGGAGCTGCCACCTCTTGGGTCCGCCAGCAGGTCCTGCAGCCCCCAATCCCCGTTGAGCTCACAGCAGGGCTGCTGGGCCCTGATCTCCCCTCACCTCTCTCATCACCGCAGTGCTGGGAGCACTTACTGGCACAAACAAGGCCCACTCCCAGCACACCTTATGCGGAACAGTTTAATTTTTATTTTTTCAAAGGAGAAAGCAATCCATTTATTTATCATATGGTACAAGTCCTCCGGCTGTCATCCCAGCCTCTGCCCTATCAAGCCAACCAACCAACCAACCAACCCACCCACCCACCAACCAACCAACCAACCAACCCACCCACCCACAAACCATCTACCGTCTTTTTCCTTTGTCTTTTGGGGGTAAAAGCAGCAGGATCTCCCTTCACCCCCCTGCCCAGGCACTGGCAGTTTGATAAATGGCAGGACCCCCCCCCCCCCCCCCCCCGCCACCAGGTGAAAGCCGCGAGTGGAAAAGCTGGGTGAGCTCTGGGAAGCAGAAGCCCAGGTTAAGGAGCAGAAGTCCTGAGTTCAGATTTCCTGTCAGCCTCCAACTAGTCACGTGATTTCAGCTGCCACTTAACTTTCCTGCACCCCACTTAACCTTCCTGAATTTCAATGTCCTAATTTAAAAGAGGAGAAGGATTTTTTTTAGTGTTGGGGATCAATCCCAGGTCCTCATGCATGCCAGTCAACTGCTCTACCACTGAGTTATACTCCCAGCCTAGAATTCTGGATTTTTTTTTTTTTTTTTTTTTTTTTTTGTAGTACTGGGGATTGAACTCAGGGGCACCCTACTACTGAAGAGACAGGCTTACTACGTTAGCCAGGCTGGCCTCTAACTTGTGATCCTCCGGCTTCAGCCTCCTGAGTCACTGGGATTACAGGCATGCACCACTGTGTCTGGCTAGAATTCTTAATTTACAGGTTCATGTCAAGAATTAAATGACACCATGTAAACCATAAAATACCATCTACTTGTGAGCAGTTTGGGGAATTGGGGGCACATTCCAGCAACTCAAAATCTGTGACCAGTGTGCTCTGGACTGTCCAATGGGTGACAGAGAGAGACGGCCTCTGCCCGGCCCCTAACTGCACAGGGGCTGTGCGCCAAGGTGCCCACACTCTGCTGCTCCTGCTGGATCCAGAGGAGCCAGGCAGACCTGTGCTCAGGCCGATATCAGGCCGAGGCTGCCCATGTTCTCTCCGGGGACTTCAACTTCCAGTTCTAGGTGCTTTTAAAGATTTTCTTCTAGAATGCCTCACCGCTCACTCTGAATACATTTTATAGACTGAAATGATCCCTGCCTGACTCCTCTCTGCTAAGAAAAAACAATAAAACAAAAATAAAACAAAAACTAGAAGCTGGTAGGATCTCACATATGGTATCTTCACTTTTTTTTTTTTTTTTTTAGCTGATGGATTTAAAAAGTGCTGGGGAGAAGGTGGGAGGCAAAAATGGAGCAGAAATGGCTACTGTAGGGTGAGAGGGAGGGTATGGGGGAAACTCCTGTCAATACCCTGAGGATGCCCTGGGAGGGTGCAGTTCTAGGTAACACGATGTGCAGGTCCCAGCTTCATCTGTATGAGCCACTTCTGCTGCGCCCCCGCGCCCAGTGACGCACACTGGAGTAGACATGGGGGAATGAACGCGGTGCCCAGCAAGCCGGGAGAGGCAGGCTCGGCCACCCCTCCCTCCCTTCTTCCCTCGCAGCAGAGCGCTTGCTGTGTCTGCCTTGCCAGGGAAGCTGCCCCACTTTTAATTACATTTCTCCCGTAGATGCTGCCGGGGAGGGGAGCAGATCCTCCTCTCCCGAGTTTATACACCAGCTGCGCTCCCCGCTCCCCCCATCTTTCCCCTTTGGCCTCGTGGCCCCCCAAGGCAATGGGGTGGGTGTGAACATTTCTCATGCTTTACATGAGCAGGAAGAAAAATGAGTGTCTCTGTTTCCTAAGTGTGGACCTGTCCACGACACTAAATTTGGTTCTGCCGTCACTGGCGACATGAAGTGGCAGCCTGGTTTAGAGGCTTGCTTTCGGTTTAAAATAATTTCTCCAGGCTCTGGTTACAAGTGACCCATTCTCTGGGGCTGGAGGGCAGGCCTCCCTGGTCCTTAGCACCGAGGACAGTCTGCTGGCTCCTCCGCAGCTGGCAGAGAGGAGGGCTGCGGGGAGGCCTGAGGGTGCCCCAGGGCAGAGTTCGTGCCTCCACCGAGGCACCCCCTGGCTCCCTTCCAGTTGTGACATCTTTGCACTGCAGTTTGCTCCTCTGCAAAATGGGAAAGTAACCTCCTTCCTCACTGGGGAGTGAGGATCGAATGGGGCAATGTTTTTAGTAAAATAAATGATAGGGGCTGGGGTTGTGGCTCAGCGGCAGAGCGCTCACCTCGCATGTGCGCGGCCCCGGGTTCGATCCTCAGCACCACGTAAACATAAATGCATTGCATTGTGTACAACTAAAGTAAATGGATAAATATTTTGAAAAAAAAATGATAATCTGCATCTTCATACAGACAAACTAATATGGACCACCAGGGGGTGTTTAGGTTGGACTGAAGTAGGGCAAAGTCACAATGATAGAATATTTCAGAAGCAAAGAGATTTTTATTATTTTCAAGGGCACAGAGCGACGGAACTGTGGATTAGTAGGTGGAGGACCTACTTTATTCTCTCTCTCTTTTTTTTTGTGGTGCTGGGGATTGAACCCAGGGCCTTGTGCATGCAAGGCAAGCACTCTACCAACTGAGCTATTTTCCCAGCCCAAGGCCCTACTTTATTAAAGTGTAACGTGCAGCCGACATCAGCCTGTGCTCCATGAGTACCAGGAGACAGAGTCTCTGCCCCGAGAGCACAGCCTGAGGGGAGAAGAGGCCTGCACACACAAAGGCAGCGGAGGAGGACTCAGCCATTGAGCGGGGACAGGTGAGAGCAAGTGCCGCCGGCTCCCAGATCTTGAGTACCAGCAGTGCAGACCTTCAGGGAGGACGGAGGGAGAGGACATCCTCTCACGCAGCAGGAAGTGGGACTGGACAGGGAGGCTGAGCAGAGGTCCAGGCCCAGGCAGGTGGTGCGAGATTGGGGTTGGCTTAGCAGGTGACAGGAGAGCCTGATCAGGGACCCAGGCTCCACTGAAGCCACAACAGATGACAGAGCTGCTATGGGAGTTTGGAAATGGTATGCAAAGTGGGCTGGGTGTGAATTTTGGAACTGAAACTGGGAACAATTCATTATTGTTTCCATAATGATCCGGGTGAGGGGTGATAAAGACTAAATCCCTTTTGGCACTGGTGAGAATGGGACTGGACAGAGGGCTCCAGAGGCTGTGTAGGGAGGAGGCTGAGGGAGCTGTTCCAGGATGCAGAGGAAGAGCGAGCTCTAGACTGCGTGCTTTGCTATACTGGGGACTGGAAGGCTGTGACCCATGTGAGTGGACCAAGCAGTAATGAGGACACACCGCTGTTACCAAGGAGTAATGACATGGGCCTCTGGACACCCAGGTCCTGGCTCAAGCCCAGCCATGAGGTTCAGGCCACTGTCAAGGACAGGCTACACACGGTGACAGTGTAGCCACCGTGTAGCCACCCCCATGCACACACTGGAGAAACCCTCTGTGCTCAGGGAGAAGGCAAATGAACTTCAGCCCAGTTCCAGTCACTTCAAAGCCATTCTGTGAATGAGCTATCAGAATATTATACCATCAAAGTCAATGCCCGGCTTTAATTTAATCACTCTTGCCGTAATCGATTCCCATCTCAAGCTGAATACTGATCGGTGGCGGGGAGACGTTGCCCCTGGGCATAATTAGAATACGAGATTCTATACCAAGTCCCAGACTGATTAGGAAGAAGCTGAAACCCCCAGAGAGATTCTGTACCAAGTCCCCAAACTGATCAGGAAGAAGCTGAAAACCCCAGAGAAAACAGAAAAGGTCCCAGGAAATTCCATCCAAGGGTCATAACATGAGCCAAAAAGGAAGTTCTGGCCCCTTTCCAGAGAAGTCTGCACTGGCAGGGGCTGGAAATTGCTTGAGGTCAGGCTAGAGCCACCCCACCCACCCTCCTGCACCCTGATTTGGGTCTCCTTCTCTCTAAAGAGGGGACAGAAAAGACCAGTGCAGACTGGTCTGAGGCTGCCTGGCCATCCTTCCTAGGCATGGGCCCTGTGACCCGGAGCCCACCCCTGGGAACCAGCTGCCCCGCCTGACTGGAGCTAAGGAGCAAGGCGGCGGCAGCTGTACCATTTCAAGCTCCACTCAGCCCAGGAGGGACTCAGATCAGGCACCTGACTGTGGCTCCTGGGAAATCTCCCTCTCCCTGTGCACTGCCTTCTGAGATGCTCCGAGGCATAGGAGAATGCTTGTTTCAGTTCTGTGCTTCCAGGGAGAAGAGGGGCTGCCCATGTCATCGTCCATGCGGTGGGGGACATCTGCATAGTCCCCGAATTTGGAAGATTGGAGATCCAAGAATCCTTCATCTTTTGGTTGGTAAATGGGAAGTCAGCAACTAAATCTAGGGGGTAGCAAGTCCAAGAGGCCAGTGATCACAGGTAGGGTGTGAGGCAATGCCTGCCTTCTACAATTCAGTCTTGCTGGCAACAAAAGATTCCATCATTTTTTTTTTTTTTTTTTTTTGTACCGGGGATTGAACTCAAGGGCACTAGACCACTGGCCCACCTCCCCAGCCCTTTTTTGTATTTTTTTAGAGACAGGGTCTCACTGAGTTGCTAAGTGCCTCACCATTGCTGAGGCTGGCTTTGAACTCGCAATCCTCCTGCCTCAGCCTCCCAAGTGCTGGGATTACAGGCGTGCGCCACTGCACCCAGCTTCTCGATAAATTTTTTAATTAATTATTTATTTATTTTAGTTCTACACAATGCCTTTATTTTTATGTGGTGCTGAGGCTCGAACCCGGGCCATGCACGTGCTAGGCAAGCGCTCTACCACTGAGCCACAACCCCAGCCCAAGATTCGATCATTTTTTAAAGTCTTTTTTTTTTTTAATTCACCCCAGCTTGTCCATTTATAATACAAATCCTGCTGATTTAAAAAAAATTATTTTAAAAAATTATTTTTTCCTACATTCCCCATCAACCATCAAACCTTGGTTCATGATTATCTGTAGCACTGTCGTGACCCTGAAAGGGATGCGTTTCAATGTACTCCATCTTTATTAGCACTCCGCAGGGAACAGAGTGCATCCCTTGTTGGCCTTTTCTCAGCACAGATGAGATGCTACGAAGGGGAGGGACTTCAGGACCAAAGGAGGCGGCCCTGAGCCCAGCAGAGGTACCCAGGACGCCTGCCTGTCATCCCCATAGGCTTATCCAGGGAAAATATTAAATAGGTTTAAAGAAGGATCAGGTGAGTCTGTGACCCAGCACTCCACTATCCAAGCAGATTTAGGGATGTTTTGCAAAATCCATTGATGGGTTTCTAAAGAGGAGGCGAGGCTAAACTGTGGCATCTGGGGTAGAGCAGAATGGGGACCTGTGGAGACTTTCCCTTGGTCTTAGGGATAAGACAAAACAAATGGATGGCAGGAGGGCTGATGACTCCTCCAAATGTTATCCCTGGTGTTTCTTGTCAATGGGCAGCACCAAAAGGACGGGTTCATGAGTCTCCATCATGATTTTCACTGGGCCTCAATGCAGCAGGAGGTCAAATAGGGTTTTATTTGCACAGCCAAGCTTTGCTTGGCTTAAATTGCGATGCACCACCAAAGTAGAATGCTATTCAAGTTTCAGCAAACTCAATATTAAAAAATCCAGATATATGACAAATAAGGTAGTGAATATTCTCTCTCTCTCTCTTTCTCTCTCTCTCTCTCTCTCACACACACACACACACACACACACACACACACACACAAGAGATTTTTTAGTTGTAAACTTCCCTTAGGCATTTAAGCATTGGGCTTCAGATTATTAATTAATTGGTTGTTTTCTCTCTCTCTCTCTCTCTCTCTCTCTCTCTGGTATTGGGGATTGAACCCAGGGGTGTTCTGCCAGTGAGCTACATCCTCAGCCCTTTTTTTTTAAAGTTTTTGAAACAGGGTCTCCTAAGTTGCTGAAGCTGGCCTCAAATTTGGGATCTTGCTGCCTCAGCCTCCCACATTGCTAGGATAATGGGTATATGCCATGGTAGCAAGGGGTAAGTCATGGGAGGAGGATGAGATAAGAACAATCAGAAACAAGCACCCCTGAAATGAAAAATCAATGATAAAACTGGATTGGGTCTTCATCCAGGATACCTCTGGGGTGGATTTTATTTTTTGCAGTCCTGGGGATTGAACCCAGTGGTACTTGACCACTGAGCTACATCCCTAACCCCTTTTATTTTTAAAAATTTGAGACAGGGTCTCACCAAGTTGCTGAATCTGGCTTCAAATCTGTGATCCTCCTGCCTCAGTTTCCCAAATTACTGGGATTAAAAGCATGCGCCCCACTTGTTTGGTGGGATTTTCCCTTTGTTTATATTTTGTGAGGTTTTTGCCACCCCTCCCCCCAGTTCTGCTCACATACGATTTGATGCAGTTGAAGGGGAAGAGTGGGCTTTACCTCAGGGGAGGGGCACTGCTCTCTGGTTCTTCCCAGCACTCCCCTCTTGTCATTATGCGCTGGCTGCAGATCACATGACAGGCAACTATGGACCCAGGGGTCTCTAACATCCGGGGAGCCCTGGGGAGGAGGACATGAGGATGAAAGTGCACCCCTGTACTTCTGTGGTTCAACTGTGACCTAGGTCCCAAGGCAGCTTCCCCAGCCTCCCAGGAAAACCCAACACAGGGGAATAGGCTGGGAGGAGCAGGAGCAGCTGGAACCAGAGATAATCACGTCCCTCTTCTCTTTGATGCCTGGATTTAGCAGTGGGGTGGACAAGGCCCAGAGGAAGGGCCGTGAATGAGACATAATTATCAGTGGCTTCAGATTTAATGCTCACTCACTGATTTCAAACTGTTTGTCAGTTGTTGGACCTTGATCTGAAACTCTTCCCTAAGGGGAGAATTTTGTGATGTCCCCTTAGCTGGAACTTTATGTGAAAGACTTCAAACTGCTGGTTCTCAGGACAAGCCAAAGAGGGTGGGAAGGGCTACACCCACCTTTTACTTCACACAAAAGGTCTCCCCAGGAGGCCTCTCCTGACACCCTGAAAAGGAAATGGAAACGCTCAAGGCTGGGGTCCACAGGGCCTGGGGTCTGTAGCCAGGTTGGCCCCCTGCCATAGTACAGCCAAGCTTCTCTGTGCTTCTTCAGAAACCTCCCAATCCATCCTAGTTGGTACAAAAATCCCACAACTTAAAAGAGATGCAGGCTGATGGAATACAAGTGCGAATGAAATCCTTGACTGATTTTAAGAAAATTAAGTCGAATGCTTTGGAAAGACTACATAAAAGTGGGCGATTTTTTACTGTCAAATGAAGTGTTAAAAATCATTAAAAACTGGGCTGTGGTTGTGGCTCAGCGGTAGAGCGCTTGCCTAGCACGTGTGAGGCCCTTGGTTTGATCCTCAGCACCACACAAAAATAAAATAAAATAAAGGTATTTTGTCCACCTACTACTAGAAATACTTTTTAAAAATCATTAACAACCAAAACAAAACAGCAAAACAGTGGAGGGATTCTGCACCCAGATTACTCCACAGTGTAAATCCAACATCAGAACGGAACTCCAGAGACCTAGACAATGCATTATGAGTGTGGTGTAGGCAAAAAAGACAACCAGAAATTGCAGTCATTTAATCCAAACACTCAGAGAAGGGCTGGGCCCTATGTTAAAAGGTGGGTGAACAGACACACGTCCATAGGACTTAAGAGCAATGTTTAAAATATATACACACCATTTAAACATGATATTCTGTTATAATGACTTAAAAACACGTATTATGATTCTCAGTCTTGCTGTCATGGATAAAAAGAATTCTTAAGCCTCATGGATTCGTATATGATTCAGCTTATTGGATGCCTGGAGTTCCTAAGGTGTAGCTCAGCAGGAGTTGGCTTTATTAGACCTTTTTCCATTCTACTCACAGGCCCTGCTTGCCTTCCCTCACCTCCACACCCTGCGGAATTACTCCATTTGTAAAGCCTCCCCACCTCCACTGCCTTCACTACTGCCGTCACTTTCTCAATCATCAGTGCTCGCGTTTTGCTCAATGAGTAAACTGGAAAGATCTCTGGACCTGACATGCTGAGCTGGGTTCCTTCCCGGGAAGGAGGCGGCTCGGGTTAGGGAGTGTGCAGTCTATTCCTGGAACAGAGTAGATTTCAGGAAGGAAGAGGACACAAGCGGGACAACAGATGATAAGTCACTCTGCTTGTCTGTGGCAAGAGTTCTGTGTGTACATCTAAACATGGGTGTGCACGATTTCAGGGATCCACTTTCACCAAACAACAACATCTGGCTCCAGGGGAGCTGGGCAGCTGCTCACTTCCTGCCCTGATCCCTATTCAGTGCAGCCAAGTATGGGTTACAACTGACCCCTCACTGGGGTCCAAAGTCACCTCTGCACATTCATACAATCACAGACATCTGTGCAGAGGATACTGTCAATGATGCTGTTTGCTGAGCAGTTACTATGTGCCCAGCCCTGGCAAGCAGTGCATGACCCCATTTAAACCCCATGGCAACCCACAAGATAGGTACTATCATACCCCAAGTTACAGATGCCAAAAAATTCTCCTAGAGGCTAAACAACACCTTAGGTCCTACAATGTGGGGTTGGGAGGGCTGAGACTTGTACCTAAGTGATCTGGGTATACCCTTAACCATTAGGCCAAACTGCTTCCACATGCAGGACACTGCCCCGTACTGGGGACCTGAGGTGGGGGCACATCTGCCCTTGAGGCACTCAAGCCTTCTCTGTATAACTGAGGCACAAAGTACATTTCTTGGGATTAAATGGCCTGGCGTTGGGACTTCTATAGCATCTCTGATTCAGCACCGGGTCTGCTGCAATATCAAATTAAGATAATCCATTTGAAGTCATTTGAGTTTGCATTTTGCTGAAGCTCATCCCACCAGCACACCTACAGAATCAGAGAAACCAAAGAGCTCCAAGCCCGTCCTGGTGGCCTCACACTGCCTCCCCAATGCTGACGGGAGCCATCTGGGCAGGAAAGGAACCTGGCAGAGGTGGCAAGAACATGGCATCTGGAGAGAGGAAAGGAATTCTTGGACAGCCACTCCTCTGGCAAGGCCACAGGGCAAGACAGGCATGATGGTCCCATCATGTGGTGTGAGAGCGAGGGCTGCAGGTCTGCAGCTGCCTCCGGCCTCTGCCTAGGGGACTGGCAGTGAGCCGCGAGAATAGAAGAGTCGCCTGACCCACAGTATAAGTGAATATTGACCACAGAGCCTGTGCCCAGGCAGCAAGCAAAGCTCTCAGGGCCCACTTGGCCAAGGGAGACCTGGGATTCTTTCACCAGGGCTTCCCACACCCACCCAACTCCATGTGCACCCACAGGCTCCAGAAGGCTCCTATCGGTGGGTGCTGAGGTTCCATGTTTGGGAGGGACAGAACCCAGTAAGGGGATCTGATTCCCTAAAACCACAGCGACTTGACCCTGGCCTCAGCTGAATCTATCCACTCTCCAGTCTTGACTGCCAGCCTTCTCTGAGCCAGTCACACCTGGCTGCCCCTTGTCATACAAGGGCCTGACCCTGGGTGTTGGGGAAGAGGCTTAAGGACCCTGGTAGGATATTTTCTCCTTGGCTTTCAGGTCAGGGCCAGCTCAGAGACTGGAGATTTAACCCCACATCTCTCCAACCCTAGCCCAGGCCACACTTTTTTTTTTTTTTTTTGGTACTGGGGATTGAACTCAGGGGCACTCAATCCCTGGGCCACATCCCCAGCCCTTTTTTGTATTTTATTAGAGACAGGGTCTCACTGAATTGCTAAGTGCCTCACCATTGCTGAGGCTGGCTTTGAACTCGTGATCCTCCTGCCTCAGCCTCCCAAGTGCTCCGGGCCACACTTTGATCACAGACTCTTACAAAAGTTCTTTTGTGAGTCAGTGATTCTGGAATCAGAATATTCCATTGGGTTAATATTATATCATGACTGAGGTCCCAGGCTTGCCCACAAAGGCTTATTAATCTACATGAAGCTGAGAAGGGGTGGGAGTTAGTGTCAGATACCCAGACCCACCACTCACTGGCTGTGTGACCTTAGTACATTAGGAAGCTTCTCTGAGATCAGTGTCTCTGCTTGCAACAGGTATAATAACAGTACCCACTACTCAGGGGCACAGTTGTGAGACTAAATGAGATCACCCCCAGCAGCACCTGAAGCTTCCTGGAAGACAATGAATGTAACTGAGATGATAGTGCCAGGGTGACTCTACAGCAGGGCTTCTCTACCAGGGCAGTAATGATATTTGGGATCAGATAATTTTTTTTGGTGTAGGGGTCCATCTGTGCCTTGAAAGATGTTTAGCAGCATCCCTGGCCTCTACCCATGAGAGGCCAGTAGCATCCTCTCCTAGCTGTGAAAATAAAAAAATCTCTTTAAACAGCTCAGTTGTCCCATCAGAGAACCACTGTTTTACAGGAAAACAGCCAAGAGTCCCCACTGGAACATCACAGTTCCTCTGCCTGCTGCAGCCCAGCTGGTGGCATTGGAGTGTTCTCTCCCCCTCACCTGCAGAGGTGTCCCCATTGCCAGCTCCACGTCACTAGTGGAAGCACCTAACTCCTGTGTACGGCAAGAGAAGAGCGGGCAGCTGAATGCTTCTGGGGGTGTGGAAGGGTGAGGCATCTCTGAGGTGAATAATTAAAAAAGCAGGGTTGGGGGAAAGGAAGGAGCAGAGGGAGTGGGGTCCCCACCTCCACCACCCTAACCTCCTGCAGAAGGGGCACCTCTGCCGCAAAGGTGGCAGGCAGGGGAAGTATGTCTTTTCTGAAGCAGGGGAAGAAAGGACAAGGTGGCATACCAGGGGCTCTGGCAGCCATCCGGGTGACATTTAGACACAGAGCTAGGACAAACTCCATAGGATTATCCCCGCACCTTCCTGATACTGTGACCACGACTAAAGCACATTGTGCCTTCCCAATCTACTTTCTCTTTGCCACCATCTTGATCTCGATTTCTCCATCATCGGATGATGTTAAATGAGTATGGATAAAATACCTATCATATGTCTGCTGTAGGACCCTAAGGGTGGTTTTTGTTTTGGAGTGATTCTTTTTCAAAGGGGGAGTAAGGAAGATATTAACTAATATTAGAAGCCAAGGTTCAGCTGGAAAATTATCCTGTCCAATTGGAAAATAGCACATATTCATATATACACTCAGGGATACTCAAACCATATCCGTAGTGCTGAGGGAAGATGGAATAAAATTTCTTCAATTTTTCAACAAATGACCTGCATGAACTAACGTTTAAAAGACTGAAGGAAAAGTCAGCCTAAACAAAGGGCACCACGGTCCTATCACATCTCCAGGCTGGTCTTGACTTCCAAGGGCATGTGGATCAAAGGCCATGTCCAATAGAAAGGATTCTTTACCCGGTGGGAATAAATCTGATCTCTCCTCAATCAAACCTGTTCTAGTTTCTTCTTGCAATTGGTGGGCATCATCCATTTCCTTTGTTCCTGTCTGGGGAGCAGTGCCCAATACTAGAAGTCACTTAAAAGCCACACCCTTCCACCATGGGCGTGTGCAAACAAGGTCTGTGCTGGGCAGGGACACTGTCACTCATCCAAAAACACAGCAAAGCAACAAACCCCGCCCCCAAATCGTCCAAAGGTGAACTCCAAAGCCAAGCCAAGTAATGAATTAGCTTCAAGAGGCGGGAGCTGGGGGAGGACAGTGCTGCACTAAATCAATCTTTATCTATTTATTTAGAGGGTTTGGAGATGGGAAACAGAGAAGCCATTCTTATGTGGTAAACATAAGGAACATCATTAAACACAATATGACATCACAGAATCAACTACGGACAGGAAAGCCATTTCCTTTTCTGCTGTAAGATGGGTCAGTTGAGGCGGCCGGGCAGGGACCACAGAGAACTCAAAGCCGTGCTGCTGAGCCTGGCGCCTGAGCGTGCGGCAGTCTGGAGGGGCCGCGGGTAGTCGCTGTCCTAGACACCATCATCCATTCCAATTCGAAACCAGCGGGAAACCAGGACTTGGAGTTACAGTTTCCTGAGCGCCAGAGGGTGAGTGGGGTGTCACCGGACGTAAAAATGCACCCCGCCTACTGGGTATGGCGAGTGTGTGTGTGTGTGTGTGTGTGTGTGTGTGTGTGTGTTGGTGCGCGGGCGCACGCGCGCGCTCAATAGCCCTCAGGTGGATTGGATGCCTGGACAGTTCCCGACGTGCTCCACCACTGGGGCACAGGCTCAAAGGCTGCATCCTTCCAAGCTCCTGGGGTGGAGCCCTTGAGTTAAGGCACGCGCAGAGCCAGGAATGCAGATTCCCAATAGTCACTCTAAGAGCCCCCAGCTAGCCCTGAGGTTCTTCCATTAATAGACCTCCCCCGGCCTTGCTAACCGGAGCGCCCCAGTAAAGCTTCAACACATTTCAAAATGGAGCAAAATAACAGAAGCATGGCCTGCGCTTTGTTCCTGCATTGGGGTAAATGCGCTCGCTCCCGTCAGTCTCCCCCAACGGACAGTGATATCTCTGCCCCAGAGGCTGCAATAGGCAGCCGTGTTCGCAAGCTTCCCTTTTTCAGGGCCGGCGCAAGATCCTCCCTCGGTCTGGGATGGGAATTCTATGCAGGGCTCTGTCGGAGGGCGAGGATTGGAAGAGGTTTGAATTGATCCTTCACTCACTCTCGAAACCTTCCCGTGGCTGGCCGGGCCCCCAGCGCCACAGCTGGCCCGGAGAGGGTTCTCCACCAGAGCCAAGACACTCCCCAGAAATTCTGAACAATCTAGGCAGCCCGCATGAGCGATCGGCCCCATAAGATGCTCGTGCGTCTCAGAACTGCTCCCCCGCACCAGTGTTCCGCGATAGAATTAACCAGAAAACCTCGTGGACCCAGCTAACCGCAGTACAGCGAGGCTAGGACTTGTTGGCAGGTAGTTAGACCCCTGTTTCAATGGCGACAGTGAACTCCAACTCTTAAGTGAAAATCCCACACCTAAGATTAATAACAGTAATAAAATAATACTAATCGGCACGCTCATAATAATAAAAAATACACCAAGGACGCCTATCTAGGTAGTTGTGGCCGCCGAACCCATTAAATGAGCCACAGGTCAGGCCCTCGGCTCTCCTTCTCTTGCCGCCCGGAGGCCAAACCCGCTAGGCACCCCTACCCCAGGGTCCTCAATATCCCTGGGGAAGGGGGCGGGGCAATGTCCCGAGGTTCCTCCTCCGGACGCCTGTGGTTCCCACGGCAACCTCCACTCGGTGCCCACCTCCCCTTGGGCTCGGAAAGATGGGTGTGGCCGCAGCACCTGAGGGAACCTCCTGTCCCCTCCTCACATTCTCCCGCGGGGCAAGCAACTGGGAGTAAAGGAGGGAGGGGCCCATCTGCGATCTCCTCCCACCCGTGGGGGTGATCAGCGCCCCTAGCTGGAAACCTGGTGGGGTGTAGCCTCCAAGGACGCTCGGGATGTGGGGAAGCTTGTGGTCCTTCTCTGGCCACTCGCCCCGCGCGCCAAGACCTCAAATCCCACCCCTTTGGCCCGGCTGACGCCTCCTGGCTCTGGGCGGAATTCCGGGAGGGGGCTCCTCCGAGTCACGCCCGTTCTGTGCGCGCCCTGCAGGCTGTGACTCGAGTTCATCGATCCAAGCAAATCTCTAGATTCAACAAAATGGTCAGAAATTGGGGGTGAAAAATAGGGGACTTACGGGAGGTGGGTAGCTAAATACCCTCATAGAGCAAAAGCAAAAAACAGGGCTGGGAGCGCAGATCGCAGATCACCTAACCTCTACGAACAAAGCACCGAGCTCCCTTAAAAGAACCCGGTGAACGACCCCAGTGCTTAACGCCCGTGGCCCCAAACATCAAGATTTCAGCGCTGATTGCCCTTCTCTTCTTCAATACCAGTCCCTGTCCTGTCCTCCGAAGCCCGGCCACCCGACTTGGCATGGTACGATAAAGACGTGACATGCCGCAAAAAGATGGCACCTCGCGTTCGGAGGGGGGAAAAAAAAATGAGGAGGGTGGGAGTGGGAGGAGGCACAGCCTGCCCTCCCCCTCCTCGCCCACCCAGGTCCACACCCACTGCCGCAGTGAGGGGCGAGCCCTACGCGGCAGCCCCGCGCCTCCGGCAGGGAGCGCACACGCCGGGCGCCCGGCTAGGAGCACAGAGAAAGGAACCCGCCCCGAAATGCACCTGCAGCCCCCGCGCCCGTCTGTGCAGGGCTGCGGCTGTGCGCGCCCGTGAACAGGGAGCCGCGGCCACCAAGTCTCCTCAACATCGTGAGGCCAGGTGACCCCTGCCTTTTCAAGCTTCCACACTGGGATCCATGTACTGCCTTTTCTCGGGCACGGCGCTGGTCTCGTCTCTGCTTCCAGGCGCGCGCAGGGGGAAGGGCAGCTAAAGTGACAGCGCCTGGACCTCTCCCCATCTCCCCAATTCCTCCCAGCCCCCAAATGTCCCCTGCGGATTTTTGAAGGAGGAAAAGGGGAGGGGGCGAGCCACCGCCTTAATCAAGGGCAGTGAGGGCCCAGTGGGTATCGCTGCCAGGGGTAGGGGCGTAGGGAAAGGTATGTAGGGAGTCATCCTTTCTAGAACCCGATCCATATCTTCCTTAGGGCTGATGGCAAACAGGAGCAAAGAAATCGGATTTCAGGTTCGATTTTGAGGGTCGTCATTGAGCCCCACGCCACACACACACAGACCCACGCCCATTGCGGCAAAAGGCTGAGATCGAGAGTGCAGAGCAGCCCCCTCCTCCAGGTCACCGCCATTCGCGCCCCACCCTGTGGGCACAGCTTCCCCCTCGGGGTTTGCGCGAAGCGGGTCTTGAAGACCCCCCAGCACACACGAACACATAGACACACGCCCTCACACGCGCGCGTGCATCCCTTGCACGCGTGCCTTTCCAAGCCGCCCTAGTCCCAGCCCCCGAGCACCGAGGGCGCAGGGAGGGGCCCCCCGCGGTGGCCCCGGACTGATGCCCAGCGTATTAAATCCATCTCTAGGGCGGGGGGCGGCGGCAGGGGAGACAGAAGAGAGGACTAGGAAGCAGATTTCGGAGCCTCGGTGCTTACCTGATAGTCGACAGAAGGCGAGGACGGGAGAGGACAGTGGAGGAAAGGGTGGCTGTGGCGGCGGCGGCAGAAGGTGGGCGGTGGCGGCGGCGCTGCTGCTGGTGCCGGAGCTGGTGGGTGGCGGTGACTGCGAGCGCGCGCGCCAGCGAGGGGGCGCGTTCCCGAGGCCGGCGGGCGGCGCAGGCGCGAGCAGCGGGAGCGCGAGCCTCCTCAGGGGAGGGGCGGGCAGTTCAGGCCTTCCTCGCGCCTTTCCCTCTGGCCGCCAGTGGGCGCGCGCGAGCGCCCCAACGCCGGGCCCTCCCGCGCCTCCTGGCTCGCTCCTCACGGCACTTCCCTTCCCTGGTCCCACTCCCGCCACGCCTCGGGCCGCGGCGCTGACCGCCGCGCGCACGCGCGCTGCGTGGCGCACGCGCACTCTCGGCCTCCCGCGGACGCAGCCTTTGTCTTGTCGGAGGGGTCTCCTCCCTCGGGCTCGGCGGGGTCTGCTGTCCCTTCCCTTTCTGTCAGCCGAGGGCAGTGTCCTATCTTACAGAACTCCTGGGCGGGCGTCCACCTAGCTGACTGTTCGGTCCACCCCTCACCTCGAGGCCTCGCCCGGGCCAGTCCCCCGAGTCTCCCGAAACCTCCCCGTTGGAGACCACTTTCCATTTGGCGCTTCCCTTGCTCTTGTTTCCCACCTTTTCCCTTATTACAAAAGTGAATTCTTAACAAATCCTCCTAAAAACGTGCCAACTGCGTTGTAATACAGTGTTAGGAGCATTTGCATCTATTATGTATTTAACTATGACCCTAGGAAAAAAATTTAAATTAGATGAAGTTCAAATGATGCTTAACACATTGCAAAGCATCTTCACATACACGGTTATTTTTATCTCGTTTGCTGAAACGCCTGTACACTGTGAGCAAGCTCGAGATCTGGATTTTTAAGTATCTGCTGGAGATGGTCACCTGGATGACATGCCTCAGACTGAAACACTAGTGACACTGGTTCTCCCAGTCGCCCAGGCCTTGGGCTTTGGCCTTAGCTTGGATTTTTAATATCTCCAACAACTCACTGACACCCTGGAGGTGGGAGGCTCTCGGTGTATGGGGGTGTATGGGGGGTTGGGGGGGTTGGGGTTGGTTATCTCCTAGGGAGATGGGAACTTGTCTTGAGGCCTTAATTTGTATGGCCTTTTAATTATTTTTTTTTTTAAAAAATGGCGTGTGTTACAAATTAACATAAAAGCAAGTAAAAGCAAGTAATTAAAAATGCTTGCCTTGTGTGCATGAAGTCCCGGGTTCAATCCCCAGGTACCTCAAAAAAAAAAAAAAAAAAAAAAAAAAAAAAAAAAAAAGCTTTATTCAAATGGGTGATGGAGATGGAGCCACAGTCACAGGTTTGAGTTTCTGGAATTGAGCCTTGCTGTTGTTTCAGCTGCCACTACCTTGCTTTAAGACCCCTACCTTGGTTCTGGACATGTAGGACCTTACTGGTCTCTTTGTCCCAATTTCTCCCTCTATCAGGCCGCCTGTATCCCCTAGTCAGATCTGTCTTCAGAAGAGATCCTTTTAATTATGTGTTATGGTTTAGATATGTGGTATCCCCCCAAAAGCTCACATATGAGATGATGCAAGCATTTTCAGAGGTGAAAGATGAGATTATGAGCTGTGTCACCTAATCAGTGGACAAATCCACTGGTAGGGATTAACTGGGCAGTAGCTGTAGGCAGGAAGGGTGTGGCTGGAGGAAATAAATGTCTTTGGGGATTTATAATTTGTCCACTGGGGGTGTGCCTTTGGGATTTATATTTTGTCTTTGGTGAGGAAACAGGAAGCCCTCTCTGCTTCCTGGTTGCCATGTCCTGAGCTGCTTTCTGCCCAGTGGTCTCCCACCATGATATTCTCCACAACCTTGGGTCCAGAGCTCTGGAGTCGACTGACCATGGACTGAATCTTTAAAATCATAACAAAACAAACTTCCTCCTTCAAATTGTTTGTTTGTTTATTTTGGGGATACTGGGGATTGAACACAGGGGCATTCGACCACTGAGCCACTTCCCCAGCTCTATTTTGTATTTTATTTAGAGACAGGGTCTCACTGAGTTGCTTAGCACCTGGCTTTTGCAGAGGCTGGCTTTGAACTTTTGGTCCTCCTGCCTCAGCCTCCTGAGCCACTGGGATTGCAGGTGTGTGCTATGTGCCATGCTATTTATTTTTGATATTGGGGATTAAACCTAGGGGTGCTTTACCACTGAGTTATAGTCTAGTCTTTTTTTTTTTTTTTTTTTTTTTTTTAATTTTAAGACAGAGTCTCACCAAGTTGCTGAGGCTGGCCTCAAACTTGTGATCCTCCTGCCTTAGCTTACTGAGTCACTGGGATTATAGGCATGCACCACTGTGCTTGGCTCTAAATTGTTCTTGCCAGGTATTTTGGACACAGTGACAAAAGCTAACTGAAACATCACAACAGTCTCTTGCTAAAAGCTTCCCATGGCTTCCTAAGTGAAGTTAAATCTCTTGGTCCAGTATTGAAGCCCTTGGCCTCAAGGGCTTGTCAAGGCCTGTCCTCTCTGTTTTTCTCTCTCACCTACACCGTGGCCAGTGGAGGTTGTTGAACTGGAACTCTTCTCCACCTTTGTACTCTGGAATTCCTGTTCTTGCAAAGTCCTTGCTCTCTCTCCATCCACCAATATCCTACCTAACCTTCAAACCCTCTCCCTAGCCCAAATTTTATCAAAGCTTTCTCTAATCACCCCAACTGGACAGGGTATTTCCAGTCTCAAGAAGGAGCTTAGCAAAGTTAACTCATTTCCTCTCTGAAAATGAGGAGAGGGGTAGAATTAATATTTATGTTACAAGATTGACATTTTGTTACTCTCCCCAATAGTTTCCTTTTCCTGCGTGGGGGGTATACATCTTGCCCATTACTGTCTAGTGATGTAGGCATGTCCAAGCAGAAACTTTAAGAGGTGTTGCAAGTTTCTACCACCTGACTCTTTCTTTCCACCACCAAATTGGCAGTCCTCATAAGATGGCTCCTTTAGCTGAGATCCCAGGTGGAAAAGTGCATATAATGTGAACAAGAAATAAATATTTGTTGCATATGCCACTGAGATTTGGGGAGTTGTTTGTTACTAGATTAAAGTTGACTAATACAGAAACCCGTGTGTGTGTGTGTGTGTGTGTGTGTGTGCATGCGCGTGCATGCTCATAAAGTTTCTTACACTGTGATTGACATAGAATTCATTAATTCATAAATGGCTGTTATTTATTCCATCCTCCTTTTCATGATTGATGTTTTTGCTATAATTTATTTTCTGTATGCATGTCAAATAATATGTAACAAATTAACCTTCTTCCACATTCAAAGTTCTTGTTTTCACCCCTCAAGATGGAGTGTAATGGAGAACTGAGGGGACTTGATGACACTGTAGCCCCTTGATACTAAATGGTCACATTTGCCTGTATTAAATGTAGGTAATGAATGCTAGGAACAACTTTAAGCAGATCTGACATTGAACTGTGTGTGATGTGGAGTTGAATGTTCATTCCAGATAATTTAATCACTGTAGGTAGCTAATGGCTCACTAATGTGGGCCAAGAAAATGCATTCTGTCCCTCCCTGCTACTCCCTCTTGCGGAAATAGAAACCTCATGGTCACATACAGCACAACACTTGTAGGACCATAGAAGGCAGATTGCCATAGAGGGAAGAAAAAGGGTTAGGTAGCAGGAGAGCGGAGTTCTATTCTTAGCCATCGTGTATGACCTTAGACAAATCTAGTACCTTCCCTGGGCTTCAATTCTTTTATTGAATAGTGTCCCAGATAAAGTTAGAACTGAGATCCAGATCTGTAGAATTTGGAGCCTCTGCCACTAAAGTGTTGTAATAAATGGGCTCCAAAATATAATGGTTTGAACATGACTCCCCTAGTAGTCCAGGGTGGGTGTTACAGGGTGGTGGGCAGCCTCCTCAGAGAGAGGTTCAGGGAATTCAGGCTTCTTCCATCCTGAGGCTCCGCAGCTCTGTAAGGCCTTGCTGTTTTTTTGCTCGGTGGAGGCTGGGTCACTTGCAAGGTCCAACGGGCGGAAGGGAAGGAGGAAGCACACTGGCTCTCTTAGAGGCTGCCAGTGGCATCTGATCACATTCTACAGCCAGAACCTTATCACCTGGCCGTCCCTAACTGCAAGGGAGACCTGTAAGTGTAGGAGAGTCGCAGGCCCAGCAAGAAGAGGAGAAATGATTTGGTAGAAACCTGTCTCTGCCCTATGTACTTTCCCTAGGAAAATAGAAAAAGGTTTTGAACTTGTCTATCATGAGATTCTGACATGTAAGTATGTTGTCAGACCATGGGAGGGGTAGATTATTTGGAGAGAAAGATAAAAGCCAAATTTCCAATGAAGTTTATGAAAGAGAAGGGATCATTTTTTTAAAAATATTTATTCATTTACTTTAGTTGCACACAATGCAATGCATTTATGTTTACATGGTGCTGAGGATCGAACCCCGGGCCGTGCACGTGCGAGGCAAGCACTCTGCCGCTGAGCCACAACCCCAGCCCCAAGGGATCTTTTTTTTTTTTTTGTGGTACCGGGGATTGAACTCAGGGGCACTCGTCCACTGGGTCACATCCCCAGCCCTTTTTTGTATTTTTATTTAGAGACAGGGTCTCACTGAGTTGCTAAGTGCCTCGCCACTGCTGAGGCTGGCTTTGAACTCGCGATCCTCCTGCCTCAGCCTCCCAAAGTGCTGGGATTACAGGCGTGAGCCACCACGCCCGGCTTCATTTTTTGTTTGTTTGTTTGTTTTGTTTTTGTTACTGAGGATTGAACGCAGGGGTGCTTAACCACTGAGCCACATCCCCTGCCCTTTTTATATTTTGAGATAGGGTCCCGCTAAGTTGCTCAGGACCTTGCAAAGTTGCTGAGGCTGGTTTTGAACTTGTGATCCTCCTGCTTTAGCCTCTGAGTCACCAGGATTACAGGTGTACGTCACTATACCTGGTGAGACAGAATCATTGCATACTTTGTATCCGAGGTTATTTAACTTGTTTTATGCCATGGAACCCTTTGGCAGTCTGATAAAGACCTTTCTCAAAATATATGTACATATATTTTTGTAGTTGTAGATGGACAGAATGCCTTTACTTGTTTATCTTTATGTGGCATGGAGGATCGAGTCCAGTGCCTCATACATGCTAGGCAAACACTGTGCCACTGAGTCCCTTTCTCAGAATATTTTTAAATGCACAAAATAAAATATGTAATATTACAAAGCAAACCCTTATCAAAGTTATCCAAGTATTTAAATGTCTGTGATGCAGTGTGTGATGGATGTGGACCTGTGCTGCGCAGACTCCCTTCTGGAGTGACTCATTCCGCTCTTGGGAGTGCTTCCAAGACAGTATTCCTCTGTCCACACCTTCAGGGATTGCCTTGGCTGCAAGAGTCACCTGAGCCAGGGAGACCCAAGGCCAGGTCCTTTTGACCCCACGCCGGGCAAGCTAGATAGGCCATTTTAATCCCAGAACTCCCCACGGGGGCTGGCCAGGCTGTTGTGTGGTTGAATCGTAACTCGATTTCTTCATCTGCTTAGGCCTGCTTCCTGTCCCCGCTTTCTCAGGTGTCGATGGTATGTTCTAAGAAATGTTCTCTCTCCTAAGACCTCTGCTGCCTGGGAACTTGACTTGGGGCCCTTGGTGTCAGGGGTGGTCCAGGATAGCAGATATTTATGTGGGTTTTAGAGCTGATCACTTGCTGGCCTGGATGTCAGTGAGGACCTGGTCATTTGTGGACACTGGAGCCCAGATAGCCCCTGGCATGGCAGTCTAGTTGCTAAAAATGGTCAGTGGGATGGTGTCCTGGTGGAAAAGAAGGCACTGATGTGATGTGCCAGGTGTTGGAAACACAGGGAAAACAGAAACAGTAACTGAGGTATTGTAATTGGGGGACCGTTGCTAAGTCTAATAGAGTAGCTCTCCATGCTACAGAGATTAAGGTTCCCACCCAGGTAGGACAGCTACAACAAGGTGAGAGCCTTTGTTGGGAAAGGATGTGACCCTGATGTATGAAATGGGGACATTTTAGTTGATGCTTCTGAAAATCTCTTGTTCCTAGATTCCTTTGCTCTGTACCTGCAGAAGTACGTCCCACCCCTGCTTGAGGAAAATGCAAAAACCTTTACCCACATCAACATGGAGCTTCTTCAGGATGCCTCCCCTCCAATCTCTGCTGCCCTCTGCTTGGCCATTAAACACAAACCAGGGTTAATTCACAGCATAATTCAGTCAGGGGCATGATGGGCACAGCAGGAAAGAAAAGGGGCGGGTCTATACCCAAATAGAAGCTGCCAGACCCAACCAGAAGGTATCAGCAAGAGGGACATGTGGGGCTGTCCTCTGAGGGTGCTGAGTCGAAAAGCCCAAGCACGAAATTGGAAGAGGGAGACTGTGTTGGTTTGGGACATTCTCTCTCATAATACAGAATTTAACACTCTGGCAAAGACCCCCCAGAGGGAGTGTGAACTTGGCAGGAAAAAAACAAATGCCCACACTAAGAGGGGTAGAGATGCCAGAATTGCCTGGTAGGTGGTATAGGAAGGTACTGGGCAGTGGGCCAGCTGGAGTAGACACACCATGTAAAGTCCAGAAAACACCCCAGATGAGAGGGAGGCCCAGAAGTCGGTCCTGCCATGGCCATAATTAATGTGCTAACCTGAGGGACACCAGCATCAGTAAGTTCAGAGTTGCTCTCCTCTGTACGGGACTGGATAGGCAGGTTCTCACAGAGCCAGGCCTACGGATAGCAATGGAATGATAGGACCCAAAACAATGGTGGCCAGGAGTAGCCCTTAACTTTCTGTGTAGACACAGGGTTAATCTTACCTGGTTTGTTGCAACACTGTGCTCATCTCCCGAGGATCCTAAAGCCGTGGTACTGACCCATCCAGAATAGCATTCAAAAATCAGTGATCAGTGTAGTTCTGGGCTGAGTCTAAAAAACTCTGGGGACAGTCCATACCAACTTGTCACCATTGTTTGTAGAAAAGGCTCAGAATGATTGTTTGTACCTGGTTTCTGTTATGTTTTCTTATTATTGAAGCTGATCATGCCTACTGAGGTTGGCTATGTGACCTGCTGGATATTGAGAATTAGCTTCCCTGAGACCAAGGTATTTTGTACATATGGTAATTTATTGTCCCAAGATGTAGTGCATTCTGGGTGGCTGAGTGGAAGCCATACCCAGATGTCTTGGGCAGCTCCGACAGCTTCTTTATCCTGCTATCTTATTTCCTTTACTTTTATTCAAGCATAGGTGAGTATACTTTCTAGAGTCTTACGAGTCTTTTCACTAATCCCAGGAGGCACAATTGGGGCACCATCAGAAGCCAGGTGGGTGCACATATCATAGTGACCAACAAGGTTGGAGAGACTTCCCAGGGGCCTGACCTGCATGAGTTATGGAAATAGGTAATTGTAGGAGCCCTGTTTGGGGAGATGGCTTAAATTGCAGTTGACTATGGGCCATCGAGTTTTGGGCATTGCTGCCTTCCGTAGTCTCACGGGACTTGGCCTGGGATCTCGCGGGACTTGGCTCGAGATCTCGAGTGACTTGGCCGAGATTGCTGATCGGGTCAGCGCAATTTTGGTGGTGTGTGTGGCGCGTGTTAGTCGTTGTTAGAGCCAGAGAAAAAAGTTATCAGAATAAAAAGCTGTTTGTTTCCAGTTTGCCTCTAAACTTCTTCCCACAGCTTCGTTGCTCCAAGCGACCATCGCTTCAGACGACAACAGGTAATAGAACACAGCAATGCTGGGGGCAAATGAGGCGGGCAGCCAGAAAGGGCACTATGCAACACGCACATTAAAAGAAATTAAGGGGCTGGGGTTGTGGCTCAGTGGTGGAGGGCTTGCCTCGCACATGTGAGGCACTGGATTTGATCCTCAGCACCACATAAAAATAAACAAAATAAAAGTATTGGGTCCATGTATAATTAAAAAAAATATTAAAAAAAAGAAATAGAGGATGAATGATCAAGAAGGTGGGGTAGTCACCCCAATAAACAGTCATGCTCCCCTCCCAGTATTTAGATCTGAGCCCATTTTTACATCCAAAACTGATTGAAAAGAAGGCTTGCTCTGCATTAAGAAGAGTGCTGCAATGCTTTAGCCAGTGTACACTGAGAAATGGGGAATGCCCAAACATCATAAGTGTAAGAGCCCTAATAAGGAGATAGCTAAGATGGCGGCTAGCTGAGAGCCATAAGAGGTGTTTCAGTATTTTCACCTGATATTCATGCATTTATCTAAGAATCTTTCTATGCCCGTGAAAACTATGTTACAAACCTGTAAGTTTGAGCTGTTGACACGTGGATACTTGTTAAGTGTTGTCGCCGGAAAGGGATTGTAGCCTGGAACGGCAGCGCCGCGTGAAGGAGTCTGGAGACAGGATGGAGACGAAAATATTCTTTAATCTTTCTGTCTCTGTCTCTTGTAATTTCTAACACCACATACACACTCTCACAAGAAACCAAGGCACCTACTCTTACAAGAAACTACAATATATCTATACAATAGCGATAACCCTGTCTTTTCTCTCTCTGGTCTCTTCCCATGCGCCCGAGCAGCAATGGCGCTAGCTCGATCTGCTGAGTCACCGTTCAAATCTCTCAAGAGCCTCGACCAAGTCCCACGAGATCCCGTGAGACTACGGAAGGCAGAAATGCCCAAAAATGTCTATGGCCCATAGTCAACCACAATCTTAGCTATCTCCCCAAACAGGGCTCCTGCAGTTAAGGCAAAAAGTATATAACCGGGTGAGGTTGGCTAGAGGTGTGGTTGGAGTTGGAGAGGTTGTTGGAGCCGGAGAGAGAAGTTAGAAGAAGGAAGAATAAAGAACCTATTCATTTTCCAGTCTGCTTCCGAATTCTTTCCCGCGGTATCGTTGCTGCAGGCGGCAACATGTAAGGAGCAAGGTCCGAGTTGGCATTGATACCCTGAGACCTGAAGTACCATCGCGACTCTCACTACAGTGGGGACACAAGGGGGCCCCACCACAGATGGACCCCATAATAAATGGAGTCTGTAATGAATGGAGTCCTGGTCAAGGTCTGGCTGTCAGTGAGTCCGGTGGGTCCCTAGGCCCTGCACAGTCATCCTGCCCATGGTTCCTCCCATGAAGCTTGAGGTAGTCATATGTGGTGGTGGAAGCACCCAGGGTCCAACTGTGCACACTGGGTTGGCTTGTGGAGTAAAGCTAGCATCGCTTGGAAGCCTCAGTACATCAATAAGATAAATGAGAAATAATATTGCATCTCGGGATGGGAGGGTTGAGGAGATTAATGCCACCCTTAGGGCTCTGAAGGCTGCCAGGGTAGGGGGTCCCTTCATATCCCCACTTAATTCACTGGTTTGGCTCATGGAGAACAAGAGTGGTTCTATGAAATGACACTACACTACTTCAAACTCAGCAGAACAGAAGCCCCCATGGCATCTCACAAGACAGAGGTAAGGACTGCTAGAACAAATGAATAGTTTCAGATACATTATGGGAGGCATTTGTTAGTGAGTTCATTCTTTTCTCTTCCTACTAGACTCCCAATAGTATACATTCACGTGGAATGGACACAGTATCTGTTTATAATTCACACCAGGGCTATGTTAACTTTCCCACCTTCTGTCACGATGTAGTCTGAGTCAGTTTTTCAATGTATTGTCTCTAATCTCCCAAACCAGCTTTCGTTACCTGCTCTGTGGTAACAGATCTGGGCTCTGAGCATTTCCTCCTCCGTGGTGAGCATGGTGTTATAAGCTTGTCAATTGTGTTCATCATCTTTTTGACGCTGTGACCAAAATACTTGACAAGAACAATGTCAAGGAAGAAAGGTTGATTTGGGCTCATGGTTTCAGAGGTTTCGATGCATGGATGGCCAATTCCATTGCTTTGGACCTGGGGTGAGGCAGACCATCATGGTGGAAGGGCATGGCGGAGGAGAGCGGCTCAGCTCATGGCGGCAGGGAATCAGAGAGAGAGAAGGCAGGAAAGGGGCCAGGACAAGACATGGTCACCAAGGGCACAACCCCAGGGACCCACTTCCTCCAGTCATGCCCCACCTTCCTTTGGTTACCACCTTTTCCCAGTAGTCCATTCGGATTATTATTCCATCAAATAGAAAAATCGTGCATCAAATGGATTAATCCACTGATGAGGTCAAAGTTTTCACGATCCAATCACTGCTCAAAAGCCCTACCTCTGGACAGGCTGCACTGGGTACCAAGTCTTCAACACATGAGTTTTTGGGGGACATTCCAGATCCAAACCGTAACACCTGCCCATGCCCGAGAGTGACCACACAGGAAGAAGAGGTTCCCCTTCTGGCTCTCTCGTGCCTGGGTTCTGCTGCTTCCTGCTTTGACTGCGTGATTGCCTCTGCACTCAGAGCGTTCAGTCCTTGGTGAGCTCATAGTCTTGGCCCCAGGCCAGAGCCCACTTCACTGTAGCTGTCCCAATGAGGACACGAGCACTCAGACTTGGCCCTGTTCTGCGGTCACATCAAGCTCCTGACACCTCAGCTTCCACTGTGCATCCACCTGATGGCTCTGGCTCACCTTCATCCTGGAGGGTGGTTTCCTAGGCCCCTCCTGGCACTGCACACCACAGGCCTCACTCCGCCCTAATGTACCGTCTGTCACCATGCACTGCCCGCCAGCACCTTTATCATTATTCCTCTGTTAGACTTCATGATTTTTTTTTTTAAATTGAACTTTTCTTGGTTAAAATACTTTGTGGCTTCTATCTCCTGTTTGGCACTGATATAGAGAGAACTGGGCCATTTGGACAGTCTTCAGAACATTACCTTGATGGATGATTCAATGACATCACGCTAAGGGGTCAGATGAATGAAAAGTAGCTGAGATTAATGATGTTGGTAACCTCCATGCATTCCAGAGGGTGGGAGATAAATCCTGCAAAGATGAGGACTGCCACACCAGTAACCATCATCAGAGTCCAGGGTTCAGTGGCACATGAAGACATCGCATCCAAAGTCAAACTCAAACTATTGCATCTTGCACAGTATCTGTAACCCAAAATCCAAAATTTGAAATGCTTCCAAATCCAAGATTTTTGAGCACTGACACAATGCCACAAGTGGAAAATGAAACTTTGAGACTTTATTTCCTGCACGAAATTATTAAAGAGCCATTTGGCCCAGCTGACATGAATACTGCCAGCTTTAAGTGACCCTGAATGGGAAAGGGCTCTGCAGTGGGTCTGCACTGCCGTCTTGCAGCCCTGCCCTTAGGTCCAGCAGACTCGGTTGGTACCAGAGGAGCCAGTGATGGGAAAGATGCTGAGTGGTGCTCATAGTGTGCCCCAGTGGGAGAGTCACAACGCTGGACCCAGGGTGCTGGAGCACGGCCATGCCATCTGCAGGGGAGGATCATATGCCTTTTGGAAAACAACTCCCGGCATGCTGCTGTGCCCTGGTAGGAATGGAGTGCATGGCCGTGGAATCCCAAGTGACCTTGCACCTGGTACTGCCCTTCAGTGACGGGGTTATGTCAGACCAACCAAATAATAGGGTTAGGCGGACCTAGAAAGAATCCATTGTTTGAGGGAAGTGGCGCATCTGAGGTTGATCATGGGTGGCACCAGGGGACACAAGCCAGCTGCATGGGAGGTTTGAGTTACCTCGCCCCAACCACCACTGCCCACCAGAGTTGTGCCAGCTCTCACCCCTCCTGTGCACACCTCTGGTTATATGGCTATTTGGTCCAGGTGATAGCACTGTATACTTCATGGGTGGGTTGGCCAGGTGTGTGGGTGCAGGATGGAAATGGTTGGAGATAGACTACAGTCTCGCTCAGGAGTGGCCTTGAAAGACAGTATCAAGACCAAATTCTGCTAAGGGGCAGAACTCTGGGCAGTGTACCCGATCATGCATTTTTCATGGACAAAGAAGAGCTCAAGGCTGGAACAGGTACACACCCACAAGCCGTGCAAATAGCCTGGTCATGGACCTGGAAGGAGAAAGCTTGGGAGACTGGAGACGAAGTGGTCTGGGCATGGGGATGACATATGGGAATGGGCACCAAGCTAGCTAGATCTTTGCACCACATGTTAATATCCATTAAAAATGATCGACTATGGGAGAGACAGGGGTCAACCAAGAAGACAAAACGACGAGGGCTGTTGATGCCAGTTAGCCTCTGCCATTGGCCATCCCAGTGCTGATCAGGCACGTGAATGAAGCACCATGGTGACAGCAATGCACGTTGTGTGTGGAATGGGCTCCTGTGTACCACGGCTACTGCTTCCATGGAGTGTCAAACCTCCAGCAGCAGTGACCAAAGCTGTGTCCTCAAAATGAACCCCGAGCTGGCCAGCTGACGACGTTGAGAGCCCTCCACCTCAGGAGGTCGGGTGCTCTGTTCCAACAGGAAAGACATTTGTTCTGGGAATGAGTTTGGCCTTTCTGCCTGCAGGGCCCAAGCCCAATGTCCTTATCTGAGGATGGTCGAGTATTTGATTCGCCAGTCTGTGATCCCGCGTAGCATGGATCTGATTAAGGGATCCACTTTCTGGCAAAGGATGGTCAGGACTGGACCGATGAGCCTGGATCCGCTAGTGTGTCATGTATTTCACCTTCTAGAAGCTTCTGGAGATTTTGGTAGAAAATTGGAAGTTACAGCTGAAGCATCTATTCTTTAAGAGAACAGGAGCCATGCTCTAGAATTCTCCAGACATCTTGAATCCAAGACCCTTTGAGGAGGTAGCTAAGATGGCGGCTGGCTGAGAGCTAAAGAGGAGACGTTTAATTATTTTTCTCCTGACCTTAATGTAATCCACTAAGAATCTTTCTGTGCCCGTGAACACTGTGTGACGCACCTGTAAGTTGAGCTTGTGACACGTGTATAGTTGTTAAGGTGAAGAGTATTTAACCAGGTAGGGTTGGAGTTGTGGGGGGGTTGTTGTTGGAGTCGGAGAGAGAAGTCAGCAGAGAAGCAAGAATAAAGAACCTACTCATTTCCAGTCTGCCTCCGAATTCTTTCCCGTGGTATCGTTGCTGCAGGCGGCAGCAGCTGCAGGCGGCAACAACCTTTCTACAATCTCCGGGGAGAAAAACTTCCCCACAGATGTCTAGATCTGAGTCCACTAGACATTCAAATATACTTCCTGATAAGAGCAAAAGGGACTTCATGGATGTGATTAAACATATCGGCCTTGAGGTGGGGGAGCATGTGGATTACCCAAGGATCCCACTATAATGATAGATAGGCTTGGGCCAATGGGCCATCTCCCCCATGGAAATTTCCATGAGAAGCAACCTGGTTTCATCTTCCCTGGGCAGGATCCAATGGGCTTAAAGGTTGCTCTGTTCCCCAGGCAGGAGCCAATGGGCTTACAGGTCACCCTATTCCCTGGGCGAAGAGCCAATAGCGTTAAAGGTCGTTCTGGTACACCCCCCACCAGAAATCCCTACTTAAGTCCCTGCCTGACCAGAGCTTAGACACAATAGCTCGTCCCTGCTGAGAGGAGGCAGCCACTGCCACAGCTCCAGACCCACTGTCTCCAGCCCAACGGCAGCTGCCCCAGCCGACAGCTCCATCCTCCAGCACAATGGCAGCTGCCTTAGCTCCAGAGACCACAGCCAGCGCCACCAGGCACCCATTTCCATTCAGAGCTCACATACTCCCCTCTCCCTGACTCCTCTCTCCCCATACTTCTTCTACCTCCAACCAGCTATAAAGGCTGGTGAATAAATCTCTTGGCTGCACAGTTGTCTCCGGTGTGATTTTTGCCCTTCATATAATCTCATGCTTCTTACAAACAGAGTAGCTGCAGTAACAGTGAGATAGGTGACACGGGGAAAGGGTCCAAGAGAGATGATGTTGCTGGTCTGAAGGTGGAGGAAGGGGCTGGCACCAGGGAATGCAGGTGGGATCTAGAGGGTAGGAAGGCAAAGCCACAGACTGTCTAGCCAGGGAGCCCATGCAGCCAGCCCCTGGATTGCAGCCCAGTGAGATCTCTGTTGAACTTCTGATGTCGGAGCTGTAAGATAATACATGTGCGTTGCTTTAAATCACTGAGTTTGCAGTAATTTGTTGCAGCAGTGTTACAAAATGTAAGTCCCAGGAGGAAAATGCAGGGGTGGAACCAAGGGTGGAATCTGAAGCGGCTCCACCTACTCCCATGAAAACTCAGGTTTCCCATCCTTACCACCCCAACATCAGAGGGCTAGCGGTCCTGGTCCCCAGAGGGGGGACACAGAAAAAAGTCTCATTGGACTATTAGCTATGGTGGCAAGCTGAGTACCTTGGGTTCCTTATGTCTGGACAGCAGGAGACAAAAAGGAAAGTTCCCATTTTGGTAGGGATACTTAACTTTAATAACAAGCAGGAAGCAGGGCTTCTATTACATGGGGGAAGGGCAGGAAGGGGTATGTATGTCATCCGGGTGCCTCTTGGTCCTCTCTTGCTCAACTGTGATTGTTGGGAAACAGGTGCATCAATCCTAGCCTGAGCAAATGTATTAGTTTCCTGTTGCTGCTGTAACAAATTGCCACAAATATAAGGTCTTACATCAAAGCAAATTTATCATCTTGAAGTTCAGGAGGTCCAAACTGGGTCTCGTGGGGCTAGAATCATGGGTGTGAGCAGGGCTGCATTCCTTTTGAAAGCTCTAGGGCAGAATCTGTTTCCATGACTTTTACAGTTTCTGGTGGCTGCCCGAGTTCCTTGGTGGTAGCCTCCAGCCAGAATCACACCAGTTCAACCTGTGCTTCTGTTGTTGTGTCTCCTTCTTGGTGTCTGACATTCCTGCCTTCCTGTTCTGCTGATATGTGATTATATTGGGCTCACCCAAATAACCCAGGATGATCTCCCTATTTTAAGCCCCTTAATTTAATCACATGTGCAAAGTCCCCTTTGCTATGTAAGGCAACACATTTGCAGCTTTTAGGGATCAGGATGTGGACGTGTTGGGTGGAGGCATTTTTCTGCCTGTGGTAGAAGCCCATAGTGACTAGGTCACAGACCCCCCAGGGAAGATGGTCTGGGTCATGGGATCATGTAATTTCCAAGGGCAGCAGAGATGCTGGCTGAGGGCAAGGGGAATCTAGAATGAACTGTGGAGTTCAGAGCAGATGAGTAGGAATTGTGGGCCTAAGACCTGCTACCGCTGTGGGGGGCTAAAGCTCAACAGGGAGAACTTACCTTCTTCTTCTAAGTGTCCCCCAAGAAGAGGGGCCCCTGGAATACTGAAAAGCTGATCCCCAAATGCATTTAGAAAGGCAGAACTGAGCAGTGCAGGGCGTGGGCCATGATGGATGAGACAGACCGCCTTGGTCCCAGCTAAGGAAGGACTGCGATTCATCAGAGATGGACTGGGGCAGAGAGCTGCCTCCTCCAAGGCTGGTCCCTTATCTAACGCCTGACCCGTGTGGGGTTCAGGGCTCATCGTGGGGGAGCTCCGATGGTCTACATCGGCTGCAGGATTCCCATGTGGTCCGCTGGGCCTGTCACTGGGCCTGCATGTCCCTGGACGTCTCCTTCTGCATTGTCCTGCTCCCTTCCCCACCCTCCACAGGGAAGCGCCAAACAGCGCTCTCTAATAAATACCCCGTGTGCCAAACTCTGTCTCAGAACGTGGCTCTCCAGAGAACCCCACTTGCTTCTGCATTAGTGCCTTAAATAACAACATCTAACAATAGGTTTAATAACTTTCCTAAATTCAACTACTAGTAAATATAACTGATATTTGGAGATATCTGTAATAAGTGTATGGTGACCCTATAATATCTGCTAATGATGATCACTTGCTCTATTAAATACTACTTCATTTTTTTAAAATTTTAAATTATTTATTTATTCTAATTTGTTATACATGCTTGCAGAATGCAATTCATTTCATATTACATATATAGAGCACAAATTTTCAAGTCACTGGTTCTAAACAAAGTATTTTCACACCATTTGTGTCTTCATAGTGTACTTAGGGTAATGATGTCTAACTTATTCCACCATCATTCCTACCCTCTTGCCCCCTCCCTTCCCCTCCTTCCCCTTTGATCTATTTATTTATTTATTTATTTATTTGGTACCAGGGATTTAACTCAGGGGCACTCAACCACTGGGCCACATCCCTAGCCCTTTTCTGTATTTTATTAGAGACAGGGTCTCACTGAGTTGCTAAGTGCCTCTCATTGCTGAGGCTGGCTTTGAACTCGCGATCTTCCTGTCTCAGCCTCCCAAGTGCTGGGATTACAGGCCTGCGCCACCACGCCCAGCTCTGATCTATTTAAAGTTCCTTCATTTCTCCCATGCTCCCCCCCCCCCCATCGCCATTATGAGTCAGCATTCTCATATCAAAGAAATCATTCGGCCTTTGTTTTTTGGGGGATTGGCTTACTTCATTTAGTGTTATTTTCTCCAACTCCATCCATTTACCTGCAAATGCCATGATTTTATTCTCTTTTAGTGCTGAGTAATATTCCATTGTGTATATATACCAAAGTTTCCCTATCCATTCATATACTGAAGGGCATCTGGGTTGGTTCTACAATTTAGCTATTGTGAATCATGCTGCTATAGACATTGATGTGGCTGTGCACCTGTAGTATGCTGTTTTTAAGTCCTTCCAGTATATACCAAGGAGTGGGATAGCTGGGTCATGTGGTGGTTCCATTCCAAGTTTTCCAAGGAACCTTCATACTGCTTTCCAGATTGGTTGTACCAATTTGTAGTCTCACCAGCAATGTATGAGTGTGCCTTTTTCCCCACATCCTCGTCAACACTTATTGTTGTTTGTATAATAATACCTTCATTATTGAAATGCTAACTTTCAGTTGAGCTTGTAAAAATAAAAATGAACTTTTCCCCTTCCAAGTTTATGGGATCCTGAGGGTAAGAACCCCTGTGTTCTTTCTTTTTTGGTACCAGGGATTGAACTCAGGGGCACTCGACCACTGAGCCACATCCCCAGCCCTATTTTGTATTTTATTTAGAGACAGGGTCTCACTGAGTTGCTCAGTGCCTTGCCTTTGCTGAATGTGGCTTTGAACTAGCAATCCTCCTGCCTCAGCCACCTAAGCCGCTGTGATTACAGGTGTGTGCCACTGCACCAGGCCCTATATTATTTTTATATATAGTATGAGTTTAATAAATGTACCTAATTAAAAACTGCAAAGATATGGCAATCTCATGAATGAAATGAGCATATCCTTAATGGCCACATCAATAAAACATTAGTAATTTAAACAAGATGAAATTTTGTCAAGAGCTGTCTGAGAAGCTCCAAGGTCATCAGGGAATCCCTGTCCATCTATTTGGTTTCTCTCTGCCATCCTTAGCATGCTCCCTCATAGTCCAAAATAGCTGCTTGAACTCTAGGCATCACATCTACATTCTAGCCCCCAGTGATGAGGAAGTAATAAAGAGGGGAGCATCTCTGTACTTTAAGGACATTTCCTGGAATTCGCACATGACCTTCTTGCTAGCATCCTATTGACCAGAATTTACACATACTTGCTAATGAAGTTGGAAAATCTATTTTTATTATCCAGGGCCTTGTGACCAGCTAAATACCAGCTACAGGGGAAAAAGGGGACATCAGGCAATAGCCACAATCATGCCATGAAGCATCTCTCTTGGTAATTCCTCCCGTTATGGATGAACAGCTGATCCTTTCTCTTTAAAACTTTCCTGAAAACACTTTCTATAAAAAAGGCACTTTCTACGGAGACAGATGACAGCCATCAAAACAAACATTCCTTTATTTTCCATTGTAAATTCACAGACCCAGATCCAGGGCGTATTTAGACAGCTTCACACGTATTTATTCTGCCTAATTGTCTGTTGCACACGGAGAGCTTTGATGAGGCACCTGCCAGTCCTCAAAGCCAGCATGGGGAAATGTCAGGGTAAAAATCCAGCCAGTCAGAGAGGGATCGGATAGCACAGGCAAACGCCCCACTGTACCGGATGAACCGGCACCAGAGTCCCCTAACGCCAGCTCCCCTGCCGTAGCTGAACGTAGGTCCACCCTCATGCCCATTTATAAATATCTAAATGTACCGAGCGCAGCAGATCTGAGCTTCAGTTTCCCTGACTTACCTCTCCCCGATGATCGCTGGAACTCGAGGTTTCCTTTCCAACCAGATATTTCCAGAAGCCCCTTCCCACCCCCAAGTCCCTCCATTGCCCTGCCAATGCCCCTTGCCCATGGTCCTGGGTCCTGGCAAGAAGTGGGGTAACTGCAGATGCAGGTTTAGGTTACCCATGACTCAGCAGTGTGACCACTGTCAGAAACGCAGGATGATGCTGGGGTCCAAAAATAGGGATAAGACATAACGGATTCCTGAGGTCATCTCTTATTTGGCTGTGCCCAGACATGCTGGATATCCCAGCCTAGGAGAATGTCAGATAATTTGGGGAATGCTCTGAGGGGAGCCCCAAATACAAAACTTGCAAAAGATGAACAGAAATCCCTTTTGCTTAAACTAGGCTATCAGTTACAACATCCCATTTTATGTAAGATGTCGGCAGAACTCTAAAAATTAGCAGAATATTAAGATCTCAGTGAAATATCATAGCCTAAAGTCTGGCATTTGTACTTGGCTTTTTTTTTTTTAAACAAGTTATTCTTTATTCAGGGTAAAAAGAATTAGCATCTCTTTTCCTAAGCAGTATAAAGTTCTAAGAACAACCACTCACTATAATTGGATTAGTGTTCTGATGTCCCCAACCCTGAGAAGTGGTTTATTCACCCATTCATCCTTCAACATACATGAGTCTCGTAACACATGAACACAGCTGTGACAAAGACCTCAAGCTGTTCACAGTGGAGTGATTTGCAGGTTATTTATTAATCTATATTGACCTTAAAAATGCAGCCGTGCCTGTAATCCCAGTATTTGGGAGGCTGAGGCAGGAGAATTGCAAGTTTGAGGCCAGCCTCAGCAATTTAGCAAGACCCTCAGCAACTTAGAGAGATTCTGTCTCAAAATGAAAGTAAAAAGGGTTGGGGATATAGCTCAGCCATTGCCAAAGGGGGAAAAAAATAAGAGAAAAGAAAAAAAGCAAGGCTAGCCGTTTTGAAAAGGCTACATACCGTAGGGTTCCAACTCTATGTCTACAGACAGTTAAAGATCGGTGGCTGCCAGGGGTGGGGGAAGGGAGGAATGAAGAGGCTATGCAGAGGATTTTGAGGTCAGTGAAACTATTCTGTGTGATGCTGTAATAGTGGAAACACATTCTTATACATTTGTCCAAACCCATGGAATCTACTACACCAAGAGGGAACCCTAAAGTAAGTTATGGATTTGGGGTGACAATGACATGTCAACATAAGTTCCCAGCTTGTCACAAATGAACCACTCTGGTGCAGAGGAGGATATACATGGGTTGGGGTGGAAATTCTCTGTATATTCTCCTAAATTTTGCTGTGAACTTAAAAACTTCTCTTAAAAACCAAAGTCAACTTTTATAGATTAAAAACGAGGGCTGGGGTTGTGGCTCAGAGGTAGAGTGCTCGCCTAGCACGTGTGAGGCTTTGGGTTCGATCCTCAGCACCACGTAAGAATAAATAAATCAAATAAAGGTATTGTGTCCAACTACAACTAAAAAATAAATATTTTAAAACAATGGAAAACATATACATGGGAACTGCAAAAAATAATATCTACGCAGCATCAAATGCGTTGTTTCAAACTACCAAGTGTAGCATGCATTCTATAAAAATCGATCTCTAAGGCAATAAATTATATTCTACCACAAAAAAGTCCCTGCTGAATTCAGTGAGTCAGCTAGAAGATTATACCCAGAGGGAATTGTGTTCTATTTTTTTTCCCCTTTGTAAGAAAGGACCTGTATTTTAAAATATTAGATAAAACCTCAGTGCTGTATCTAGCAGCTCATATCAGTCATTGCCCTGGAAGAGGCCCTGGGAGTTAGCAGTGCAAGGAGTTTATGTATCACCGTGTCCTGGAAAATTTTGACACACCCAGCTGCTAGACTGTTCTCTTAACACACGGCTGGGTAAAGGCTGTTGCATTTCTGACAGTGACAGACAGGCCCAAGACACCAGGACTTCCTGATGCCCCTCCACATCTGAATCCTGAGCATCAGGGCTGACAGCTGATGCCCTGGAGAAGTCTTCAGGGGCTCCCAGACTCTTTGCTTTGCTCCAGCTGGGAATGATTCAGTTAGCGGAGTCTGGCTTGCTTTGCATGGGGAATGAGCTGTAAGTCACCCTGACAGGCTGGCCTTACAATGACGCTGGATGGTCTGAAACACTATGGTAGTGTCATGTGGTGCTCTGTGATTTCCCCTAGCTTGAGCCTTCAATTCATAGATATCTGCAGATTCATTCATGCCTTTATTCTGTCTTCTAGGAGGTAAAATATGCTAATGGTCGTTTGCAGTACTGAGAAGGTAGGGGTTCCTGTTTATGGTTTTCACATAAGTCAATCCTCATTATTCATAAATCCATATTTGCAAATGTATCTGCTTGCTGGAATGTATTTGCAACCTCCAAATCAATATTCAGGGCACTGTGTGGCCATGCGTGGACACGTGCAGAGAAGCAAAGACTGGCTGATTGGCTCAGCTGAGGTCAAACAGGGTGACGCTCTGCCTTCTTGGTTCAGACCTCATAGTGTCAACAAGTGTCCTTTGTGTGGTCTATTTAATGCCTTTTTTTTTTTTTTTAAAGCAATTTTGTGCTTTTTTAAATTGGTGATTTCGACAAGAGGAAAAAAAAAAAGAAAAGAAAAAAATCAACAAAACAAACAAAAAAGAAATGACCACCCAACACAGTGCTGGAACACTGTCCAGCATGGAGACTGTGGTGTGCCTTATGGAAAAAATTTGTGCATTCGATGAGCTTTGTTCAGGCGTGAATTATGGTGCTGTTGGCTGTGAGTTCAGTGCTTGTGAACCAATAGCACACATGAGATAAGGCGTTCTGAAACAGAGGCATGGCTGGGCGCAGTGGCGCACGCCTGTAATCCCAGCACTTGAGAGGCTGAGGCAGGAGGATCGCAAGTTTAAAGCCAGCCTCAGCAATGGTGAGGCACTAAGCAACTCAGTGAGACCCTGTCTCTAATAAAAATTCAAAAAAGGTCTGGGGATGTGGCCCAGTGGTCGAGTGCCCCTGAGTTCAATCCCCAGCACCAAAAAAAAAAAAAAAAAAAAAAAAAAAAAAAAAAAAAAAAAAACCAAAAAACAAGACATCGAAACAGAGGCATACATCAAACATGGTTATGTATCGATCAGTTAAGGAAAATGCTGTGACTGGAGGCTCACAGGACCCTAACCCTGGATTTCCTGAGGAGTCAAAGTGTTCACTATTTGTGGCAACATCACAGGACACAAGTACCACAAGAAATGAGCATCAACCATAGTTTGGTAACAAAGGATGGAGGCCTGGGCAGAGCTCCTGAGCAAAGGCAGATGCAGTCTCGAGGGCCAGCTTGGTCTAACTCTCGAGGTCCCCTGTTTGCATGCTATCATCCAAACATACAGTGCCTTTCACTGTTCAGTGGGTCTCCAGCCTTGATCCCCTGTTTGTGCCTTTTGCAGGCTGTATTGTTCAGCTGTATTGAAGTAGCGTTGGTACTTCAAGACTTAGGCCTCCGTGTCCTTTTAGGGTCAGCTGGGGTGTGGTCACTTGGCAACCTGCCCAGGCCCACCTGAGTTATGCCCTGCATAGCCTGGACTCTATTCACTTGGGTTTTCTTCTCCTTTTCTCTTGTGGTGCTGGGGATGGAACCTGGGGAGCCTGTCCTTGTGCAAGCCAGGCCAGGGCTGCCCCCCCCCCACCCCAGCCACACCCCAGCCCTTTATTCACGTTTGTATCCTTGGCCCATAACAGTGCCTGACAAGCCCTAGGGACTTCAGAAACAGCCGGGGGACAGCAGGTGTAAGAGAACAACCTGGCAAAATATTTCTGAGAAACAAGCGCTGACTCAGAAGCACTGCATAGCCCAGGAGCTCTTTTTTTTTTTTTTAGTATTTATTTATTTCCTTTAGTTGTACACAATGTGTTTTTTTTTTTTTTTTTTTTTTTTTTTTTACGAACCCGGGCCTTGCACGTGCTAGGCAAGCGCTCTACTGTTGAGCCACAATCCCAGCCCCCAGGAGCTCTTTTTATCAGCAACGAAGTCAAGGGTGCACACAGCTGGAGACAGCAGGTACGAACCAAAGACCGGGGAAAGATCTCCGGCAGCCCTTTCCAGGTGGCATTGTGTGGAGGAGGCTGTTCAGCCTGTCCCTCTGGCTTTCAGAGAGTCCCAAATCATTGTTTAGACTGAGCAGCCTTTTATTAAATACCACTCACTCCCTTTCAAGGTCACTGTCAAGCTTTATTGGCTGCTGAGTTGGAACGGGAGGAAATGTGGGGGGTGAGGGCTGGGCTGCCTCCCCTCGCCCCTGTCAGCTGATAAGAGCTGAAGGAGAGTCGAGAGGCCAGACGGAGATCTGCAAACCTAATAATCCTGTGATAATGACTGTTTTTCAAGCTCCCGGGCAGATTCAAGCTGAATTGAATATACTCCATGTCTTTTGTCAAGAGCAATGATACGGCAGAATCACACTCACACACACACACACACACACACACACACACACACACACAAATCCCCTCCTACTTTTATGTACTTTGCTCTTTTCTGTGAGCATTGCTTGCTGTTTATCTTCTTAACTTCTTGCCCCCCAAACCCACCCCTTGTCCATCCTTCTCCTTCCTCGGGTCCTGTGATGGCTTCTTAGTGGGGAAGCTTGGGTCAACCCAGGAAACGCCTTTTGGTGCCTTCCACGTCCGTCGGTCTCTCTCCCCAGCCACCCCACTGGCTGCCAGCACCCCTGCTTTGTGGCATTCCCATCTCCCTCCCGTCATCTGGGCCATCTTGCTGTGCCTCTGAAATTCCTGCTCCTCCATCCTGCCTGTGTGTTGGGTTGTGACCATGCTAGAATCAAAATGAAAAGTTTGAGAAGCTCTGACCTGACTTGGGGAATTGTCCAGCTTAGTCCTCTCAGTTTACAGATAGGGAAACTGAGACCCAAAGAGGGAAGACTGAATAATGAATGCAGTGGTCGAGGCAGGCGGGGAGCTGGCCTTACAGCTGCCCGTCCAGGCTTGTCGTTCCTCAGTGGTGCAACTGGACTGGCACTTGCTGGAAAGTCCAAATAGCAGGGTTCTTGGCTGGGGGACATTTGGCAATATCCGGAGTCATTTCTGGTTGTCACTACAAGGAATGGGATGCTACTGGCATTTAGAGCATCAAGGCCACTAGTAACCATGATCAGAGGTGTAACCTGGTCACTCACCCTGGCCAGGGCCCTGCAGCGACCCATGCTGTGGTTGCTCCCGGGTGGCTCTTGCAATGGGAGCCACAGCCTAACTGCTGACCTGGGGTGCAAGGCAGAGCTCAAGGTGGGTGTTTTGCACTGAGACCTGCACTGGTCAATAGACTGCTCTCCTCTTCTGAGGAGCACGGGAGCAGTGAACTTCCTGACCCCCAACCCCAGGGTTGCAGGGGATCATGTGACTAGTTCAAGCTGATGAGTTGTGAAAGGAAGTGACAAGTGTCACCTCCAGGCTGGAGCATTTGATCATGGTTCCAGGCCCTCCATGATTCTTTCCATCACCTGAGTTAATTATGGAGTCTCCAAATGCCCAATTGATGCTCAATGGTGGACATGTAGCATGAACGGGAGACCAACTTTTATCAAACCATTGAATTTTGGGTATTATTTGTTACTGCATCATAAATCAGCCTATCATGACTGTTACAAGGTGCATACACAGAGTTCAATCCATATTCAAATGAAACACCCACTTCAAACCAGTAAGTGGAGTCCATTTAAATGCAGAGAAAATAGAGGGGTTAAAATCAAAGCTCATAGAGTTAATTAACAAGCATTTATTGAGTTTAAAACAGCAGCAAGCTCAAAAAACAACTTGTTTGTATTATGTTTCGGTTGTTTACAAATCCAGGAGGGTCACACAGAGCATGAGCACAGGGGCTGCCCTTCTCACTGTGCCGTGGGATGCAGGGGACCAGCTCTCTCAAGCCACAGAGGGGCTTTTGTGTCCTATAATAGCATCGCGGTCCTGCGGGCTTTGTTTATTCATCCACAATGACTTTCTCTTGCCAGTTAGAGCCTGTTGGGATATGGAATCAAAATTATGAACAAACTAAAGAAAAAAAATTGTGCTACCCAATTATAAATAAATTGAGGGATAGATTTCTCTCTGTGGAAGACAAGTGTGACAATCCCCACTAGTTAAACCAGGAAGAGACCAATGGCAAGATTGTTTCACATAGAATCCTTTTGTCCCAATTCCTCTGGTGGGAAGTCCTGACCGTGTTTGCTTAGAGGTCCCCAAAATGCCTGAGGTAGCATCAGCTGGGGTTCATTACCCCTGAGGCTCAGCCAAGCGAAAAGAAAAACCATTTCCTAGATGCACAGAGGAAAGAGAAAACTTAGATTTAATATTCGTGTAATTAGGGCTGGGGTAGTGGCTCAGCGGTAGAGTGCTCACCTAGCACATGCGCGACCCGGGTTCGATCCTCAGCACCAGTACAAATAAATGCATTGTGTACAACTAAAGCAAATAAATAAGTAAATATTAAAAAAAAAATTCGTGTAATTAAAGAAGATCATTGGCTTATGCTTAATTAAGCCTAAATAGTGAAGTACGTCTGTCCAAAAGAGCTTTTTTTCTTACCATAATTTTTTCTTAAATACTTCACAAGTGTCAGGTGTAAACCCCAAGTGTTGATTAATTTTTTTAGGATTCTTTTATTGCCAATGCTACAAACTTGTTGGTATAATTGGGCAAAACTCTCACCCACTTTGTGATCATGAAATAGAAGACCTCTAAAGGTCTCAGCTCTAGAAGAAAAAAAAAAGAATCTATGATGCTTTAAAAAGCAATATCTGGGCCAGGCGCTGTGGTATATGCCTGTATTCCCAGCGGCTCCGGAGACTGAGGCAGGAAGATCAGGAGTTCAAAGCCAGCCTCAGTAAAGAAAGGCACTAAGCAACTCAGTGAGACCCTGTCTCTAAATAAAATACAAAATAGGGCTGGGGGTGTGGCTCAGTGGTTGAGTGCCCCTGAGTTCAATCCCCGATACAGCCCCCCGCCCCACAAAAAAAGCAATATCTGGGGGAGAAGTGAGAGCCCACCATTGTATACAAATGATGCATTTTCTGGGACAACTGGTCCCTGAATCTGACAAGTTAAAATCTAAAATCCCTTTCTTCCAAATGGGCTCGTTGTTGAAGTGAGTCAGATTGGCAGCATCCAAGGTTTCCGGTGCCTTAGAAGTGTGTGGCTGATGGGCCATGAGCAGGTGAGGCTGAAGGCAGCCTCAGGGTGGT
The DNA here is from genome assembly GCA_025594165.1 of Tamias sibiricus. NCBI lineage: Eukaryota > Metazoa > Chordata > Mammalia > Rodentia > Sciuridae > Tamias > Tamias sibiricus. The sequence goes on along the minus strand of CM046660.1, from coordinate 18,712,886 downwards.
GGAGACAAGCAGGAAGGTCGCCCAGAGTGGTCCCTGCCTGTCTTTCCTAGACATGGAGGCCCGGCTGCGGGCTGAACCAGGTGCAGTGTGGCCACCCATTGATCTGTCTGCCTGGGACCTTCGCCCTTTTCAGGGACATGGATGCCCTCTTCTGGAGGAGAAAGACCCCTTTTGTCTGTTTGACCATGTGGTCTTGGCCGGGGTCTTCTGCTCAGGGCGTCCACCCCTCTGGTCTTGCAAGTGAACACATGACCCAAGCCGGCCCGCGACCTCTCAGATTTTTCTAGCTGGAGCTGGAGGAAGGGGCTCCCTTGTTCTCTGGCGGCCATGCTGGGAAGGAGAGGACTCTCACTCCACGGTGGCCCTGAGCAGAAAGCCCATCAAAGAGAAGCGGGAACAAGGGCCAGAGCCCTGGGGGCTGGAGGCCTGGGCGGAGCCTTCCCCTCCACTGGGGGAGTCGCAGCCAATGAGTGCCAAGGGTGAGGGGGCGGGGCTTGTTGAGAGCGGGTAGGAGGCGGGACGTGCCTGCGGCTGGTCCTGGGTCCAGCCTTGGAAAGCCGCAGGAGGAGGGCCCGGGCCTCCAGGCCGCGGGGGAAGGGCAGGCAGGACCAGCAACAACACCCCCGCCCCCTCCCCCCGGAGAGACGGCTCCAAAGCACCTGCCAAGATCGCACTAACCAAGAAAGAAGAGGAGCCAGACGGCGGGATGGCTAAGATTTAGGAAGTTTGGGGAAGAGGATGGGGGAAATAGTGGTTGAGAAAAAGAGAGGAAGGGGTGATGTGTCACTGTGTTGGACACAATACCTTTATTTATTTATTTTTACGTGGTGCTGAGGATCGAACCCAGGGCCACGCACCTGCCAGGCAAGCACCCTACTGCTGAGCCACAACCCCAGCCCCTTGAGAAATTTTTGAGAACAACTCGGGTTTCAGTGCGAGGATCTGAAGAGGCAAGAGCAGGAGACTTCAGGCCTCAGAAGAGGCCGTGCACTGTGACCCCACCCATAGGATGGCTAACCCCACCAGGGGGCTCCCTGCAAATCCAGCTGCCTTCAGACCACCCCCAACTTCTTAGAGTCCTGTTCCTTCTGCCTTATGTTCCGTGTTCTACCAAGACTCAGGCCGACTGCTGGCTGGACAGTGTGGAAGACCCCCCTGAGCCAGCACCCTGACTCCTTGCTGTCCACAAGGCCCCCTGAGGTCCAGCCCTGCCTTGCTCTCCACCCCTGTTACCCTGGGCAGTGTGTGCATGTATGGGAGGTGGGGGACTGTAGGAGCCCTGTTTGGGGAGATGGCTTAAATTGCGGTTGACCATGGGCCATGGAGATTTGGGCATTGCCGCCTTTCGTAGTCTCACGGGACTTGGCCCGGGATCTTGAGTGACTTGAGCAGAGATTGCTGATCGGGTCAGCGCCATTTTTTGGTGGTGTGTGGTGTGTGTTAGTCGTTGTTAGAGCCAGAGAGAAAAGTTATCAGAATAAAAAGCTGTTTATTTCCAGTTCGCCTCTCAACTTCTTCCCGTGGCTTCGTTGCTCCAAGCGGCCATCACTTCAGGCGACAACAGGGGGCTCCCTGCGAAGTGACCTTTACACTGAGCAGTGAAGGAGAAGGCAGGCAGTGAGGTCATGGCGAGACCTTGGCAGCCCACGGAACAGCAGGGTGAAGCCCCAAGTCAGGGCTGAGCTGGACTCTGAGGAGCAGAGAGAAGCAGGTGGGCTGGAGCGGGGAGGGACAGCAGGACAGAGGCTCAGCTTCAGATTAAATAGATGCAGAGCTGGAAGCCACACAGAGGGGCCCTGGCCCAACTTCCTTTATTTACTTATTTTATTCTATTTTTTTTTTTTTTTTTTGGTAGGAGGGATTGAATTCAGGGGCACTTAACTACTGAGCCACATCCCCAGTGCCACCACCCCACTTTAAAAAGAATTTTTTTTTGAGATGTGTCTTGCTAAGTTGCTGAGGCTGACTTTGAACTTGCGATTCTCCTGCCTCAGGGGGGATTACAGGTGTGCACCACCATGCCCGGCTCTTACTTCCTTTATTTTAAAAACAGGAAACTACAGGTCAGAGAAAATTAGCATCTGTTTAAAAATGTTTTTAATATTAAGAATCTGCATGAGTGGGCTGGGGTTGTGGCTCAGCGGTAGAGAGCGCTCGCCTAGCACGTGCGCGGCCCGGGTTCGATCCTCAGCACCACATAAACATAAATGCATTGCATTGTGTACAACTAAAGCAAATAAATAAATAAATATAAAAAAAGAATCTGCATGAGTAATATGTGAAAGTCTTATTATTTAAAATTTGAAGAATTATGAAAAAGTGAAAGTCCCCATTCCCACCACCTCTTCCCACCCCACCTGCTCCAATCCTCAACCCCACTGTTCTCTCCAGAGGAAACCCCAACCAGTGGGCAGGGGATCTTTCCTGACTTTCAGGGCTCTGTGTGTACTGGAGTACATACATTTTGAAATGCATGGCTTTATTTGTCCTTTTCCTTTCCATCAACGAAATCATAGTGTATATATTATTTTGCAACTTACTTTTTTTTTTTTTTTTTTTTTTTAGATAGGGGTCTTGCTAATTTGCAGAGGCTGCCCTTGGATTTGCAGTCTCCTATTCCCAAGTAGCTGGGACTATGGCATGTACCACCACTCATGTGTCACCACTTACATTTGTGCTTTGGAAATCTTTGTGGTTTTGTTCATTTGGATGTACCGCATCCTTTTTACCTGCGGCATAGTATTTCATGGTTGGATACCCTCTATCATTTAACCTGTCCTCTGCTGGTAGTCATTGAGGTTCTCCTGATTGTTTCAAAAGAGCTATGAGGATCACCCTGGGACATGCCTGTTTGGGTCCAAGTGCAAAGGTTTGGGTAGGGGTCAAGGGGCATGCACAGTGGAATTGTGGTCCTTATACCAATGGACTCTCGTAGAGGCTGCACCAGATTACCCTACCAGCCACAGCACTGAGAGAGCCTGGTCCCCTTAGCTCAGTCTGAGCTTCATCTTATCAACCTTTGTCATTCTTGCCACTCTGTTTGGTGAGCTGTGATATCTCTGTTGTAGTTGTTTTCTGTCATTATGGTAATAGTCATGTTTACCTTTTCAGTTTTTTTTAAAATTTGTAGATGGGCACAATACCTTTATTTTATTTATTTTTATGTGCTGCTGGGGATCGAACCCAGTGCCTCATACGTGCCAGGCCAAGTGTTCCACCACTGAGCCACAACCCCAGCCCTACCTTTTCATTTTTGAAATAACATTTAGGCTTGCAAAAAAAGTCATGAAAAGACAGAGTTCTAGCATTCCAGCTTTTGCTAATGTTGGCATCTTACCTAATCAGCATGCAATGACCAAAACTAAGAAATTAACATCGGTAGGATGTTATGAACTACAGATTTTATTCAGATGTCACCCTTTTTTCCACTTGTGTTCTGATCGCTTTAAATTCTGTTTCCCTAATTACTAGAGAGATTGAACATCTTTTCAGATATTTTTCGACCATCTGCATTTCTTCTGTAAAATGCCTGTTCAAATTCTTTGCCCATTTATTTCCCTCCCCATCACCCTCCTCAGATTATTTGTCTTTTTCTAATGATTTCTAGGGATTGTTTAAAAACTCTTCCAAGTTCACACAGCTAATTTGGCCAAGCTGGGAAAAGAACCCAACTCTTATCTAATCACCTATTTCTGCCACCAATGCCCTGTCCACGGCTCTTCTTGACCCTGGGTGGCTTCCTTTCTTCCTTGGCCCATGTACAGTGTCCCCAGATGTCACGGATCACATTCTTATCTGCATCCCTCAAGCAAGCAGGCCGCAGCTCTTTCGTCCTCATTTCACTCGACATTGCTGAGCTCAGGGCAGGAGAGGCTGTCCGGGCTGGGTCTTGTCTGGACACACCTCACTTTCTGGAAAGGCGCATCCCCCGTGGCGCTGAGACAGGCGGCACAGAACACTGGCTGCCTGGGCCCAAGAGTGCACCATTTGGCTGATGGTCTCCTTCTTAATTGCCATCTTGGCAATCATCAACCTCCTGAGCTGGCAGGACGGAAGCTGCAGACGGGACACGTGGCGTCTCGGGAGCACTGGACCCCGCAGTTCCCAGGATGCCATCGGAGATGCCCAGCCCCTCCCGAGGGCATCACCTCATCCTCCAGTCTCAGCTCCAAAAGCGGACAGGAGGTGCAGGGCAGGGTGGCCGCTGCCGTGGGTGGGATCAGGGGTGGCATCCTTCCTGGCCGTTCTGGTCACCATCAGCTGTTGGTTCCTTGAGAGCAGGAGCCTGGCCTGTTTTCTTTGAGATTGTCTCTGGCTCTAAACATGAGGCTAACAGAATCTCATCAGTCGTAGTTCTGTTAGGGCTGGCAGGGGACACCGTGTCTCCTGTACATTTGGCTGGGGAGGATGATGTGGTGGGTTGAATGGTCACCCACTTCCCAAATAGATGCCTAGCCAGGATCTGTGAGTGTGAGCTAATGAGAAAGGGCCCTTGTGGATCTTTGTAATCAGTGAAGGACTCAAGATGAGATCTTCCTGCATTATCTTGGGCCCCAATTATCCAGTCACAATTGTACTCATAAGAGAGGAAGAGGGAGTTTTTTTTTTTTTTTTTTTTGTTTTTTTTTTTTAACCAGGGATTGAACCCAGGGGCACTTTACCACTGAGCCACATCCCCAGCCTTTTTTAAATTTTTATTTATTTAAAGACTGGTTCTCACTAAGTTGCTTAGAGGAAAAGCAGGGCTCTTCCCTGGACCCTGGAGAGGGTGCACAGCCCGGCAGGCACCCGAGTTTCCCACCTCTGGCCTCCAGACTGTGAGAAGACAGACTTCTGTTGTCTGCAGCTGCCGCTTTGTTACAGCAACCACAGGAAACCAACGCAGGCAGGAACAAACCAGGACACTGAAACTCATAACCCTCAGGGGGTGACAGGAATCAGCCCTTGTTGTCTACGTGGGAAGTTGAGCACCACCGGGAGTCCATACGGCTCTGGCCAGCACAAGCGGATGTCGTCGTGTTACACTTGCACACCGCAGCCTGTGTGGGGTCCCCATAGGTGACAGGTGATGAGCAGGATGCTGGCCCTTCACCCTGGGAGGGAGAAGGGAAGACGGAGGGCGGGGATGTGCCTCTCATTCTGAGCACTGGGTGAGGCAGGTGGCGGTGGCTCCCACCCCCTCCTGTCTCCTCGGGTTGTATCAGCCCAGAGAGTCACTGCTCTGACTGGAGAGTCTTCTGGCAGGCAAGGACAGGCCTGCTGTGGCCTGAATGTCATATCCCCTCCAGATTCCTAAGCTGAAGCCCTAACCCTGAGGGTGACGGCATTAGGAGGCGGGGCCTGTGAGAGGCCATTAGCTCAGGAGGGGGGAGCCCCCAGGAAGGGGTTAGGCCCTGGTAGAGGAGGTTCCAGAGACCTCCTTCTGCCAGGTGAGGGGGAAGGCAAAAGGTGGCTGTCTGCGATCCAGGAAGTGGCTTTTCACTAGAGGCTGGATCTGCCAGAGCCTCCAGCTTGGGCTTCCCAGCCTCCAGAACTACGGGAAAGTAGTGTCTGCTGTGTCTAATCCCCTCAGTCTGTTTCATTTTGTTATAGCCGAGAGGGCTGAGACAGGGGCTTTCAGGGCCTCACACACAGGAGACTGTGTGCTCCCAGGCGCGGGGGGGCTGGTGGGCCTCCCGCAGTCAGCCCCTCTGCTCTCCCTTGCTGCGCAACACGTCAGCCAGGTCTCCGGTCAGCCGGATGTGGTCCTGGCCGAGTGTACTACCAAACCACAGAACGGGGGTTCCTCCTCCGGCCAATGCCAAACGATGATGTGACTCCCGACCGTCACTCCTGCTCCTGAGCTGCCCTGGGCCCAGCCACCCACGTGGCCGTGGTGCACCGGCAGGTGAGGCGAATGCCTGAGAGAGACAGGAGGAGTGGGTGCTGGGTCTGGGGGCAACAGAGAGGCCTCCGAGAAAAGTCAAGCAGAAACCAGAAAAGTCTGGAAGGCGAGATCAGCTAGGACCTAGCAGCAAACAGCAGAGCCCAGAGAGGTGCAGACCTCCCTGTGGGCTCCCCAGCCCCTGGCCTGACCTGCGGGCTGATCCTTTGGTTTCTGGATGGCCGTCTCTGCAAGCTGAGACCCTGAGTCAGAACCCCTCTGCCAAGCTACTTGTAAATACTGAGCCACAGAAACTATGAGACAGTAAATGTTTAGCACCATATATATATATATAGTAGGTGGACACAATACCTTTATTTTATTTACTTATTTTTATGTGGTGCTGAGGATCAAACCCAGTGCCTCACGCGTGTGAGGCGAGCACTCTACCACTGAGCCACAACCTCAGCCCTGTTTGGCACAATTTTAAGCTGCTGTGTTTTGGGTTAACTTGTTATGTAGCAATAGATAACCCATACTGGGCATCATGGTGAAAAGTCAGTCACCTCCCACCTCTGACCTCCAGTGTTCCAGAAACAACTACAGTTAGGAGTTTTTGGTGTATCCTTGCTTATTTTGGATAACAGTGGGAATGTGGTAATTGACCTTGTGTTGTCCCCTTCACCATATATCCTGGAGTTGGATTTTTTTTTAACATTTATCTTTTAGTTGTAGGTTGACACAATACCTTTATTTTACTTTTTTTATGTGGTGCTGAGGATCGAACCCAGTGCCTCACGCATGCTAGGCAAGTGCTTTACCACTGAGCTAAAACCACAGCCCTTGGAGTCGGATCTTTATTAGAACAGGCAGACCTTCCTCCTAACTGGTGACTGCTTCGTATTTCATTATGCCATGACGTGTGGGTTGGCTGTAAATCACTAATCATCCAAGGACAGGCCAAGACCCCCAATCCAATAAGAAGCAGCCGCCACCCTTCCTGCCCCTCTTATCTCAGAGGCTGTCTTGGTGACGGGAAGCACCCAGACTGAGCACTTGCGCGTCCTTCCTCTCTGCTCCCCCAGCGTGTGGCCTGGGCCTCTGGGTGGCCCTCAGGTTCTCAGTGTTTGTTTACACGTGCACACAACTGCCGCTCCTCCACATCCACCAAACAGGGATCGGCAAGCTGCCAAATCCATCCTACTGTCTGTTTTGGCAAAGTGGTATTGGAACGCAGCCACGCTCTATCAGTTTTCTATGGCTGTAGAGCAAATTATTATCAACACATCCACTGTCTGGAAGTTTCTGTGGGCCGGGAGCCTGGGAGCCACTGAGCTGGGTCCTCTGCCCAGGGTCTCATGAGGTTGAAATCCCACCTGAGTCTCAGGTGCTCTTCCAGACTTTCAGAGGTTGCCGGACTTCAGTTCCTCGTGGTCATAGGACTAAAAGCGCCATCTCCCTACCATTGCTGGGGTTCACTCTCTGCACCTGGAGGCTCTGCCGTCCTCCATACAGAGCCCCTCCATTCTCCCTCACGTGACATGTCAGTGTGCATCACCTTTGAGGCCAGCAGGGAGCACTGCTCTGCTGTCCACCATTGCTGACCTCTAAACCGTCTTTAAAGAGTTAGCATCTGAGTCGGGCCTGGTGGTGCACGCCTGCAATCCCAGCAACTCTAGAGGGTGAAGCAGGAGGATTGCAAATTCAAGGCCAGCCTCAGCAACTTCGTGAGGCCCTAAGTAACTTAGTGAGAACTTGTTTCACAATAAAAAGGGCTGGGGATGTGGCTCAGTGGTAAAGTGCCACTAGGTTCAATCCCTGCTACCAACAACAACAACAAAAAGGAGCTCACCTGATAATGTCAGACCCACCTGGGACAATAATTAACTCAAAGGCAACTGATGAGTAGGAGACACCCGTAACATTCCTTCATTTTGCCACACAGTGTAACCTGATCATGAGACAGATGTCCTTTCAGATTCACAAGTTCTGCCTGTACTCGAGGGAGGAAGGCGTGGACACTGGGGTTCCTGAGTTCTGCCCACTGTGGAGCCACGTCTGTCGTCTGTTGCGTAGGGCTGCTCGGGGCTTCGCCCGCAGGCTTGCAACACACCATGAGCCCCGAGACATTTACTACCTGGCTCTTTGCAGGAAGTTTGCCAGCCTGGGCTGGGGCGTGACCGTTCTGACATGGATACACATCCGGTCACCCGAAAGGCTGCAGAAATGGACGATTGGTCTTATCTTCAGAGCGGAGGGTTCAGCCGGGCTGGCGTGAGACCTCAGAATGTGCACGTCTGAGAGGTGCCCAGGTGCTGCTGAGGCTGCCAGAGCAGGGCCGCCTTTTGCGAACGGCTGCTCCACAGCTGGGCTTCTGAGATTTTAATATGCACCAAGTCGCGTAGGGATCCTGTTCAAATTCAGACTCTGGTTTGGGAGAACCAATCTCCAGAGGGAAGCAGCTGTTGTCCCTGCCCTCCTCAGCCTCCCTGATTACGCTGGGGGTGGATGCCCGAGTCCAGGGACCACGGCTTACCAATGGCCGAGGACAAGACCCTGAAGAAACAGGGCAAATCTAACCAAGGCAGAGCCTGCCCCTCCAGAGTCTGAACCGTGGCTAAGCAGACCGCATTGCCGTCGGGGGTGATCTCTGGACCCAGAGGCAGGAATGTGGGGTTGGGGACACTGCCACCATGGGCCAAGAGCAAAGTGAGTGAGCAGAGGCAACTGGCTTAGGGAGGGAAGGAGAGGAAGTGGTGGAGCCGAGACTGGGTAGCTTGCAGAGGCAGAGAGCTTTTAAGTTCTCCATTCCCAAGGCTCCAGCTGCCTGTTTGCCCTCGTGCTCTGAGAGACCCCTGTTCCTGCCAGCCTGCTCTTGTTGCTTGAGCTCCTTTGACTGGCTACTTAGTCTTTGAGTCCAAAGGGGCTTAGGGTACATCTGTGTGCCCTCTCAGCCCCCCCCCCCCCCGCCCCCTGCCACGGTGAGAGCCTCTCGGTCAGGGACCATGTCTTCTCGGTTACGTTCCTCTTCAGGACCTTGGACAGGGCCAGCCCTGGGGCTCTGGAAATTGTGGGCTGAATCTCAGTGGAGATTCCTGTGTAGGAACTGGTAGAAAGTTCCAGGTGAGCGGAACAGCAGAGCAGACGTGAGCAAGGATGAGTCTGTGAGAAGAAGCATGCGTGCAGGAGGCAGGGGGCTTGTAGAGGGCGAGGAGGCCAGGAGGGGAGGCTGATCTCAGGTGGCCTCCAACTTCAGCTGACAGGCAGTAGGGAAGCCTTGCAGGTCCCATGCTGGGGGAACATGGCCAAGATCAGTTGTGTTCTTTTCTTTAACGAGGATCCTAATGGCCCAGGTGACAGATGACATCCTGAAATAGGTTTTCAAAATATTTTAATGAAGGACCTGGGATGTAGCTCAGTGGTAGAGTGCTTGCCTAGAATGCACGAGGCCCTGGGTTTGATCTGCAGTACTGCAAAAACAGGGGGCACATAAGAATTGTATGTATTTATAGGGTGCCGTGTGATGTTCAGATACATGTATACAATGTGTGAGGATCAAATATAGAGCACTTACCATGTCCCTCACCTCATCTCTCTGTGGTGAGGACATTCATTCCTCTCTTCCAGATATTTTGAAATTACATTTTTTTTTTTGTATTAGGGATTGAACCTAGGGGTGTTTTACCACTGGGCTACATTCCCAGCCTCCCTTTTTCTTTATTTTGAGACAGGATCTCGCTAAGCTGTTGAGGGCCTCTCTAAGTTGCTGAGGCTGGCCTCAAATCTGTGGTCCTCCTGCCTCAGCCTCCTGAGTGGCTGGGATTACAGGCTGAAGGGTACCACCGCTCCTGGCTTGAAGTTACAATGTCTTATTGTTAATTACAGTCACCCTACTCTGCAGAAAAAAAAAAAAAAAAACCACTGGAATTAATTCCCACTATCTGTAGCTCTGTGTCCCTTGTCCAGCCTCTCCCCGGCAGCCTCTCTCTCTACCTTTCCCAGTCACTGGTAATATTTTAACAACAGAAAAGAGAAAATGGATCCCAGAGATTTTTCCAGTATAGGATCAACAGGAAATGGTAATGTGTTTGACACTGTGTTAAGCCCCAGAATGGGAAAATTCCATTGATAAACCAAAAGGCAGGGATAAAGTCCAATCTCACTATTAATGATACAAAAATCGAAATGGATGCTGTTTGTCATGGTATCAGGTTAGCAAGGACGCTGTGAGGCTTTGGTGAAAGTGTCACTTCCATATTTCACAGCACATTCAAAGGATAAATTGGCCCATGATTTGGAACATAATTTAGCAAAATGCATTATAAGCTTTAAAGATTGTCATATCCCAATTTTCTCAGAAACCAAATTACTAGCTCTATCTCACAGAGATTTCTGAAAAAATTAGTTTGTGAAAACCCAATTCAAAAATGGGCCAAATTTTTTGAGCAGATAGTTCCCCAAAGAAGACATACACAGCAGCTAATAAGCATGTGAAGAGATACTCAGCATCACTGACCATTCCAGAAATGCAGACAAAAGCTACACTAGTCACTGCTCACACCCATGAGGATGGCCACTAAAGTGAACAAACCAGAAAATGATAAGTGTTGGCGAGGACATGAGGAAAGGGGAATCCTTGTGCTCTGTTGGTGGGAATGCAAGATGGCACAGGCCCTGGAAAGTAACATGGCACATCCTCAAAAAATTTAACAGAATTATCATATGATCCAGAAATTTTACTTCTGGATGTGCACTCAAAAGAATGAAAATCAGGGTCTTGGGGAGAGAGTTGGTATACCAATGTCTGCAACAGCATTATTCACAACAGCTAAGGTGTGGGAGCAACCCAAGCACCACTGGCAGATGAATGGATAAGCAAGATATGGTATGCATATGCAGTGGAATATTACTTAGCCATATAAAAGAAAGGAATTCTGCAATATGGCAGAACTTGGAGGAACCTCAAGAACATTATGATAAGCAAGATAATACAGTCACGAATATTATTTAATTCCACTTGTATGAGGCACTATGGAGACAGAAAGGAAAATGGCAGCTGACAAGGGCTGGGTGAAGGGGGAGGGGGACCTAGTGTTTAACAGGGACAGAATTTCAGTTTTGCCAGATGGAAAGAGGGATGGAGCTGGCTGATGGTGATGGTGTGCACCATTAGGCGTCCAACACTGCCGAGTGCTACCCTGAAAATGGTCACTTTATGTTACATATGTTTTACTACAGTCTTTAAAAATGGAAAACAAAACCCTTATGAATGGAAAAAAAAAAAATACCTGTGTGTGGAAATAAACCCAAAGTTCCGTCATTGTGTGTTCCCCTACTTTCCAATTTCCTTTTAAAATATAATAAACAGGATAAAGAAGTTACCCACCGAGGGCTGAGACCCCGATTCCTGCCTTCCCTTTGCTGACTGCCCCGTGCCTGGCTCTGCCCAGCAGATGGGAGCGCTCTGTGGACAGGGGAGCTGGGGTCCCTGGGCGGGGGGGGGTTCCCTCTGGAAGCCCCAGGGGAGGATCTATTCCTGGCCTCCCCAGCTTCTGGTGGCTGCGGCCGTCTCTGCCTCGGTCACGGGGCCTCCTCTCTCTGTGATCCCCCAGAGCGCACGCGACTGCATTCAGGGTCCACAAGGATGATGCAGGACAAGCCCCCTGTTTCAAGATCCTTCGCTTAACTTCCCTCTTTCCTGCTCGGTGACATGCACAGGTGCCAGGAGTTAGAACATGGCTATGTCTTCAGGGAACATTATCTATTTATCCCAGTGGGCGGAGACAAGGCCCCCCCCTTTGCCACATGCTCCTGTGACTGCCCCAAGGGGTGGCCTAGAAATGCACCTGGGCCGTGATGAGGAGGCTACTCAGGGGTGCAGCCTCTCCTGCCCAAGTTCTCTTCAGTGTCTGGTTGAGTCAGGAACCAGAGCTAGGCCAGGCCGTGTTCACGGTGGACTAGGCCTTAGGGTGTTGCCCAAGAAGTTCTTTTCTCTCTTCCTGCTTTCAAAAGACCCAGTACTGGGGGGAGTTGGGGGCCTCGTGAAGCAACCTCTGAAAGGCAACACTCACGTTCGTTTTCTGGTTCTTGGTTGTCTTGACTTTGCCGCTGTGTGAGCTTGGGAAGGCCTGGGAAGGCCTGGGCTCAGTTCCGAGGGTTCTGGAAGGTCACGGTTGTCTCTGCCAACACCACCCCGTAGGCCTCCTCCTGTCCCTCAGTCTCTTCTGCTATTAAGAGGCTGGGGGAGCTGTGTAAAGGCGTCTCTCAGAACAACCCCTCAGAGCATTCGCAGCAGCTGCCACAGGTGCCTGCCTGCCTCTCCAGCCTGTCCCCAGACCCCACTTCCTGTCACCAGAGGAGGCCTTGGGGGTGAGACCTGGACTCAGACCTTCACACTGGGGGGAGTCCCAGTCTTAGAGGCTAAGAGGTGAATCCCTGGGAGGAGCCACCTCCCAGATAAAGTAAGCACTGGAAAAGTAAGGCCTGGTGGGAAGGCGATTCCTTGTGAACAAAATTAACAACCATTTGGGGCCGGGCGTGGTGGCGCATGCCTGTAATCCCAGCACTTGGGAGGCTGAGGCAGGAGGATCGCGAGTTCAAACCAGCCTCAGCAATGGCGAGGCACTTAGCAACTCAGTGAGACCCTGTCTCTAATACAATACAAAAAAAAAAAAAAAAAAAAAAGGGCTGGGGATGTGGCCCAGTGGTAGAGTTCAATCCCAAGTACCAAAACAAAACAAAACAAAACAAACAAAAAACCCCAAACCTTTCCAGAACCGTCCTGGGGTGTGGAGGTTGTCCAGCCCCAGACCCACAGGACAAAACTGGCTCTGGCTTTGGGGGTAGGAGCTCCCCGCCTAGCAATAGGGATGTCCCAGGTGCCCCAGGGTCTGAGAGCACTGATGCATGGTGTCCTCACTCTGTGGGGTGGGGTCAGCACCAGACCGCCAGGTCGTGCCGCGATGCTGTGTTGACATTATTTTATATCAAAACACCCTCCTCCAGGCCACCTCAACATCCTCACAACACACTTCCTAAAGGGTTAATCCTGGGACCAGTATGGTCTTTGTAACTCTGTTAATGAGTAGTTTATTACATATATATTTAAATAGCACCCCTGCTTATAATTATTATTGCAACGGTCTTGGGTGGCGAGGCTTACCTGCTATTATCACACTGGCCAGAAGGTGGCAGCACAGGAGCGCTCAAAAGCCAGGGTTGCAGGAAAAAGGCGCGAAACATTTCGTGGTTCAGTTAACCTTGCAGGGACCACCCCCACTTCCTGGCTCTGTGGTGCGTCACCACGGCATCCGACGGGGCATGAGCTGGGGAAACTGAGGCACGAGGACGTCTCCACCTTTGAAAGGTCACTTAGGAAAGACAGCATTTTCAGGCGCGGAGGTGCTGGCCTGGAAACCTTTGCTTTAATCCTGGGCGTCATGTGATGCAATACCACGGATTTCTGACCTGTTAAAAGCACTTAGCAAGTAGCTGTTCATACACACACATCGCCTCACTTACTCCTTACAAAAAAAACCTCAAGGTAAGTCTCGGCAGCCTCTTTTATAGAGGAGGAAACAGGGGCACAGAGGGATGCCCTCACCTGTCTGGTGTCATGTGGCTGTGAAAGCAGTGCTGGGCTTCGTCCTCCCTCCCTAGCTGGGGAGGTGCTTGGTGCTGAGTCACACAACTACTTTATCAGGCAGCACAGCCGCATCTCAAGGAGAATGGGGGCTCACCCTGCGGAAGGGGGGTGGGGCAAGGAGAGCGGACCCAGAGTTTTCCTGCGGGGTGGTGTGTTTTCAGAGGAGCATGGATTGGGCAGGAGGTGAGAATTAGGGTGAGGTCCCAGCTGCTGGTGGCAGGAGACCAAAGTTGAGTTCTGTTTCTGCTGACTGGTCACTGTGACCTTGGACAGGCCTTGACCCTCTTTGGGCTTTTGTGGATGAGAGTATCCCACAGATCCTCCCAGGAATCCAGAGACTCCAGCACAAAACCCTTTCACTAACTGAAAGAAACAGGGCCAAGAGCCACGGAGCTCTTGATGGGAAGAGAGGCCACAGAGAGAAATGCTGGGTAGGCAGCTCGGGTGAAGTGGTCCCAGCGTTGGGCTGGGCCACCGGAAGCCTTTGGTGTGGTCTCCAGGCATCGACCCCCTGCCCTGACCCCACCTTAGGTTTCACCCATCACGGGTGGGATGGGCCCTCAGGAAGCAGAGGTTGAGATGGAGTCCAGAACCCACAAACAAAATGGGGAGCAGGTTCCAGCAGGGGACGCCATCAGACTGGGGTGCAGGCTCCACCAGCACAGAGATCTGATCAAAGACCCCCTGCTAGAGGCGGCCATGCTCTGGTACCACTGCTCTGACCAGCCCTCCCTGCCCCTGAGCCTCCTCCCAAGAATGAGCCAAGCTGGAAAGCAGAGGTCGCCCCTGGAGGAAGCTGTTAGCTCACAGAGATCCTCAGAACAGCTCTCCTGAAGGGGAACCTGAGTGTTTGCTTGAGGGTAGGGACCTAGGCCACCTGCACGTGGGTGGGAATCGGGGGATCAGTGCCCCCCTGTCCCATGGGCCCAGGGAAGGATTGGTGGGCAGATCTGAAGGGCACGGGTCAGAACTCAGGTGTGTGCATGCATGTCTGGGTGTGCACAAGGGCATATGTGCAGGTGTGCAGCACAGGTGCAGGTGTGTGGGTGTGTGCACATGCTGTGTGTCGTATGGATATGCGTGTGTGTGTGTGTGCGCGCGCGCGCATGGGTACACGTGTAAACTTATTCACGTGTGACATCCTGTGTCCTTTTGGGGAGGCTGCAGCTCTGGGCACCTCTGGCAGGTGGCAGGTTGGTCCAGTTGACTGGACTCAGCCCAGTGCCTGGCAAGGGGACCGGCAAAGTGCTGCAGGGCACACGGCAAGCAGGAGACCTCCCGGCAGGCGCAGGCAGTGACACTGGGCCACAGAAAAGCAGCAGCAGCACCTCGAGGTTTCTGGAGCCCTGACTGCGCCAGGCAGGGGGCTCAACTCTTCCCCGATGGCTCCATACGTAACACAACCATGAGAGGTGCGATGCGGGCATGTCCATTACATAGGTCAGGATATTTTGTGCCCCTGAGGTTCATTCAACAGACATTTTATTGAGCACTTATGTGCAAAGCTCAGTACGGGATGAACAAAACAAGAAGCCTCTGCCACGGGTGAGAACATTCTAGAATGCAGAGGAGAGGTGGAGGTGATTGGTTGGTGAAATTGGCTCAATTCCTCCAGGGATGGTCAAGGGGGCCCAGGGCCTGGGTAGGGGCCTGCAGAGAGCCTGACGGGAACTTGGCTGTCCCAGACCCTGCACTTGCGCCTGGCCTCCCTCCGCCACCGTCCCCTGGTCAGCTGAGACAAGAAACCAAGGCCAGTCTCTGGAGGTGTTCAGCCTGGGGTGGGTACAGGAGTACTTCCAAATTGCAGATGCCTCGTCCCCACGGCCCAGGGCCTGCAGGACAGGACTGGGCTGTAGCCCGGGAGTTGTACTGTCAGCAGGTGTCCCACAGATCCCTGCCACCCACCCGTGCTGGGGAACCTGTGTCTAAACACCCAGGCTGCAGGGTCCACCCAGAGCCCCTGCTCAACCCCATCTGTGACTGGGCTCCCTCAGCCCCCTCCCACACACCTTTTCCAGAGTGGGCAGAGGAGCATGAGGGGGGCTCTAGATACTTTTCCAGGTTCACACGTAGAGGCAGCTGGAGCTGTTTGAGCTTGGGTCCCTGGGCATCGGGCTCAGGAGACTTGTGGGCAGTGGTCTTGGGGAGACACTTGAGGGAGGGAGGGGTGCAGAGTGGTGAGGGAGAAGTTGGTCTCAGTGCGGGTTAGCTGAGGCCCCAGTGAGCCCCTCGGGAGCTCTGGAGCTGGGGTGCCCTCATAGGGGTTTCCTCACATTGGCCTGCTTGGGGCCAAACTACGTGACCAGGATAATTTCCCAGTGAGGAGCAGAGCTGGCACTCTGGGCACCCCCACACCTATTGCACCCTGGGTTCTTGTCCACCCCGGATCAGGACTTGGGACTCCTGCTTCAACCCCACTGCCAAATACCACACATCCTGCCGTGGGGAAGGGGCACGCAGCACACCCGGGCTCTTCCTTACCTCCGCTTCAGGCCTCTGGATGGACGGGGAGGGGGAGGCCTCCTTCCCAGACCCTCCTTGAGACTCCTGTCCTTGGAGGCTGGCGTTGGCCCAGTCACAGGGAGCTCAGGCCAGCGTTCTCAGAGCCACCTCAACTGTGAGTGACTGGGGAGCCAGCTCCTCCCTCCTGCCCCCACTCTGAGGGTCGGGGGACAAGAGGCCTGGGCTCTGCCCAGCGCTTTCCCTTGAGCCTGGTGGGGGTGTAGCCTACCCTGGCAGGCTCGGTGACGCAGGTCAGCAGTGGGGAGGCGGTCCAGGCTGGGGGTGAGCCAGGGCCTGTGGCGGCCCCTCTGTCCAGGCCAGATGGCTGCTGGCTCCAGTGGGAGGGGCTGCCAACACCTCCGGTCGGTGTCCTGGCGCAGGGGCCTTGCTCTGTTCTTGTCCCTGCCCTGCACCCGTGCCTTGCTGGCTCCCGCACTCCCACCCCCGGGCCTACCCAGGCCCCCTGAGCCTCACCACCACCACCCTGACGCAGGCCCTGCAGGACCCCAGGGAGGCAGTGCGGGCAGCAGGCCCTCTCTCCTGGCACCCTTTCCTCCACAGTTCAGGCTGGCCCAGCGGCTCTTCACGTGTTCATTCATTCATTCCTCCGACCAACAGAAACCAGGCACCTCTCATGGGCCAGGCCCCGTCCTCAGCCTAGGAGCTACCAGACGGACAAGAGGGATGAGGTCCCCACCCTCACAGAGCTGAGCCCTCCTGGGGAAGACGAGAAAACCAGGAAGCAAGGCGTGTGGTGGGTGACATGACTGAGGCTGGGGCCTTCAGAAAGGTCACAAGGAAGGCCTCCCCAAGGAGGGGACAGCTGAGCTGGGGCATGGGCAAGATGAGGATGCACAGCCTTTGGGGACATGAACCCCGTCCCCAACATGGCCTGCTCCAGGAAGCCGTCTCCCACCCCAGAGTCTGCTTGCTCTGATCAAGCAGCATCTAAACACAGCCTACAGCCCAAAACTAGGATCCCTGGAGGTCATCTCATCCATGCCCCTGCCTCTGGGCGGACATGGTATTATAAGTCTCATTTTGCAGATGAGACTACTGAGCCCCAGGGAGTCTTGTCCATTGCCCAGTCAGTGAGGCGGTCATGGGAACTGGAAGTGTGGAACCGTGTTCTCCCTCCCCGGTCCCAACCCTTCCAACCTCTCCTGCTCCTGTTTTAAGACAATTCTCAGGTTGATATTGTCTCTCCTGGACCACTATCCTTCCTGGGCCCATCACAATGAGGTGCATACAACAAGGGCATACTCAGCGTCTCTGGATGGAGTGGGTGGCTGCATGCAGAAGTGTGCCGGGGTAGGTGCTGGCGTCTGGGGTGACTTGAGCAGAGATTTTCGTCAGAACAGATGTGAGTCAGGCTTAAAGGATGCTGAGGGATTTTCTAGTGAGCCAGAGGTCTAGTCTGGGGTATTTCTGTTGGGTGGGAAGGACTTTCCAAAGGAGATGAGTGGGTGAGGACATGGACAGATCGAGGAAGAGCGATGGTCCCATTGGCCTGAGCATGGGGAGGATGGGCAGTGGGGCTGGGAGTGGCGGGGACAGGATGTGGGCTGACTGGCGGGTTAAGGAGCTGAGGCTCTGACTTGCAGGTCTGGGCAGGCAGGGGGAGGGGAATGAGCTGCCCTCTGAGCCCTGGAAGCAAATCCTGAGGTCCCAAGTGAATGTGTGCAAGTCATGTGCTCTCTCCCAGCCTCAGTTTCCCCTCTGCATGATTTGGGAGAGGCACCAACTCCCAAGGACTCCCCCCACCCCCACCCCTGTCCCCCCTACAGACCGTAGGCAGAGACTCTTCCTGTGATGGCTGCACTCTTTAGTCCTAACAACAAAAAGCCTCCTTAGGTAGATACGGAATTTCTCTAATGCCCCGATCTCTCTTTTGCCACGCGTGGCTTTGCTCTGTAATATTCTGCCAGCCCTTTTAGAGGCACGGGTCCCAGGGCCTCCAGTTACAGGGGAGCCTGGGTGGACAAGCTCTTCTTTACCCTCAAGCCCTTCCGCTTATGGAGCCCTGTCCAGGGCAGGCTGGCGTCCTGGGCCTGGGCCTGGGTGTGGGCGTGGCCCAGCTCCGAGGGCGGGGGCGGCGGCAGGAGCGGGATCAACATGGCCACCGGCATCACTGGCATCAGCGGTATCAGCTCCTCGGAGGACCCGGGAGAGTTGCGGGGCAGCTCATCGGGGTCCAGGTTGGCATCGCTCCAGCCCTCAGAGCTGTCACTGTGGCCCTCTGGACTGACGGCTTCATTCTCAGAAATGGTGACCAATTCAGCTGTGTCTTCCCCAGGGTTGACGTATAAGTCCTCTGCGCTTTGGTTGGTGGCCACCTCAAACTCGCCAGCTGTGCGGCCATCCGCTGTGCCCTCCTGCTTGGAGCCAGCCACAGGAGCAACACAGAGCCCTGCCCCAGGCTGGGAAAGCACCTTGGCTTTGCCTTGGCCCGTCCAGAAGAGGGTGAGCTCCTGGCGGCAGGCAGCCACAGCCAGGCTGGTGAGCAAGGTGCTGGACACTAAGTAGAGCAGGGCGGGCTGGCCCATCTCCATGAGAACCATGGCCACAAAGGTGACCAGCAGGCCCACGGCGTAGGCCATGGTGCAGGCCACATAGTAGACCTGGCGAGAACAGACTTGCATATCAAAGCGGTGACAATAGGCAACCAGGAAGCCGGGGACCACAATGTCACCGAAGCCGAGGATGGAGAAGGGCTGGTCACATAGTGTCAAGGCCGAGAAGCTCAACCGGGGCACTTTGAGCACCATGGGCAGCCTCTCGTGGCTGGAAGAATCTGCTGGGCCTGCAGCGACCTCCACCATGATGCTCTCCCCGGTCTTGGTGAAGAGGGGTGTGACAAAGACAAAGAAGACGTCAAAGGCCAGCAGGGCCAGCAGGAAGAAGGCACAGTTCTTGAGTGTGGGCAGCCGCACACGCCGCAGGACAAAAAGGCAGTAGGTGATGCCCAGCATGTCCTGCAGGAGCCATGCCCAGTGGTCCTCGTTGCGGAAATTGACCCAGAGGAGGGTCACCATGGTGCACAGGCCTGCCAGCAGCAGCAGGGACAGCTGCAGATGGACCCGGCTGCCAGGCCTCTGGTATTGCCACAGGGACAGGTAACGCACTAGGGGTGCCAGGCAGCTGTAGAGGCCCGTGCCAGCGCCCAGGCTGAAGATGCCAATCATGACGTAGACGAAGCAATCATAGAAGAAGTAGAGCAGCACCATGATCGAGCAGGACATGGTGACCACAGCGCCCGTCATGGCCGGTGTGAAGTCCACCGGTGAATCCTCCTCATCCTCTTGACCTCCCTGAGATTCCTCAGCTGCGGCTCCTTGCGGCTGATTGTGACCTCCAGGCCCCCCGCCTCCTCGGGCCCGGAGCCGCTGCAGCCGATTAGCCTCAGTCATGCCAGCCCAGTAGCCTCCTGCGGCCACGGTGCCCACAGCCAGGATAAAGATGACCACCATGTTGTAGTCCACCACGGGCTCTGGGGGCACGTACATGGCCACGCGGATGACGGCGTTGCCACGAGTGTGGCTGAAGATGTCCAGCATGTCACTGTAGCGCAGCACAGCCACAGGGATGGTGAGGTCTGGCAGGGGCTTGCGGGGGTCCTGGGACGCTGGCGTGGTGTCTGAGCACTGTTGGTTGCTGACCCGGCTCACAATGAGCAGCCCGTGGGCACCTTGGCCCTGAGCCAGCCAGCCCTTCTCGTAGAAGCTGCAGTTGCCCCTCATGACCATGGCGGTGGTGTGGCGGAGGGGCTGTGGTCTGGGGGAGCTGGGCTGGGCCTGGTGGAAGGACTCCTCTCCTGGGCACCACGGTGCCATGGTGCCGTCGTACAGGGGCAGGAGGGGGGCGTGGCTCAGGTCTCGGGGTAGGGTGACGTAGTCGGAGCTGAACAGGATACAGTAGTCCTTGCTCCAGTTCTCGGACACCACGTGGACCACGCCGTAGGACCCCTGGGCCACGGTACTGACAAGGAGGAGGAGGGAGGCCACTAGGAGGAGGAAACCCAGGCACGCCATCCTCCTCAGCCACCTACTGCGTTGTCCCCGGGGGCAGCTGCCCACAGCACAACTCCACTGCCAGGGCTGGGTGTGGCCCTTTGTCACAGAGCAGCGTGGCCACCTGTCCTGGAAACCAGGGCCACACCTACCTGGTCATAAAGCTGCGTGATCCTTGGCCAAGGACGCTGCCACAGGGCACAGGGTCCCTTCCTGGATCGTGTTCCCCGACCCTGGCCCTGGTAGAGATGTCATGTGGGTCCCACTCTTTAGCCCTGAGACCTCAAGCTGTCCTTCAAAATCAGTCCCTCTTTCCACCAGGCACATGACCAGAATTAATCTCCTGCCTCCCTTGTGGTTAGAAATGGCCACGCGACCAAGTTTCTGCCAGTAAAAACTGAACAGAAATGATGTGAGCCCATGGAGACCTTGGATGAAAGACTGTGGAGCTCCTCGTCCCTTCTGTCTGTCCCTTTCTCACAAGTTGGAACAAGGACAGGCCAGTGATCGGGGTTTTGACTATGACAAGGAGGTCAATGTCCTAGGGAATGGAAAGAAAGTGAAGGGAGCTGGGTCTCTGGACATCTGCACAGAGATGCTCACTGAGAATTCTCACCAGAGAGATACTTGATCTTCCATAATAACCCATCGGCTTGTTATGGGCCTCTTTGTTATGGCAGCTTAACCTTGCCCTAACCACCTACATCATGAATGAGTAACACTCAGGCTCAGAGAAACCCAAAGTGCCCAGGCTAGGAAGGGTGTGGGTTCTTGTGCTGGTTAAGTTACTGGATTTTGCTGTCTCTCAAAACATTTTCACTGGATTCTGTGCCACTGTCCCTGCTAGGTAGACTTCCACCTGGAAAGAGGGAACTCAAATAATGGTGAGAGCTGGCTTTGAAGTTGGGAGCCCCCGATGCTGCCTCTGCTTTGGTTTCTTGGGCCTGCCTTAACAAATGATCACAAACAAGAGGGATTAAGACAACGTTTGTTCTCCCACATTCTGGAGCCCAGAAGTCTGCGACAGACTGAATGTTTGTGTCCTCTCTAAACTCACATGTTGAAGCCTAACCTGAAGGTGATGGTATGCAGGAGCCCTGTTTGGGGATTGGCTTGAATTGCAGTTGACTATGAGCCGTGGAGATTTGGCCATTGTCGCCACCCGTAGTCTCACGGGATTTTGTTGCGGGATCTGGAGTGACTTGGCCGAAATTGCTGATCGGGTCAGCGCCATTTTAGTGGTGTGTTTGGCGTGAGTTAGTTGTTAGAACCAGAGAGAAAAGTTATCAGAATAAAAAGCTGTTTGTCTCCAGTTTGCTTCTGAAGTTCTTCCCGCGGCTCCGGTGCTCCGAGCGCTTCAGGCGGCAACAGGTGGCGGCCCGTACGGGGAACTTCGGAGCGGACAGGTAAGAACTGAAAGGTCTCTAAAGATGGGTTCGAATATAACTGAATCCCAAGTGATAGAGGCTATGCAAAGACTCCTTGATATACCTGACTCTGTTCTCAGTGAGGAGTATATAGACAAAAGTGAAAGTGATCAAAAAAGTGTAGATTCCACTGGGCCAACTGAGACCAGTAAAGAGAGTATTAGAAGAGACCCAAAAATGACAAAAATCCAAGCTATTAAAGCTATTCGGGAGTTATTGGCGAAAGCTGAAGGATACTTGCTCTCACTGGAACCTGGGCCTCAGGATATTGCTGTCAGTGAAATTAGCAGTGGTGAGGAATCTAGTAAAAGTGATCCTGAGAAAATGAGGAAAAAGAAATTAAAAAAGACCGAGAAAAAGGTCCGTCAGGCAGAGGAGTCACTTGTGTCCTCTACTCCCCCATGGGTGGAATCCATTACAGAAAATATGAAGGGTATTACTAGGCATTTGCATACCCTAGAAACAGAAATAAAAAGTCTTTCTGATCGCTTATGCGCTCTCGAGGACAACTCACAGATACATTGGGAACCGCCAGCATTTGAAAAGAAAAATGGACAGAGTGTCCATCAGTCAGTAGATTTCAAAACAATAAAAAATCTCAAAGAGGCAGTAATGACTTATGGGCCCCAAGCTCCTTTCACGTTGAGTATGCTGGAGTCCCTTAACACCTTTAGCTTAACCCCCTCAGACTGGAAAAGTCTATGTAAAGCAACATTAAGTGGGGGGCAATTCTTGGTTTGGCAATCGCAATTCCAAGAACTTTGTATAGAAACGGCTAAAAGAAACGCGGCTGCAGGGTTTGAAAACTATAATATAGACATGCTCACAGGAGAAGGGCAATTCGCAGACTTACAGGCTCAAACAGATTATGACCCAGATATATATGCTCAGATAAATGCAGCTGCCTTAGAGGCATGGAAAACTGTACAAGGACCTGGGGATCTACAAGGTAGCTTGTCAAAAGTGATTCAAGGACCTAATGAGCCGTATGCCGACTTTGCTGATCGACTTTTGAGAACTGCAGGTAGTGTGTTTGCAGATGTTGACCAAGCTATGCCATTAGTTGTTCAATTAGCTTATGAAAATGCAAATAAATGGTGCCAAGCAGCCATCAGGCCATGGAGAACTAAAAAGGATCTTTCCGTATATATACAACTATGTAAAGATATAAATGGCGCCTTTGTCACAGGAAATGTGATTGCAGCCTCAATGAGAGGTGCTTCCTCTCGAAATTTCACAAAGGCTAAACGTAGATATTATAATCAATCAGGCAATTCTAGGCAAAATCCCAAAAGAGAAATAAGATCAAGCTCATACCGTGCCCCAGGCCGCTGCCCCAGGTGTAAAAAGGGAAATCATTGGGCCAATAAATGCTATTCAAAATTTGACATCCATGGAAATCCTTTGTTCAGGAATTCAAAAAACGGGGCACGGGGCCCAGTACCCCGGGGCCCACAAATGTACGGGGCATTGCAGAAGGAGTATCCTCAAGCATCCACTCAGATGCTTCCCTGACACAATCCCTACTACCCATCCACTCCCTCGCCAGAGGAACAAGAGGAAATGCAGGATTAGACCTCTGTTCCACTGCCCGAATAGTGTTAACACCTGAAATGGGGGTTCAACTGATTCCCACAGGAGTCAGGGGACCTCTTCCCTCAGGGACTGTAGGACTTATTATCGGGCGTAGTCCTAAAAGCTTATTAGGTTTGCAAGTGACCCCAGGTGTAATAAACTCAGACTACAAAGGGGAAATAAAAATAATGCTTAGCTCACCCCAAAGTATAACTTCTGTTAATCAAGGAGATAGAATTGCTCAGTTGCTTCTCCTTCCCAATTTACATAATTCATTTAAAATGGGTATGCCTCAAGAAGGGAACAATAGAGGATTTTGTTCCACTGACTCAAGTCCCATGGCTTGCTGGGTTCGAGACTGTTCAAGGAGGCCTATGTGTAAAATAAAAATCCAAGGAATAGAAATGGAGGGATTAATAGATACTGGAGCTGACTCTTCCATTATTAATTTACGCCAATGGCCCAAGCACTGGCCTCTGCAAAAAGCTTCAACCAGTTTAAGAGGCTTGGGATATAATAACCTCCCAGATAAAAGTGCAGTAATTTTAAAATGGGAGGATGATGAAGGCCATAAAGGAACATTTCAGCCTTATGTTTTACCTAATCTACTGGTTACTTTATGGGGAAGAGATATTTTGCAACAAATGGGAGTACACCTTGCAACCAAGCCTGCAGATGTTAAATGTGAAAACCTACAGAGTAATCTTAACCATAAAAGAACTCATTATCAAAAAGTACAGAGTAATCTCAACCCTAAAAGTAATCATTGTCATAAAGGAAAAAGATATTTTTTTTCGGGGCCACTGAGAAAATAATTTTGAAAATACCATGGCTTTCTGATAAGCCAGTGTGGGTCCCTCAGTGGCCCCTATCTAAAGAGAAATTACAAGCGGCCCACCAATTAGTTCAGGAACAATTAGAAGCAGGTCATATAGAACCTTCCACTTCTCCCTAGAATTCCCCCATATTTGTGATCAAGAAAAAGTCAGGAAAATGGCGATTGTTACATGATCTTAGACAAATCAATAAAACCATGCAAGTTATGGGGCCTACTCAACCTGGACTTCCTAGTCCCGTAGCTATTCCAAAAAATTTCCATCTTATTACTCTTGATATAAAGGATTGCTTCTTTTCTATTCCCCTACATCCTCTGGATGCCCCAGGTTTGCTTTTTCCGTTCCTTCTATGAACAATAATGGCCCTGATCAGAGATATCAATGGAAGGTTTTACCACAGGGAATGGCTAATAGCCCCACCATATGCCAAATATATGTGGACAAGGCTATCCAACCCATTAAAAATAAATATCCAAACCTCATGTGTCTACATTACATGGATGATATTTTATTGGCCCACCCTAATCAAAAAATCTTATTTAATATATTCAGTGATGTGGTAGAAAATTTAAAAAAATACGGATTATATATAGCAGAAGAAAAAGTTCAAACCAGATCTCCCATATTATATTTAGGATTTAAAATCATGGATACTTTTGTTAGACCCCCCAAAATTTTAATAAATAAAGAACATTTGACCACCCTCAATGATTTCCAAAAACTACTGGGAGACATTAATTGGCTTCGCCCTACACTAAATCTCACTACTGGCCAACTAAAACCTTTATTTGACATCCTTCGTGGAGATCCTGATCCATCTTCACCACGAACATTGACTCCTGATGCTAGGAAAGCTTTAAAGTTAGTAGAAAAAGCCATCAAAGGAGCTCATTGTGATAGATTTGATTTAACTCAACCGCTGATGTTGATTATTATTTCTTCACAATATACACCCACAGGAGTATTTTGGCAACAAGGGCCTTTATTATGGATACATTTGCCCGTCTCTCCTAAAAGTATAATTGAATCTTATACCTCCATGGTGGCTAAACTTATTCTTCAAGGACTTAAGACTTCTACTAAAATATTTGGCATTCACCCTGCTACTATTATTACTCCCTATTCATCATCACAGATTGAATACTTATGCTTCAATGATAATGATTGGGCTATAGCTAAATGCTCTACTTCTGCAAATTTTGATAATCATCTTCCTAAGTCCCCTATATTATCTTTTTGTATTAATCATCCTATTATATTTCCACAGGTAATAAAAAATCAACCTATTCCTAAGGCATTTAATGTATTTACAGATGGGTCCTCAAATGGTACTGCTACAGTAGTCACTACAAAAGAAAATATGACTTACATAACTGCACACAAATCAGCTCAACTAGTGGAATTGGAAGCTGTGGTAAGAGCTCTGGAAAATTTTAGGGACCAGCCCGTAAACATTTTTTCAGATAGCCACTATATTGTACAAGCCGTCCCAAAATTAGAGTTAGCAGGACCAATAGCACCTCATACTCCAGCCTTTAAATTGTTTTATCAAATACAAAAACTTTTGTGGGCAAGAAAAGAACCTCTATTCGTAGGCCATATTAGAGCACATACTAATTTGCCTGGTCCCCTCCATGAAGGTAATCAAAAGGCTGATGAACTTACAAAAACAGTATTTATACTTTCAGCGCTACAACAAGCTACTTTATTTCACTCCCAGTTTCATGTCAACAGCACCACCTTGCAACGTAGGTTTAAAATCACAAAGGAGCAAGCCAGAACAATTGTAAAAGATTGTAAATCTTGTATGACACATTTGCCCAATCCTCATTTCGGCGTTAACCCTAGAGGATTGATGCCCAATCATTTGTGGCAGATGGATGTTACTCATGAGCCAAGTTTTGGAAAATTGCGATTTATTCATGTGACCATAGATACATGTTCAGGCATGATTTTTGCTTCCTTACATTCTGGAGAAAAAGTTAAAGATGTTACATCTCATTGTTTGCAAGCTTTTGCTGCATTGGGCATCCCCAAAATGCTTAAAACAGATAATGGCCCCGCATATACGTCCTCATCTTTCAAAGAGTTTTGCGCAAAATTCAATATATCCCATAAAACAGGCATCCCATACAATCCTCAGGGTCAGGGCATTATTGAAAGAGCAAACCGAACACTGAAAATTATGTTATTAAAACAAAAAGAAGGAAATTGGAAAAGTCCTAAGGACAGATTGGCAGTTGCCCTGTTTACCTTAAATTTTTTAACTTTAGACTCTAATGGTTATTCTGCTGGAGACAGACATTGGAATCCACACCAACAACATAAACCTTTGGTTTACTGGAAGGATGTTCTTTCAGGTACATGGAAGGGTCCAGATCCAGTATTAATTTGGGGAAGAGGATCTGTTTGTGTTTTTCCAAAAGACGAATCCTCTCCAATATGGATACCATCTAGATTAATAAAACAGGTACCACATCAAAATGATCAAGATGAAGTTATTGAAGAATCAAGATTAATAAAAAAGGTACAAAATCAAGAGGACCAAGATGAAGGTATAGAATGATTCCCTCAAAAGAGTCCTTCAAAATATTTCACAACTTAAGTGTCATTTCTCCCGGCCGGGACAAGGAGATCTCTCTTTAGTGTGCACACAATTGTATTTTTTTTTCTTTTTATACATGTCTTTATGTCTGTACATTTGTCTACATTTCATGTTAATGTGACGTCACAAAAATATGTTTGTATGTTTGTTTGTCCAGTGTGACGTCACATAGAACAAAGCGCTTATGAAAAAGAAAAAATATATATATATATATATGGATCCAAATAACTTTAATTCATTTTAGGTTTAGAGTATTCAATTTAGGTAAATAATTTTATAAATGAAGGTACTTTCAATTTTGATTTATAGGTGTCCCTGGGACTTCTCTTTAGCAAACAATATGACTAGTGCTATATAACCTGATATTTTGGTGTTTTGACTTAAGATTGTTTATTTGTTATTAACTTCATTTGTTTAATAGCTCATTAATTTCAATTATCTCAACAGGTAAAAGATTGCTCTGTATACAGAGACTCAAGGGTTCCAGCTAACAAATTATTTCTCTAAAGTGCCTTTACCTTTTCTTTAATCTATCTTTAATGCAGTAATTACCCTCAGTCTTTCTTTGTTTTGTTCTAAATATGATATTTTTCCAACTTATGTTTGTAGAAGCTCAACCAGCGATGTGTGTGAATAAAAATCAACTTTAATTTTCTAATCTAATTATTCTATTTTGTAGTTTGACAACTCGCCTCTTGACTCAGTGCTGCAATAGCACTGCCTTTCCTTTAATAATTGATGCTTGAGTTTCTAGGTAGCGGGCCCTGAAGATTTGCCGGTGGCATTGTCTAAACATAAAAAAGACGTCTGCTGCTACAGCTGCAGGGATCGTGGCCGCCGCAAGCATCCCTGCTGCTCAAACATCAAACAACCTCACCAACAGTGTGGCCTCTGCTCTACATGCATGGGGCCTCCTACATCAACATGTTACAACAAATGGACATTTTGATCTTTCATTGTTTGGGACTTTATGGGACAATGCCTTGCGGGTATTTGTCTAGAGAATTCAGTGTGTTACTTGATGGAACTTAGGGCAGCTGATTTGTTTAAACAATTTGATATGCTATGCAATTTGGCTCATCACCAAAAGGCTTGTCGCCTTAAAGCCGCAACATCTCCTCACAATTGGACGGCTGTTAGTCATCATATATAGTCGATCCTAAAGGGCTCCATTGGATGGCTGGTTAGCCAATGACGGGTAAGATCCCCAGAGGGGGACAACCTAAGACAGGCACAGTCGCACGGGACAGTCTCATGTGGCCGACATATCAACCTAAGACAGGAGTCAAGGGCACAGCCTTGATTATCTGATGACGGGTAAGAATGTTGGTTGCACATAGACGTCCTAGAGCATTACCTCTTTTAAAACAAAAAGGGGGAAATGCAGGAGCCCTGTTTGGGGATTGGCTTGAATTGCAGTTGACTATGAGCCGTGGAGATTTGGCCATTGTCGCACCCGTAGTCTCACGGGATTTTGTTGCGGGATCTGGAGTGACTTGGCTGAAATTGCTGATCGGGTCAGCGCCATTTTAGTGGTGTGTTTGGCGTGAGTTAGTTGTTAGAACCAGAGAGAAAAGTTATCAGAATAAAAAGCTGTTTGTCTCCAGTTTGCTTCTGAAGTTCTTCCCGCGGCTCCGGTGCTCCGAGCGCTTCAGGCGGCAACAATGGTATTTGCAGTGGGGCCTTTGGGAGGTAGCTGGGTCCAGAGTTGGATAGAATTAGTGCCCTTAAAGAAGAGACGTGAGAGAGGTGATTGATCTCTGTTGGCCTTGTAAGGATACAGAGACAAGGGGAGCCTTTGCAAACCAGGAGGCGAGCCCTGCCCGGGGACTGAATCAGCTGGCACCTTGATCTTGAGGTTTTTCTAGATCTCTGGAACTATGAGAAATAAATGTTGTTTAAGCTTCCTCATCCACAGGGTTTGTCTAAAATCAATGTGTCACATCGGGTGGGTGCTCCCTCTGAGTCTGGGTGGAATCTCCCTTGTCTCTTCCTTGGTGGTGGCTGCAAGCCTAGTTGCCTTCCTGGCAGCAACCTCTGCCTCTGTGTCACGTGGCTTGCCCCCTGGCTGTCCCTGTGCCTCTTCTAATAAGGACTCTAGTGACAATGGCTTTAGGGCTCAGCTGAATGATCTCATCTTGACTTAATTACCTCTGCAAAGACCTGATTTCCAAATAAGGTCACATTCACAGGTACTGGGGACTTCAGTGTGTCTTTTTGGGAACACGATTCCATGACACACATGCCATTTTAATTCCAAAGAACAAGTGGGGTCAGTGATCTTCCTCGCTCACAGTGTGTCCACCCTTTCCAGTTCCGAGTCACCCTCTTTGGGAACATCACATCATGGAAACGCTATCTCCAGCACCAGCTCTGGATTCTGTTTGTTTGTTTGTTTCTGCATTTTTTTTTTTTTTCAGCTCTGGGCTCTGGATTTCTGGCAGTTCTGAAGTGGAGAGCAAATTTAAAGGACCTTGCAAAGTAGTCTGCATGACTCATCTAGATTTTGATAGCCCTTTCCCCCTAATTATTTATATTTGTCGCGCCAACACCTAATTTGACAGCTGCTTTTTGTCACTCATTTATGTTGTGTCTTCCAAAGCATTCAGCTGAATTTTCATAATGAACATTTATTTCTCCTCGTTTGAGTACTTCTGATTTATCCATTAATGTAACATTTAATTAGATTACAAGCAATAATTACAATGACAATTGAACTGTCAAAAACACATCAGGAGGGGTTGGGGCTGTAGCTCAGTGGTAGAGTGCTTGCCTAGCATGTGTGAGGCCCTGGGTTGGATCCTCAGCACCATATAAAAATAAATAAAATAAAGATATTAAAATTGAAAAAAAAAATAAAAGCACATCAGGAAACCAACACAGTTGACTGACGTGCCATCAGTTGGTATGGGAAGTGGGCAGGGGCCAGGAAAGAGACTGCCAGCTGCCCCTTCTAGAGAGTTCCCATTTTTGGTCAGGAGATGATTGGGAGAGAGGGTCAACTTGGGTAGGTCTCCTCATAGCCTGAGGCAATGTCCTCATGGAGTGCACTTGTCTGAATTTGGGCACCTAAATGCTAGCTGGTCAGGAAGCCCCTTGCTGAGGGTTGTGAACATAAAATTGTTTCTGGCCCCCAGCTATGATGAGAAGGATAGGCCCTCACTCAGGGCCCTGGTCCCAAGCAGGGACTCATGGGTCTTTTAGAAATCACGGGCCAACACACCTACTGGGAGAGATATTATAAACAAAAACAAAAACACCCCAGACAATAACAAGTGAGAATATGGAGAAACAAGGACCCTCATACACCACTGGTGGAAATTCAAAATGGCGCAGACACTGAGGAAAACAACTTGGTGGTTAAGCGGAGAATCATCACGTGACCTAGCAATTCCACTCCCGGGTGTGTATCCAAAAGAACTGAAAACAGGTGTCCAAACAAAAATTCGTATATGCTCATAGCAATACTATGCAGGACAACTTGAAATACATGGAGAGAACCCAAGTGTCCATCGACCGTTGAATGGAGAAAGTGTGGTCCAGTCACGCAGTGGGAAGTCCTCAGTTGTGAAAAGGGGAGGTGGGTAGGTACATGCTACAATGTGGGTGGACCTTGAAAATATGGTAAGTGAAAGAAGCCAGACAAAAGGACAAATACCAAATGGCTGACTCCAATTATCTGGAGCATACAGAGAAAATCTATAGAGAGGTCAGATTCATGGTGGCCAGGGCCTGGGGGAGGAGGACTGGGGAGTGACTGCTAAGGGGATTTCCACTGGGGAAACAAATGCACAACATCGTGGATATATTTTTATTGTTATATAACAATTATACATATTTATGGGGTGCAAATGGATTTAATGCCACTGAATTGTACACTTTAACATAGCTAAAATAGTAAGTTTTGTAATTTGTGCTTTATCATACCTGAAACAACAAAAACAAGAACCGACTCATTCCCTGGGGTGGCACAGTCCTCAGGACAGGTCTCACTGTGGTTCCTCAGAATCCTGTCAGGCCAGCATGTGCCCCCAAACTTGGGGGTTCAGCCAACTTGGGAACCAGCCTGGCGCCTTGTCACATGCCTGTAATCCTAGATTCTCAGGAGGCTAAGGCAGGAGGATGGCAAGTTTGAGGCCAGCCTGAGCAATTGAATGAGACCCTGTCTCAAAATAAAATAAAATAGGCTGGGGATGTAGCTCAGTGGTAGAGCACCCTTGGGTCCAATCCTTAGAGAGAGAGAGAGAGAGAGAGAGAGAGAGAGAGAGAGAGAGAGGAGAGAAAGGACAGATGGATGGAAAGACGGAAGGGAGGGAGAAAGAAATAAAAAGAAAGGAAGAAAGAAAGAAAACATGGGTACCCTAGACAGAGCTTGCTCCTGCCCTTCCTCCTTGATCTACCCTTGGGCTTCTGATTCCCCAGGCTCAAAGAATTCTCTGGAAGTTCCTTTCCTCCACGTCTCTTCCTGGGACCCAGCTTGCTGAGATGGTCCCTGCTTCAGTCCCTGCTTCCCCAGGACCCCCGCCCTCCTACCCCAGCCCAGCCCATCAGCCCCGGACTTGCCCTTCCATGTGGCCACTTGGTGCCCTGATCATTGCATTCACATGCGTGGCTGGTGCCCTTTGGGGCTGTGGTCCACTCTCCTGCTGACATCCTGCTCTAAGACTTCGCAGACTCCTGACCCTGACCTTGACGACAGCCCCTGCACCGGCTGCTTTGCTCTTTCTCCTGTCCCCACAGGACCCGAGCTCTCAGGGGCCTGCCCAGGGCAGACCAGTGGCAAAGTCTCTGCCTTCCGTTTGGACCTAGGCAGCATCTGGAACACTTATCTTCACCCATTCAGGAGAGAGGGCACCAGGCCCTGGGGCAGTAGGCTTCAGCTCAGGAAGGCAGGGAAAGCCCCTGCTGCTTGGCCTCTCTTTTGCCCAGACTTGCTGGCCCAGGCATGAGCTGGAGATGGAGCAGACTTGGGAGGGGACTCTTGCCATCTCCTCCCTCCCCCACCCCAGCAATGAAGAGAGAGAAGCTGGAGCTTGGGCCCCCCCCCCCGACCATGCTGCCCACCCTAGCTGGGTGCCCCCAGTTCTCCCCAGCCTCCTTGGGTCCTAAAGAGGCCTCCTCTTGTCCTCACCTGCCTTGGCCCAGTGCACAATGCGGCGGGGTGGCAGGGTTCTGTCCACGACAACTTGGAGGGACAGAAGGGGCTGGGTGGCAGTCTGGTGGCAGTTTGGAGTTTCATCCAAATGATGAACTCATTGGTGCTTCCGTCACTGAGAGCTTTAGAAATGGACAGGGCCCAGGCCTCTCCTGACGCTGAGGCTGTCTGGCAGTATCTGCAGGGTTGCTGGGCTAGAGGGAAAGGCGGGAGGCCATGCTGAGAGGTGGAGCTGGGATGACCTGGGGACACTGGGCACTTGAGGCCCATGCTCTATAAGCTCCAAATCCTATGGCCAGCTCTTCTCTGATCGCTGTTTGTCCACAGAAGACTGTCCCTGGGGAATGTACTGGAGGAGGCAGTGGGGCAGGGAGGGAAACCTTGCAAAGCGCTCCTTTACCACTGTGGAGGAGTGTGAAGCCATGCGGTTTCCACCCAGCCATGCCACTGCTGGGTGCCCTGGGCAGGTCTCTTGACCTCTCTGGACTTCACTTTCCCCACCTGTTAAATGAGGGATAACAGCACCTGCTTTGCAGGGCAGTATGAAGAAGAGATGAGCTCCACGTGTGTGACCTGGTGCCCCCACACACAATGCTGGCCAGGATTTCTGTGGATGAGCTGCCTAGAGCACCCGCTCTGTTTGGGCCCAGTGTGGGCAGTTGAGCTGGGAGCTGGGGGCTGGATGTGGTGACGTGAGACCCCTCTGAGCTGGAGGCCAGTGGCACCCTCACGGGGTTAGATAGCCTGGGGTGCAGGGAGGCCTGCCATGGCTTCTGGTGGCCTGGGCTGCGTGGTTTGTAGCTCAGCATCATTTTACAGAGTGGAGGGGTGGAGGGTGTGGGAAAGGTGAGGAAGAGATGCCGGAGACTCGGAGCGGGCATTGCTCTCACCAGCTGGCCTCAGCAGCTGGACGCTGGCTTGGGCCAGCCTTGGTGGGTCACATCTTCACGTGGGACATGTTTCAGATCAATCTGAAACCCTGTGGCCTCCTCTGCCCTCTTGCCCCAGACCTGCCTCGTCATTCCTGGCCTCCCAACCCAAGGCCCCCAGGACTTCAGTCACCTGAGAGGTGGAAGGCCTTCTATCTCAGGGGAGTCGCGAGGCCTCAGTTTCCTCAGCTGCAAAATGGTCTGGTTCCTACCTCCCTGGGCTAGTTGAAGACTGGGTAATACATGTTATGAAGGATTTTGTGGATTGTAAAAACAGTCTACCAGTGGCCCTAATTAAGGCATTCCTATGTGGGTTTCAAAACCTCCCTCCCTACTATGTGATTTTCCCAGATCTGGCCTACTCCCCAGTCCTGGCCCCAGGACGGCCAGCACAGGGACCTAAAAGGGACAACAAAGACCTCAGGGAGGGGTTTGTGCTGTTAGGGAGGGGGAGCCGGAACTGGAAGGACAGTGTGGCTGTTCTAGGCCTACGAGCAGAGTCTCAAGGAGAAATGGGCTCCATCCGGTGTGGGTACATTTAGGGTGCTGCGGCCTCTGGGTGTGGTGTGGAGAAAAGTTCTTCAGGGCACAAGGGTGGGGCCTGTCCTCAGGTCTTGGGGGGACCCCAGTGACCTCCATCCTGCTGCTGCTGGGCCCAGCCCCACAGTCCAGTGATGCGTGCCACACCCTGCTCATGCCCCTGGGGCCTTCCCTGCCCCACAAGCCAAACCTTGGAGCAGAGTGGCCTGGTCTGGGCCTGCATTAACCCTGCCTGAAGCCCAGTCACACCTGCTGTGGATGGTGAAGCTCTGGGCTTCCGGCCCTGCATGGGGGCTGCGGGTCTTTGGGGCTCAGATGTTCCCTGCTGTGCCCTAAAGCAGCCCTGTCCCCTTACAGCCTCTGGATGGGGGGGGGGGGGGCAGGCTCATCTGGACCAGCCCCTGCCTGCTGGGCTCTTCAGCGCATGGCCAGGCCCCAGGGCCCTCCAAGGATAGGGGCTCTGAGGAGGTCCCCGGCCTCCACGCTGGGTGGCTGCTCCCCCTCCCCTCTCACAGGGCCCAACACTGAGAGAAGCCCTTAGAAGGTGCCCAGCAGCTGGAGCAACCGGGCCCAGGCAGGAGGGGCCAGCCTGTGCAGCCCCTCTCAGGCTCCCCCATCCTTGGGATGCACCCCCACCCCACCACCACCCGGGAAAGCTCTGCTTCCTCACCACGCGAAAGGCGAGTTGAGAACCGCGTTTCTGCTACTCGGGAGCCATTGGCCTAAATTGCTCTGGGAGCCACTGGCCCATCCCTGTCCTGGGACTCCTGGGTCCCCCTGTCCCCATCTCTCTACTTAAGGGCACAGAGCTTGGGGAACTGGCAGAACAGGGCACCCCACATGTCCTTCAAGGACACCCCAGCAACTCCCTCAGGGCCTCCCCACCCCTGCAGGAGCTGCAGACTCCGGGCACCACAGTTATCTTCCTCGAACCCCCAGCTTCCTAGCTCCGCTGCCTGCTCCTCAGCTGCGCTCCTCCCTGGGGCTGGACCCTCTCCTGTAGGGTCCCGTGGCAATGCCTTTGTTCCAGCTGTCCCCTGACGGCAGCCCTCCCCCACATTACTGATCCATCTCCCTTCCCTCTGATTCGCCTCCTTACTAAGAGCAGGCCAGATCAGTTCCTTCTAAGTCCCCGCCCCTGCCCTTCCAGCAGCCCCGAGCCATGAACAGGGTCCCCAGCATCTGCTTCTCTCAGGCACCCCTCTCCCAGCCCCGGCAGAGTCCAGGCCTTCACAAATGCTGGTTGAAAAGATAAATATTATTATTTACATTAGCCACCCCCGCAGCAGACACCTCTGTCTCCTAGTGCCCCCTCCCCACTGGAGAGCCCTGCTCTAGCTGCCCAGCCCCCTAGATATGGGTCCGGTGTGGGGGTGGGCCGGTGCACACTCTGGAGTCAGGTAAGCAATCTGCAGGCCGTCGCCAGAGCCATTGGTCCTGCCTCAGAGCACTCAGGCACTGAGGGGCCTTCTCCCTTTGCTCAGTGGGTGACCCTGCCCCAGAGGCAGTCCCAAAGGGCTCTCTCCCTCCTTAGAGGGAGACTGGCCTTCGCTGGGCCACTCAGTCCCCTCCCCGCCCCCATCTTCTCACAGATGGGGACTCCCAGAGCAGCGAGTGGCAGGAGTCAGTCAAGAGTCCTGTCAGTGGGGAAGGGAGGGGAGCCAGAGGGTCCTACGGGTAGTAAGCGTCCAAGGGTACAAGGCAGCAAGGCAGGGCATTTTTTGGTGGCAGCGCCACAGTGTTGATGACATTCTGGTGGCTTGGGATTGGTTTCTAGTGATGTGGCCCAATATCTGATGATGTCACCCAATTTCTAATGATGTACCCAGGGTTCCAGACCAGACAACATGACCTTGGTTCTCGTGGTAGGCTAGTGCTCGGAGGGATGATGGTGAATGGATGCTGTCGTGAGAGTTTCCCATGATGCCCTGGGGCAGTGAATGCCTCCCCAGTTTGCTGAGGACCCCAGCTCTCCAGTGGGCTGGCCATTTTGTGCTCTGAGACAAGACAGCTCTTGGGGAGCCCCATGTGCTGCTGAGGGTTTTCCGGGTTGTCATCTCCATTCCAGCGTCGTTCTTCAGGGAGAACTGGGCCCAGCCCGGCCCGGCCCAGCCCAGTCCCGTCCTGTAGGCGTCCACTCAGAGGCCTAGAACAGCTGCTGGGTGGAGGGGCCCTCGCAGGCTCTCAGGGGTCGCAGCTCTGGGTGGAGAGGGGTGGAGAGGTGCCGGTCGCCTCCAAAGACAGGGTAGTCGGTGCGCCTGGCGGTCACTGTCCCAGCCACAGACCTCAGGGGGCCACTGCGTGCCTGCAGCTCAGACAGCCGTGGACTGCTTGATGCTGTGGAAGCTGACACGGGTGGGGGAGGTAGGGATGGACATGGCGCGGGCCACACGGGCACGAATGGAGTGCTTGTCCTGCCACCGGTGCCACCTCTTCCGGATGGCAGAGCGGACCTGTGGGAACAGAGCAGAGCATGATGTTGGTCTGGCTGGGGGCTCAGGACCCCTCACACATACACAGGTGGAGACGGTCACACCGCTAACGCTCTCACTGGCATATTTATTGGGACACTTTTCTCCAAGTTAGGAAAGGACACCTTTTCTTAATTGGCACCAAGGTGCCACCTGGCCTTTGCCATGCAAAATCCCTCCCCTCAGCCCTGTGACCCCTCCCCTCCCCCCTCCCGCCATACTCGCCACCCCCCCAGCCCTGCCCCAGGGCTTCCTGGTTTTCAGGTAGTGGAAGCCACAGAAGCCCCAGCTCTCTGACCCCCAGTGCCAATGCCCGATGGCAAAGGAGAGGGTGCCTTTCACAGAGCTGGAGCGCAGGCCCTAGGGGCTCTGAGCAGCATCTTGCTGGGTCCTGGCAGCAGGAAGCCAGCCCTGGGGCAGGAGGCAGAGAGGGACAGGCTCCAGTCCTGGGGCCTCAGCCTCCTGCGCCCAGCTCTGACCCGGGTTCTCACCTCGCTGTTGAGGAAACAGTAGAACACAGACACGAAGAAGCCCTGGGGGGACAGGGGGCGGTCAGAGGCCTGTGTGGGCGGGGTCCCACCCAGACCCCAGGCTGCCCCCAGCTCTGCCCCACCTCCCAGGAGAATCCCCACTGGAGCAGGTGAGGGGAGGGCGCGGTACCTGGAAGGATTCCAGGAAGGAGTTGAAGTAGATGAAGACGATGCGGGAGACCTCATCCTCCCCAGGGTTGACAAAGAAGAGCATGTAGGTGATGCCCAGGAGGGGCAGCAGCACCAGAGTGGCCTTCACAGCCTTCCTGGGGTGGGGGGTGGGGGCCCAGAGTCACCGCCTGTCAAGGAGGGGACCGGGCCTCTGGCTGGGGTGGGAGGTGGCAGGTCTCAGGAGGGACCCTGCTTAGAGGCTGGGACTCTGAGGCCCCCGTGGTGGGGAGGGGAACCCGGTACCTGTACTGAATGGTCTCAGATGTGGTGGATGCCCGGAGTTTGGTCATGAGGATGCGGACGATGTTGAAAAGGAAGATGAAGTTGATCTGCAAGGTGAGCACACGATGGAGATGGGAGCGTGGGTGTGTGCAGGATGTCGTGGTGGATGGAGGGGACAGGCCAGGCCCCCAGCCTTCTCAATTCTGGCCTCACTGTCCCCCACTGCTCTCCTACCCCCTCATTAACACCCACATAGTCCTGGCCCAGGCTCCTCTGAGTGGTCCCCACCTCTGGGCAGAGGGGTCCTTTCTGTCCACAGCAGGTGCTGACCGCCCCTTCCCACTGTGCCCTGTCCTGCCCTCCGCCATGGTTCTTACCAACAGGACCAAGATCATGGGGCCCTGGTAGATGTAGTCGGTGTACACCCCAGGCCTTTTGCCAAACCAGCACCTAGAAGGTCACAGAGCAAAGGGGGGGGAGGGGTCATCTGGGTCCATTTCAGTGGCACAGGGAAGGGCAGTGCTTGGCCAGGGCAGGACTGGGGCTGGCAGTCAGGATGTGGGTACCCCAATTCCAATACTGACAGAAGAGTAGCCCAGGGGCTGGGATTGTGGCTCAGCGGCAGAGCGCTCGCCTCGCAAGTGCGCGGCCCGGGTTCGATCCTCAGCACCACGTAAACATACATTGCATTGTGTATGACTAAAGTAAATAAATAAATATTAAAAAAAAAAAAAAAAGAAGAGTAGCCCAGGAACAGGCAGGGGCCCAACAGGGCACTGCTTCCTCCATTCCCCCTTGTGGTCCCCTGGTAGTGGCTTTGGCGGAGCATGGTGCTATTGAAGTGGGCACCTGACAGTTAGCAATCTGTCTGAACCCTTTTTATTTTTAAATTTCCTTTTTTTTTTGTACCAGGGATTGAACCCAGGGGCACTTAACAACTAAGCCACATCCCCAGCCCTCTTTATTTTTTATTTTGAGACAGGGTCTCGCTAAGTTGCTTAAGGCCTGGCTAAATTGCTGAGGCTGGCTTTGAACTTGTGGATCCTTCTTCTGCCTCAGCCTCCTGAGTTGCTGGGATTACAGGCGTGTGCCATTGCTGAGGGCTCTGTTTGAATTATTTAAATTGCCGCATGAATTACCTTAACGGGGACAATTTCACAGGAACTACCTGTTGCAAGAGACAAAATTGCTTTGCATTTTCCTGAGTTGCCCTCCAGCAAGTTCCAGGGAGTGGGTGGGACAAACTGGAAGTCCTATGTCCTTGTGGGCAGAGACTCACAGTGGCTAGACCTCATCCTGCTCCCAGAAAACAGAAATTGAGATTTTATGTAAAACCTCTTGCTTTTTAAAGGTGGCTACAACATCAGATTTTCAAACAACACCATGCAAGCCAATCACAGCTGTCGGAGGGCCAGGTTGAACCCTTGCAAGGCTTTTGGTCTGCAAGTTCTTTCTGATGTCTCAAACTCCCATTCTTTCTGCTGTAGTGTCTGCATCTGGCCAGCAGGTGGAGCTTCAGAGCCACTCAGACCCACATTCTTCTCCATTCCAAGCCTCCTCATTCTTTTCCCAGCAAGGGAGGGTGTGCTGGCTCCCTCTGGGGACGAGGGGAGGAGGAGGCTCCTGGAACCCAGTCAGATGGTCAGTGGATCCTGAGAATGCTTTGTTGGCAACGATTCTGTCTTCTTCCCTCACCAGTTTGATCCATCCGCCTTTTCTGCCTCTTTCTCAGAGGCTCTCCATTTTAGCTGCCCATTGGAATCACCTGGGCAGTTAAAAAAATCTTGGTGCCCAGGCCACACCCCAGACCAATGGCCTCCACTCTCTGTGGTGGAGCCCAGGAATCAGCACTTTTTAGAGTTTCCAGGCGATTCTCCATGAGACACGGCTGAGCACCCCCTGCAACAGCGGAAGTCTAGTTTTCAGGGGTGACTGGGGAACAAAGAGTCTCCTTCACGAGGAACCCCAGCCTTCAGAGCTGGAAAGAGCCTCTGAGACCATCTGGACAAGTCTCCAATAAATCCATGGAATCTTTGTTAAAACAAGTCTTACCATTAATCAAAACATTAGCATAGCATACACTACATGCCAGGCTCTATTTCTACATGCTTCGTATGTATTAACACATGCCAGTCCCACCAGAGCCCTTTGAGGTAGGCACTGTTTGTGGGATGCCCACTTTGCAGAATGAGGAAACTGAGGCACAGAGCGGTAATTAGCCCAAGGTCATATAGCTATATTTAATGATGGCGCCACCATTCAGAACCTGGACAGCTTGGCTCTAGAGACTGGTCTTGTTAAAACTCAAGAGAGATGAAGGAGCCCAGATGCTGTCTGTCCAGCCACCTCTGACAGAGCACTGGGAGGGACACTTGGATTGAATCCAGCCCCCAACTCTCTGCTTTTATAGGTGCAGAAGCCAGGGTCTGGCAGGGAGGCAGAATGGGCCGGGGTCCTTGAGGAGGGTCTGACAGGGCTAGGCTGGGAGCCTGGACACCTCAGGGCTTGGGGAGGGGAGGCAGGTGACTTACTTCTCATTGTCGTAGTACAGCTTTCCAATGGCCCAGGCCACAATGATGGGGAAAGGCACACCTGGGAAGAGACGGGCCGTCGCAGAGCCATTCAGGGGAGCCTGGGGGGATGCTGGGTCTGGAGGACCCCAGTGCAGCCCAGGGCCTAGAGTGGGGCAGGGGTTGCCCGGGGTCGAGCACGAGCTCACACACTTCATGACAGTCTGTCGTCCCCACCCCCAAGGAGGGTGCACACCCCACCATCCAACCTGGCCTCCAACTCCCAGGCCCCTGCTGCTGGCCTGGCTCCGGGTGAGGAGAGGGCAGCGGGGCCTGCAGGGCCTGGCCCGGGCGGGAGGCGGCCCGGCTCACCCCAGCCGATGCAGATGAACATCCACTTGCGCAGCAGCCGGTCGGTGGAGTAGGTGAGCACGATGGCCGTGTGCAGGTAGCAGCCCTCGCCGAACATCCAGAAGAAGTTGGTCACGTGGAAATAGTTGTACGCAGCTGTCACCAACCTGCACCAGCCCTGATGCCCCCAAAATAGAGGTGAGGATGAGCTTGGGGTCGGGGCAGTGACAGCACCCACCCCAGGGCCTGGGGCCTCCTCAGGATCCCAGTCCCGTTCTGTGGGCACAAGGCCTGGCCTGGGCCCCTCCCCGATCCTGGCTTGTCCCCGTCCTGCTTCCTTCCCCTGCCAGGACACACCACATTGCTCTGGTGGACCTCGGGGCTCATGGTGAGCTGGACCACGAACCACGTGGCGTTGCGCAGGATGAAGGCCGAGATGAGATTCCAGTGGATGATGTTCCGCAGGCACCGGATACTCCTGGGGCGGCAGGGGCAGGCAGGTGACCAGCGTGACAAGAGGAGAGAGGGAATGAGGGACAGGCTGCCAGCCTCATTGCAGTCCCTGTGTGTGGCTGGGGAAACTGAGGCTCAGAGAGAGTGGGGCTGACTGGCAAGTCACAGAGAGAGGGTCCTGGGGCCCTTCCTGACCGTGCCCACCCAGATGTGAGCTCCTGGGTGGAGCATGGCATGCTCTGTGCACTGGGCTCACTGTGGGTGCCCCTTCCCCTGGCAGGTGCCCCCCACTCCAGGCCCTTTCAGGATTGAGAGCAGAGGGTCAGCAAATTCAACAGGCCTCTGAGGGGAAGCCCCCTCCTGCTCCCCACCTGCCCCCACTCCACGGCCCTGGCACATTTGAGACTAAAGTAGGGAGGCCACTCCTGGCACCCACCTCCAGGGCTCCACCTGCCTGGTCACCTGAAATGGGTACAGACCCGCCAGGGTATGGGCCACACAGGGAAGCCTGGGCCTTGTCCCTCCTCACTGTGCCCTTCTGTAGCTTCTGTAGAGGGCAGAAGTGGCTCTTCCCGAGGCTCCAAGGCCCCCATGGATGCCACTCTTGTCCCACTGAAGGCAGAGGCAATGCCCTCTACCCCTGCCTCCTACTTCCCCTTCCCTGCTCGAGGACCCAGGGACAGCAGGAGGCAGCACCAGGGTCTTCTCACCTGAGCCGCAGAAAGAGGACAAAGGCCACTAGGAGGGCCACCAGGGAGATGCAGTGGCCCAGGTAGTTGATGATGACAGCGACGTGGTAGTGCACTTTGCTCTTCTTCTGAAGCAGAAGAGAGGGGCAGAGGTGAGGCACCTGTACAGCCATGCCCCTGCACCCTCTGCACACAGCACCCAGGGCAGCGGGGACAGAATGGGCAAAAATGCGGGGGTGTACCCCCTCCCCAAGCCCTCCTGGGTGCTGAGCCCTGCTCTGGAGAAGCACCGTCCAGCTGAAGCCAGTCTGTCCCTGAATCCCAGGCTCTGCCTACTGCTTTGTGCTGCTGGAAAAATCTGGGTTAAATGGCCTCCTACCTCACACCACGGGAGTGCCACCCACAGGTGAGCGCCACGCTCCCATCTGTCCATGCTGCCATTTTGTCCTAACACTTGGTAGCCCTGGTGGGTGCAGAGACCTCAGCTCTCCAGGACCTCTTTCCTCCACCCAGTTTTGAATCATGTCACCATCTTCCTCGTCACTCCTAAGTCTCTCGCCCTGTAGCTGCGGCCAGCGAGCAGCGCTGTGGATCAGAATCCTTAGCAACCAAGGAAACCTGTCCAGGTGCCATGATTCCCTAGGGCCTTTCCGCTCCCGGGCCCAGGGCTTCTCAGAGTGAATGGGATCTCTCAAATTCCCTAATTTTATTTTTTAATTAACATACAGAAGGAAGCTACTGCCCCCTCTTTCCAGTAATCTGAAGCTCCAAGAACAGGAAGTCGTAGCAGTTACAGGGGGGTGCCCGTCTGATGTTCTCAGACCCTCAAGGTGACCCCAAGGGAAGAGGCAGAGAGGCACCTCAGAAGTATGTTGGCCCCCTCAAGGTCGCCCCACTCCAACCTCAGAACCGCCTCATACTTGCCCATGAGGATCAAGAGGCTAGACTACGAACAGGTTCCCGCCCTATAACGGGGGGACTGGCTGGTCCCCAGGGCCCAGCTCTCTGCCCCACTGAGGGCACAGCCCCCACTGACCCTTTTCTGGGTCCCAGGAAAGCAGGGCCTAGAAACCCAGAGCCTGGCACACAGCTGGGCTCCACCATGATGAGGAAGGAACAGGGAAGTTGGAAGCAGCGGGCGTGGAGCCAGGGTCCCTGCTGCCATGTCCCTCCCTTACCCTCTGCTGGTCTGGGGTGGGGGCTGGGGGATATGGCGCGCAGGAACTGGCCCTGCGCAAACCCGAGAGAGGACCGGCTGGCAGAGGCCCTGCTCACCCTTTCAGAGCACCGCAGAGCTCCCGGCGCTCCAGGGACCTTCCCATCGAAGTAAGGATCCACGGGAGTCAGAGCGGCTGGAAGGGAGCAGCCCCACCCATTCTCCAGATGAAGAAACGGAGGGACACTCAGCAGGCCTCGCAGAGGGGCCAAGCCCCCCGCGCATGCGCTCCCAGCCCTCTGCGCCCCTTCCAAAGAGACGTCATCCCAGGAAGCCCCGGGGAGCCAGGGAGGAACCCGCGTTTAGGGTAGAGGTTTTCAAGAACGCGTCAGGAAATCACATTAGCAACTCCAGCCTCAAAAGGGCTGGGACCCGTGGAGGTGCGCAGGGAGGCAGGGCAGGAGAGAGAGGGACACGGTGGGGGCAGAGAGGCGGCTTGAGCCACCGCTGCAGATGCAGAGGTCTCCAGGCGCCTCTGGCAGATGCCGCAACGCTGAGGCTCCAGAGTACACACACATCAGAGCCTGTCTGCAGCTGGTACTTAATTTCCTTTTATTAAAATTTCCGCAGATCTGTGCTGAGGAGCCCCTGGGTGACGACGACAGCTGCAGAGCCTCGAACAGCGGGACTCCCTGGCTCCCTTCACAGGCCCAAGTGGGACAAGCGAGCAGAGGCACAGGGAGCCCATCTGTCGGGGACCCTGCCTCTGCCCCACATCGGGTCCGCCCGGATTGTTTGGTATGGGGTAGGGAGGAGTCATTTATTAAGCACCTACTGGATGCTGAGCACTGAGCCAGCCACCTCTCCAATGTCATTGCTTTTCTTTCTCACAACTGGGCTCGGAGACTGGTCTTTGCATCCTTGTTTTCTTCCCATCGAAGAGACTGCATGACCGGCCCAAGCGGCTCAGCCAGTGATTTGAACCTGGCTTTGTGCATCTCTTGGGGGACAAGCAGGAATGGATAACAGAGGTGCTCCCTGGGGAGCTCTCCTCCATGCTGGGCCCAGAATCCTCCGAGGGCTTCTGCAGGGGGAGGGGAGCTCGCGAGCATTCTTCAAGCAGGCAGGAAAGGCATAACAGGGCCAAACCATGCCAGGGACACAGAGGTTCCATGTGACTTCCTGAGATGCGTCTGGCTGGGTTCAAGCCGTCTCTGGCCTGACACAAGTGAGAGACAGCAGAGAAGATGGATGGAGGGACAGCAGCGTCACCAAGAGAAGGCCAGAGATACCTGACAGAGGACCGCTGCTGTGATATGAACGTGTCCCACAAAGTTCATGGGTGGGAACTTGAGCCCCAGGGCAGAGGGGTTGGCGGTGGGACCGGTCAGAGGTGTCGGGAGCCGAGGGCACCACCCTCATGGATGGGTTGCTGCTGTCACCGTGGGCATGGGTTCTTCCTGCAGGGGCGTGTTCCTTATAACAGGGCGAGTGGGCCCACTTGCTGCCTCTCCCCTGTTTGCCCCTCCATCAGGGGATGACACAGCAAGAAGGCCCTCGAAGGGGCCATCCCCCATCTTGGATCTCCCAGCTTCCAGAACCATGAGCCAGGACATTTCTGTCCATGACGCACTACCCAGTCTCAGGTGTGTGTCCCAGGAGCACAAAACAGGCTAAGACAGATGCAAACACCTAAACGACCATCTCTCCAGTGACACCCAGACAGAACAGCCAGAGACACCAAGGAGCTTCCACTAACAACAAGAGATCTGGCCAGCCCTGTCCCGAGCTGACTGCTCCCTGAGAGACACTCACCAACACCCTGAGAGGTGGCTAGTGACCCTCCCCCAAGAAAGAGCCAGTGATACCCTGAGAGGTGGCCAATGACACCTGAGACACCTGAATGACACCTGAAGAGAATAACCAGCAACATCCCAAGGGATAGCCAATGACCCTCCAAGAGATGACCAGGGACACTTAGAGACAGTGACTGCCTGAGAGATAACCACCAAGAACTGCAGAAGCAGCTGGATGCCCAAAGGACATGGGAAAAGCCAACCGCAGGGGGCTGACCTGCACTCTGTCCCATCCAGTTTGCAGACCTAAGACCAGCAGGTTCCCTGAGGCAGGTGGCACAGAGAGGCACTGGGAAGAGACCACTGTGCTATGCCCTCCATGACCAGAATCTCACAAGCAATTACTGCTTGGTTGATTTTGAGCAGAGTCTCCAAGACACTATCAAGTCCAAAATGGCGGTGGTGTCAGACCTGTCCCTATGCCCTGCAGGGGTGGCAGCAAGGAGAGCTCCAGGGCTCCTTCCACGCATCCCGGCCTCACCTCTTCCATCCCTGTTCACCCCACATTGTCTCTTCCGCTCCACCTGGGCTTCCTGAGCTGCTCC
The DNA here is from genome assembly GCA_025594165.1 of Tamias sibiricus. Classification (NCBI taxonomy): domain Eukaryota; kingdom Metazoa; phylum Chordata; class Mammalia; order Rodentia; family Sciuridae; genus Tamias; species Tamias sibiricus. Next base: position 18,668,845 of record CM046660.1, on the reverse strand, counting down.
CCTGACCTTGCCAGCAGGTACCCAATCCCTTGCTCTGCAAAGCAGCATGGTCCCTGAGCCAGTGACGTCAGCATCCAGGAGTTTGGAGAAGTCTTGAGAAGAGTGGAGTCTTGAGCCCCGCTCCAGATGCTCAGAATTGGAATCTTCATTTTAGCAAGAAGCCCACGTGGTTCTGAGGCACCATGTTTCAGAAACCCTGGTCCAACCATCGTGCCATCTCCAGCTGTGATCTCTGGCCCAGATGCCCAGACCTGCCTTTCCTGCCCTCAAGTCCTGCCCTTCCAGGGTGTGCACAAGGGTCAGATTCCATGAGCTCAGCAGAGCATGAGGGAGGGGATAGAGTGCATTCAAGGGAGCAGGAGAGAGTTGGGGACAGTGGGGAAGGTCACAGTGGAGGGAGATGTGTAGGGGGTGCTGATACTGGGAACTGGTGCAGGGCGGTGCTGGGGACTTGCTGCCAACCCCTGGCTGGGCCATGCATGAATCAGGCTTCCCAATCAGGGACCTGTCCTACCATGGTCCTGGCTGTGGGCAGGTCTCCTAGGGCACCTGGACTCTGGGTGTCCCATTTCACCAATGGACTTGCTCCACCCCAGGATACTGGTGCTTAATTAGGGCTTAGCCCCAGCCTGCCACTCACTCAAGCCCATCTCCTCTGGTCATCTTTCCTGATCTGGACCCCATACCCCTCCTCTGGTCCAGGAGGGTGCTCCTTCCCCAGCCCCAGGACTGCCCAGGTTGGCTCACAGTCACGATGTTCTGAGCTCAGGTGTGACAGTAGGGACGTTGGGCCAAGCCAGCCCAGCCCAGGTCTGACCTGTGAAATCTGAGATGGCAGGAACCCCTCATCCTGCACCCCAAGGAACTCCTCCGCCCTGCCAGAGCAGCATTGTGAAAGAGCTGGTCATTATTTTAGGCAAAGCAGTGACCTGCCTTTGCAGCTTCTGGAAGGAGATTGCTGAGCCCCAACAGCTCAAGGATCCATGGAGGGGCTAACCAGAGTGCTCAGGGCTGCAGTGGGGAAGCTGGCCTCCCCCCAGCCAACTTGCTTCATTCAGGTACCTGGACTCCAAAGCCCCAGATTCCAGACTCTGGCCATGTGACCTTGTGCAAGCCACTCCACCTTCCCTGACCTCAGTCTCCCCATCTGTGAGGTGCATGTGTTGGACCAGATCCAGGTGTCTCACTTTGGCTCCATCAGCAGGCTCCCCGGGCCACTTGTTAAAAATACCAGTTCCACAAGCCGGGCGTGGTGGCGCACGCCTGTAATCCCAGCACTTGGGAGGCTGAGGCAGGAGGATCGCGAGTTCAAAGCCAGCCTCAGCAATGGCGAGGCACTGAGCAAATCAGTGAGACCCTGTCTCTAAATAAATACAAAAAAGGGCTGGGGATGTGGCCCAGTGGTCGAGTGACCCTGAGTTCAATCCCTGGTACCAAAGAAACCAAAACAACGACAACAACAACAACAAACCCAATTCCCAGATCCTCCTGGACAGTTTGAGCTACTGGGTGCCAGGCGTAGCTCTGGGGCCAACAAGCGCTCCTGTGTGATTTCTTACTACCAGGCAGGGCTGGGAACCTCAGGATGGGATGGAAGGTCTCCAAGGTCCTTTCCAACTCAGATCTTGAAGACAATGAAATTATCAAGACTGCCTAGACCAGTCTCTTCCTTGCTCCTGAAGCCGGGGCCCCGGGGGCATGGGATGGCTTCCCTTCTGCCCTGCGCTTTCTGCTCACTTTGCTTTTTGGCTACATTTTCTATTTCTTCCAGCTTGTGGCCCCTGTCTTCCTCAGCACTCACAGATAAAGGGAGTGGAGGTATAGGGACAGGGTGGAGGGGGACTGAGGTAGCAGAAACACTGGATGGAGACGTTCATGCCTCTGCCAAATGTCACCGGAAGAGAGTATTCATGGAAGTACTGTTTGTAAGGACCAAAGACCGAGAATAAAGGTTGGTTCAATAAGTTATGGCACATATGGACAATGGGGCATTATGCCAATGTAAAAAGAATGAAAAATGCTCTTTTGTAGTGACACAGAACGATCTCCAAGACAGATGGCTAAATGAATAAAGCAAGGTGTCAGGCAACATGTATGATATGTGACATTTGGGTAAAACCAGAAAAGCACATGCACACATAATTCCTTGTAAATGCAGAAGAACAGTCAAGGAACTGGCAAATTGGCTGCCTCTGGGGAAGGAATCCAGTGGTGGGGGACAGGGGTGGGAGGGAGACTTTTCACTGTATTCCCATCTGTACTTTCTGAATTTTGCATCATGTGTAAGCAGTATCTACTCAAAAACACTTACATTTTTAAAAGGGCCTCCAGGGCCTTTTAAAATGGCACCACTACCTCTTACTTCCGAGTTTGGTTCCAACAGTCCCCGTGGACTATGATGTCACTCAAGCGTGGGGGGTAGTACCTGTAGTCTGAACTGACTACACCCCCAGCAGGCAGCTGCCAATGGGCACGTGCGGCAGGAAGGGACCAGGACCCCACTTGTCCCTGCACAGCCTGCCCAGCAGCTGCCAGTCATCTTCCCTAGGGCAGGGCCTTGATATCACCTCTGGCTCCCAGACCCCAGCTGGCTACGTCACAGGCTCGTGCTGGGGGCCCTGGCCAACCCCTTGGTGTGGCAGCCTGCCCCAGCTCACCTCCTCGCTGAGGATCTCCTGGCACTCAGAGTAATTCACGCGTGCGGCCCAGCTGCCATTGGCCAGGCACTCCCGGTAGCCGCTGTCTGGAAAAAGAAGAGAGCTGTGACAGCTTGGCATCTGTCTGTCTGTCCATCCATTCATCTGGGCCAGCACTGGGCCTCTGGACGGGAGCCCTGAAGTGAAGCTGGGAGAGGGGCTTTCTTACCACCCCATCTCCTGCCCGTCCACTCACTGCCCACAGGGCTACAGCAGCTGCCTGTCTCTAGGTGACATGGCTCTGCCCACCCAAGCTGACATGGTCTTGTCACAAGACTGGCCCCTGAACAGGTGTGGCTAGCCCCCTTGGTGCCCCCTTCAGGCCCTCACATGGTGGCAGGTTTACGGTGGGCGCTCTTCTGAGATGCTCCCGTTGGGTCCTGCCTGGCAGCAGAAAGGAAGGAGGAGCCCGAGGCAGTGCTCACACAGCCGGGCAGGACCTGGCGGAGGCGCGTGGCCACAGCTCCAGTGGATTTAACTGACAGGGCTCCTCTGGGCCTATGGGTGGTGGAGGTTTCCGTGGGCAGTCCTTGCGAGGCAGGGTTTCATGTGGGGTGGGGGCTCACAGGGCAGGTCTCAAGGAAGGTCCCCTGGTGGCATTGCCCCAAGGCAGGCTTTATGTTGGAGGATCATGTGGTAGGAACATGGGGGGCTGGGGAGGGCAGGATTCTTAGACAGAAAACGTCAGGTGACCGGGTGGGTCTTGCTTGGTAGTGATCCCACTACACTGTTAGAATCTGCTGCACCTGCTCCAGGCTGGACTGTGGCCCTTGGGAAAGAAGGCAGGAGCATGGTCTGGGAAGGGTGGAGGTTGTGGAGCCATCAGCCTGGACTGAGCCCCAAACTGTCACCTTCCAAGAAACTGTAAGGCTGCTGCCTGGCTTTGGAGCTCTGGGATGGGCAGAGCTGCCTAAAGGGTCCCTTTTACTGGCCTTCCCACCTAACCCCCCAACTATAGGCACCAGGATCCTAAAACCAGTAGGGAAGGGACAGAGGGGGTTCTGTCTTGTCTCCTCTGCTGGTGAGGTTGTCCTATTCCATCCCAGACACCTCTCTGGCATCAGTGGCTTTGTCCTGTTCCCTTGACTTAATTCACTGACTGCAAGAGAAAATGAGCCCTGAGCTGTCTCCTCCCTTTGACGGGCCTCTTTGTGGCTCTCACTGACCCACAGGGCTGGAAGGGCACTGGGGAAGCTGCCTGAGTTCCTGGCCTTGGGCTTGGAACCCCAGAGGGACAGAGCTCTGGAAGGAAGCCAGAGACCCCTCTCCTCATTTATAAAAGGGGGCTGCTCCAGCTGTTCCCACGGGACCGTCAGCCTGGAGCTGCCTCTCTGCTGGCAGCATCAGGACCAGAGGGAGATGCTGGGGGGCGGGGCAGGGAGGTTGATGCTGACCCCAGGAGAGGGAGCCTCCACCTGGCCTCCAGGACTGAAAGGCTGTGGCCTCCTTTTTAACCCAAGTAGCAGCTCTGGCTACAGCGAACTGGAAGGGAAATGGGGTCCAGTGGATTTGTAAAGCTCTGCCCATGGGCTGGGGTTGTGGCTCAGCGGCAGAGCGCTCGCCTCGCACGTGCGCGGCCCGGGTTCGATCCTCAGCACCATGTAAACATAAATGCATTGCATTGTGTACAACTAAAGTAAATAAATAAATATTAAAAAAAAAAAAAAAAGCTCTGCCCAGCCTCCCGTGAGTGGGCCTGAGTCTGGGGCAGAGCAGAGCCCTAGGCAGAAATGACGATGAGGCTGAGGGGGTGCTCTCCTAATTGCCAAAGGAGACCTAAGCTCCCCTAGGGCGGAGGGCTCCATGATGGGGTGTTCTGGGAGTTCTTTGGGGGCTGGGAGGCCAGGAATCAGGGGAATGCAGCATCTCTGCCGCGGACAGGAAGCGCCTGGGACCAGAGGCTGCTCTGGAATGTCTGCAAAGAAAGGGACTTGGGGGCAGAGACCTGGTGGGAAGGGCGTGGGGGCAGTGGATCGTGCATGCAGTTTTTGCCTTAAGAGAGGCAGCATGAGTGTTCAGGGCACAGCCCTCCACCCAGACAGGCTTCCTTCAGATCCTGGCACCACGCCACACTGGCTGTGTGACCTTAGGCCAGTCACTCAACCTCTCGGCTTCCTTATCCGTGAGCTAAAGCCATCCTAGTCATGACTTCCACCTCACTGGTGCAGTGTTTTTAGCTACCATGTGCAAAGTACTTAGAACCATACCTGGCATATGGTATCGCCGTTATGTTTATTATTTGTTATTATTTTCTTGGAGCGATATTTATATTACCTTATATAACATTCAGAACGTGTCACCTGTCCTTATCAAAGGGGGTGCTGGTGGAGATTATGGGAGGGTACCCCACACAGGGGGTGGGGCACCTGGAAGCCCTCCCTGGGCCAGGCCATCCTAGGCAGCAGGCTTTGACCTGGAGAGAGGAGGTGACCCTGAAGGAAAACAAGCCCCACCCGCCGGGTGCTGTTGCCAGGGAGGATGCGACCTCCTTGTCTTTAATTGCTGAGTTGAGCAGTCCTCCCAAAGAATCACGGGAAAATAGATATTTTTGGAAATGTTTCCCATCCCTTTGAAGATCCGATGAGCAGGAGGGAGGGCATTAAGGAGAAGCCTAGAAATCCTGGCAACACCTCATCAGTAAATGAATTAATTAGTGCCTAATGATTAGGAGCAGCTCTGGTTCCACTCCTCCTGATGGCACGGGCGGCGCGTTCCTCATCGCCTGGCACTGGGACAACCTGCACCGGGGATCTTCCAGCCCTGCCCTGAAATGTCCCCCACATCAAGGGGCCCTTGCTTCTTTCCTGGGGTCACAGAAGGAAAAGCAAGGAGCCTAGAGGGCACCTTGCCAACCCAACCCCCATCCTGCAGGTAGAGGAACCAAGGCCCAGAGAGGGCCAGAGCAGAGGGACAGCTGGGGCTGGGACTGGAACCCAGGACTCCTGGTTTCCAGTGAAGGCAGGGCCAGCAAGTTGAGTGGCACGTGTCCAGGCACAAAGGCCTAATGGTGATTATTTGGGGCATGTAAAGTAACCCTGGGGGACAAGAGTGGAGGGTGCTCATGGGGAGCGGCCAGGGCTGGGAGCAAAATCAAGCAGGACCATGTCTGCAAGAGCTCGCAGCCTATGCAGGAGGAGGGACTTGACTGGGGAGGCCACGGGGAGCCACAGAGGCTGCATTCCAAGCGAGGCTAACAGGTTCAGATTCAGAACTAGGGTTGGAGATCAGGGTGCCCGGGAGCAGGCAGTGGCTCTGGGGAGGAGAGCAGGGAGGTTGGGACCGGCAGGCTCCGGTGCTGCTGTAGGGGAGGCCGGGTGTGCCAGCATGCCAACCCTGGTACTGCAGCTGTCCTGGGAGCTTCCGAAGGCCTCAGCATGGTGCGTGGACGCTGGGCAGGCTCTGGCTCTCTGGGTCTGACTCCACCTCCAAGCTCTTTAACCCGGAGCCCGTGATTAACCTCTCTGTGCCTCAATCTCACTATTGCAAAATGAGCCTTACTGAATTGGATGTTGGCCCACTGCGACGCAAACTCTCCTCTTTGACTTCCTTCGCCTCCAGGCCTTTCTCCCCTTCTCCTACCTGGGTCTCCTCTCCTTAGTCCCCACATTTCTTCCAGTCCTTCTTCTCCCTGGTCCCTCCCATGGCCAGCACAAGGTTACAGATGCACATAGTGGCTTGAAAGGACGGTTCCAGCCTCCTGCTCTGCCCTAGCAGCCCCGGGGAGAGGGTCACAGCCTCCCTCCCAGCCCTCCCACGCCTCCTTGGCATAGGCCCCAAATTTAACCCCTTAATTATGTCTCCTAAAGGAAAAAGGGGCAGGAGGGCTTAGGGGGGTTTCAAGCTGGAAGAAGCCTTAGAAATCAGGTCATCTAGCCGGAAGAGGGGGAGATAATGACATCATGCAACAAGTCTTGGAGTGGACCACCTAGCATCTGCAGTTACCTTTGGCACACTCTTGGGGCTCTGGGCTCAGGCCTACTGGACCCAAAGGCCCAGGCAGGGGACCCCATCACCAGAGATCTGAACTCCCCAGCTTCTCTTGGGTGAGTCAGGCCCCCCCCCCGGCCTGCAGCTGTTATTCTCTCCATATGCAGGGATCTGAGTCATTGACAGGAGACAGCAAATTAATTCTGCGGGTGGCAGGTGCTATAGCAAGGAGCTGTAAAGCCTGGTGCGAATGTGTGGGGCCTTGGGGGAGCGCCGTGTTTACTGGGGATCAAGTATCTGCACGGCCCTGGGTCAGTCCTTCCCCACCCCACCTCTGGGAGGCAATTGAAGCCCCTGCCCCACGCCCTGGCTGGAAGGCCCTGAGCTATCATCTGCAAACTTGGGGCTCTTCGAAAGATCCCTGTCTTACTTAATGGGGTTGTTGTAGGTCTCAACAGACTAAATCTGAAGATGGTCAACTGTAGGAGAAAATGTCACACAGACATTTCAACCTTACCTCTTACCAGCCAGTGACCTTGGGCAAGTTCCCTAACCTCTCTGAGCCTCGGAGGCTTAGTTTTATGCCAGGTGATGCTGCCCGGTATTGTGAGACTCAGCCCAGAGTGGCCTTTGCAAATGGTGGTGGTACCCTTAAAAGGTATTGTTAGTATTGTTATCAGCTTGTCATTTCCCCCACTTCCAAGCTCTTCCCATCCCATCCCAGCTCCCAGCAGATGCTCCACCCTCTACCTTCTTCTTACTTGTGGTGTTGTAGCGGACACCGTAGAAAAAGGCAGGGCAGGGCCGCACCACCAGCTGCCCTGCGGGGCTCCGGGGCCAGCAGGTGCCAATGAGGTCCACGGAGGCATTACACTGCAGCCCTGGGGACAGAGATGGCTGGTGAGCAGAGCAGAATCCCTGCCCCAGGGAGAGGACCCTCCAGAGTCCTTCCCCTCTCCCCTCTGAAAAACAATGGCCCCAGGAGCAGAAACGAGCCCACCCTATTAGGGGATACACCAGGAGAAGGAGCCTGGATTTGATGCTATGACACGAGGGAGCCAGCGTGAGTTCCAGAGCAGAGGAGAAACAGAGATGGTTGGAGGTAGTGTTGAAATCTAAGGTCCTGGATGGCATTTGGAGGATGGCTGGGCATGCTTCAGGTCCCCTGTTCTTAGGGACACTTCTCTTGACCCCACCCTTGGTGATAGACTAGAGCCCCAAAACGTCACAGGAACACTCTGGAACAGGTCCAGCCAACTCCTGACCCAGGCTCTTCATGTATTTTTGGAACCCAACCACATCTGCCCTAACCCCACAGGGAAGAAGCGGAGAAACCAGGTTGACCAGCTGGTCCGACAGCCGCACTTACTGAGAACACGTTTTCTGTGCTCTGGGCTGTACTGGGATCTGGGACCTGGGGAGAAAAGGGAGGGAGACACCTGCAGGGCACTGAACTGGGGCACTGAGCCCATGGCTCAGAAAGGGCTCTGCCACTAATTTGCTGCGTGACCATAGGCAAATCTCTCTGGGCCTTGGTGTTTTCATCTAGAATAAAATGAAGTAGTTGGACTAGATCAGTTTTTTCAGTCCTGGGGCTTGGACCCAGGGGCTCACACGTTCTAAACAAGAATTCTACCACTGAGCTACACCCCTGGCTTGAGATCAGAAATCCTTAATCTCCATCCATTGGAAATGTCAAGGGTTCACAGAGATCTGGAATATAATAAAAAGCTTTAGTGTATATGCATGTTTTAATGGAGAAAGGGTGCCATGGCTATCAGTAGATGCTTGAGGAGGGTCTGTGATTCTAAAGACACACAAACAGTTGAACTAGAAAAAAAAAAGATTAAAAAAATTTTTAAAAAAATATTTATTTATTTGCTTTAGTTGTACACAATACATTTATCATCACATGGTGCTGAGGATCGAACCCGGGCCGCTCACGTGAGAGGCGAGCACTCTACTGCTGAGCCACAACCCCAGCCCGAGAAAAAGATTATTAAAGGCCCCTTCAAACATTAATATTTTCCTTTGATAAAAGAGTTTTTTGGGGGGTGTGGGGAAAAAGAGGGAGAGACATTGTGTGTGTGTGTGTGTGTGTGTGTGTGTGTGTGTGTGTGTGTGTGGGGTAGAGTTGAGGCCTCAGTAACACTTCTGGAGGGTAGGGGGAAATAGTCTTCAAAGGTGGGGGCTAAGTACCCCTGCCCAGTCCTGGCACCCCCTCCTGGTGCTTCCCCTCTTTCTCTGCCTTTACACCCCTCTTGGCATGAGGTTGGTACACCAGTCCTGTTGAGACCCATTGTCCCATCATGGCAGAAGGGGTTAATAACTTGGAACTGGCACAAAATGTACAGACAAGCAAGGGGAGCCATGACCCACACTGGTAGAGGACAGCCTCTTTGGGGCTGGGTATCAGCAGCTGCCAACCTTGGCTGGCCTGCCTGCCATTTCCTCCCCAAATTAGCCAGTTTCTAATCTCAGGAAACAGCAGTGGGCTAAATTGGCTTCCTCTCCCTGCTGGACTCAGGGCAGTGCGGAGCTGCATGGGTACCGAATGCTGGCTTTTCCTTCTGATCAAAGCTACTCCTGGGTGTTTGTGCAAATCAGGGCTCAGGGGGCAGAGGCCTCAAGGCAAGTGGCTTAAGTGAAAGAAAGAAATCTGGACTGGAGGGGCGGGAGCCGGGGCAGGCAAGGTGCTGGGGTGGGCCAGGAGGGTGCTGTTTTGCAGTTGAGCCTCCCTGATGGCATCGCAGAGCAACTGGGGAAGTGAGGAAGGCAACACTATGCAATGCCAGGGTGTGCCAGGTTGGGGTTTCAATCTGTCATGGATCATGCTAATAGTGCTAAGCCCAGAGGAGAGGAAGCCAGGGGCATGTGGCTGTGGGGAGAGGGAAAATATTGTGACCTACGCTCTGCTTTATTCAAAGCTCTTCATCTCTTAGGTTGGCTCCTCATCCAACCTCCCATGTCTCCTCCAATGTCTCTATACCCCCCCTTTGATAGATGAGGAAATTGAAGCCCAGGGATGTTGAGTGACTTGTCCAAGGTCATAAGTCAAAGTGTGAAAGAATCAAGACTCATAGCCTGATTTTATTTATTTATTTTTTTTTGGGGGGGGAGGGTACCAGGGATTGAACTCAAGGGCACTCAGCTGCTGAACCACATCCCCAGCCCTATTTTGTATTTATGTATGTATATATGTATTTTGTGGTGCTGGGTATTGAACACTGGGTTTTTAAAAAATATTTATTTTTTAGTTGTAGTTGGACACGAAACCTTTATTTTATTTATTTATTTTTACGTGGTGCTGAGGCAAGTTTGCTCTACCACTGAGCCACAACCCCAGCCCTGAACCCTGGGTTTTGCGCATGCAAGGCAAGCACTCTACCAACTAAGCTATATCCCCAGCGCTGTATTTTATTTAGAGACAGAATCTCACTGAGTTGCTTAGTGCCTCACTTTTGCTGAGGCTGGCTTTGAACTCTCAATCCTCCAGTCTCAGCCTCCCGAGCCACTGGGATTACAGGCGTGCGCCACCTCGCCCGGCTCAGCCTGATGTTTTTGACTCTTAAATTGAGTGTTCTTTTGATTGCACCATATTGTGTGGCAATAAATTGTGTGTGTGTGGGGGGCTGTCAAGGAGGCAACAGGGAAGGGAGCATTTAGGGCTGACTGGGTGCCAGGCACGCACCAGGTGAGAATGATGTCATTGCTCCTTCCTCATGGGTTGCTCATTCATTCGTTCGTTCACAATATCTCCTGAGCTAGGCACTGGGAATATTAAAAGGGATGTCATATGACAGTGTCTGAAACATGCCTAACGCACATTCTCTCAGAGCAGAATCTGCGCTTCCTGAAGCTGCCCTCCGGTCCCAGCCCATGCCTCCAGTCGCTCATAGAAGACTGCGTGCAAGTGGCGCCTGGGGCCTTTGCATTAAGAGCCCAGACATCCTGGATGGAGTGAAAGTTTGTGTGCGAGATGGGAAGAGAGGGAGGAAGGCAGCAGGGGTGAAGAAGAGAAGCCAAATACAAGGGGTCAGGGACCTTGGGTTGGGCGGGTGTGGTCCTTGGAGGGGCGTGGTCAGTAATGTGGGGCAGAGCTTTACGGCAGAGCTGCAGCACTTGCACTAGAGTTTGGCCCTGTGGTTTTTAAAAAAAATACTTCTTTTTAGTTGTAGGTGGACACAATACATTTATCTTATTTAGGTGGTGCTGAGGACGGAACCTAGGGCCTCACCCGTGCGAGACGAACGCTCTATCCCTGAGCCATAGCCCCAGCCCCTGGCCCTGTGGTTTTAAAGAACAAGAGGACGCAGAGGCAGCGAGAGAACAGGGAGTAAAAGAAAAGTGGAAGAAGGAAAGGAGACCCGGAGGTCAAAGGCAGGGAGGAGGCAGCAAGAGAGGACCTCAGGCTCTGTGTTCCCGGGCGCAGTCCCACAACCAGCATAGACAGGATCTCAGCCCATGGCCCTGTGAACACAGCATCCGGGGAGGAGGGCAGCGGGGGTCCCTGAGCGGACTGGTGTATAGGACTCGGGGCAGGGGAACCAACATTTGTTTAACACTACTGTATACCAGGCACTGTGAAGGGCGCTTTGCATCAGGAAATTCAGGTCACTCCTTCAATCTACCCAGCCACTCTTTGAGGGGGAGAAAAAGGGATGGGGAGGGAGGAAGCCAAGTAGGATGGAGGGGGGAAGGGAGGGAAGAGAGAGAGGGAGAGAGAGAAGAGGGGAAGAGAGTAAAAAGAAAAAAAAGAAAAAAAAAACACTAAGGATAAGAGAGGGAGAGGCAGAGGGAAAGCCAGGAAGACAGATAATTTCAGAAGATAGGGAGGGTGTACATCTACCAGCTGGTAAGGGAGAAGGCAGGAAGGAAGTCTCCATGTCACAGCCTGGTGACCATAATAAGGACCTCAAATTCAGGGCTGCTAGACTTGGATTCTTGGGCCAACATCCCCTCCCAGGTCCCACTGTCACAAATTCCCAGCCTCTTCTGCCCTCCTGGGGTTATTCTTACACATGGACATCATAGTTCTGGGGTGAGGAGCAGTCTGACTCAGAGTAAGCCAGCCTTGCAGCTAGCTGAGCCCACTCGCCAGCCACAGTGGAACGATGAGCTGCAGTTAGAAGCCAACTCTTCCTGCAGCTCCTGCCAACAGCGCCCCTCTTGGTCAGTTAAGGCATGAACGCAAGAAAATGATTGCTCTTTATTCAGGAAGTACTTAGGGAACACCTCAGAAATAACAGGGGCTGGAGGTAAAGTAATGAATAAAATAAATGCCCTGCCTGCATGGTACTTGTATCCTACTTGGGGGGAGACAATAAGCAAACAAACATATATGTTAACCAGTGAGAAATACTATGAAGTAAAACTAAGAAGTATAGAGAAATAAAGACTGACAGTGCTGCTTTAATTTAGCATTTCTATAAAATACTAGCATTTAATTGGAAACCTAAAGGAAATGTGGGAGGGAGCACGCCAGGGACAGTATGCTCTAGGCAGAGGGGGCAGGAAGTACAAAGCCCTGAGGCAGGAGGGCGCTTATTGTGCCTAAGGTGTTGACCTTCTTATCACTGGGTGGCTTGTGGCTCAGTGGTGGAGCACTTGCCTAGCATGTGTGAGGTCCTGGGTTTGAGTCTCAGCACCACATATAAATAAAATAAAGGTCCATTTACAACTATAATAAATATATAAAAAGAAAGGATTCACATAAGAATAGATATGCACCCTTTGAAGGTGGCTTGTGCACATTTGGGCCCTGGTTTCTTTTGCAGTTCCCTTCCCATTAGGCTTAGGGTCCAAATGTGCTCTAATTTCAGAAGGAAATTGGAACCTGGCCCCTGTCTCAGTTATGGGGGTCTCCCATCAGGGGCCTCTGGACCAATCACAAGATGCGTGTTCTGGGCAGCATCTGGGCAGCTGGGAAGCCCATCTCCTTGTCTGGCTTACCTCCAGGGGAGGCTGGGTTTAAAGGCTGCCTGGAGTGGCAGCTGCCAGGGGCCCTAGAGCAGCCTCTGAAACACATTCAGAGGAAGGTACCTCCAGGATGAGTGGGCAGAAGCCCTGTCTGGGTGACACGGCACGGAGAGGGGAGCAGAGGGCAGGCAGAGCATCCTGGTCTTTGCTTGGCCACCTCCTGGTTGAGCTGCCTCCTTGGTTGGGCAGAGAAGAAAGCTGCCTTTGTAGGGTGTGTGATGCACAGGAACAAGTGGATAGGAGTCCATAGACCCTCCTGGCCGGGGGTTTGCACACTCTTCTTTCTGCATTTCCAACACCTAGTATAGTGCCAGGCACATAGTAGATGCTAAGAAAAAACTAGGGCCATGCGCAAATCCAGAATTGGTATGGGAAACTTCAGTGGTGACCCTGCACCGCCAGATGGCTGACTACACTGGACCCTGAGCACCGTGGATCTCTGCGTGGCCACATAATGTGATACTGGTGGCTAAGCCTGAAATCGGACCCATTTGGCTCAGATCTCGCTGTCAGTGCTTAGTAACTGTGTGTTTTCAGGCAAGTTGTTTGATCCCTCTGGGCCTCAGTTTCCTCTTCCAGGTAAAAATTCTTCCTGACTATATTTTTGTGGTACTGGATGATATGAAGCACTTAGAATCGTGTCCAACACATGGTGGGCACTAAGTAACTAACTTATTCACTACCTGAGGCCAGAAATGGAAACTGATGAGCCCAGGTCCTTGTCAACTCTGATTCCATCTGTCTGTGATGTTGTCAGTGGGCGATTCTATCACTTTCTGGCATTGCTGTCCTCATGCCATGAGTTTATGCATTGCCAAGTCTGCGATGTGCCACACGATGGGCCTCAGCCCTGGGGACCAGCCTCTCCCTGCTCCTGGCATGAAGCATGTGAGAGGCCCCCCCAAAGGTCCTGGCTCAGTGCCAGCTGCCCCAGCCAGACGCCCATCCATCTGTCCCGGCCCCTTGGCCCCACCCTCACCATCTGTCTCTACCAATGCCCATTGGTCTGGGCAGGTCTCGGCATCAGAAGACAAATGGCCCGTTACCAGAGGCTGTTTGGAGGGTGATGGATTGCATGCCACAAAGCCAGGCAGGCTGGGCTGGAGGGGGGACACCCAGTACAAATCACCAGGGAATGAATACCATTCATCAAGGCCCGCTGCTGCCAAGGACAGGTGACACCTGCGTGGGCTTGGGGATGTCACTCCTCTTGAACACAACAGGCGAGTTAATGGAGCCTGACCTGGTGCCCAGCCACCACCCACCCCCCCGGCCTCCTCCCCCCCTATCTTTCTCTTTGCTAGAAATCTAGCCTGGCTGGGTGCGACTCTCCCATAGCCACAGACCAGCTTTGCCAGTTTTGCAGCCTGATGCTGTGGCTCCCAGCTCCTCCCCAGGCTCAGTGCCTCTCCCTCCTCATCCAACCCTGGTCCCTCCGCCAAGCCCACCTACTGGTCCTCCGTGCACCTGTGCTTTGGCTCTGGTGCTGGCCCTTTGCCGACTCTCAGGATCTCTCTTAAGACTCACCTTGAAACCGCCTCCTTTAGGAAGGCTGCTAGGATTCACCCCAACTCTGTCCTGCCTTCCTGCCACCTCCACTGTCACAAGCAGCTGGTGGCAGGGACCTTCCCTTCTTTCCAGCTATACAGAGAGCAACTTTTAGAAGTCGGCTGACATAGGCAACCATCATCATACCCAGCAGTGTCCTGGCACTGTGCACAAACAGCCACACACTCAGTGGGAGTTGACATCATGACAAATCCCTGAGGCAGGAGTCACCTCTCCCTTTACCGCTGGATAAAGCCAGGTTCAAAGGGGATTAAAGGCATGCTTGTCCCTCAGATTACCTGTCCCCTACTCCTAGCCAGGACATGCCTGAGCCCCTGCTATCAGCCAGCACAGGATGTCAGTCTGCCTAGTCCACACCCAGTACGCACTCCCCTCCCCCAGCCCTGGTGGGGAAGGAACAGCAGGCCAGGTGACAGCTGCTCTGAGTTGCAGAAGCCTCCTGTCCCTGCAGGCCCAGCTGCAGAAACTGACGTCTCCTGACCTCTGCTAACACGCTCCAGTCCATCTGTCAGCCAGCACACGTCTCTCACTCTGCCTTCTCGTACCTGCACGGGGGACCTGGAGACTGTGAGCTCCCCTGCCACCTTGCATGGTGCTCAGCTAACTAATCAAGAAAAGCCTTGAAGAGGAGCCTAAGTCACCACAAGGCAGCGACCCTCCCAAGGACCCCTAGGTGCAGGAGACTGCTGCATTTTGCCTGGTACCGGCTATCCCCAGGATGATGCCCAAAGTGAGCGAAGGCGCAGCCTTGGAGTCCCAAGACCTAGATTTGGGTCCCAGCCACTGATGGTGTGTTCCTGGGAGAGTTAAGAAACTCTTTCCCACCTCAGTTTCCCTTCTGGATGAACATCAGATTTTCAACTCTTGTGAGGATGAAATAAGAGAATAATACAAAAGTCCCTCGTAGGCGGTTAAATTCTAAGCACCAGCAACATTTGCAGCCGTACAATATTTTCTAGGGGGCGGGGCTCTACAGCACCGTGTTTTGGAGCACGTCCAGCAGCCCAGCCACCTGCTCCACTTGGGATCCGGGCACTTACTAGTGTCTCTGTGCCTCGTTTTCTATGTATCCAATGAGGACAACAGCAGCCTCCTCAGAAGGTCGCTGAGTCTCAAATTCCTTGAGTCGTGCCCGGAGCGCGGTCAGCAGCACAGGGCCATGACTCTGGACACTCTTAGCAGCAGGAAGCAGCAATCTTCCTCCCTCACCTGATGTCCTCGAGTCACAGCCTGGCAGCAGGGGCTGGGACACCCTCCCCTGTGGCCCACCCTAAAGCCGGGAGATGACTGCTTGGGGTACTTGCCCACGGCACAGGCTGCTGGCTAACTGGTTCTCCTACCCACCGAACGGACACCCAGCTTCGGCATCCTCCTGGATGGTGTGGAGATGTGACAAATGGCTCAGAGTCCTGCTGTCTCTGCCCCCGGGCAAGGTTCCGTGCACAGACCTTGGGAGTCCTGGGGCGGGGGACACTGTAGTGACCTTGCATCTTGCAGAAGGGGGTAGGGGACTCACCAGAGATGTTGCTGGCCAGGGACAGGCTCTCACAGTTCTGGTCCTGGAGGGAGGTGGAGACAGGGTTCAGCCCCAGGAGGAGAAGGGCCTGTGGGCACAGGGAGGCGGGCACGCGGTTAGGTGGAAGCTGTGAGCAGCCTGGCCTGCCGCTTCCTACGGATGCTCCTCCCCTCCTGTGTCCAGTTTCTCCCCAGCCCCCACCCCTAGTCCCCTGGCCATGTCCCTCGCCTCCTCTTGGTCTGGAAGCTCTGGAGCGGCCCTGCTCAGAGGGGCCTGGAGCAGAGGGCGGTAAGAGGAGCAGCCTGGCCTCCTGGCACAGAGGCTCTGCTGGAGGAAGCCTCCTCAGTCACCACGGATCCCAAGCATGGCCCGACTGTATTGCTGCTCCGCGTGTGCTCGCATACACCCCCCCACACACGCCCCCTGCCTGTGTGCTGCTGCTGGGCTCCGTGGGCCCCCAGACCCTCGCCAGCACACCTCCCTGCTGCAGAGCAGCAACGCTCCTGACCTCTCGTTTAATGAGCTGCTTCCCGGGCTCTGCTTCCCACCTGGCTCATTACCAGCCACTCCAAACTGTGCCTCACGGTGTATCAAGCCCTTTAACATCTACCATGGCTTGATTATCCCTGGGGCCAGAGCAGCTGTGCCTAATTGCAGATGAGGAGACTGAGGCAGAGCGCGAGAAACGGCTGCCCTGTTCCAGGAGAACCTTTGTTCTTTAACCTCCCCTCAGGCTCCATCCCACTCTGATTCCAGGATTTTAGCCTAGCTGCGGGCAGGGGGAGTGACATGGGCCCCATAACTGGAGGGGCTGCCCTCCTTAAACTAACACCACAGGCAGCCACTTCATCCCTTCCTAGAGGCCACCTTCCCTACAGAATTAGAGTCTTGATAGGCCTGGCTCAGGGGCACTCAACCAGGTACCAAAAAGAAAAAAAGAAAAAAAAAATATATATATATATGTATATTATTTGTGGTGATTACAGAGGCTCCTGGCACCTCCTGACTTAGCACGGGCTGTGCTCGACTTGCCCTTGACCCCTGTCACAGCTTCCCAAGCTGCTCTCCGCCCACCCACTGCTGCCCAGGCCCCCTTCCCCCTGGACTGCCCTGGCCCTGCTCATCCTCTCAGGACCTCAGGAGGGCCTTCCCTCGGTCCTTAAAAGCAAACCTTACTTCCATTTTCTTTCAGTTGCCCATGGCTGAGCTGAGTCTGATTCTGTCTGTCTGTCTTTTTCCAGGGTCCGACTTTCTATGCTCACCTGCCAGGAATATCCTCCCCACCCCCCAGGACCCCCCCACATACACACACACACACTCACGGGCACCCATTCCTTCCCCTTCCTGTCCCAGTGATGACATCAGGCTCTATAGCCCTCCCCCCAGGCGTCACGGAGCAGGTCCACTCCTGGTCAGAGCCTGTCCTCCTCCTGTCACTCCTGCAGGAAGCTCCCCTTGACCCCAATGGTCCACAGAGTCGTGTCAGCGGGCCTCGTTCACCCCTTCTGTCCTCCACTCTTCCTGCACCAAGCATTAGGCTCCCAAGCAGCCCCAGCCCTGCAGCCCCGTCCCGTGCCTGGCACGCGGGACCCTCACTGAATGGCGCTGGGTCAGCTAACTCCCTCCTGGGCTTCCACAGACACGGGAACAAACCCACTCATCTCTACAGCCCAAGGAACTTCCGACACTTTATTAATCAGTTATTCAACTTTGCCGTCTCCAGAGAGGTGGAGAAATGCCTTCACCCACATTTACTTTTTTTTTTTTTTTTTTGTACCAGGGATTGAACTCAGGGGCACTTGACCACTGGGTCACATCCCCAGCCCTTTTTTGTATTTTATTAGAGACAGGGTCTCACTGAGTTGCTAAGTGCCTCGCCATTGCTGAGGCTGGCTTTGAACTCATGATCCTCCTGCCTCAGCCTCCCAAGTGCTGGGATTCCAGGCGTGCGCCACCGCGACTGGCTTTACCCTCTATTTTCCAAGTTGGGGGCAGGCAGCTTTCAGGACACACCTGCTGGACTTGCTCACACTTGGCGGGGCCCAGCTCTGCTCTGTCCCCGGAGATGAGCAGCCCAGCTGTTATGGCAGAGGCTTCTCCTAGAAGGTGACAAGGAAACCCTGCCCTCCGTGTCTCACCCTACCCAGGACACCCACTTCACCTGCACACACAGCCGAGTCACAGGCAAACCAGAGAAAACTGGAAACACACACTGGAAAACCAGTCTGGCTGCCGGTCATGCCGCCACTGTCCACCCAGTCTCTCGAGCCTGCTTCCTGCTCCTGCCTTCAGTTCCCCCTCAAAGGCACGTCGCCATCTATTCCCTGCCAAATACCACGTGTCACTTCCACCAGTCCCTCCTGTGCCTGCAGTTGGTGACCCCTCCCCTGCTTCTCCTGCCCCTGCCCCGCGTGAGCTGTGCATTCCTCAAAACCCACATCCAGGGCCCCTCTCCAGCCCTCCAAAGCAAAGTGACTCAGTTACCCCTTCAATGCGCCCCTTGTCCCAAGGCACCCTGTACATGCACTGGGCCTTATGTTCCGAGGACTCACAGGTGGAGGCCTTAGACTAGCCCTGAGCATGGCAAAACCACCTCAGTACCAACCACCCATGGCTCAAGGCTCCGATTAGATGGCATGCTAATGTCCTGGGGTTTACAGAAGAGAAAGCAATTCCAGATTCATCATAAAATCAAACCAAATGCCACAGGGCAAAGGACTCGACTGTCCTTGGCCACCTATAGCCCTGACGCTGTCTTCTTCTTGGACGTGCCATTTCCTGCCCAGTGCGGACCAGTGTTGCATTATGCAAAGGAAAATGCTCCTTAAAATTCCCAGACCAACCACCGTTCCTGTCTGGAAAGGTCAACTCTGTAGCAGAATCTCTGCCTACGCCCCTACTTGTCCCGAGGAAGCCTCGTAAAAAGGCTTCTGGCATCTTCCTGAATCACTTCCATGAAAAGTCCGGAGTTTTCCTGCCAGTTCCCTCCACCATCCGTGGGCCTCCTCTTGAGTGACACTGCCGTTTTCTATCCCCATCAGCAGGAACCTACTGTGCCGGTGGGAATAGACCCTGAGAGTTTCAAGGGGTAATGTTTGTTTCCTCCTAAAACTGAGAATGGTTAATCTGGGGTCCGCAAACAAAACCGTTTTCCTGAGAGGTTCGTCACTTCCTCTACTTCTCAGCAAGGCCTCGCACCCCCCCCAAAGAGCGAGTACTATGGCTAGGACATATGCTGAACGGGTCCCCTCAGAGGTCCAGGCCCCCACAAAACTGGACATGTCACCCTCTCTTGGCTCAAAACAAAGTGCTTTGGGCCTAAGAACTGAGGCTTGCTTGGACCCCTCCTCGCCGGCTTCTCCCCTCTGTCATGAGCCCTAGCTGCTGGCGGTGTTTCCAGAACCGTTTCTGACAAACCAAGTTTTCAGCACTTCATGAGATTTGCCATTTTCCAACTAGCAGAGAAATAAAAAATGGAACTGGGAACGTGAAGCTGGCAGAGCACTAGACCCACTCTCTAGCTAATCTCCGCTCTTCACCTCAGCCTGGCAGCCCCGGTTGAAACTTCTTATTTTAAATCTCTCCAAACTTTTTTTTTTTTTTTTTTTTTTTTTTTTTTTTAGGACTGGGGATTGAACCCAAGGGCATTCTACCACTGAACAACCTCCCAAGCGTTCCCCACTTTTTAAATTTTGAGACGGGGTCTCACTAAATTGCTGAGGGTTTTACTAATTTGCTGAGGCTGGCCTCAAGCTTGCAATCCTCCTGCCTTGGCCTCCTGAGTTGCTGAGGTTACAGGCCTACGCCACTGTACCCGACCTACCCTCTCCAAATCTTGAAGGTTAAATCTGAGACAGACAAGGGCCTACTGCGGCTCAAAGACAGCTTCAGCCAAAATGACTGTCTGAGGATACCGTGGGGACCTGACACAGATGCAGCGCTGGGCTGCAGAAAGCAGACAGGGTCCCAGGCTCCCTATTTTACAGCTGGACTCGCTGAGGTGCCGAGGGTGACAGCTGTTCTGAGCAGTGAGCAGGGACTGGGATCTGGCAACCTGATCCACGCTTGAGTGAAGCCAGGTGGGTGGTGTCTGGCCCGGCCAGGTCAGCGCGAGGCACAGACAGGAGAGGTGTGCTTGGAGGGGGAAGCGGCCCAGGAGCCCAGGAGAGGGGCTTGGTAGAGCGGGAGTCTGACAGCTGCCTGCTTCAGCTGCTGCCCACGCCCGCACCCCACCCCAGGCCACGCAGAATCCAAGCTGCCATCCCAATTCCCAGCGTGACTCTGGCATAAAGGTTAATCACACTCGGAAAATGCTTATTAGAGACCATAAATAACTCCGATGCTGAAGCTTAGTTTGGTCTTTAAAGCACAAAAGTGTAATTTCCTTTGATGGGATAATTCGGTGATTAACCTTTGGGGGAGGGTCTTGAAGGGCCACCAGAGGAAGGGAAGGGTGGCCTCAAGGCAGCTGGGGCTGTTCCCCCTGCCACACACACCTCCTAAAAGTGCCCTGAGGAACAGGAGAAGGCCCTGCCTTCCCTCCCCTTTCACAGCTAGCCCCCAGGCGCGGCAGGGCAGAACCCAGAGCCCTCTGTAGCAGGACAGAGCTGGCCTGGCGCAGTCAGGGGCCACAGTGCTAGAGTGACCCTCTGCAATTCCTCACCCTCCTGCTGAGTTCTGAGCCCAGTCCCACCGCCCTACTGTGTGACTTGAGGCAGGGACAACGGAGCCCCCTCCCCGCCTCTCCACGTCCTCATGGGTATGTGGAACTCTGGAGGCAGAGAAAAAAGATGCTCCTGAAGTTCAAACTCCCCTGCAAATGTCAGCAAGGTCATTATCACCTCCTGGGGCAGAGGCTGGCCACCTCTCTGACATGCTCCCACCTTTACCTCTGCAGCCTTTCGGAGGAGTTTTTCAGCTTACAAGGAAAGTTTGTTGTTTGTTTTGAAAACCACCAGATTTAGCAATCTCCCAGCCACCCCCCTCCCCCTGCAGGCCTGGGATTCTACATTCAAGGAATCCAGGGCTAACTATGTGCCTGATTTGCAAAAAAGGAAAGGAACAGGACGGCACACAGAGACTCACACACGACAGAGGACACGGCCGGCCGAGTGCAGGGGAGCAGGGCCTTGTGGAGAAGGTGAGCCGGAGGGTGGGCAGGGTCAACAGGGACTGTCAGGAAAGAGAAGGCCTCCCAGGCACAGGGAGAGTCCAGGGGTCTCAGACACAGGGCTGAGCTGGATGCATAGGCCTCGGGTGCCAGGACAGACACCAGAGCAGCACACTGTTGGAGCTGGGGGTGTGTGGGTCATTTGTAGGTGTGGTCACTGAGATCTGGAGAGGGAAAGGGAGAGCCCCAAGTCCTCTGCTCAGGGAGCAGCTTAATAAGTCAGGGATAACGCTGGGAACTGTCGGGCGCGGTGGCGCACTCCTGTAATCCCAGCACTTGGGAGGCTGAGGCAGGAGGATTGCGAGTTCAAAGCCAGCCGCATCAGCAATGGCAAGGAACTTAGCAACTCAGTGAGATCCTGTCTCTAATAAAATACAAAACAGGGCTGGGGATGTGGCCCAGTGGTCGAGTGCCCCTGAGTTCAATCCCCGGTATTTTAAAAAAAATTAAAAAGCTGGGAACCACTGCCTTTCCTGGTGTGAGACAGTGTGGGGACCCAGGCTCAGGGCCCAGAAAGGCCCCTGACGCTGCAGTGTGGCCAAGATCACAGTCCTCCTTGGTGACTCTCCTAGCCGCAAGGGCCCCAGCCCACACTGCCACCTGCTGGCCAGGTTCCTGGGTCCTGGGCTTTGGCTGCCCTGACTGCCTTGCTGTGCACTGTGTTGTAGCCTGTCTTAGGGCCAAGCCAAGAGCAGCAAATCTAGATGTGCAAGAGAGAAAGGGTCATAAATCACGATTTCCTTACAAAGCTGTCTCCCTCCCCTGCTGCATTTAAAACCCAGGGTCTGGTTTGCAGAAATGAAATGTGCAATTGACTCTTCAAAACCTGTCCCTGCCTCTGAGGGATATATCTGTAGTCATGAACCAAACCGTTCAAACAGGATGAGGGAAGGGCCCACCTGCAAATGCAGGCCCGGCACAGCACGCAGTGCCAGCAGAGGGGCCGGCGGGGGCAGGATTGCCAGCTGTGTGTGGCAGAGCCGAGACCCTCAGGGGTGCCTTTTTGATTCATACAGAGGTGCCCTAAAGACCAGCCAGGGTAAAAACTGACTAGGGACAGAGGGCAGCGATGCCACCTGGCCTTTCTCAGCTGTCCTGACTGCATAAGACTTTTGCCCCCAAAGCAGCCCTTTCTCCCTGTCCTGCCCCAGGCCACGCCCTTCTCCCAATGCCTCCTTCTGTGACAGCCACAACCTTCCCCCACCCCAAGTCAAAGAGCCTGTTCTTTCCCCCAAAGTGCATGAGCAATGAAAGATTATTCCAGGCAGACAAGAAATAATTTATTGTTACATTTAATTAACTTAAATTGCTGTTGTACAGAGGAAAAAAAAAATGGAATGGAAAATCTCTTGCCTACAGTTAAGTGAGGGGGTACGCCTGGGTGTTCCCTGCCTCCAGGTCTTCTCCCTGGGGCCCTGGGCTGGGCGTGTGCCCTGCCCCCACCCCTCTATCCCTGCTTCTGCACTCCTATCCCTTAATGAGGGCTCATGGCAGGGCTGGACCTGTGGGCCACCTACTTCTCCCACCCCAGGTTCAGGGAAGGCCTGACCCCAGCTCTGGAGTTCACACATGCCACTCAAGGTTCCAGGAGTATGTGCACTGGGGTTACAGGCTCCAGAGGGCGGGGTCTGTGTTTGGCTACTTTTGTTCCCTCAGAGAGACCTGACACAGTGTCGGCCTCCTACGTGCTGGTAATGAATCAATGAATGACTGAGTGAATGAACGAACAGACGGCCTCTGTTTTCTACCCCCTTAGACTACGAGGTCCCACCAGGACATTTTTTAAAAATTGATTTATTTGGGGTATTTTTTCCCCATATTTTTCGCTGGTGCATTATAATTCTGCATGTTCCCACCAGGACATTTGGATGCTCATTTCCTCTTTTCCTCCTGCCCAGCGGGAGCTTCCTTCTCCTCTGGGTTTTTGGTTTGTGCATGGCCCCCACCTTGGCCCCCAGGAGATTGGGCTAAAGGAAAAAGTGCTCTGGGGCCCTGGTGTGGGGGTGCACGCCTGTAATCCCAGCACTTGGGAGGCTGAGGCAGGAGGATCATGAGTTCAAAGCCAGCCTCAGCAATGGTGAGGCACTTAGCAACTCAGTGAGACCCTGTCTCTAAATAAAAATACAAAAAAGGCCTGGGGATGTGGCCCAGTGGTCGAGTGCCCCTGAGTTCAATCCCGGATACCCCCTCCCCAAAAAGAAAGTGCTCCAGGGTGGGGGTGGGGCAGGTCCTGTTCTGACTCTGACAAACTTGCTCTGGGATTATGCCAAAGTGCCCCTTCCTTGCCTCAGTTTCCTCAAGTGTGAGATGCCCAGGGCACTGTGTTTGTTCCCAAGGTTCTTTTCCAGGTCTGAATATGCCCTGCCTGGGCACTCACAGGGGAGCAGAAATTCAGCCCTCTAAACCTAGGGCTGGAGAGACCCACGTTGGAATCTTGTATTTGCTCCTTCCTACCTGTGTGGGGTTGGGCAAACCGCTTAACTGCTCCCTGCCTCAGTTTCCCCATCCACAAGTGGGGCTAATAGGGATGAAACACTGACACCCCCAAGCTCTCGGGAGACTGGAGCTGAGTGCATACTGGGTGAGTGCCACAGAAGCCACCTCTGTCCCGTGATGCGCTGTTTCCTCCCTGACTCAGCCCTTCTGCCCCCAAATGCTCCTGGCTGGTCCTCTGTCCACCCAGGGCATGAACTGCCGCTATCCATCACCAGTCATTTCCAGGAGCTGGCGGCCACCCACAAAAAGGGACATACCTCCCCCTCCACGGTGGAGCCCGCTGCCCACCACCAACCCCATCTGGCCTCCTTCTCTGCCTCTCCTGCATTCGTTCCCTGCCCCCTTGGTTGGGCTTGCTCAGATTCACTCCAATATGTTCTCATGGTTCCGGCCTTCTGGGCCTCCCTGCCCCTCCTGTCCCCACCTTCTCTCTCTCCCTGTCTTCACCTCCCTGCTTCTCTCAGTCTTCCCTTACCTCCATTTTTTCTTCCTCCCTCCCTCCCACTTGCCCAGTTACAGACCCCGTGAATTTTCTCATTTAATCCTCTCAGTTCCTCAAAGTTGGATCCTTCGCCATCTCCCCACTGTACAGATGACAAGCTGATGTGTATGGCCATGGTAACTGGTCCGCGGTGTTACCATGGTAACCGGAGGGCCTGGGGTTGGCATGTTTCCTACCCCTGGCAGGATGACCTGCTTCCCTGCAGTCCCCTGCTGCTTCCCTTCCTCTCCCCAACATCACCTCTTCCCAACCTGGATCCTTCAAGTCAGGTGGGGATGGGCTCTGGGCCCTGGCTACAGCATCCTGGCTTCCTGAGGGCTGGCAGTGGGAATGGAGGGTGGACACCCACCCGTCAGACGCTATCAGCAGGGGGTCTCAGGAAGGGCTAGGGAGCCCGATCCAGGCTGTGGTCCTCCCCCTGGAAGCTGTAGAACTGTCACCCATGAGTGGCTCCCACTCTGGGAAACCCTCCCCGAGGGCTTGGGAGACAGAGCTGAGGCATCGCTCTGAGACACCAGCCGCGCGGGCTGTAGCAGGGTTCTTGGCTTGGCTGCTGGGCCACAAGTGCAAAGTGGGACTGTGGTGTGGCAGGCGGAGGATGGCCTTGAAGGAGCTGCATTTCAAAAGAGATCTGAAGAGAGCCAGGAAGGAAGAGGGAATCTGTCTGCGTCTGGGAAGCTGATTGAAAACGCTAAAGAAAGGGTTCGTGGCTGTTTTTCCTGCAGAAGTGGCTGCCTTTCAACACCCGGGGAGGGAGGTGGAAGGGGCTGCTGGCTCCAGGCCCACCAAGCAGAGATGCAGGGCACACGTGAGGACAGTCGTAAGATGGGCAATGGCCTGTAAACGTGAGTTAGACAAACCTAGAAATTTCTGGACAGTTTGTAGCATCTGACTTAGGGGGAAAAAAATTCCATTTCTCAGACCCCACCGCAGAGATTTCAGTTCAGTAGGCCCCGGTGGGGGGTGGGGGGGAGGACTCAGGAGTCCTTAATTTATTTATTTATTTTTTTAGTTGTTGATACACCTTTGTTTTATTCATTTATTTATATGTGGTGCTGAGAATTGAACCCATTGCCTCACACGTGCCAGGCAAGTGTGCTACAGCTAAGCCACATTCCCAGCCTGAGTCCTTTTTTTTTTTTTTTTTTTTTTTTTTTTGTGGTACCAGGGATTGAACTCAGGGGCACTCGACCACTGGGCCACATCCCTGGCCCTTTTTGTATTTTATTTAGAGACAGGGTCTCACTGAGTTGCTAAGTGCCTCGCCATTGCTGAGGCTGGCTTTGAACTCGCGATCCTCCTGCCTCAGCCTCCCAAAGTGCTGGGATTACAGGCGTGCGCCACCGCGCCCGGCCCTGAGTCCTTTTTTAAAAAAATTATTTATTTGTTTTTAGTTGTACACAAAGCCTTTATTTTTACGTGGTGCTGAGGATTGAACCCGGGCTGTGCACGTGCTAGGCGAGCGCCCCACTGCTGAGCCACAACCCCAGCCCCTCCTTATATTTTTAACACTCTCCAGGAGATTGTGAAATGATGCCTAAATTGAGGATAACGGAACTCGCTCACTGAGCCTCAACTAGGGGCCATTTTGCCCCCTCCCCCCAGGGAACATGGGGCATGAATGTCTGGAGACACCCTTGTGGCTACGAATTGGGGGATGCTGGCATTTAATGGCTAGAGGCCAGGGATGCCCTTACACATCCTATGATGCACAGCACGCCTTGCTCCCCAAAAGGACTACCTGGCCCCATGTGTCAAGAGTGCCGATGCTGGGAAACGCTGCAGGAGGGCTGAAAAGCTCTGGAGGCACCCTCCTGCTTGCCCATCACGCAGGGAGGAAGGAAGACATCTGGGGAGACCTTGGAAAGAATGAAAGAATAAGAGGAAGGAAGCTTCAAGAGGCCCGGAGGTGTTCTCTCCCTGCAAGTGCCCTGCAGGACTTTGCACCAGTCATTGCCCACTGCCTGGCTCAGTCTGAGGGCAGGGGACTAGTGGAGGGACTCTTCCTGGTCAGACAGGAGGTCCTGCCTGGTCAGCACCTCCAGGCTCTTTCTGGGGTGCAGTGTGCCTGGGAGACCAGGAAGGGGTGAGAAGATCTGCCTGTGGACACAGCCAAAGTTGGGGAGTCAGGCAGCACAGGCCTCTCTAAAGTCAGCCAGCATCTTGGAGGTGGCAGCTGACTTGGGAAAACCTGGGGACAAAGGGCAGAACCTTGGCAGGGCTGGGTTTTTGGAGCTTCTGTTTTTCGTCCCTGAGGAGAGGCTCCCCTGGCCTCACTAGGGCCCTGTGACCCACTGAACACTGAGAGTCCTCCCCCAACCTTTGTGACAGGTGAGGGTCGACGAGTGAGAACAAGAAGGAGTCCTGCCCAGATCCCGCCATCAAGTAGGGATTCTGAGCAAACCAAAGGGCCCGCCACGGGCTCCTCCACTGCAGGGAGCCCAGCCTCAGCTGCTACTGTCACCGCGTCACTCACGTCCCTACAACCCAACTGCAGGATACACAGGTGCAAAGGACGTGGCCTGAGAGCCAGGTTCATGGGGGTGAACCAGGGATTCAGGCGGTGAATTCCAGCCCCTGAAGGAGGGTTTCAGATGAGGGCTACTGAAAGGGCGGTAGGGGCCAGTTCCGCGGGTCAGGCCTGCCAGGTGCCAACTGCCTGCTACTGGTCCACAAGGTGACAAGCATGAAGATTGAGAGTAAGCATTTAGAAACTTGGATGTGAATTTGTCCTTGCTGTGACATCCAAGCAGGTTGTCAATAAACCCGTCTCCTCCAACAGGGTCTAGACCAATTCAGATGCTGTCACACTGGCCAGGTGAGTCCTGCCTGGGGCGGGGCGACCGTGCAGGGGGACCACATGCTGTCCTGCTGCGGACTGGAAAATCCCAGGTCCATCCCCCAGCCAGAGGTGCTGGCTCGTGAGGGAAGGCCTCATGGTGGGGTGGGGTCGGGGGGTGTCCAAGTGCTGACTGGGCTTAGCATCACCCCCTCCCCCGTAGGAAAGAGGTGGCTCAGCAGACCCTGCCCATGAAAGCAGCAGGTCCCACTCCTTGGCCTTCAGTGGGGGACAAGTCCCCCCTACAGGCATTTCCTCCTTTATTCTCCATCAGGTTCCAAAAGAGGACTTGTCAAAGGCCACCCAGCCAGGAAGTGGCAGGGTTGGATCTAACCCCAGGACTTCTGCCCTGTCAGCTTTGGGGACAGTGTTCCTTCCCCCAAGGGTGCTCTCTTCAGGGGTTCGCACAAGCCAGGCCACTCCTGGGCCCCATGTCTCACAGCCTGGCAGGAGCATTCGTGGTCAGGCCATGAGCCCAACCACTTAGAAAGGACCCCAAAGGCTGCCCCTGCCACCCGCAGGGAGCTGGAGGGCTGAGGTGTGGATGGGGGGACAAGACACCATGGAGGAGAGATGAATGCTGGTGACCTGGGCCACCTCTGCTGGCCTGGCTACTCCTGCCTGCAGCTGGCAGCACCAGGGCAGTGGTAGGCAGGGAGCACTGGGCTGCCATCAACCTGCTTGGTGACGGAAGTGCCTTGGGCCTCTCTCTGAAGACCCCAGCTTCTGAGACGTTTCTTGCCCCGGTCTCAATGCCCCTAGTCTCCCTCTGGTGATGTCTCCCCACCTCTGCCCGGAGCCCCTCCTGAAGCGCAGCATAACGGAGGCCCGGGGGGGAACACAGCAGGCCTGGAATCGCCGACTGTTCCTAGGTGGTGCCAGCAGCGTGACCCTAGAGAAGCCAGCCCGCCGTGCCGCGGCAGGGGCTCTGTCTGTCTAGTTGGTCCTTTGTGTGTGTCTTGTCACCGCAGCACTTCCGCGTGCACAGACAGATGCTCATCCGGGATGAGAGCACAGAGAGACCCTTCATTAAATTCAGTAAATATTGTGCACCCAATGTGTGCACAGTTCTGGTTAGATGCTGAGCACAGAGGCTCTGTGTTTGCTCTATTTATTTTGAGGGACTCCTCCTGGCCCAGGCACGGCTCAGACTCTATGGTGGGAATAGGGGCTTGGGTTAGACTCAGGCCATCAGGGGTCCTTATAGAGTCTGGTCAATCGGAGTTTTAAGCCCCCCCCCACCCCACCCGCCGTGGGGCTTACATGCCCAGGCACCCCATGAGCTGGGGCTCACAGTAGGGGGAGGGGACGAGGAACAGGCAAAGGCACATAGGAAAGAGGCGGCTTAGACCAAAGGGCTTCCTGGAGGAGGAAGCAGATGATGGTTCAGGGAGACTGTGGCGGGTGTGGCGGGCAGATAACTGGTGCAGAGACTAGGGGAGAGAAGTCCCAGCAGGAGTGACAGCTGGGTCAAAGGCAGGGAGGCCCAAATGAACCTCCCTGTGGAGAGGCTGGGGCAGGAAGGAGAGTGGTGTGAAGGCGGCAAGATTCCAGGGTCTGCTTTCTTTCATTCACTTCTAGGGTGGCACGGAGGACTCAGTGGGGTCACACAGTGGGCTCAGCAACGGGAGCCAACCCCCCCCCCCCATAAACGATGCACCTGCGAAGAGAAGCTGGTCCGGCACTGAAAGAGCTGCCTGACTGTGCTGAGAGGCGAGGTGGTGACCACACAGTGGACTCTGAGGGGTGGCAGAAGTAGCTTACTCCCAGTGGGGTGTGTGTGTGTGTGTGTGTGTGTGTGTGTGTGTGTGTAAGAAACAGACGGGGGTGGGGGGGGCTCCCTAGGGAGCAGCTGGGACCACAATGGCAGCAGGCTCTATTGCTTCTGTCCTCTGCTGCTAGAGTGGGGGGGGCCGGCCCTGGGGCAGTGGGGGCCAGGGGCAAGGGGAGGTCATTCAACCCCCATGCATCAGCCTTTTCCCCGGGGGGATCTTGTGAGAAACAGAGAGAAAGGGGTTCCAGCAAATCTCTGGATGGGAATCAGGGGCACATGTTCTCTTGGGTGCTTGGAAGACAGCAAAAGCAACAATGACCAAGATGTCTTTTTTTCTTCCTCTACCTCTCTCTCTTCGGCCAGTGGGCTCCTTCTCAGTCCCACCTGGAGTCTCTCACTGCTGGTCAGGCTGTCTGCAGACCTACATCATCTATGCTAGTACAACTGTCCACCCTGAGCGAGCCGCGGGCACCGGGCCAGGCTGCTGCTTCTGAGGGCCCAGCCCTGGGAGGACCTTCCCTCGGCCAGTCCCTTCCTGCCCAGTGATTTTCTCTGGCACCTGCACAGCCCACCCCTCGTCCCAGGGCCTCTCTCCCTCTCTGCTCACAAGCTGCCACCCAGCTCTGTCCCCACAGTGTGAGGGGCTGTGCCCGTGGCTCTGCTGAGCCAGGAGGACCACCGCTTCACACAGGCTGCCAAGGAGGCCGGGGAAACAGGCTGAGTCAAAGGCCCGGCACCGCTGCAGCCCCCTCTGGTCCTAGCCGTTCACTGTTTGGCTCTGTGTCCTGCCAGGACACTGACCAATGAGCTGTTCAGGTCTCCTAAAGGCCCTGAACTCCAGCGCTTAAAGGCTCAACCAAGATTCCCGCACTGCCTCATGCTGGCCCCGGTACCTCTTAGCACTCGGTGGGTGGACTCCAGACTGTAGCCAGGCAGCTGAGGACAACCCTACCTCTCCTTCCCGAGCCATGAAAGAGCCGCTGGACCAGTCTGGCCAGTTTCTCTTCTGGGCTCTGACCTGGGTGCACTGGCTCACAGCCAGGGGCTGGAGGCTGGAAACGGTTGACAGGTGGGGGTGGGAGCACACTCCACAAACCCCACCTCTCAGCACTGCGGGAGGCTGCCCCAGCAGGGCCCGGCGGGGGGGGGGGGGGGGTGGGGAAGAGCACCCATAAACACCTTCCTTTATCCCCGAAGCAGTTTTCTAGCTGCCAAAGAGCATGCTTGGCTAAAGCATTTGAACCTGTGGGCTGTGTGCAGGGACCTCTCTCCCAGAACAAAATCCTGCTGTGCCCATTTCACAGAAAAGGAAGCACTTGTCCACACTGATGGAGTCTGCCGCCTCTGCCTCACTCCCTGCCTGCCTTTCCACTGTGTTAGAGCAGACCCCACTTACTCTGAAAACAAGTGATCAATCATCAGTGGCCAACAGACTCCAGCTAGTTGTTTTCAAAATGATCGTTCACATCAGTGAACTCATCGTTTCTCATTAGCCTCCCTGTAGGTTTCTCCATTTTGGGGTACTGAGGCTTGAACCCAGGGATGTTTTACCATTGAGCTACATTCCAGACCTTTCTGTTTTTAATTTTGACACAGGTCTCACTAAATTGCTGAGGCTGGCCTCGAACTTGTGATCCTCCTGCCTCAGCCTCCCAAGTCTCTAGGATTACAAGCCTGCACCACTGTGCCTGGCAAGAGGAGTATTACTGGTAGGAACTTCATTTATAATTAACAAATTCATTCTTTGACTATAAAATTGCAGCTAAAATCTCCACTTGGCCCCACCTCCCAAACGGGCTCACCCTCCCTTTCGGTGAAAGTGTGAATGACTAGGATGGAGTCAGAGCGGGGAGACATCACCCCAGCTCTCTTTTCACTGAGCAGGGAACTAGAAAGGCCCAGATCACCTCCTGCCAACCTGCCCTTCCCCAGACCCAGCGAAAGGCTGGAGCTTCAGGGCTGCAGATGCCCCCTCATGGGCGTCTCCAAACCACTGGGGTGCTGAGCTGGTTGTTTGCTGTTTTCTTTTTTCATTTTAATAACCACAGTGGGCTTAAGGGGGAGTTCTAGTCTTTTCTGCATTAGAGACGGCTTTTCTGCTAGGGTGGTTTAAGCACTTCTCAGCTTTCCCAGTTTTGACATGACATCCATATCCTGTGGGGACAGTGATGGGTTTGCTCCAATTATACAATATTAAACGGAGTAAGTAACAATAAAACCCTCTGTTCAGTCCACAAACATTTCTTAACCACCTACTATGTGCTATATGATCTTTAGGCCCCAAACAAGGACCACCATAGGGACAAAGGACAAAGGAACTTCTGATCCATGGCTCATGGCCTGATAGCAGACCTGGAGGGACAGGGGGGTTGGTATGTGTCACTCTCAACCAGTGTCAGCTTCACATCATTGAGATCAGGGTGCCCTGGATATGTGCTTATCAACAGCTGCAGTGACACATTTTTTTTTTTTTTTTTTTTTTTTTTGGTACTGGGATTGAACTCAGGGGCACTCGACCACTGGGCCACATCCCCAGCCCTTTTTGTATTTTATTAGAGACAGGGTCTCACTGAGTTGCTAAGTGCCTTGCCATTGCTGAGGCTGGCTTTGAACTCGCGATCCTCCTGCCTCAGCCTCCCAAGTGCTGGGATTACAGCCGTGCGCCACCACTGTGCCTGGCAAGAGGAGTATTACTGGTAGGAACTTCATTTATAATTAACAAATTCATTCTTTGACTATAAAATTGCAGCTAAAATCTCCACTTGGCCCCACCTCCCAAACGGGCTCACCCTCCCTTTCGGTGAAAGTGTGAATGACTAGGATGGAGTCAGAGCGGGGAGACATCACCCCAGCTCTCTTTTCACTGAGCAGGGAACTAGAAAGGCCCAGATCACCTCCTGCCAACCTGCCCTTCCCCAGACCCAGCGAAAGGCTGGAGCTTCAGGGCTGCAGATGCCCCCTCATGGGCGTCTCCAAACCACTGGGGTGCTGAGCTGGTTGTTTGCTGTTTTCTTTTTTCATTTTAATAACCACAGTGGGCTTAAGGGGGAGTTCTAGTCTTTTCGCATTAGAGACGGCTTTTCTGCTAGGGTGGTTTTAAGCACTTCTCAGCTTTCCCAGTTTTGACATGACATCCATATCCTGTGGGGACAGTGATGGGTTTGCTCCAATTATACAATATTAAACGGAGTAAGTAACAATAAAACCCTCTGTTCAGTCCACAAACATTTCTTAACCACCTACTATGTGCTATATGATCTTTAGGCCCCAAACAAGGACCACCATAGGGACAAAGGACAAAGGAACTTCTGATCCATGGCTCATGGCCTGATAGCAGACCTGGAGGGACAGGGGGGTTGGTATGTGTCACTCTCAACCAGTGTCAGCTTCACATCATTGAGATCAGGGTGCCCTGGATATGTGCTTATCAACAGCTGCAGTGACACATTTTTTTTTTTTTTTTTTTTTTTTTGGTACTGGGGATTGAACTCAGGGGCACTCGACCACTGGGCCACATCCCCAGCCCTTTTTGTATTTTATTAGAGACAGGGTCTCACTGAGTTGCTAAGTGCCTTGCCATTGCTGAGGCTGGCTTTGAACTCGCGATCCTCCTGCCTCAGCCTCCCAAAGTGCTGGGATTACAGGCGTGCGCCACCGTGCCCGCCTGGCACTGACTTATCTTTTAGCACAGGGAAAAATGCTTAAGTTGAGCACAATGAACATTCCTGCCCCTACAAGTAACCAACAGAACAGGATCCTCCTTCTGTTCGGGGAGCTGGCCTGATGTCTTCTTGCCAGAGCTGGTTCCTCTCCTAAATGGAAGCCCCCAATAAAAGCTCTGCCTACATACTTACTTGCCTGACTTGATTTCATTTCTCTGGTTATTAAGTCAAACGGTCCCAGGGTCCATCACCAAGCCCAGTGCTGGGAACAACAGCCGGAGAGGCCCAGAGAGAGCACTTAGGTCCAAGTACCACGCACCAAGGTCCCTTGGCTGGGAGGAGGCAGAGCTGGGAATGGAATCGGCTGCCCATGACTCTTGCCATGGGAGGTCACAGCCCTAAGGGGTGTTTGGAAACACAGACCTTTCAGAGAGATGTGAAAGGGAGTGATGTGCACAGGGAGTCTTGTTTGAAAGCCCTGTTTATAGAGAAACTTCAGCTCAGAGAGGGAAGATGACCTACCTAAAGTCACACAGTCAGTTGGAGGCAGGACTGGAACCAAAGTGGTCTTTGCTGACTCCCAACTTAATGGTCTTTCCACTCCTTTAGCTGCTGAAATCCTCAGCCCTTCCTCTAACCCCCTCCTTCTAGTCCATGCCACAGCCGGAGCTCAGGTTCCTGGGTTTGGCGAGAATCATGGGCACTTGGGTGGTGCCAAAGGGTACCTCTGACCCCCAAACTCCTTCCGTGTGGCTGACCTCAGCTGGCTGCTGCTGCTCTCCAAGGAGCAAAATGTTATTGAGGGTGACACATGGCCCTTCCGCTGGAGCTCATCCTCCCGGGCCCTGGGTCAGCATCCACGTTCCCTGAGCACTGAGCTGTCCCTCCCTCGGGCTGGTCATGTCACATCAGAATGGCTTGGCCTTGGCTTTCGGTTCCCTTCCCAACTTTGCTCCCAGTCTGTGGCCAGGCCAGTTGTCCCACACCCCACAGCAGCCCATGCTCACCCCCAGCACCTTTTTGCCCTATGCAAGCCTCCTTCTAGTGCTCCCCTGGGAGACCTGGCTCCACACCATTTAAGCAAAGAAATAACTTGAAAGTGGCCCAAATGTGCACCCGTGCAGCACGGCAAAGCACGTCCACTCACGGGCCATACACAGATGGAAACATCTCCCTCTGAAGTCTCAGGGGACTATAGGGGACAGACTTGGGCTGCCACAGCAGTGAGAGGGCCGCCCCATAGCCACAGCTGTGCCCAAACCTGTGCTTGGGAAAAGGACCCACCGGATAATTTCCATAATGCTAACAGCAGCTTTATTAGGGGAGTGAGGGCGCAGTAATTGCCCCCTCCGGCTTCCAAACTTCACCTAATGCTGTTAAATTGCTTTTGTAATAAGGACAGCAATAAAACCCGCTTCCCTCCTCAGCTTTCTCTCTCCTTTGAGAGCCCAGCTAGGCCTGGCCTTCTCTACCCTTCATAGTCACCTGTCACCAAAACACACACCTCTTTCAGGAAGAGTAGCACCTGGTGGGTGGGTGCTGTGCGTCTCTCCCTGGGGTTGGGACAGTGTCTCATCTGTCTCCTCCTCACCCATGATCACACACACACATGTGCACACACACCCCACCTCTCACATAAACTCTCCCTCAGGCTCTTCACACCTGTACAGCGTGAAGCCCACACTACAGGCCCCAGAGTGGATCCTTTCCCAACACTGGCTGACTCGTTGGGAATAGAGCTGGAGTTTGGATTAATCCTAAATCCCCTGGATTCAGATATTCAAACTGTCCAAACTACCTGCTCTTGCATCTAGCACAGGTTCAGGGAGAGAGTTAAGTGGCTTAGAATATTTACTGGTAAAAGCTAACAGAACACAGCCTTTGGTCGGAGTGCCTGCCTGGGTATAAATTCTGGCTCTGCCATTCAGTCACTCGAAGCTCTGTGACCTTGAACAAGTTACTTAGCCTCTCTGTGCCTCAGGTAGAATTCCTAGTTCCTAGTGCTGTTATGAGGATGAAATGACTTAATATTTACAAAGCAGCTAGATGGATGCCCAGATATTTGAACGTGCCACATAAGCACTCCATTCACGCCTTGCTGCTCATTCATTCCCTGTTTATTGGGTAGTCCATCAGGCCAGACATAAGGGGCAGATAACCTACCATCTAGTGGGAACAACACACACACAGAAAGGGGGGGGGGGGGAGACTTTCTTTTAAGAAAATGTGATCATTTTAAACAGAAATTTGCAAACAATTCTAAGAAAGACCTGAGAAAGAACATTGCTCTATTTCCATGTAAACTTGAAAAAATACCCACTATTCAATCCTTAGAATCCATTTAAAACATTGAATTCTGATTTGTGAATTTAGACTAAGCCTCCATACACAGGAGGCTTTTGGAAAATATCCCACTCAACGCCATCTATTCAACCTCCGTGGATGTTTTTCTTCCTACTTCCTTTGATGGTGTCCCCATCACCTAGAAAACAATCTCGGAGTTCAGCCCTCAGGTAATGGGTAGGGGAGGTGATGTGGGTTCAGTGAAACCAACCCTCGGTTATTTAAAAAAAAAAAACAACTTGTAAATATTTGGCGAGGAGAGAAGGCGATGAAATCCTCGGTGACTTGTAGTCTCAACGGATGAACCAACAGAGGTTGCATTTTAAAATCTCGACGGTTTTAACTCAAACCGCTTTGTGAGCAGGTAAACTGTACGGTTGGTTGATAACGATGGAAAAAGAAAATTGTTAATCCGTAACCCTCCCCCAAATCCACTCAAGTCTTTGGAATCTGAGTCGCTTTTGAATACCCCGAACTCAGCCGCCGTGATGTCTGTTGGTGGCCCAGGCAGAGTCCCGAGGCCCGAGCGAGGCGACCCTGAGCGAGCTGCCAGCGGAGCTGCCCGGCCGCGGCGCGGAGGTCCACCCACCCCCACGCCCACCTCCTCGGCCGCCGACGGCTTACGTGTCTGCAAGCAGCAAGCACAGGCGCTCGGGGATGCGCTCGGCGGCCGCCACTGGAGCCGGGCCCGGCTGTCTACCCCCAGCCCTTCCCAGGACTCCACCACTCGCGGACAGCCCCTCGCAGCCCCCGAACTTCATCCAGCGGATGCTGCATTCACCGTTTGGCGACTTTCCTAAACTCCGGGCGCCGAAGCCGCGAGCGGCGCGGCGGGCTGGCGAGCCAGCACTGCGCGCCGGGGCTGCGGTGCCCCGCGGATCCGCGCGCCGACACCATCCGAGGCTGTGATGGGGATCAAGGGCTTCCAGTCGCGCAGGCGACTGCCACCTTGTTGGACTTGGGGCTTTCGAGGAGGGACCGGGTAGGAAAAAGTGCCCCGGACCAGGACGCGGGGCGGCTAAGAGGGTGCTGGGACGAGGTGGGATATGCACCTCCAGAGCCTCCAGTGCCGGGTGGGGTTTGCACTGGGAGGTGGAATCAAGCTTTGGCCCCAGAGTCTACGGCGATCTCGGCACAGCGCGGGTTCCCCGGGTGGGCGGACCCCTCCTCCGCCAACATCCCGGCGCTTCGCCACAACGGCTCCCCCCCCCCCCCCGCGGAGTTCTCCCTCTACCCACCCAAACCTGGCTGCGAAGGCTCATGGAGAAGGAGTTCGGCTGCCCCAGCCTCCCCTGGACCTGTGCCCTGCTCTCCCCAGCGCCCCTCCCCCACCACGCCCGCAGCCCACGCCTGTCCCGCGCCAGCCGGGGGCTGGCGGCGCCCGCGCTCCAGGCTGACCCGCTCGATCTTACCTTGACGAGCCGGAGCTGCGGGCGCCGTCCCATCCTCGGGCTCGCTCCGTTACCGTCCTGGGTGCCTGGGTCCCCGGACATCCCAGAGGGGCCGCCCGGCGGTGGCGGACTCCGGCGACGCAGAGTGGGCGGCTGGGCTCCTCTGTCGCTACCAGGCACCGCGGTACCGAGCTTTGCGCTCCCCAGCCCAGCAGCCCGGCCCGGCCCGGCCCGGTAGGCTTTCGTTCGTCCTTCCCGGGCAAGTCTGGCGGCCGTTTTCCGATTCAGCCCCGGCCGGCGTCTCTCGCCCGCCCGGAGCCCGCCTCCCTCGCTGTCCGCCTGCTCCTCGCCTTGGCTCCCCGCCCCCTCGCCGCGCGCGTCCCCTCCTCTTTCTCCCTCCCCCTCCCTTCGGTCCCTCCTCCGCGCCTCGCCCCTCGGCTCCCTCCGCCCTCTCCGCCTCTTGGGTTCCCCGCCCTTCCACCGGCCGGCTCCCTGAGCCTTCGCCGGGCTGACCACCTGGCCTTGCACCCCGGTTTGCGGCAGTCGGTGGGGTGTGTTGGCAGTGGTGGTGGCCGCCGCATAGGCTGGAGAAGGAGGCGACGGGAGAAGGAGGCAGCCTCCGGCCTTCTGACTCCCGCCCGGCTTGAGGTCGGGACTAGAGGAGTCCAAGGGATCTAGGGGGGGAACTGGGAGACTCAGGTGAATTTATGAGAGCGAGGCTATTGGGGAGTGGGGGACAGGGCGAGCTCGATTGAGCTAAGCCGCTGCGGAAACCAGATGAAGCTGGGAACTGCTTTTGGGCAGTTCCCACCTTGCAACCGGTCAGAAGGTCACCGCTGCCCCCATTTCAGCCGGGCAGGGGCATCGGGCCGGACCCCCAACACCTTTGGAATTGACATGCCCGGTGCCTAATGAGACACAAAAGCTCTGCGGAAGGAGCCCTCATTCATATATTCGTTCGTTCATTTTACAAGCTGAGCACCTGCTCAGTTTGGTCCAGACAAGGGGCAGCACCTCAAGATAAAGGGAAGATGTTGGTGCCGTGCAGGACTAGCTGGCACTCGAACGCTGCCAGGGGGAAGCCGGACGCCCATTGTGCTGCAACGCGGGGAACGCAGCTGGGAATCCAGTGGGCAGGGCGTGGAGGAGGCCACAGCGCCCCCTCTTGGCGGAATCCTCAGGGTAGGGGTCAGCAGTCCCGTCAGACTTTGGGGTCTTCGTCTGACTTGTTCTCTAGCTACCCAGCTCACACCAGCTCTGAGAAGCAGGTCCTACCTCCTCCAACCCTTCCAGGTGGATAGAACTTTTGACTTTCTTCTCCCTCATTTCTTCCTGAGCCAGATCTGAAAACGGACAAGAGGAGGCCCTGGGAAATCTTCACTCTACCCCGCAAAGCGTAGGCCCCAGCGACAATGGCAGCCGCCCACAGAATATGCAAAGGCACCTTGGGCGAAGCCCGGTCCCAGAGTGGTGGCCAGCTGGTTTTGAAATCAAACAGCCTGGCTGCCCTGGATTCCTCATCTTACCAGGCCCCCGCCTCCTCCCGTCCACCTCCTTCTTGGCACTTTGAGCAAGAGCCAGTGCATTCATGGGTCCAAATGATCTTTATTTGGAGCTGGAGTTTTTGCAGGCGGTCATGTTATCCAACACACAATTTACTGGTGAGGAAACTGAGACACACAGAGGTGTGACTTGTCCAAAGCCCCATAGGTGGTAAGCCTCTTCCTCCCCTTCCTGATTCCCAGCTCAAAGTGCTTGGAGGTCTGGGCCCTAAGAGAGTTTGGGACATTGAAATGAGAGGGGCATTGACCAGGAAGCCAGCTGGTCACATTGGCTTAGCCAAACTGGTGTCATATTTTAGGTGGAGCCCATAGTTCT
Source organism: Tamias sibiricus (assembly GCA_025594165.1). NCBI lineage: Eukaryota > Metazoa > Chordata > Mammalia > Rodentia > Sciuridae > Tamias > Tamias sibiricus. The sequence continues at coordinate 18,631,103 of CM046660.1, read as the reverse complement.
GAGCCTTGCAAAACCCAATTGGGTTAGGGCCTCAGAGCTGGTCAATCAAACTCAGAAGAGACTGGCAGACCAACTAAATTACCAATTGATGGTTCTAAATGAAAATTAAGTGCAAGGCAGACAGACACAGTGGCCCATGTCTGTAATCCCAGGACTCTGGAGATGAAGGCAGGAGTATTTCAAGTTCAAGGCCAGCCTGGGCAACTTAGTGAGACCATTCTTAGAATTAAAAAATATAAAGGGGGGCTGGGGTTGTGGCTCAGCGGCAGAGCGCTCACCTTGCACGTGCGCAGCCGGGTTCGATCCTCAGCACCACGTAAACATAAATGCATTGCATTGTGTACAACTAAAGTAAATAAATAAATATTTAAACATATATAAAGGGCTGAGGGTGTGAGTCAGTAGTAGATCACCCCTGAGTTCAATTCCAAGAACCAGAAAAAAAAAAAAAAAAAGAAAGAAAGAAAGAAAGAAAGGCAGAACGCAGGTTAGTTTGGCATCTGGCAGATTCTGGAGTCAGGCAGCATGGGTTTGAGTCCTGATTCTTCCACTTACAAGCTGTATAACCTTGAAAAATTATTTAAATTATTTAACAGTGCCTCAGTGTTCCCATCTATAAAATGAGCGCAAGAACATCTACCTGCTAGGGCTTAGTGACTTACTTGTAAAGGACTTGGTTCAGTGCCTGGCACATAGCAATAGCTGCATGATGGTTAACCAAAATTACCTAGCTGTCGTCAAGAGGGAGTGAACCAGGTGCTCCCATGTTGGTGGCTTGGTCCCTCCTCTAGGCAATTCTTTGTGAGGCAAATTTCTCCATTAGAAGGCCCCAGAAGCAGTGGACTATGAGATTGGAGGAGGCTGGCTGGTCCTCAGGCCGCCAGTCCTGTGGAGGCCTGTTCCCCTGCTCACCTTGGAGCATGCGCTCCAGAGACCGGAGGGCTCCAATTTCTGCACTTCTCTGAGATTCTGGTTCCCTTGGCTTAATAAACACCATTAACTTTTGCCTCTCTGAGCCCATCCTCCTCCCCTTGACATGATCTTTAAATATGCTAATGCCATCGATTCTTTGTAATCAAGTCTTGCTCTTCCTGCCTTTTTAGGCTGGGTGTAAGACCTTCTCTCTTCCTGAAGTGGCATCTTACAGCTAGTACATTTCCCCTGGTGTGTTATTTCCCTGATTTACCCTCCATCTGCCCCCCAGATGGGGGCAGGGGCCTTCAGCTTCTCTCCACGCCTTACTTATTTATAGTTCTGGCCTTGACAGTTGCAGGGGGGTTATAAGGAGCCTTCTGCAAAAGGTTCCATATCCCCTTTCATTTGTCTGGGAAAGGCTTCCTTTCTCCTTCAAGAGCCTGGGTCCAATCTGCTCTGCCTACTGAAGATGTGGGTGTCTGGACCCTGGCTCCCCTTCTTGCCTTCGCACGCCCTCCTCCCTTCTCTGCCCAGCCACTCCAGCCCCAGCAACCTGATGGTGCAGGCTGGTCTCCGGGGGCAGCCTCTCCACACTGCCCTCAGGACAGACCCCAGCTCCATTTGAGCATTCTGTCCCAGGCTGATCTTTCCCAAACCCTCCTCCAGTTGATCTCTCGCCTCTTCTGCCTAGACCCGGACCAGAATCACCTTTCATTCTTTTAATCCGCCATTTTGGAAGAAAGGAGAAATATGAGGAATCCAAACAGGAATAAAAGACAATCACATGTCCTTTTTTTTTTTTTTTAATACTTATTTATTTGTTTTAGTTGTACACAATGCCTTTACTTTTACGTGGTGCTGAGGCTCGAACCCGGGCCGCACACATGCTAGGCGAGTGCTCTACCGCCGAGCCACAACCCCAGCCCTCACATGTCCTTTTGAACAACTGGCAAGACAGATGTGAGAAGAATGATGAAGGGGTCCCAGGAGAAGGACTGAGTAGACGCTTCCTGCCCAAGGGGTTCTGCGGCCACTCCCGTGAAGATGGACGGTCTGGAACAAATAGCATTTCTCAGACCATGGGTAGTAACAGCAGGTTCTTTATTTTTAAATTTCTCATCCCTTTCAGCTGATACAATAGCAAAATACAGCAGGAATGAACTATTGGGAAATGAAATAAAAAATAAAGACATAGAGAATAAAAGCCCAATTTAAAACATTTGTAATTCAGTGGGCCTAACACTACTCTATCAGATTACTTTAAAATTTCTAAAGCCTCTCGATTTCTGCACTCCCTTCATCACAGATCGACAACAGAGTTTGCAGGCAGGTGCCAGCCTGCAGACCATGCCCAAGTAGCACTGCTCTGGAAGTATGATGCCAGGAACGTGGCCTCATGGAGGGAGCAGCTTTTAAAATCCCATGAACCTTGGGGGATATGGTGTTAATTACTCCACTCATTCAATAAGCGTTTAATGAGCAGCAACTATGTGCCAGTCACTGCTGGACACCGGGGCTAATAACGATTAATATACCAGGTTCCTCGCCCTCAAGATGTTCACTGCCTGGAATGGGAGAAAACCACTTTGATAAATAATTAAAAGCTAGTGAAATTAGGTCAACAATAGACCAGGAACTGTGGGCATGGAGGTGGGAATATTAATTCTGCCTGGGGCTCCCAGGGAAAGGTCTATCAAGGAAGTGATGCTTGAGCTGGGGTCTGGAGGCGGAGAGGCAGCTCCTGTTCAATCCCAGAGGGCAGCCTGCACTCCATAAGTGAATTAAAATGTGTCAAGTGCTTACTTAACCCAGAGCCTGGCACGGAGCAAGGGCTTCCAATGTGTTTGTTATTTTTATTATTAAAATATAATAAATTATTATCATTGTCATGATTATTACTCACCTAGATCTGTTCAGCACTGTCCTTAACTTTGGCGTGGGGTTGTGGGGGTCCCAAGAGGTAGCTCAGTGGATGGAAGGGGGTCATCTGGCTTTGATCCCACCCCCTTTGTCAGAGGAGAGATTTTTCTGGAAGAGATGGGATGGGAGCTGGGTGTTAAAGGAGATGGATGGGGACAGGGGAAGGCGAGAGAGGGAGACTTTCAAGGTAGGAGGGTCCTTTAGAAACACAGCCTGAGGGACAAGGACAGGAGAGGAGACTGGTCAATGGGACAAGAGCTGGGGGTGCAAGGACTAGGTGGGGTCGGGCACAGCTGCCGGGGAGCAGGATGTAGGCCTTCCTGGCCTTGGAGAGGGGACTTGACCTTACTCCTTCTCTGGTTTAGGACAGACCATATTGATGGCCAGGATTTCTGTGGCAGCCTGTGTTCCGTAGCTCTTTCACAAACATTTCCCCACTTAATCCTTGTAACAACTCCACGACGGGGGTATTAACAGCCTCGCTTTCCAGATGGGGGAGCCGAGCTCAGAGTCCGACCGCTTGTCCAAGGTTACGCCACTGGTCTTCACCCAGGCAGGATCGAGCCTCTTCCCTGACTCCCACTCCAGATATTGTCCAGCATGCCGGGGAGAGGTGACCTGAGCCTAGACCTCAGGGAGCTGAGCTGTGACGCTGTGACCTAGAGGAGGCCCTGGCTCCAGACAGAGAGGCTCTGGGATGAATCCTTCCTTCTTTCTCTTCCAGCAGGAAGGCAGAGGGAGGGATGGAGACAACGTGGGACAGCCGTTGACAATGACAACAGGCAAAGGGAGGCAACTCAGCCACAGAGGATTCTTCAGGTGACCTAGCAGCATCTCCTCACCACTCCCCAGGTCTGAGTTTGTATCACTCATGGGTGATAGCACTTGGGCCATATTTTCATGTTTATTAGAGTGGCCAAGAGGGCCACTGAAGTTTGGTGGTGGTGGTGCTTGTTATTTTTTAATTTTTAAGAAGTGCATTGAGGAATATTACTCAGCTTGAAAGAAGGGTGAAATTAGGGCATTTTCCAGTAAATGGTTGGAGCTGGAGAATACCATGCTAAGCGAAATAAGCCAATCCCACAAAACCAAAGGCCAAATGTTTTCTCTAATATGCGGATGCTAATTCACAATAAGGCGGGGTGGGGGCACTAGGGAAGAATAGCATTAGATTAGATAGAGGGAAGTGAAGGGAGGGGATGTGGGGATGGGAAAGATAGTGGAATGAGACAGACATTACTACTGTATGTATATGTGACTACATGACCAATGTGATTCTGCAACACGCACACTCAGAAAAATGAGAAATTATATCCCATCTATGTATGATATATCACAGTGCATAAGTGCATTCTACTGTCGTGTATAACTAATTAAAACAAATAAGAAAATTAATAAAAAATAAACTCAGAAAAAAAAAAGAAGTGCATTGAAGGGCTGGGGTTGTGACTCAATGGTAAAGCACTTGCCTAGCATGTGCGAGGCACTGGGTTTGATTCTCAGCACCGCAAATAAATAAATAAATAAACAAATAAAATAAAGGTCCATCAACAACTTAAATATATATATATGTATATATAAATGTATGTATATATATTTTTAAAAAAAGAAGTGAATTGAAGTAAGAAGTGTTGGGTGAGTGGAAAGGCACTTTGGGAACATTCTAGAAGGAAGAACAAATCAGAAAGGAAGGACACACACCCCTTATCTTTACAGAGAAATAGCATTCCTCTAACCTAGACCAGGGGATCTCAACCCAGGGTACTTATGTCCCCCCATGGGGAGGGAAGGCTTGGCAACATCTAAGGACATTTTTGGTTGCAACAGCTGGGGGAAGCACTACTGTCATCTAGTAGGGCCAGTGATACTGCTAAACATCCTACAAAGTACAAGACAGCCTCCACACACAAAAAAAATTATTTGGTTCAAGATGGCCCTAGGAAACCAGGCTGAGTCAGGAGTTTGGTACCATGGACAGCAGAAAGTTGGCCCTGTGGCGAGGTTGTGATCCAAACCTAGACATCCTATTCTGTCTGAAATTTGCAGTAAGCCTAGGGACCCTGGCTGCATTTCCTGACCTCAGCCATTTCCAACACACTAGGACCTGAGGGAAGACAATGGCGGGTGGGGGACGTCCTGCTTGAGGCCACCAGCAGCTGGTAGTTGGGAGACCAGGACTTGAGACACTTCAGAGAACATTTCTCACTCCTCCCCAGGTTGTTGCCCAGCCCAGATCCCCCCATCTCTGTTATAGATATAGTTTGTCCCCTTTTCCCTATTCATCAAATCCCAATTAGCCGCAGCCAGACTTCTCTCTTCTCAGGCCTTATGCAGAACTCCAGGCAGAAGGGGATCCCCCTCCAGCCTCCTAGGCATGTCCACTGCCCCCCCACCCAGGGAAGCCTACGCAGATGACCACCCCAGCCTTCATTGGCCACTTACAAGTGACAGAACAAGACAGGGAGAGACTGAAGAGACATAGTCACCAGCTGCACTATGTTACGTGGCCCTCGTGTGGACCTTGATTTTAACAAATTGAAATAAAAGCCCAAAGTCTATAAACAGACAAGCGGAAACATGAACTCTAATTAGACATTTGGATGATTTCAGGAATGGCTGTTAATTTTGAAAATTGTGATGATGGCACTGTGGTTATGTATTTACAACGAGCGCTTATCTTTTAGAGACACAAATTGAAACATTCATAGGCGAAGTGATGCGGTGTCCGGGATTCACACTCAAGAATCCGGGAAGGGAGGAAGCGGGCGAGGATATGGATGAAACAAGATTCGTCATGAATTGTTAATTGTTGAATCTGGGTGATGAGCACGTGGGGCTTTATGATAACATTTAGTCCATTTTACATGCATTAATTTTTTTTTTCCAGCGTCAGGGGCTGGGGAGGCTGATCAGTGGAAAGTGGAGACCCTGGGTTCAATCCCCAGCCCCCAAACAAAACAAGACAAAACAAACAACAAAATTTAAAGCATGTGAGAGCTGCATGGGACCATTAGGGAGCACGGAGACTGGGTTTTCCAAACTATTTTCTATGTTCCAAGATTCCAAAGAGAGACCCTAGGGACTAGGGACTAAAGTTGGAGGAGGAGGAGGTGACATGGAAGCTGGGGTGGGGACCGGGACACTGTGCTTCTCTTTCAACCAGTGTTTTATAGTGAAGTTCTACAGGCAATATCTTGGGAAGGTTCTGCCCAGAGGATGGAGCAGTTTTCCTGTAACCAGGTGTGCTGGGGGCAGAGTTGGGCCCACCCTTGGCCTCCCACACTGCACCTTCCTCAGGCATTGCTGCTGCCCACAGCTCCTGTAAGACTCAGGGCCTGGGGTCTGGGTTCTGTGAGCCACGGCTGGGGTGGGGCTGAACGGTGCCCCTCTGTCCGAAGGTGGCGGAGGCCATGCTGCCTCTCTTGGCCACCCATTGCCAGATTTCTAAAGCCAGGCCAGTGGCTCAGAGCCAGCCTCGGCTTTGCGGCCAGCCATCTGGCCAGACCCCAGTAGCTCCGCTGGACAGGAGCCAGCACCTCTCAGGCATTCCTGAGCCGGTGAAGTGCCGAGCAGGGCTCAGCCCACCGGCCACACAGCAGCAGCACATTCTAGAAGAAAGCCTTCTTCTTGTCTTTCCTGGAGTCTCTTCTGCATGAAAGGACTAGCCGTGGAGTTAGGCCAAGGCAAGGATAAAGGCTGGGGCCGCTGGGCCCACTGGAGGCCAGCTGTGGGGGAGCACGGGGCCTGAGTCATGTGGGGAGGGAGGCAAGGAGGGGGGCTGCTAGCTATGATGCTGAAGTGTGTGGGGGTTCATTAGCTAGAAACAGCTGGCAGGACTCAAGAGCACCCAAAGGGAGCATGGGTGGCAGTGGGTGGTGAAGCAGGTCAGGGGGCTGTGCAGGGAGGGGACCTCCAACTTCACCCTTCCCAGTGTGCTCTGGGCCCAGGGCTGGCCACAGTGAACTTAACCAATAGGCCTCCTTCCCTTCCTACCTCTGGCTGGATTCAACCAATAGGAAGCCTTGGCTGGAGGGAGGAGCCTGAGGTGGGTATTTATCCCAGCAACTCTCCAACCTGGGGTGGGCCCTGACTGGCTCTGTGCCTCCCCAGGGTCCCTGCTGCTCTCTCCCCATTGCCTCTTCCTCCACGTTCTTCCGGACCTAAGGTTGCTAACAGCTGACTACTCACTGTCTGTAATGCATGGCATGGCCCCTTGAGGTCTCCTCGCCCTGTGTACATACTTGCAAACAGTCCCTTTAATAAGCCCTTCTCGAATATCTGGACACGAGTGGGCGTGAGCTGTCATTTCCTGCTGAGACCTTGGTGGCGGCAGGCTGCTCAGAGGTCAAGTTCTCCAACGATGAGTGTACAAGGAGGCTTTGCTTGTGTGTGACGCCAGCAAACTGGAAGGATGGGGAGTCCTGGAGTCCAGGGGCCTGACGGGACAGACAATGCCGAGGAAGAGGTCAGGGTGACAGTCAACCCCAAACAAAGGAGCCAAGATCCTAGGGGAGGGGATCAGCTGGAGGAGTGGTCCCAGTGACCCCAGAGGAGCCTTGAGGGTCTCCCCCAAACTCACCAGAGCCCACCTCTCCTTGTAGCCGTTCCCACTTTGTGTCCCCAAACCTACCTTCCAGCCTAGCCCCATCACATGCTTGCTGTGTGACCTTGGGCAAGTCACATTTTTTCTCTGCATCTGTTTCCTTGTCTGAAATGGTTGTGGCGGTGAGAGGTATCCTGTCCCTTTCAGACTTGGATAAATCCACGGATCCATGTATTTTGCCTTGCTAATAAAAGATGCAAGAGCAGCGAGCACGTTTACCTTGTTCATCTTTGCGTTCCCTTCAGCACCTAGCAGAGGCCCGCGGCCAGGACTGGATGGATGGATGGGTGGCTGGGGGGGTGGATGATGAATCTCCTCGGAGTGATGAGGGCGATTCATTCCGTGGCTTTAAGATGATAGAAATATCCCCTGGGAACCTGCCACTGCCTCTGCCCACTTCCTGGCTGATCCAGAATGTTCTCATTTGTAACTGGATCTCCCGAGCAGACTATTTATCCCCTGCAAGGCACGTCCAGAATCACCAAGAGTAGTTTTATTCGAAAGGACTAGAAGAGATCACCGACCACAGTCGCCTGAGGTTGGGGGTGTGTGAAATTAAGGACTCAGGAGAAAGTAGTCCATTTGTTCTCTTGGATATATTTTCTTAAATCATCCAGTTACTTTTATAACATAAAAGGCTTTTTTTTGGGGGGGGGAGGGAAAAAAAGTCATACACAAAAAGCTGATGACTATAATGCTTTCAAGAGTCAGAGACAAGGTACCTGAAGACTGAAGTAAGGACAGGGAGCAGGGAGGAGATGAACTGGTTGATTTATTTCCCCTGATACCTTGGGATTATCTACAATGTACATGCTCCTCTATTTAAAAAAATACAAAGAGATCCCTCGACTTGTAGAGTTCTTAGAGGTCAACAAAGCACTTTTCTGTGCGAGGGCTCACTCGCGATCCTAGCTAAGTAGCCACTGTTACAAGAGAAAAACACAACAAAGCTAGTTTTGCAGATCTTAATTGGCTTCATTTGCAATTCTAGAATCAAGCAGCAGTCTTAACTAAAAATGGTTCGGAATGCTCTGCTCTACCACATGGACAGATTATATTTATAGCCAGGAAAAAGGGAAATGAGGTACAGAAAACGGAAGGGAGGTTCAGTCAGCCCAACTGGTTGCAGCTCAAGTCTGTCTTATTTGAATATGGTTTGAACAGTCGGTTACTTACGATTGGCTGAGACTCGGCCACGTGTTACAAGAGTAGGTTACCATCTGTTTGCCCATCAAGTTAGCTTACAATTCACTACGTGCAGAGAAACCTTTAAACCAAACTTAGAATGTACAGTGGCTGCCTTAGGCTAAGCGAGACAGCATTACTATCCTGATTTTCAGATAAGGAAACTCATACAGAAGATTAAAGCTTTGTCCGAAGTTTCTTGGTTGGGATGAGGTAGCCCTGAGACTCACACTGGGTTTCTGCTCCAAAAGCAGGCTGCTGATGAGGCTTCGTTTGCCAAATATACTTCCATTTCAGAAAAACAAATTGGCATTTTGATGTATGACTCAGTCTCTGGAAGGTTTGTTTATTGTGAGTCAGATTCCCATTGGAGGCAGTTGAAACAGCAGGGTTCTGAGGCTTCAAAACCAGGGGCGAGACACAGGGATGAGGAGAGCGAGGAAACCGTGGACATGAGGGGCTTCCAGCCACCTGTCACATCTCAGCTCCTTACAGGCACTGCATTGTGGGAAATTTCACCTTAAACCTCACTCCTTCCAGGAAGCCTCCCCAGTGGTCCCAGGCCAGCTCCTGGGCTTCTCCTTGGCCACTCAGACACACTTGTGCAAAGCCAGCTTTCCCTGCCACCCCTCGGGCATGTTGCTTGTTCACAACTATCCGGCAGCACCCTGCGCCCTGGTGGCAAATAGAACCCAGTACTTGTCACAGGAAGGAATTAATCTATGGCTAGGCCCTCGGTTCCCCTGGGCCACCTTTCTTTTCTCCTTCTCTACATCTTCTATCTGTGCAGATCACACACCCCATTGGGGTGCAGAGGGGTGACCATAGCAGGTGGCACTGGTCCTCTTCACCCTCGACTGTACCTGCCCACTCCAAATCCCCCTCCATCCCAGGACACGGTGTGGCAGAGCAGTTGCCCGTTTTGCTCACTGATGACCACTGGCCCCTCCCGGGCTGCCTAGCCGCCCACCTCTAATTTCCACAGGCCTGGGTGGGGCGGGGGGGGGGGGGGGGGGGGGGGACCAGAGGCATTCCTTGTGGGTGACCGGGTGACTGACCCCCAGTCCGAGATGCAGCTGGGTGGTGGAGGGGGCGGAGGAGACTGTGGAGGCCTCGTGGCTCCCTGGCCATTCCTGAGCAGCTCAGCCTCTGAGATTAACTCTGCAGAGCTGAGTCGAAATTATTCATTTCTGCGTCTCCTCCGCGGGCCTCCGTCTCGTCGCTGCCTCCGCGCCTCCCTCCCCGACCTTCCTGCCACTTCCCAGAGAGCCGCAGCAGACGGAAAGGCTGAGCCGGGCTCTCTCGGGAGCTCCTTCAGATTTTCAATGAGCCGCAGCCCCTTGCGCCCAGACACCTACCGCCCCTGCCCGGGTCCGCTGTGCGGTATCTGTCTCCCAGCCGCCCCTCCCCCTCGGTGAATCTCAGAATTCCTAAGCCCCCCACCCCCACCCCGGGAAGGCCCAGCCCCACTAATGAGGCAAGACTGACCTGTCTCCAGGCCGCAGCGGTTGAATTTATTAATCCCTCATTCTGCCGGTGTCCTCATTGACTTCCAAAATGTTCTCATCGTTATTCAGTCTGTCCGTTGGAGCCGTTTATTGGGCACTTACTATAGGCAAGGGGCTGGAGGTGGGGAGGGGGCGAAATCCTCTCACTTGGAGAAATGCAACCTTGCAGTGCAGCCGCAAGTAAAGGGCCCACGGGGAAGAGAGGGAGGTCACCACTGAGCTGGAGCCTGGCCTGAGCCTAGCCACTAGCCAGCTGTGCAACTTTGGGCCAGTCCCCTGACTCTTTAGGAACTTGGATGGTTCCGTTTGTAACTAAGGGTTTGAACTAGGTCAGTCTTTTTCACTGCTATTTGCAACCCATCACAGGGTGGGGAGAGTCAGAATCAGCATTAAGAAAAATAAAAAATCAGAAGCCACCATATCAGAGCATCGTACATAGTAGAGGCATCACTTAAAGAAATTTCTTGCAGTTGTGGGTCTCTGTGTGTATTGTCCATGTGTGTTTGCATACAGGTTCACGCGTGTCTCCTCACGTGTGGTTGAGTGTGTGTGTGAGTGTGTGTGTGTGCGTGCTGGGTCACAACACACAGTGGATTTCTTATATGAAAGTCAAAACATTACACAGTTCCCCGTGCTGTTAGAAGAAGGACCTTGAGGGGGGCTGGGGTTGTGGCTCAGCGGTAGAGCACTCGCCTGGAGTGTGCGCGCCCGGGTTCGATCCTCAGCACCACATAGAAATGAACACAGTGTGTACAACTAAAGCAAATAAATAAATATTAAAAAAAAAAAAAAAAAGAAAAGAAGAAGAAGGACCTTGAGGGACTCTTCCTATTCATGGGACAGGGAAGACATCATCACAGAGAGGGTGGCATCTGTATTAAGAAAAATAAAAGGATGTACAGATTTCCATCAACAGAGAACTGTTGTGGGGGATAAATTACGGGGGGGGGGGGGTGGGGGTGTGTGCTAGAAAAGCACCGCATTGTGAGCAAAAGCCCAGGTTGAGGCACCACGGTGAGCCAAGTCCCAGGGGTAGGTTGTGCTGGGTCTGTGTGGGGAGCAGGAGAAAATGCTGTGGGCCCTGGCCAGAGAATGACTGGGAGTTCTCAGGCTGGAAAGATAGACTGGGGCCACATCTTGTGGAGGCCCTTGGCTTCCACCTGGGGGATGGTGGGGATCTGAGAAGTCTTCCAACATCCTAACAGCCCCCAGGACAGACTCAGACTCTATGCTCTTCCTTCTTGCAGAAAAGGAATTTTTAGACTCACTTATACTAAAGTGTGACTGGCTGGCAAGACTGTGAATGACCTGTTTTCTAGGAATGATTGCTGTTGTGCTGTTGACAAATTGTTTCAAGGTAGAGGAGTTTGGGGAATTTTAGAGCAGGCCAAGACTTTAATAAAACAGTTAAACATTTTTTTTATTTTATTTTAGTTTTTGTGGTGCTGGGGATCCAACCCAGGACCTTGCACATGCCAAGCAAGTGCCCTACCCACTGAACCACATCCACAGCCCAAGCAGGACCTGATTTTTTTTTTTTTTTTTTTTTTTAATCCTGGGATTGAATCCAGGGGTGCTTTATCACTGAGCTACATTCTCAGTCTAACCCATTAGTTTGAGACAGGGTCTTGATAAGTTGCTGAAGCTGGCTTTGAACTTGGGATACTCCTGCCTCAGCCTCCCATGTCACAGAGATCACAGGCGTGTGCCACCACATCCATCCAGGACCAGATTTCAAAGTCAAAATTAAAGTTATTTTCCCCCCAGGGGGAAAAATTACCACGCACAGTCTGACAAAGGATCCCCTGTGCCGTCTGACGGTTGTGAGGAGGTTTGCACACCCACGTGAGGCCACTGGGGACAGAATACTTGCAATTGTGAGGGCCCACGGTGTCTGAGAACCCAAGTCGCAGGCAGATCAACTCATTTAATCCTTCCCTATGCAGACGAGGAAACCAAAACCCTGAGCGAGGCGACAGGCTCCCCCATGACGCAGTGGGCTAGGCCCCATCTCTGGGACCCTAACGGTGCAGTTCAGCCTCTCTGTGCTGCTGTTGGGGGAGCGTGCTCAGGTGGAGGAGAGGTGGGGCTTGGGGAGACCAACTGGGAGTCCTCTGTAAAGGTGACTGCTGACACAGAAGGCCCTGTGTCGAGGTGCACCAGCTCAGCTGCCTCCTCTCACCTGCTGAAGGCGGCTCCAGCCTCACCCTGTGCCCTGGGGACAATCCCTGCCATGAATCACCAGGGCGAGACCTGGCCCCGAGGTCATTCCCTGTGGGGACCCAGGAGACCGAGAGAGACCGGACACCTGGAAGGGAAATGCAAATCCACAAGCCAACTATTTTTAGTCGGAGAATTTGTTGCCAGGAATATGAAGCTAATGCCCTGCTATTTGTCAGGCAAGCAACAGTGACCGCGTTTGCGGGGTCTGATTGCGGGGATTTACTGTAAAACGCAGCCCATCGGCGGACGAGGTGCCTGGAATCCGAGCTACTCCCTGACTCCTCGGGTGGAGGGGAAGAGGGTGGGTGGGGAAGGGACAGGGATGTGGCCTGGGACTCTGGGAAGCTCTCATCTGACCTGGCACCAGGAGTCCCTGGGCCAGAGGTGGGCGGCTGGAATGGGGGCCTGGCGGGAGGGGCCGGGGCTGCTGGGCCAATATTTGATGAGACTCGACCTTGGCTTTCCTTGGGTCTTCAGATCTGGAAGGTCTCCTGTGGGGACCTTGGGGACAGCTTTTCCTGTTGCCCATGGACAATAGCACAGGCATTTGTGGCCACAGGAGGGTTTTCACCTAGAACGGAGGAGGCCCTCCTTGACGTGAGGGTGGAGGGGGCAAAGACAGGTCAGTGTCTGGTCCCCTGGGGGTCACTCCTCTGCCAAAGGAGGGGAGGGGGCCGAGTGAACAGCTAGCAGATCCTGCCGTGTCAGGCCCAGCGTGTGGCACCCTGATGGGGTCTTCGTTAGTCCTCTGGAACAGGCGCTCTGTTCCCACTGCACAGGTGAGGAAGCTGAGGCTCAGGTGAGGGCACTCACCTGAGGACACCTGGCATGAGGGAGGGCAGAGCTGCAATAAGCCAAATGTGTCCAACTCCCAACTTCACCAGCTCTCCTCGTCTAGGGCCCCAGGATTGGAAGGAGGGGCTCCCTCCCTTTGGTTGCTCCAAGCCTGGTATCCTGCGTCAACAAAACCACTCAGCCGGCCAGGCATCCAACAAACGCGCCAGGTCCTGCCCTAGGCCCCTGGACTATGGGAACAGACCAAGATCTCGTAGGAGAGGTCACTGCCTCTGACCCCTGCTTCATCTCGCTCTCACCCAAGACAGTGGTCTGCATTTCAAAGAGCTCTGTGAAGGCGGGGCGGTGCCCTTCCCCATGTCCAGAATGCTCAGGAAGCTTCTGGTGTCTCAGGTAAGGGGTAGGGAAGGACAGTGTAGACTTGGGGTAGGGGGAACTCAGGCCTACTTTCCTTATTTAGAAACCTGGAGTAACGATGGGGAACCCCCTGTGGGAAGGCCAAATGAGAATAGAAAGGCGGACACCACTGTCCGTGGGTTCAACATTTCTGAGATGGGACAAAATTGGATTGGTCGTCATGGCAGACACCCCAGTATATGGTTACTCTTTATAATTATTTTTAAGTTGTATATATTTTTTATTTGGGGGTGGGGTACTGGGGATTGGGCACTCAACCACTGAGCTACATCCCAGCCCTATTTTGTATTTTATTTAGAGACAGGGTCTCACTGAGTTGCTTAGCACCTCGCCATTGCTGAGGCTGGCTTTGAACTCCAGATCCTCCTGTCTCAGCCTCCCAAGCCACTGGGATTACAGGTGTGCGCCACTGCGCCTGGCTTGAATATATTTTTGAATAGATAATGAAGAACTTGCACATCATGCAAAAATAAGGAGGTACACAGAGATATCTCCCTCCTTCCCTTATCACAGCCACCTAATTCCTCTCTCTAGAGACCCCACAATTATCAGTTTCTTGGTACATTCTCAGACATAGTCTATTCACATCAGCAGCAATTACGCTTGTGTATTTTGTTTTATGCAAACATGCTCCTCTCTACCTTGATTTCCCTCCTTCTTTTATCTTGGAGATTGTTCCAAAACAGCTCATAATGAGCATCTCTGTCCATTCCTTTTTTTAAAAAAAAAAAATATTTATTTGCTTTTAGTCGTACACAATGCATTTATTTTTATGTGGTGCTGAGGATCAAACCCAGGCCACGCACGTGCTAGGCGAGCGCTCTACCGCTGAGCCACAACCCCAGCCCCTCTGTCCGTTCCTTTTTAATGGCTGCATCATATTCCATTGATAGCATGAACTATTAGATCTACTTAACTCATCCCCAGTGACAGGCATATAGGTGGCTCCAGTCTTTGGCTGTCATGAACAGTGCTGCAATTTCCTCGTCCATAGGCCTTAGACATAGATAGACAAGAATACACCTTAGGACAAATTCCCAGAAGTGAAGCCACTGGGCCGGGAACAGGTACATTCATAATTTTGATACTTAGTGCCAGATCTTCCTCCAGAGAGATTGTGCCAATTTACACTCTCAAGTTGGGTTTCCCTAGAAGCAGACCCTGGAGTTGAGATCGAAGGGCAGGTGGTTATTGCTCCCAGTGGCGAGTTAGAGAAGTGAGCCAGGAGGGAATGAAGTAGTTGACTCCATGGGTGGCTGAAATTAACCTCACGGGGGATCTTGGGAGCCGGTGTGGCTCAGAGCTCTCCCCAGGGAAGCCCAAAGTCAGGGCACCACCACCACCTGTCCATCCCTCCTCCAGAATGTAGTGTGGCTGTGGCCCCAGACCTCCACCAGCAGCACGTGGTCAACCTGGCTCCCTTTCTGGGCTCCACACTTCATGCTAGTGCACACACAGCCTATGAAGGGGTCGCCCTCCCTGCAACCCCACCCAGGTGGACATAGATCACCCTGACCTCACAGGGCTGCAGAGCCCCGAGGAAGGTACAGAAGTACTGAATCTTGGGGTAACAAGACCCTAAGATCCTTAAAGGTAATTACCTTGTGCCCATCCCCAGGGTCCAGGCATCAGCACAAAACGGCACCCACTCCATAATTGTTGAATTGATCAAATATAAGATTCTGCCTGAGCTGGGCATGGTGGTGCACGGCCGCCCGTAATCCCAGCAGCTCAGGAGGCTGAGGCAGGAGGATCTCGAGTTGCCAGCCAGCCTCAGCAACTTAGTTAGGCCCTAAGCAACTCAGCAAGATCCTGTCTCTAAACAAAAGTATTTTAAAAGAGGCTGGGGGAGCTGGGGTTGTGGCTCAGTGGTAGAGCTTTCGTCTAGCACACGTGAGGCGCTGGGGATCCTCAGCACCACATAAACATAAATAAATAAATGTCCAACTACAACTAAACAAAAATATTAAAAAAAAAAAAAAAAAAAAAGAGCTTGGGAATGTGGCTTGGTTAAGTGCCCCTGGGTTCAATCCCTGGTACCAAAAAAAAAAAATTCTGCCCTGTCTCCAGAGTCACACCCTGCATGTGAACCCCGAGGAGTGGGGGTGGGGGTGCGGGGGGGTGTCCACTTTCGAAAGGCACCAACATAGATGCCAGAAGTCGACCAGGGCTGAAGCCAGGGCTCTGCAGGTGAGCGGGGCTGGGCCCAGGCAGCAGTGGCCACCTCCCCCCACTCCCTATGTCTGCTGTCCCACCGAGTCCCTGCAGATCCCCTGGTACAAAGTTCCAGGATCCCTCACCCCGAGGCCCACGAGGAAGACTTCAGAGAACTGAGTCCTACGCGCCAGGCCTGGAGCCCCGGCCCAGTGAGCTATGGAGCTATGGAGGGAGCCCTCTGTGGCTTCCTCCCCCGCCTGCTCTCAGGCTGTGGTCCCGCCCCTAGCTTATTTAACTGAGGGCTGCTGTCCTCGCTAGGACCCTGGCCGTCTGTCTCAACACAACAGAATACAAGGAAGCACAGGACTCCACCCAGCCAGGCTCTGGGCAGGACCACAGTCAGGGTTTTCAGCCCTGAAACCAAACCTAGGCGGGTTCAGGCTGGGGCAGAAAAGGCACCTGCGGGGTGCTGAGCTCCTCCCCCTGAGTCCTTTCCCTTCTGGACTGTTAGGAATGTCAGGGAGAAACTCCAGCTTGGTGTCAGGGAAAGGGGGGAAGGTGGGTCTGGGGGAGCCTGGACCACACACACCCCTGTGGAGTCCAGCCGCTGAGCGCAGGTTCCTCCCGGGCCAGCTTGCTTCTTTGTGAACGTGTGTGGATAAATGGGCACCGAGCGACGTGCCAGGTGCCGGGGAGGCAGAGTCTTAAGGAGCTCTTTGTCTGTCTGGCAGGAGACAGACACAACCCATCGACTCCCTGTGAAGGAAGCAGATGAAGAGCTATGTAAGTGTTATGGATGAGGCTGGTTAACTCGCCCTGACGGGGGAGAGCTGCAAAGGTGAGCAGGAATTTCCCCGAGGAGCCTCCATGACCCCCTCTGTAGCTTTCAGCACCAAAATTCTATTTCTTGGTTCGCCTCAGCATTTCCAAACCGCACCCCACAAAACTCCAGTGTCTTCAAGAAATCGATGAAGAGTTCTCCAGGGAGAGAAGTTAGGTGGTGGTAGAGGTTTCAGAAACTGTAAGTTAGAAACAAAGAGGTTTCCTTAAGGCAGGACCCCGCAGGGCGCATGAGAGCCACCAGGAGGGGGCACAGGTTCCCCTCCCCTGCCTCTCATCCGTGAGTGGCAACCCAGCTCCACCCCCCACCCCGAGACGCCGGCCTGCCACGCTGCCGCCCTCCACCCGGGCATGCTGAGAGGCTCCCTCTCCCAACACGGGAGAAGAGTGGGCCAGGGTCCCTCTCCCACCACCCAGGCCGCGCTCGGGGTCAGGACAGGGTTGCTTCTGTGGCCCCTGCCCCAGGCCGCACCCGGCTGAGGTGGCCTTTTCTAATCCTATGGGACAGCACAGGGCCTCGGAGCCAAGGGCTCTTACCTGGAGCTACATCTTGCCCCAAAGGAGAGCAGAGCTGGCAGGAATCCAGTCAAGGGGAACTCAGACGTCCCTCCTCCCTCCTCCCTCCCTCCCTCCCTCTTTCCTTCCCTTCCTCCTCCCCCTCCATCTAGCCGCATATCCTGCCACCCGTCCAGTCACCCCTTGTAAAATTCTAAAGTGTTGCTGAAACAGGATTCCTTCACGTCCCCCCTGTGTTAGCGGAATGCACCCTGTCTGCTTTTTGAGACCCTGCTCTCCTCTCTCTACTCCTTCCTCTCCTCCCTCTCATCCCTTTCTCTTCTCCTTGCTCCGTCTTTGGTCAGGTGGTCCTTTGTCCCCCTGGAAAGGTGTGGCCTTCTGCCTGGGAGGCTGGGCACGCACTAAGTGCTCCTTAAACACGGAACCCCAACCCTGCCGTCCCAAGGGGATTCTAACCACAAGGACGCTCATCTGCAGGAGCTTGATGCGCACACACGGGGCACCCCAAGCCGAGGTCTGCCCCGGATAAACTCTCTGTCAATGAAGTGCTCAGAGAGGTGGAAGGAAGGATGGGGCAAGGCAGAGGTGGACCCAGAGAAGAGCTCACTAGGTGCGGAGCACATGCTAAGGGCTGTTATGCATACTAGGTATTTTCCTTGGCCAAAAAATGTAGCAAAAGTGGTGTTATTGTCCATGTTTTTACCCATCAGGAACCCAAGGCTCAGAGAGGATATGCAAAGGGCCATGGTCACACAGGACTGAATGGAGACCAAGGCTACTCTCTCCAAAGTGCCTGCCCCTTGGAGGAGTGGCACTAAAGTGGTGATGAAGGAGGGAAGTGATGGGCTGGTGGCTGGAAAGGCTCCGGAGCTGAGCTTAAGAGGCAGGAGTGAGTTTGGCGGAGGCTGTAATGGATAGAACTTGGGGAGCAGCCAGGATGGAGAACAAGCTGGTGACAAGAGGAGAGGGCAGGGCTGCTTCCCAGAAGTGGCTTGGGGAAGGTGGGTGACAATTTCCTAGTTGAGGGAGTGGAAGGGACCCCAGGAAACCTTGCAAAAGGCACCAAGATTTCAAGCTCCTCAGATTGATCATGTTATCATCATGGTATCAGGTTATGTGGCGTGTATCGATTCTCTTTTAATAAAATTTGTTCTTTTTTTTTTTTTTTTTTTATGAAAAACGAGAAGGGAAACTAATGGATTCAGCAGAAAATTGTTTGGTGTTGGGGCACAAAGGGAGGGAGGGGCGTCCCCCCCGAACCCCGGGAGCTGGAAGTTGCTGGGGGTGGGCAAGTGGGCATGAGGAAGGCACAGAGGCTGGAAGGGTCGCAGAGGGTCCCCTAGGCTTCAGCCCCTCCCACTGTCACTGTAAGGGGACTGGAGAGAGGTCTCCGCAAGTCTCTCTCAGACCTTCCAGGCTCTTGGCACATTACAGAATTTAAGAATGAGTCAGGTTTCAGCAAACAGGACTGGCTTTTTAGAAACTGAAAGGTGAAAATACATACTCAGTGCAGAATGCGGCTGTCTCTAGCGTGAGAAGCATTTTTAGGGTCTCGGGTTTTTCTTTTATTTATTTTATTTAGGAACTGGGGGTTGAACCCAGGTGCTCTCTACCACTGAGCTACATCCCCAGCCCTTTTTACCTGGAGATAGGGTCTCACTAAGTTGCTGAGGCTGGCCTTGACCTTGCAATCCTCTGAGCTCAGCTCTCAGGGTCTTTTTTTTTTTTTTTTTTTTTTTTTTGTGGTACTGGGGATTGAACTCAGCGGCACTCGACCACTGGGCCACATCCCCGGCTCTTTTTGTATTTTATTTAGAGACAGGGTCTCACTGAGTTGCTAAGTGCCTCGCCATTGCTGAGGCTGGCTTTGAACTCGCGATCCTCCTGCCTCAGCCTCCCAAAGTGCTGGGATTACAGGCGTGCGCCACCGCGCCCAGCTTCAGGGTCTTCTTTTAAGGGAGGCTCTGTGAGGGGCGGGCATGGGAAGGTATGTGGCAACCACAGCCTGGTGACACCAGGAAGTTTGTGGTGGCCTTGTCTTCTCCCAGGATCTCCATGTTGGCATCATCTCTTCTGTCTAGATAACCGTTAGAATGTGCTTGTAAGTGTCTTTAAATACGGTTCTCTTTGCTTTATCTAGTCTGAAAATACATCGCGTAGGAATGAGGGGCTTTTCACAGAGGAGTGAATTCATGGTCACTCTAGGACTTGTTGATTTCTCAGAAATTTGGGAGCCACAGGCTAGTAAGAAGGACAGACCCGGGCAACGAAGACATGAGTTCTCTGATGCTGGGGTTTTTAGGTGGACAGCTGCGGTCTCTTTTCCCTTCCCTATGTCTCTTTTCTTTAATATTTATTTTTTAGTTGTAGTTGGACACAATACCTTTATTTTATTTATTTATCTTTATGTGGTGCTGAGGATCGAACTCGGGGCCGCGCACGTGCTAGGCGAGCGCTCTACCACTGAGCCACAACCCCAGCCCCCTATGTCTCTTTTCTACCCATCTTTTATTTATTTCTTCTCTATCCCACCTCACTACCACCTGCCCGGGCTGGAGCAGCGCCTCCCTGAGTTATGTCTCTGCCCCGACCTCTGCCCGTGCCAGGCTGCCCCCTTCCCCTGCCTGCTGCTGGGGCCTTTCCTGCACCACCTGGCAGCCGTGGGACCTGGGAGAGCACGTCACTCCTCTGAGGCTCACCACATCACCCTCTCTGAGGGCCATGGCCACTTTGTCAAGGTTCTGTCTACTGCACTATTTTATTTTTTATTTTTTATTTTTTTGTACCTGGGATTGAACCCATGGAAGGTCCCTCATCCCGGATCTCCTATAAAATGTAAGCCTTTGGATCTGGAGCACCCGGGCCCGTGTGGTGACTTCCCGTACAACAAGCCCAGCCCTGTGCTGCGTGTGGAATTGGACATCTTGTCCAACAAGCCTCTGGCATCAGCCCCAGCGGAGCCTCTCCAGCCATGACCTGTACTGTGTCCCTGTCCGGGATGCTCCTCCCCACCAGGCCTTCGTCACCTACTGCGCAGGGCTTTCCAGAACTCAACAAATGAACATGAATTCTTCTTCTGTTGAATCCATTCCCCAGTAAGACCACTCTGCCCAGGGAAGTGGTCAGGGGTGTGGGCTCTGGACCAAACCACCTCAGCGGCCATCTCTGAATTGTTTAACTCCCATGAGCCTCAGTTTCCCCCTGAAAAGCAGGGATGATACTAACAGTAGCTTCCTCAGGATGGACGTGAATGTTAAATCTGCGGCCATGAAACTGGCCTGACATGCCATGGCAAGGACTCCCAGATGTGGGCTGATGGCAGTGGCCCTGGCTACAGATGTCACCTGTCTGTTTCTCCTGCAGGACAGTGAGCCCTTTGAGGACGTGGACCACGGCTTGTTCCCCTTCCAGCACATCATCTGTAGGACAGCTCAGGGTGAGCCTCATGTGTCGGGACCTTACCCTGTCTGCCTAGGGGGTGGAAAAGCTCTGACTTTCTGGCTGCTTGCCACATTACCACGCCCTGTTACCTGACCTAGGCTAAGCAGGGGGCGTGGCTGTGAGAACCAGAACCGCCCTGCTGGTCACTGACTGGCTGTGGCCCACTATAAAGCATTGTGCACCCCTTCAATAAAGGAGTTCCAGCATTCTACTGACTGGGCTCCCCTACGTGGCTCTGAGTCTTTTGAAGGCGGGGGAGGAGACATCGGCGGCCTTTACTTTCCCAATCCAGTCTCATCGTTGAGGTAGGCCCCTCTGGCCTCTTTTGGTAGACAGAAGAGGTCCATCCCGGGTACAGGGGGGCTATAGACCTCAACCCCTTATAACTTCACGACACTCATGCATACAGCCTTCTTTAAAAGGCTCAATCCTCCTGGTCCTTTCTGTCCTTGAAATCCCACCATCATCCATTCTGCCCCTTGGTATCCATTAGGATTATGTTTGGGAACAAATGACCAAGAAAACAGAAGTAACATGGCTTTAAGGAGATGGAAGTTTCTTTGTCACAGAGAAGTCCAGGGATAATATGGTATTTTAATTTTAGGGCTTCACATCTTTCTGCTCTGCCAGACATCACCCTAACTTTGTGATCCAAGATGGAGGCACCCATGATCCTGGAAGCCAACAGAGGAAGGGGCGAAGAGTGCGCCTGTGCTGTCTTTGAAGGAAGCCCCTCAGGGCTCTCACAGGACCCTTCCATTTATATCCACTGGCCAGAAACTTAGTCACACGGCCATACCCACCTGCAAGGGGTATTGGGAATGTAGCCTTTAATCTGGTCAGCTAAAATATCCATTTCAATTTAAAAAAATAAAATGGAGAGAGAATGAATACTGGGGGTAAATGAGTAATCTCTTCTATTTCCACATAACATAGCACTCAGCTTTTCTTTAAAATTATTTTTAGAATTTCTAATTATGGTAAAATATGCATAACATAAAGTTTAGCATTTTAACCATTTATAAGTGTGGAGTTCGGTAGTATTAAATATTCAAGTTGTTATACAACCGACCTCTCCAGCCGCAACCCCAGCCCCCCAAAGCCACCATTCTACTTCCTGTCCCTGTGATCTCGGCTACTCCAGGTGCCCGTCTCAGTGGAATCACACAGCCTTTCTTTTGTGACGGGTGGATTTCACTTAGTGCAACGTCCTCAAGGTTCACCATGTGGTGGCACGTGCTAACACTTAATCTCACATAGTCCTGGCAGTATTTCTGCCGTTCCATGATGTCGGACACCTTTCCACTGGAACTGAAGGTCCTCAGGCACGTGACAAGGCTGTGCTGGAGATCAGCAGGTGCCCACCCAATGCCAGGGCAAGGGCAGCCCTGTGATGGCCCCCAGGGCCATGTCAGTCCTTACTGCTGCTTTGTAAGTTTTTGTCCGATGATTGAAAAGCTGTGCTCTTCTGTGATTGCTGTGGCTCCTCAGTGCTCTCATCTGGGGATGCCTAGACCAGAGCCCCCACAGGTCCCCAGACGCGCCTTCCCTCTGCTTCTCAGCCATGTTTTCCCTGCTGCTCGCAGCACAGAAGGGGGAGGAGAGCCTGCGGTGGGCAGGTCAGGGTTCAGCTGCTGGCTCCTGGCTGGGGGTGGGGAGAGGGGAGGTAGGGGCAGGGCCGGAGACACGGGGGTGCCCCAAGGGAGAGCCCCTCCATCCACCCGTCTCCCCTCTCTGTCTTCTGTTCTGGAAGGGTAAGTGAGGCCCTCAGGCACGTACCTGAGCACACCTGGCCCCTCACAGAATCCCCCGAGGGAAACTGTTACAACAGAAATAAACAACAAGCAGAAAAACAGATGCCTGGGCCCCATGCCAAACCTCCCGAATCAGAATTTCTGAATTCAAGGGACTAGAAATATTAGTTTCTAATAAGTTGCCCTGATGATTCTGGTGTAGTCAGCCTGGCACAGAGAAAGAGTGTGGAATAAGCAGCCCTGGGTCCATCGTCAGATCCAGCACTCATTTGCTCTGCAACATTGGCCAAGAGAGTTAACCTCTCTGAGCCTCGTACCAATGCCTGCCTTAAGAAGTGGTATTGAGAATTACATCCATGCACAGAAAGTATTTAGTTTAATACCCAGAATGTCCATATCCTCATAAATGAGGAGCTGGTGTTACAGTTATGACCACATCATTAGTTGTCATTATTGTTATTACTACTCAAAAGCCTGGCCGAGCCACCCGAGGACCGTAGTTCTAAGCAGTTCCGGGCGGCTGCGGGGGTCTCCTGGAGCAGGGCTCGTGTTGAAAGCCAGCCAGATGAAAGGAAGCAGTGGGGCTATTTGCGGGATGCTGCTCTCAGTGACAGTAAAAGCTCCAGGAGACCGGAGAGATGAAAGGGAGGACGCAGGACGATGACATTACCCCGCCACGGGACATCTGCCGAGTGTGCTCGCCCCGGGGAACTCCGCTCCGCACCCACAGCCTTCTGCAGCAGCGGCCCAAGATTCAGGACAGGGGGACCATTTGGGGGAGTCCCTGGGGCCAGTGCAACCAGCAGCCGGCACCACTCCAGAACCCCACTCGGGCCAGGAAAGGGAGGGAGACTGGGGCAGGGTCCGTGGTGACAGAGGCTGGGAGGCTGCTCTGGGCTCCATGCAGTGTCCGGAGCTGGTGCTGAAGTTGCCTCCTCCAGGCTGAGGACGTGGCCTCCCTGCCTTCACGGCAGCCCTCGCCCCTCTATTCTGTTTGCTTGTCTGCCGAGGACAGTGACATGTCCTAGCCCATCTTGTGCTGCTGACCCCTCGGTCCGACCCTCCTGCTGCGCTGACCTCCTTTCTGTTCCTCCAGCCCATGAACAGTCAGTCTCTGCCCCAGGGCCTTTGCAGGTGTGTGCTCTCTCCTGGCTGCTGGCTTTCTCTGCTCGGCCTTCAGGTACTGGGGGACTTCTGGGTCCAAAGTAGACCACCCAGATGGCCTCCAGCCCCAAACCCTACATGTTTCCTCTAAAGCATCTTTGCAATCTGGAATCATCTTGCTTATTTATGGGTTTGCTTCCTTATTGTCTGTCTCCTGTGGAGGAAACCCAGGTTTTTCATGGAGGGAAGAATATCTGTCCTAGTCACCTTTCTATCTCCTGAACCCAGCTCAGGGCCTGGTGTGACTGAGAGCTCAATGCATATTGCTGAATTTCAATTTTCTAATCATCACAGTCTTTAGCACCTGGCACAGTGCCAGGAATCTGAGCGCTACTTAACAAATACCTGCGGAAGGAATAAATTATACCATGAGCCCCTCTGAAACTGGCTCATTACCAAGAAATCTTCTTAGAGAGATCCTAGAGCTAGAAATTCATTTATTCTCCACAATTTATTCAATAACTACTATGTGTCAGGCACTGAAGAAATCAGGACTACACTAGAGCTTAAGTGGGGAGAGGAATTATCTGGAAGGTGAGTTTAAATACTCTCATCAGCCACTTTTCCTGCCACCTTTTCCCCTGACTTCTGGGATGTCCTAACATGCCACCATTGTGGTTTGTGCGTGTGAGTTTCACAGGTTTGCTGACAGGGGTTTGAATGTTGGAGGAGTAGTCAGAGGAAATTGCTCTTTGCTGGCGGGATCAAAACAGTGAGGCTCAATGACAGAGCCTCTCCCCAGCCCTGTCCCTGGGCTTCCGCCCACCTGCAATCCAGACAGCCCGCAATCAAGCGCCTCCATTATGAAGACGGATATTAAACAGACAGGGTCTGAGAGAGCTCTGGCTGGCCCCGTGCTCCTGGTGGGAATTTAGAGGTCTTAGGGACCAGCTCCACATAGCTCGCTTACTCTGTGCTGATCAACCAGGCTAGGCCAGAGGTTCCTAGGAGGACCTGGAATTGGGACAACCACCAACCCGAGCCCCAGGGGTGGGCTTCGCAGCCAGTGTGGGGCTCTGAGAAGCAGGGAGAGGAAGGGCAGGAAGGGCAAGAGGTGTCAAGAGGGAGGGGAGGCCTGGCATCGCCTGGATGGGTGGGGACTCCGGGGAGATGGGAGGAACCAGAAAGAGCTTCCCGAAAGTCCGCACGCCCCAGGGACCTGGGAGACCCCACGGCCCGAGCCACAGCCTCCAGAAGATTAATTTTGGATTTGCTGATCAGCTGGGTACCCCAAATCTGACAACCGAGCCCACAAATGTCCACTTGAACTGAACCCTGTGTGTTTCAGGGCCACCCCGTTTCTGTATTGGTGATGCGCAGGGCCGTGGGCCCCTCCTCAGTACCTTTATCCCAGCACATTGCCCAGGCAGTCCCTGGGGCCAGGGAGAAGACCACGGCCCAGAAACAAGAAGCCTCTGTCCAGAAAATGAGCCAGGAATCCTGAAGTCCCAGAGTTGCCAGGGGTTTGAGTTCTTAAGTCCAACCCTCTCATTTGCGGAGAGGAACTAAGGCCCAGGTAGCCCACAGACCTGCCCAAGGCAGGTACTGGAGTCTGGGTTTCTAGATTCACATTCTTTTTTTTTTTTTTTTTTTTTTTTTAAGTACTTTTTAGTTGTAGTTGGACATAATACCTTTATTTTATTTATTTACTTTTATGTGGTACTGAGGATTGAACCCAGGGCCTCACACGTGCTAGGCAAGTGCTCTACCACTGAGCCACAACCCCAGCCCTCCAGATTCACATTCTATGGTTCTTTCTTTTTTGCACAATGCCCGGGACTCAGTAGGTGCTCCGTGCATACCTGCTGAGTAATTGATGGACGAATACATGGCTGGATGGTTGGGAGAAGAGAGGGGTGGATGGATAGGTTGCCTCCTATATTTTGGGGGGGGGTGCTAGGGATGGAACCTGGGGCCTTGTGCATGCTAGGCAAGCACTCTACCCTGAGCTACACCCCCAGCCCAGGTTGCTGCCTTTCTTTAGAAAGAAATAAGTTCATCCTCCTGATTTCCTGTGGTGTGGTTATCTCCGCAGACTATACCTCGAAATTTATGAATAAACCAAATGATCAATTAGACACCACCCAGGAGTACATAACACACTACACTGAAGCGACCAAATTGGCTTTGGGAACAGCAAACTGTGCCAGACCAATTTAATTTCCTTTCCAGTGATAGAGTGACGGGCCTCTCTGCGAGGGCCGAGAAGGAGCTGTCATCGATCTTGATTTCAGGGCGGCTGTTGGCTCTGTCCTACATGACATTCTCATCAGCTTGCCTCGGAAACACTGTCTGTTCCAGCCTCCCTGGGTGGGGGCGGAGAGGACAACCTGCCCGAGTAGGCTCCACGCCCCGGGGCCTGTCCTCACATCAACTCCCCGCGCCTTCGCGCTCCCATTCAGACATCTTGGTATGGGGACCCTGTGTGTGTACTCAGACAGAGACCGCGACACGATTTTGGATGTGGATGTGCACACGAGGCCACAAGGTCAGCATTCCAAGTATTTTCTATACAAAAGCCTGAGGGCGTGGGGGGAGGGGAAGACAGGGCCAGGATGCACTGCTGATCCCAAGCTCCCTCCATCATAAATAAGCGTGCCCGGCAGAAACAGAATTTGAGTCAAATATCTAATTTAAAAAAAAAAAAAAATTAGTAGCCACAGTAGAACAGAAAACAGGTGGAGTTAATTCTAAGATTTATGTTTGCTCTTGGATCCTGTGTTAACGTGACATCATTTCACCACGTAACCAAAAAAAGCATTAATGAGCTCTTCTATTCTTTGCTTTTTTGTACCAAATCTTCAAAGTCCAGTTCACGTTTTACTCTTACACCACATCCCCATGTGGACGCCAAGTTTAGACACAAGGATCTCATCAACTCTGCATCCAAATTACATGAACTTTACAGTTAAAAAAAAAAAAAACAAAAAAGTAAGTCCCTGGGCCGCGGTTGTGGCTCAGCGGCAGAGCACTTGCCTTGTGAGGCCCTGGGTTTGATCCTCAGCACCACATGAAAATAAATAAACAGAATAAAGATCTATAACAAAAATAAATAAATAAATGAAAATAAAAAATAAAAAGTAAGTCTCTGTACCCGAAATTGTTCCAAACACATTGAAAAGTTTTCTGATAATGGAATCAAGGCATCAGTTTTGAAAGAGACTGGTATAAATCCAACTTAAAATTTTGTTCCTTGGAGGGCCCCGTGTGGTGGCACATGCCTACAATCCCAGTGACTCAGGAGGCTGAGGCAGGAGGATATCAAGTTCAAAGCCAGCCTCAGCAACTTAGTGAGGCCCTAAGCATTCAGCAAGACCCTGTCCGATAAATAAAAGATAACGACAGGCTAAGGATGTAGCTCAGTGGTTGAGCACCCCTAGGTTCAATCCATAGTACAAAGAAATAAAAAACGTTCCTTGGTGACACTATTCACATCCCAAGTGCCCCACAGCCATGGTGCAGCTGGCCCCTGGGCGGCAGGCCTGACTCCTCAGGAGGCTGGGTTGGGCAGGCTGAGCAGGAAGCTGTGAAGGAAGGTAGAGATGGGCCACATAGGTGAGCTCTGGTGTCAGCAGGGAGGCCAGAGTGGCAGGAGCCAGGAGCTCGGCCAGGGCCATGTTGATGACAGGCAGGACACCGGGTCTGGGGCTGCTGGGCCATCAGGGTCTTTACCCCACTGACAATGGAAAGCAACTGGAAGGAGATGCTCTGATGAAGGGGGTTTCAGAAGACTGATGTCAGGGTGGCAGGAGGCTGGGCCGGAGGGGGACGACGAGTTGAGGGATGACAAGCCAAACCAGGATGCTGACGGGGAAATGAAAAGGAGGGAAGGGAAGACTCCAGGAGCGAGTGGGGGTGGGGGAGGGGGATGGCGCAGGTGATTCTGAAGATGAGAGGGGACTGCGGCCTCCTGTGGGCCTCTCCCGGCCCCCAGGCACACCTCAGGAAGCCTTCCCTCTCCAGGAGGAATCTTGGGGCAGCCCGTAACTGTGGCTGGGCTCTGCACAGCTTCTCAGCCATAGGTCTTCCCACCCTGGTTCCTCCCCAGAGGTCCTCCCAGCCCACTGAGAGCTCCCCAGAACCAACCTCCAGCTCCCTAGCCGTGCTCCTACTGCGGCAGCTCCAGCTGGGCCGGTTCCCTCCCCAGAGGGCTGGCTGCCCACACCTGGATGGGCTCTGGGGACTTCTGCACTTCTGGCGTAAGTGGGCGGAGGACAGGGAAGTGCTGCGGTGGGTGGAGAAACCTCTACTTTGGGAGATGCCTGGATTGGGGTGCTGGGAGGGTTCTGGGGAGAATCTAGCAGGTGGCTGCAAAGTCTGGTCCTGAGCTCCGGAAGGCAGTTGGTCACAGTGCCATGTGCATGCCCAGACTCAGCATGCTGCCCCCACCTGGCCCCTTCCTCTCACCCTGGTCCATCTTCCTGGACCCACCCCAGGGATGGGCCACCCAGAACCTTTGCCCTCCCCCAGAGTTCCCCTAGTTCTTCCTAATTTGGAAGGTTCTAGAAGGGGATGGAGTGCCAGGGATGGGGAGGTCATGGAAGAGGCTGAGGGTGCAAAGGAGGTGGGTGCAGCTCTCAAAGGGGGCGGGGAGGGGCTGGGCCAGCGGA
Organism: Tamias sibiricus; assembly: GCA_025594165.1. NCBI lineage: Eukaryota > Metazoa > Chordata > Mammalia > Rodentia > Sciuridae > Tamias > Tamias sibiricus. The sequence goes on along the minus strand of CM046660.1, from coordinate 18,603,055 downwards.
GATCCCTGCACTGTACATCCGTTCCCCCAAACATCCTTAGTGCTCATCCTGGTCCCCACGCCCTGGGGTGGGAAGTCACTCACCACGGAGCCTACTGCAGGCACGGAGCAGGGAGGACAGAGGAGTGGGGTGGAGAAGCGTGGAGGGAGAGTGCCCGGGGCTGTGACTGTGGCGGGCCTTAGCTGGGGGGAGTCATGGTACTGATGGCCACTTGGACGTATGCTCTTCTTGGGGACACGTGCCATCTCCATGTCTAACGACGCCTTGGTGGCTGCACTTCAGGGGTGTTCTGGCCTTACAGTCCAAATGCGTTAAAGAGTTACATTGTTCCCAGCAGAAATTTTAAAAAGAGAAGAAAAGATAAACAACAAAAAGGGTATACAGGGGCTGGGGTTGTGGCGCAGTGGTAGAGTGCTTGCCTAGCACGTGTGAGGCACTGGGTTCAAGCCTCAGCACCATAGAAAAAATAAATAAATAAAGGCATTGTGTCCATCTACAACTAAAAAAAATTCTTTGAAATTTTTTTTAAAAAGGGTATACAACCAGAGATATGAAAAATTGTGCTCTATATGTGTAACATGAATTGTGATGAATTCTGCTGTCATAACAAATCAGAATAAAAAATAAATAAAAACAACAACAATAAAAAGGGGACGCGGCAGGGGGTGGACTAGTGAAAGTAAAGATACTAGTTGTCAAAATGTTTCTAAATAATGCCCCTAGAAGGGATCTACACTCAGGGCCTCAGTTGCAGCTGAGAGGAGGCTGCAAAGTATCTCCACTGCTTCTGGCCTCTGGGGAATGGGCAGGACAACCAGACTGGATCAGGCCCTGCAGAAACGGGCGGCAAAGATGATCTCTGCTCGGGAGGGCAGGGGCTTGCCTCTATCTGGGTCCCTTTCACTGCTCTACAAAGAAACCTTTCTTCCTCCCAGGCTGGACTAAATAATAACAAGCAGGGACTTTTCTCGCCCCAATTTCTGAGCTGCTTCAAGTGTCACCTGGTTACCAATAAAATTCATACCTGGAATAGTGTCTTTGACCTTGGGCAAGTCTGCACGGTGCCTGGCCCTGCCTTTCTTAGGAGTCTGTAAAAAATAACTTGACTTGGAAATATGCTGGGGACTGAAGGCTCCCTGGCACCTGGCCGTGCATGCGTGTTGGATTTTTTTTTTTGGTACCAGGGATTGAACTCTGGAGCACTTGACCACTGGGCCGCATCACCAGCCCTTTTTTGTATTTTATTTAGAGACAGGGTCTCACTGAGTTGCTAAGTGCCCCGCCATTGCTGAGGCTGGCTTTGAACTCACGATCCTTCTGCCTCAGCCTCCCAAGGGCTGGGATTACAGGCGTGCAGCACTGCGCCTAGCTATATGTCGGATTTTTTAAAAAAAATATTTAATTAGTTGTTTATGGACCTTTATTTATTTATACATGGTGCTGAGAATTGAACCCAATGTCTCACACATGCTAGGCAAGTGCTCTACCTCTGAGCCACAACTCCAGCCTCACGTGTTGGATTTTTGTAGAGTAAATCATTTCTCCTTTTGGCCACTGTTAGACTGGGGAAATACATGAGTGCGTGAGGGCATGAGCCCCACTCCCTCTGGACACCTGGCCACCACAGCCCAGCATCGCCCTGCTTATTATACACAAGGACTGTGCCCTGGTGATGTTATAGTGCCTATCTGTCATTTGGGTCTTGGGTCCCCAGGGCCAATTTTTTTTTTTTTTTTAGGAATCAGTTTTTTTTTAAATACTTTTTAGTTGTCAATGGACCTTTATTTTATTTATATGCAGTGCTGAGAATCAACCCAGTGCTTCACACATGCTAGACAAGTGCTCTACCACTGAGCCACCACCCCAGCCCCGCAGGGCCATTTGCTTTGTCCTCCTCACAGTCTCTGTCCCTCTGAGCATGGGCTGGCCACCCCAGCTTTTGGCATTTTTGGTACTTTGCTTCCATAATCACTATTCCTCCCCTGGTCCACCAGCCTCTAGTCATACATCCTGAGTGACACCCCATCTTACAGCGTGGGGTGGTAGGAATAGCCCAGCTGGTTTAGGCTTTGGGGCTGGATTCCAAGCTAGGATCTAGCCCTCTCTAGCTGGGGGACCCAGACAGGGTATTTAAGAGGCCTGAACTTCTGTTTCCTGGTCTCTGAAACATGGATCATACAACCTCCTTGCAGGGTTACGTGAGGATTACCCTTTTTGCCTGCCAAGGGTCTGGCCCTCAGAGAGCACTCAATAGATGACAGCTCCTTGCCATGCCCCCTTTGCTGCTAAGATGGTAGCAGGAGTTGCTCCGCACGCCTCAGCTGTGCATGATGGGCTGGGACCTTTGCAAACAAGTACATTTAACTGCACAGCCCAGGGGAATCCGTGGAGATCACGGAGCTGCTGCCACTTGGGCTCGTGGGCTGGGAGCACCAGGCCTCGTGTTTTATCCTCCAAGAGCCCCTGGAGGGGGCACCTCGTTATGCTCATCTTACAAACAGGGAGTGGGACCCAGGGCAGAAGTTGGGTGTGAACATAGAAGCTATAAAGCTGGGGCCAGGGACAACCACGAAGGTAACCAAGAGTGACCATGGGGCTCACCCAATCCCCATGAGTACCCTCAGCTTGGGGAGGGACTAAAAGCAGAGCCTGCAGGTGGGGGTTGGGCAGCCCCCAGAGTGGGGTGGGTAGTGCTGGAGGGGCAGAGACGGGGAGACAGGAGGCCCGAGGGGTCTATTTCACTGGTGTGGGCACAAGTTCAGCCCATTTAGACTTGCTGACACACCTGCCCGCTCAGCCTGGGCCAGGGGCAGTAATGCTCAAAGGAAGGAGCAGAAGGCAGCTGCGGAGCTAGTGGAAGGTGACCCTCCAGCTTCTGAGACAGACACTCCAGCCTGCCCACCCTCCCAGAATTGCCCACTCCCCAGCGCCCTGTCCTTACTCCCTCCAACCCGCAGCCTGCTCCCGATCCCTCTTACTCCTCTCACCAGCTTGCTGTACTTCTGAACTCACTTCTTCTTTCTTCCCACTGGAGGCCCAGAGGGGTGCCTGCCTGGCCCGGAGACACACAGTGAGTCCATGGCCAGGATCTGTCTGTCTTTAAGCAACCTGGGACATCACAGCTGGGCTCCTGCCTCATCCTCAGGAATGAGTCAAGGCCTGCCTTTTCCTCCCCGAGAGGCAAGGTGGCACAGGTCCTTAAGATGACAGTGTCTATCTTTCCACTTATTGGCAAGACTGGCTCTGACAGACCCTTTGTAGTCTCTGGGGAACGCAAGATATCTCCAGCCTCCCAGAGCTGTGAAACTGAAATACAGAAATAAAGAGCGTTCCTCAGGGGCCCCTAATCTCTTGGCAAATCATGATCAAGGAGTCCTCTTTCTCTTGTCACACCTGCTGGCTCAGGTTTACAGCCAAGGGCGAACAAAGAGGGCAGCAGGGCAGGTGCAGACAGGGCCACAGTGGAGCCTGTTGAGTCCCACGGTCCCTGGGGGCTGGCTGGGAGGGGGGGACAGGCAGGCTTCTGGAAGGGTTGGCAGGAGTTCCACACATCAAGACTGGCCGGCCCGCCTATAGCTCAGAATGGCTCCTGGGCCAGGGACACCCAGGAGGGTGCTAGGAGGAAGAAGCAAAAGGAGAAAGGACTGGGCAAGAGCAGGGGTGGACACTGCGATGGCATCCCCCAAATCCCTCTGGGGCCAGGGGATGGAAGGCAGACATGCTGCAATGTTAGTCCCCTTGAGAGCAGAGCCCAACCCCTGGCTCTCCCACCCCCATTCCCGGCAAGCTGCTCCCCCCCACCCAGGATTCCCAACCCAGCATCTGGGGCTCCTGATTTTGGATTAGACATTCTGCTCTTAGCACGTGCTGGTAACAAACATGTCAGGCTAGGACACCCATGCTTAGTGCTGAGTAACTCCCAGGCTTGATGACAGTCATTCGTCACCCTCACTAACAGGGGCTACCTGATCTTAGGCAGCTGCTTGTGACAAATGTGGCTGGGCACACCCACCCAAAACCTGGGGCAGAAGTGTCCATGGGCTGGAGGAGAGAGGAAGACAGCTGAGCAAGTTCCCATCTGTCCTGCCATCCCTAGTGGCCAGCCACTGATTTCAGAATATCTAGGGACAATGACAATGGTTTAACCCTCAGCTTTGGTGAAAAGTGTCTTGGGGTTCGAATCCTGGCTCTGCCACTTTCTGCAGGTAAACTGACCTCTCTGAGCTGCTAAGGCCCAATCTGTGTGAAGGTGAAAAAAAGAACAGTTTTTTTTTTCCCTATACTTTTATTTTATTTATTTATTTTTATGTGGTGCTGAGGATTGAACCCAGGGCCTTGCACGTGCTAGGTAAGCTCTCTACTGCTGAGCCACAACCCCAGCCCCAAAAGAGCAGTTTTATAGTTCCCATGTGGATCAAGAGAGGTCTGGCTGGAAAGCCCCCTTCACAGGGCCATTAGTGCCCAGGAGGGGACGTTTAATACTAAGATGCTACACAGGCAAGGCACAGGCTGTGCTGAACAAATTTGTTTAAAGGGGAGAGTAATTTCTGGGCTGGTGATTCTGACGAATCAGGGTAGCTGCTCCCTCCATCGCTTTTCTTGGAAAGACCCTCAGGGCATCTTTGGAATTCTGAGGCCCCTTGCATCTCAGTGGAGGAAGGGAGGGGACCTGCGGCACACTCGAAAGAGCACTCAGTCCCCTCATGCACCCGGGTCAGGACCCTGCGACACAGACACGTACCTTTGGAGGAGCTGGAAACTGCCAGTTGATGGTGCACAGATTCTGTGAGGACTCTAGCAGATGGCAGGGGTGGGTGTTCCCGGCTGGGCTGACAGAGCCTCCTCTGACTGGAAATGCCCTCCGGTTCCAGGGAATCCCATCCAGATGTTCTCACCCCCAGGCTTGCTGAGCAGGAAGAGTGGGGAGCACAGAAGCCAGGGCTGGAAAGCTAAGGCAGCCGTACACGTTGTCGTCAAAGATAGCAGCCACTCTTATGGCCGTCCAAAGCCCCGAGAGCCCTCAAGTGCCCACCATCACCACCAGCCCCCCAGGGCTCTACTACTGGACAGTCATTCCTTTGGATAAACCACTGCCATCTCCGGGAGCTCTCTTTCAGACTTTAATCTCCCTGGGAGAAAAATCCATAAAACGTTTGCCATCAAACTATGGCCAAGCACATCACTCACTGGGATCTCAGGTCCACCAGATCTACTGTCTGCGACTCTGCACTGTAACAAGATGCCCAGGTGAACCTGTATGAACCGTAAGTCACAGAGGTGCTGCTCTAAACTATGCTTCTCCACTACCTTTCTAGAGCACCGCTCTGCCTTCAGGCAGAACACTTGTTTTCTTCACTCTATCTGGTGCCCCAGAGTTCCTGAACCATCTTATTCAGTGCCTTTCTTATTTGTTTTTGTTTATTTGTTTGCAGTACTGGGGATTGCACCCAGAGATGCTCTGCCACTGAGCTACATCCCCAGTCTATTTTCTTTTCTTTTTTGAGACACAGCCTCGCTAAGATGCTGAGGCTGGCCTTGAACTTGTGATCCTCCTGCCTCAGCCTCCTTAGTCACTAGGATCACAAGTATGCGCCACTGTGTTTGGCTCATTAAATGCTTTTTGAATAAAATGAATTAACACAACAGTGAGGGGCCATGTGCTGCACACAGGTGACTGTTACAACCCCAGGGGGAAGGCACTCTTATCATTCCTGTCTCCACACGAGCAATCAAAGGCCCGAGAGATCAAGAAGTGAACCTCTGCACGCCAGAGCGGGGCTGTCATGGCGTTCCTGCCTATTACTCCACAGCGCCTGCTCCTCAGGACACTCAGCTGCTCTGATTTTTTAGCAAACTCTTCTTTCTTTGAAAAGCAGCCGCTGCTGCCCAGATGTCTCTGGCGAACCTTCCATTCACAGTGATGGCGAGTAGAGTGTGACAAGAAGGCAGCGACTTCAAGGAATTCTCTCTGAACCCCATTCCTCACCTGGGATGTCCCAAGTCCCCGGAGTCACTTTCAGGAGCAGCTTCTATTCAAATCCAAGGACTTCTGCAGGACACTTGGGTCTACAGTAGAAACCCCCCACGCCCCTGCTCCAGTCCTTTTCCACCTTGCCCTTCTCCCCAGCACCGAGCATGGCCTGTAAGTCTCCCCACTGGGTTGTGCTCTCCATGAGGGAGGGCATTGTTAGTTCCTGGCCCTGTGCCCAGCGCCTGGCACAAGGAGGTAAATGCTCAGTACAGCCTGAAGGAGCAAGCCTCGCATCACACCTGAAATAGCACTTTTCTAAGTCAGTGCCCTTCAGAGTGACCCTGAGACAGATGTGTCTCCAGGAATTTGTTAATAAAAGTCAAGAGTCCACATCTGCTAGAGGTTCCCTTTAGATAACTCGCATTGGATATTTTTCTTCACCCATCCAGTAGGTTCTGAGCACTCCTATGTGCCAGGCAGAGAATTAGGCTCTGGGCAAATATCTGAGACCAAGTCATGCACCCCCCGCCCCACTTCAAAATTGTATTTGAGTCAGGGAGAGGGACATTAAATAATTCCGTCACATTAATATTGAGACCATATTATACATATACCAGAGATGATCAGGGCTCCCATGGAAGGGGAACAGGTTTGAGGACTGTCCCCTGATCAAGTAACTCAAACCTATTTGCATTCTCCTGGGTCTTCCTGGGCTGGGCAGCAGTTGCCATAACCTGGGAGGTGCATGCCCCAGGGGTGGGCTTAGCAGGGGGCACTGTCTGTCAGTTGTGGGGAGAAAGGGCTGGACAGAGCTGGGCTTCTCCAGAGAAGGCTGGGCCTGTGGGCAGAGGCTCTGCCTCCCAGCATTAAGAGGTCTCCAGAGGCACCTGTAGAGAACTCACCTCGGAGCCTGCTTCTCCAGCTGTCAAACAAGATAACAAGATCCACTTCCCTGCAGGCTTGGAGAGTACTGAATGGACAGAGAGGGGCAAAGGGCAAGTTCGGTGCTTGGCTCGCAGGACTGACCTATGTGAGTCTCTAAATGGGGGGCTGCAGACTCCTGGGGCTGGTGCAATGGAAGGCTAACAAGAGGGGACACTGAAGGGAGGGACTGCTCATCTGGAGAGCAGATGACTCATGTGCCTGGGTTTCTTAGCCTCTAAGATGAGTCACTGGTTATTTGTTTTCACATAAAGAGCAGAACAAGGAGAAGTGGACTTTAACTAAGGCATAAAGATTTGCAGTCAGATAAGGGGAAGAACTTCTTACATCTCAGAGAAAATAAATGCTTGGATAAGCCAGTGAGGGGAAGAAGAATCCCTTGGAAACAGAACTTTAAAGCTGGAAGGGACCGGCCATCCTTCACCCCATTTTGGATTGGAGGAATGGGACTCGACAGGGAGAATGGCCAACCTCTGGTCTGCAGGTGGTTAGTTGCAGAGTTGGAGCTAGAACTCGCGGTTTCTGACTCAGGATCCAGAGCTTTCCCCACCTGTGCCTGCTCCCCTCCCCCATTCTGATCTTCCAGGAAAGAACATCTAACATCAACTAAGACCATCTGACCTCAGGTGCCATGTACGATCCTCAGCCTCTCCAGAGAGTGTCAGGATTAATCCCAAAGCAGTCCCATGAGGCAGGCCTGTGCAGGAGCCCTGTTTGGGGAGATAGCTAAGATTGCGGTTGACTATGGGCCATAGACATTTTTGGGCATTTCCGCCTTCCGTAGTCTCACGGGACTTGGCCTGGGATCTCACGGGACTTGGTCGAGGATCTCGAGAGATTTGAACGGTGACTCAGCAGATCTAGCTAGCGCCATTGCTGCTCGGGCGCATGGGAAGAGACCAGAGAGAGAAAAGACAGGGTTATCACTATTGTATAGATATATTGTAGTTTCTTGTAAGAGTAGGTGCCTTGGTTTCTTGTGAGAGTGTGTATGTGGTGTTAGAAATTACAAGAGACAGAGACAGAAAGATTAAAGAATATTTTCGTCTCCATCCTGTCTCTGGACTCCTTCCCGCGGCGCTGCCGTTCCAGGCTGCAATCCCTTTCCGGCGACAACAGGCCTGGCCTCAGGTAAGGACACTGAGGCACAGAGAAGCTAAGCAACAATTACTCAGCTCGTGAGGGAGGACCTGCGCGCTGGCCTTCTGAGCTAACTGCTGGCACTGTGGCCTCTCTCTGGCTTCCATTCTGCAGGGGACAAATCAGAGCAGTGACCTCTATGGTTCCACTTGACCACACCAAAAGACCCTGACTCCTTGCAAAGTGATAGCCACTTCCCTTTGCAGAGCCTTGCACATTCTCTCCCACCCTAGAATAGGATGTCCCTGGGGGACAGTTTCTTGGGGATGCCACCTTTGCAGTCACACAGACCCATAGGCTTTGAAGGAGCCCGATCTTGGCTTAATGCATCCTAAGACTTTCTGAATAAGTGCCCAGAATCTTTATTTTGCTTTGGGCTCTGAAAATTGTGTAGACCATCCTGACTTTGGACCAAGGTCCTGGACCCTCACCTGCAGGGAGTGAGGATGGTGCTAATGCACTGGCACAGTGGCTGCCCAAGGTCTTCTAAGGCAGCAGGAAACTCAGATCCTTCCCTGGGTGACAGCAATTCCACTCCCTTCTTCCCGCTCTGCTTTCCCCAGAGAGAGTGTGGGGTCATCTTCAGGCAGGGGAGGCCCCCCACCCCCACCACTCCTTTTTGAAGGCTGTGGATGGAGCCAGTGGGGCCAGGCAGAGGGATGCTCCCTCTGGGCCCAGAGGTGACCACTTACCCTTAGGCTCTCTCACAGCCTCTGGTGTCTTACCAACTCTCTGGGCTTGCAGCCAGGGACAGCCCATCTGGCTGAACTAGAATAAGAAAAGGCACAATTTAGCTATAGAACGATGTTAACGTCTGTCAACACTGGGAGAGACACCAGGTGGAACGCTACATGGCAGATAAAAGGAATGACCTAATTAGGTCTCAAACATGCAACCTTGAGTTTAAAAGAAGCATTTTGCTGCGTGATATGTAACCGTGACACTCTTAGTCTAAAATAAGCCATGCATATATTCAGACTCACACAATATTATATATTTTCTAAGGGCACATTTTATTAATATGTAAAAACAATTTTTTCCTAATGTGAAAGGATCACGTCAAATTCTTATAACGCTTGTTACCTCTGAAAGTAAGGTGGGGTGTCAGGGGAAGATGATCTGTGACCATCTAACAACTTAAAGAGAGAATCACTTGGGTGGTTTTATTTTAAGCACAGATATATCTGCACAGGGGCAGGAAAGGGTGCCAGTCCTTCCTTTCTGAGGTTCTAGTAGTGTCCACTGCAGGTGACAGCACTGCCACCTCCCTCACCTGAGGTAATGCCGCATAGTAATGCCCATTGTGACAGAGTCAGAAAGGTTGGGACTTGCCCACAGATACCAGGCCAGGAGGCAGAAAACTGGGGCTCTTTTATCCCGCAATTGGAGTCAGATACACTGGGCATGGACTGGCCAGGATCCCAGCACTAGCTAGTTCCCATGCCATTCAACGTTTGCGGAACTCAGGGTGCTCTCTATGCCGAGATGGCGTCTCCTAGACTCATTCTGAGCCTCCAGGCAGACGTGGTTGTGCGCTAACCTTTTCCTGAACTGCAAAGCTGATTGGTGGCTCCTCTACTTGCCATGTGGTGTTGGGACACAGACCCAAATGGCAGGACCCAAGCACAGAGACTTCGTTTCTGGTGACTCCAGTCCCAGCTCTCCGCCTACTAAACCTTCAGTTTCCCTCACAAGCTGAATCCTAATTGGTTCCCTCTCTCTGGCTCCTCCTCCTTCCTCTTCTTGGCTATTGATTGGCTTCCCCTCTCTGGTTCCTCCCATCTGCCTGGGCCCACCTCCCTATCTTCCCCTAGAGGCTGCCCCAGGTCTGGACTTAACCGACTTTTATTTTACATCAATGGATTTAAAAGTCACAGTGGCTGCCCATAAGCGGTCCTGAGCCTACTAGACAGCCAGATGCCAGGACCCCAAGTCCAGAGATGCTGATTAAGACTGTGGTAGAGCCCAGGAATCTAGTTTTTAAAACCAAATCACAGGTAATGCTGATATTCATTGAAATTTGGGAAACGACCCCGTGTAGTTCAAACCTTTGAGTAAAAAAAAAAAAAAAAAAAAAAAAAAAAAAAGGGTGAACCAAAACCCCAAAATACTAAGTTTCTTATCCAAGATCAGTTAATAAACAGAAAGCAAATATCGGGAGGCTACTGGTCCTACAGTATTGAAACAGACCCCTTTTACAATTAAGAAGCTCCAAATTGTTTTAAACTTCTGAACTTGCCCAGGCTGAGGACAGATATGCCAAGGAAATGAAGACTGACATTCTCTGGCTAGGGTCAGCCTAGCTAAATCCACATATGTGTATTACCTGGCTTTTGTTTTTATAAACTGTAACCGTGTCTGCAGGACCAGTGAAGAAGCAATCTAGCTGCTTCTCCCCCGTTTGATCAAACTGCATAAAATTCATTTTTCTTTTTTCCATTGTTTGCTTATTTCTTAGGCAGGCAGGTGACAGAACTCAGCCAGCCAGCATCCAGGGAAGTTCCCTGTCCTGTTTGTAACAGTGTCCCTCCCCACCCTGGGTGCATACACACACACCAAATACACAGACACAGGTGCGCGCAAACACACACACACACACACACACACCCCCACACCTCACATCCCCACTCCTGATCTAACTCTCCAGGTTTTTGCCCTGGACCGGGCTAAAAACTGGTCCCTACTTCCAGGTTGTAGGACCCAAAGTCCAGTTCAGAGTGTGGAGTGGGAAAGGATGGTGACCAGGGCCTGGCATCCTTCTGCTACCCCACTGGAGCCCAGGTCACACATCAAACAGTGGTGAAATCTGAGCTGCCCCTCCCTGTCCCCAGCTGTCCCAGGAGGCCCCAGGGGACTGGCCCCTCAGCCACCCTCCCTAAGATTCAGGTGTCACACAGTTGAGCCCTGAGCCAGGTTTCTGGTTCCCAGGCCACCCTCCCCTCCCTTGGGCCTGATCCCAGGAGCTCACCGATGGCTCTGTGGATAATGACTGTAAAGTTCCAGAGGGCAGAGGAAGGTGATGTGGAGTCTGGGCCTCCTCCTGGGCCCTGGGTAACCCTCTCCCTACAAACCCTAAGCAAATGGGCCAGGCCCTCCAGTACCCAGGGCATCCAGTACCCAGGGTGCCCTCCCTCCTTGAATCTTGTCCAGATTTTCCTCCACACAGTTATTGTCACCCTTTCTTAAAAACAGTAGGCCTGCAGTCACAAAACAGACACTGTAATTAGAAAATAGGCAAAAGATACAAGAAACATTTCACTGTAGACACACAGATGGCAAATGAGCATGTGAGAAGATGCTCAACCTAGGCCATCAAGGAAGGAAAATTAACAATCACAGTGAAGTGTCACTACACACCTATCCAAATAGCTAAAGTAAAAAAATAGTGATAACACCACGCCTGCAAGGGTGTGGAGAAACTGACTCACTCATACGTTGTTGGTAGGAATGTAAAATGGTACCACCATGGCAGAAAACATTTTGGCAATTTCTTTAAAAACAAAAACAAAAGCTAAACTAAACATTCAACTACTACACAGCCTAACAATTGTACTTCTAGGCATTTAGCCCAGAGAAATGAAGACTACGTTCACACAGAAACCTGTGTCCAGATGGCTTACCCCCAAACGGGAAGCCACTTGGTTGTCCTCCAATGGGGGTGGGGAGAAGATGATCAAATAAACTGTAATATGTCTTATCAGAAAGTGTCACTCAGCAACAAGAAGGAAAGCACTACTGATACCACCTGGGTGGATCCCCAGAGAATTACACTGAGTGAAAAAAAAGTCAGTTTCTGAACATTACATACATATGATTCCATTTATAGAGCATTCTTTTTGTGTGTGTGCTTTTATTAGAGCATTATAATTGTGTGTAATAATGGGGTTCATTTTGACATAATCATACATGCATGGAATTGAAGTTACTCCATTTCAGTCCCTGGTACCCTCTATGTGGCATTCTTGAACTGACAAAATTAAAGAAAAGGAAGAGAGATTAGTTTTTGCCATCTATTGAGGAGGGGCGGGGTGGTGGTGGTGGTGGTGAGGGAAGTGGGCTTGGCTATGAAAAGGCAACCTGAATATCCTTATGGTATAGACCGAGGAGTGGGATAGCTGGGACAAATGGTGGTTCCATTCCAAGTTTTCCAAGGAATCTCCATACTGCTTTCCAGATTGGCTGCACCAATTTGCAGTCCTACCAGCAATGTATGAGTGTGCCCTTTTCCCTACATCCTGGCCAGCATTTATTGTTGTTTGTGTTTTTGATAGCTGCCATTCTGACTGGCGTGAGATGAAATCTTACAGTAGTTTTGATTTGCATTTCTCTAATTGCTAGAGACATTGAACATTTTTTCATATATTTGTTGATTGATTGTATATCATCTTCTGAGAAGTGTCTGTTCAGTTCCTTAGCCCATTTATAAAACAGCTTACTATAGGGACACAGCCACATCAATGTTTATAGCAGCACAATTCACAGTAGCTGGATTGTGGAAACAACCCCAATGCCCATCAGTAGATGAATGGATAGGGAAAATTTGGTATATATACACAACAGAACACTACTCAGCACTAAAAGAGAATAAAATCATGGCATTCACAGGTAAATGGATGGAGTTGGAGAAAATAATGCTAAGTGAAGTTAGCCAATCCCCAAAACCAAAGGTTGAATGATTCCATTGCTATGATGATACTGACTTATAATGGCAAGGGGGGGGATGAGAGGAATGAAGGAATGTTACATAGAACAAAAGGGGGAGGGGGAGAGAGGGGGCAAGGGGATAGGAATAATAACAGAATGAATTAGACATCAATACCCTACATACATGTATAAAAGCACAAATGGTATGAAAATACTTTATGTAAAACCAGTGACTTGAAAAAATGTGCTCTTTATATGTAATATGAAATGAATTGCACTCTGCAAGCATGTATAACAACTTAGAATAAAAATATAAAAATATATATCCTTATGGTGATGGAAATGTTCCCTGTCTTGACTTATCAGTGTCAATATCCTAATGGTGAGATGCAAGGATGGTTTTGCAAGATGCTATCATGGGAAACTAAGTAAAAAGCACGTAGGATCTTTCTATTATTTCTTAGAACTGCATGTGAGTCTACAATGATCTCAAACAAGGTTAAATAAATTAATCAAAACTTTGGCAAAGAAGGGGTTACAAAAGAAAAGGGAAACAGCTGCTGCATCTCCAAGATAAAGTAAGAGTGGCCAAGGCTTCTATACAGTGACCTGGGGCTCACCCAGAACAGACTGTGGCCTCAGGAGGATTGCCAGCCTCCTCACTTGCATCCTCCTTTCTCCCTCAGGCAAGGCCTCTGAGGCCTCTCCCTCCTTTCCGCAGCCTAAGTGGGAAAAAAGCTGAAAAGACACTGGTACTAAATCACAGATAATTGTTCACACAGTGCCTGCTCGCTAAGGGATGTGCATTTTAATGGAGGCAAGTCCTGCTAAGCTAAAAAGTGACTCTCCAATAGCAGAATTGCTTACACAGCAGGCAGAGGAGGGAGATATTTAATTTGGTTGAAAAAGGAAAAGAGCCTCCTTGAACTCTGAAGGCCTATCATGCTTGCAGGCTGGGCTGATTCCCAGAATCCTTCACCTCCCTCTCTCTCTCTCTCTCTCTCTCTCTCTCTCTCTCTCTCTTTTTCTATGCAAAGAACTACCTATTCCCGTTCTGGCTAGATAATCTGAACGGGAGCTGCCATCTTGAGACAGTGGCCAGGCTGAAAATGGTAAAGTCACTCAAGCTCCCTGGACTTCAGTTTCCCTATCTTCCATGTGAATTTGGGAATAGCAGCTGCCTCCTAGGGCAGTTGAAAGAAAGGTATTTGGTGTTAGATATGGAAAATGAAAAGCCCCAAGATAGTGCGGCCTGGGGAAAAGGGAGTGAAAAAGAAAGCCATACATTGATAGCTTTCATCTCTTTCAAGGTGCTGGCCACAGACCCCAACCCCAAAACCCAAATTCCTGAGTTCCTAAACTGACACACTCACTAAATCGTCTCTCAGTAAAACCTGTATAAGCCCAAACTCCTCCTTTGGCCAGTGACTCATTATCCACCAGGAAAGTGGGTCCCTCAGAGGCCCGTCACCTCATTCCTGCATGAAACTTTGTTCCTGAATAAAAGGCTGAGATGATCCCCGAAGTTTGCATTCAGCCTGGTCCTTTGGGAGCAGCCTCTGCTCATCAGCAAAGAGGAGCCCCGGGCCTGACATCTCCTTTGGCCATATCAGCCCTGACGTCCCTAATCCCGCAGGCTCTGACCTTCTCCCTCCTCCCAAGTTGAGCCCTGCCCAGGCCATTCTTGACTAAACTTTTCCAAATGTCACTCCTTGTTTTTCTCTTTCTTATGCATTGTGTCTTTATCTAGGTGACATTTTTCTGTCCTTCCACAGGGACTGTTATGAGAACAGGAGTGAAAATAAAAACAGGGCCTCTGGTCAGGCTCCTCCCAAGAGCAAGAGAATTTTTTTGGCCTAGAGGCAGCCAGAGAGAGTCCCCAGGGAGTGGGGAGGAGTAAGGGATTGAGTTGAGGGAATCCCTCAGGAAGGCAGTACTAGGGCTAGGCTAAAGGGCAGGTCACCCTCTCTAGGGAAAACTCCACTGTCAGAATCTCAAGGATGATGAATACATGAAATCCAGCTCTGGAATTCTTGATAAACCTTCCTTGTAGGAACTTGATAAAAGTACCATCTAGTACTTTCTGTCCACATGTGACTGAAGCTGGCTTAGTCTCTCTCTCTCTCTCTTTTTGGTACTGGGGATAGAACACAGGGGCACTCAACCACTGAGCCACATCCCTAGCCCTTTTTTTTTTTTTTTGGTACCGGGTATTGAACTCAGCGGCACTAGACCACTGGGCCACATCCCCAGCCCTTTTTTGTATTTTATTAGAGACAGGGTCTCGCTGAGTTGCTAAGTGCCTCGCCATTGCTGAGGCTGGCTTTGAACTCGCGATCCTCCTGACTCAGCCTCCCAAAGTGCTGGGATTACAGGCGTGCGCCACCGCGCCCGGCTTCCCTAGCCCTTTTTATTGTTTGTTTTGAGATAGGGTCTCACTAAGTTGCTTAGGGCTTTGTATTAGGATATGCCAGCTGCTGTAACAAAGAGCCACCCAAGTTCCAATGGCTTAACACAGTAAAAGTTCAGTCTTTGCTTGTGTCATCAAAGTGCAGGGAGAAGGAATCTGTTTCATATGCTCAAGGACCCAGCTGTCTTTTATCATGAGGTGCAGTCACCCTTTCAGAGTCCATTTTGAGGGACTTCCGGTTGGCAGATGAGAAATTGCATGGAGAAAGTACACCACTCTCCAGTGCCTCAGCCTGGGGTGACACACGTCACCTCCACTCACATTAGCAAGAACCAGTCATCTGTCCCCACCTCCATCATCATCCCATCCCAGCAAGGAGACCAAGAAATGCAGTGCATTGGTGAGCCTGAGACAAAAAGGAGAACAGGGATCTTGGTGAAGCCCAGTAAGTAGCCTCTGCCACAGGCCAGGGAGGCCTTGGTGAGGCACTTGGGTCGTATTCTACAAAAGCTATCGGAAAGTTGAGAACAGAGGAATGAAATGATCTACTTTGTCTTTTTTAAAGTCTCCTCTGGCTGCTGGGGAGGAGAGGCTGGGAGTGGTGGTTAGAGAAAAAAATCACCCAAAGTGACTCTGCACAACTCTGATGTGAACCAAAAGTCCAGGCAGGTGGCTAAGAGGCCTGGCAGAGAAAGCATCCCTGTCTATTCCTTGAATCTTTAAAATACTCTTTCAACACAGATGGAAACTTGGACCTCTGTTGTATGGCTTACGTCACTGACTCATGCCCTTGCCACCCTTCTCCTGTTTCTAACAGTCGTAAAGCCTATTTTCCCCTTGGAAGAGTTGAGAGGGCAAAAGCATTTTTGGGGGTCCCCCTGCTACTCTGCTGCAGGGGAGTGGGGCAGGAAGAGCCCGGCCAGCCCAGCCTGACAGCGAGGACCATTTCCCTGGCCTTTTCCATCCCTGCCTGAATTCCTCTCCTGAGCTGTGGCCTCAGGCTTGGTCCTTGGGAACCTCTTTGGCAGCTACTTCCCTTCTAATACCGAGATGTGTGTAAAGCACCTGGTGAGTAGACAGCAAGCCCACCCAGTGCCCTGCCAAGCAGGTGCAGCAGTGTCCCCCGATGCAGAAAGGCCTGAGGGTACTTCATGCCAATCATACCCACTCTTACCCTCGGAAGACTCTGAAGGCCTCATTCCTGTCCCCACTGGGTGCCCAGGATGACAGTGCCATGGAGCTGAGGCCCTTTCAGAAAATCAGAGCAGGTCAGAGCTGAAAAGACCTCAGAGATGCTCCATCTAATGCTCTTGATTAATAGAATGGGAAATCTAAGGAAAAGGAAGTGACTTCCAGACACACCTTTTTCTTCTGGTGCCAGGGATTGAACCCAGGGACGCTTAATCATTGAGCCACATCCCCAGCCCTTTTTAAAATATTTTATTTAAAGACAGGGTCTTGCTGAGTTGCTTAGGTCCTCACTGAGTTACTGAGGCTGGCTTTGAACTTGCAATCCTCTTGCCTCAGTGTAGTCGCCTGAAGCGATGGCCGCTTGGAGCAAAGAAGCCGCGGGAAGAAGTTTTGAGACGAACTGGAAACAAACAGCTCTTTATTCTGGCAACTTTTCTCCCTGGCTCTAACTACACCCCGACACGCCGTCCACGCTCCTCTAACCTCCAAAATGGCGCAGACCTCCTCCGCAATCTCGCTCAAGTCCCTCGAGATCTCCGGCCAAGTCTCGCAAGATCCCGGGCCAAGTACGGAAGGCGCCAATGCCCAAACATGTCCAAAGCCAAAGCCCGTAGTCCACCGCAATTTAAGCCATCTCCCCAAACAGGGCTCCTGCATTTCCCCCCTTTTGTTTTAAAAGAGGTAATGCTCTAGGACGTCTATGTGCAACCAACATTCTTACCCGTCATCGGATAATCAAGGCTGTGCCCTTGACTCCTGTCTTAGGTTGATATGTCGGCCACATGAGACTGTCCCGTGCGACTGTGCCTGTCTTAGGTTGTCCCCCTCTGGGGATCTTACCCGTCATTGGCTAACCAGCCATCCAATGGAGCCCTTTAGGATCGACTGTGTATGATGACTAACAGCCGTCCAATTGTGAGGAGATGTTGCGGCTTTAAGGCAACAAGCCTTTTGGTGACGAGCCAAATTGTATAGCATATCAAATTGTTTAAACAAATTATTTGCCCTAAGTTTCATCAAGTAACACACTGAATTGTCTGGACAAATGTCCGCAAGTCATTGTCCCGTAAAGTCCCAAACAATGAAAGATCAAAATGTCCATTTGTTATAACACGTTGATGTAGGAGGTCCCATGCATGTAGAGCAGAGGCCACACTGTTGGTGAGGTTGTTTGATGCTTGAGCAGCAGGGATGCTTGTGGTGACCGCGTTCCCTGCAGCTATAGCAGCAACCGTCTTTTTTATATCTAGATAATGCCACCGGCAAATCTTCAGGGCCCGCTACCTAGAAACTCAAGCATCAATTATTAAAGGAAAGGCAGTGTTATTTCAGCACTGAGTGAAGAGTCGAGTTGTCAAACTAAAAAACAGAATTATTAGATTAGAAAATTAAAGTTGATTTCTGCTCATACACATTGTTGTTTGAGCTCACACAAACATAAGTTGTCAAAATATCATATTGAGAACAAAAGAAAGAAAGACTGAGGGTATTTACTGTATTAAAGATAGATTAAAGAAAAGCTAAAGGCACTTTGGAGAAATAATTTGTCAGCTGGAACCCTCAAGTCTCTGTATACACAGCAATTTTTTACCTGTTGAGATAATTGAAATTAATCAGCTATTAAACAAATGAAGTTAATAACAAATGAACAATCTTATGTCAAAACACCAAAATATTAGGTTATATAGCACTAGTCATATTGTTTGCTAAAGAGAAGTCCCAGGGATACCTATAATCAAAATTGAAAGTACCTTCATTTATAAAATTATTTACCTAAATTGAATACTCTCAACCTAAAATGAATTAAAGTTATTTGGATCCATATATATATATATATATATTCTTTTTCATAAGCGCTTTGTTCTTTGTGACGTCACACTGGACAGACGAACAAACATACAAACATATATTTGTGACGTCACATTAACATGAAATGTAGACAAATGTACAGACATAAAGACATGTATAAAAAGAAAAAAAAATACAATTGTGTGCACACTAAAGAGAGATCTCCTCATCCCGGCCGGGAGGAATGACTCTTGAGTTGTGAAACATTTTGAAGGATACTTTTGAGGGAGTCATTCTATATCTTCATCTTGGTCTTCTTGATTTTGTACCTTTTTTATTAATCTTGATTCCTCAACAACTACATCTTGATCATTTTGATGTGGTACCTGCTTTATTAATCTAGATGGTATCCATATTGGAGAGGATTCGTGTTTTGGAAAAACACAAACAGATCCTCTCCCCCAAATTAATACTGGATCTGGACCCTTCCATGTACCTGAAAGAACATCCTTCCAGTAAACCAAGGGTTTATGTTGTTGGTGTGGATTCCAATGTCTGTCTCCAGCAGAATAACCATTAGAGTCTAAAGTTAAAAAATTTAAGGTAAACAGGGCAACTGCCAATCTGTCTTTAGGACTTTTCCAATTTCCTTCTTTTTGTTTTAATAACATAATTTTCAGTGTGCGGTTTGCTCTTTCAATAATGCCCTGACCCTGAGGATTGTATGGGATGCCTGTTTTATGGGATATGTTGAATTTTGCGCAAAACTGTTTGAAAGATGAGGACGTATATGCGGGGCCATTATCTGTTTTAAGCATTTTGGGGATGCCCAATGCAGCAAAAGCTTGTAAACAATGAGATGTGACATCTTTAACTTTTTCTCCAGAATGTAAGGAAGCAAAAATCATGCCTGAACATGTATCTATGGTCACATGAATAAATCGCAATTTTCCAAAGCTTGGCTCATGAGTAACATCCATCTGCCACAAATGATTGGGCATTAATCCTCTAGGGTTAACACCAAAATGAGGATTGGGCAAATGTGTCATACAAGATTTACAATCTTTTACAATTGTTCTGGCTTGCTCTTTTGTGATTTTAAACCTACGTTGCAAGGTGGTGCTGTTGACGTGAAACTGGGAATGAAATAAAGTAGCTTGTTGTAGTGCTGAAAGTATAAATATTGTTTTTGTAAGTTCATCAGCCTTTTGATTACCTTCATGGAGGGGGCCAGGCAAATTAGTATGTGCTCTAATATGGCCTACGAATAGAGGTTCTTTTCTTGCCCACAAAAGTTTTTGTATTTGATAAAACAATTTAAAGGCTGGAGTATGAGGTGCTATTGGTCCTGCTAACTCTAATTTTGGGACGGCTTGTACAATATAGTGGCTATCTGAAAAAATGTTTATGGGCTGGTCTCTAAAATTTTCCAGAGCTCTTACCACAGCTTCCAATTCCACTAGTTGAGCTGATTTGTGTGCAGTTATGTAAGTCATATTTTCTTTTGTAGTGACTATTGCAGCAGTACCATTTGAGGACCCATCTGTAAATACATTAAATGCCTTAGGAATAGGTTGATTTTTTATTACCTGTGGAAATATAATAGGATGATTAATACAAAAAGATAATATAGGAGACTTAGGAAGGTGATTATCAAAATTTGCAGAGGTAGAGCATCTAGCTATAGCCCAGTCATTATCGTTGAAGCATAAATATTCAATCTGTGACGATGAATAGGGAGTAATAATAGTAGCAGGGTGAATGCCAAATGTTTTAGTAGAAGTTTTAAGTCCTTGAAGAATAAGTTTAGCCACCATGGAGGTATAAGACTCAATTATGCTTTTAGGAGAGACAGGCAAATGTATCCATAATAAAGGCCCTTGTTGCCAAAATACTCCTGTGGGTGTATATTGTGAAGAAATAATAATCAACATCAGCGGTTGAGTTAAATCAAATCTGTCACAATGAGCTCCTTCAATGGCTTTTTCTACTAACTTTAAAGCTTTCCTAGCATCTGGAGTCAGTGTTCGCGGTGAGGATGGATCAGGTTCCCCTCGAAGGATATCAAATAAAGGTTTTAATTGGCCAGTAGTGAGGTTTAGTGTAGGGCGAAGCCAATTAATGTCACCCAGCAGTTTTTGGAAATCATTGAGGGTGGTTAAATGTTCTTTATTTATTAAAATTTTTGGGGGTCTAACAAAAGTATCCATGATTTTAAATCCTAAATATAATATGGGAGATCTAGTTTGAACTTTTTCTTCTGCTATATATAATCCGTATTTTTTTAAATTTTCTACCATGTCACTGAATATATTAAATAAGATTTTTTGATTAGGGTGGGCCAGTAAAATATCATCCATGTAATGTAGACACATGAGGTTTGGATAGTTATTTTTAATGGGTTGGATAGCCTTGTCCACATATATTTGGCATATGGTGGGGCTATTAGCCATTCCCTGTGGTAAAACCTTCCATTGATATCTCTGATCAGGGCCATTATTGTTAATAGAAGGAACTGAAAAAGCAAACCTGGGGGCATCCAGAGGATGTAGGGGAATAGAAAAGAAGCAATCCTTTATATCAAGACTAATAACATGGAAACTTTTTGGAATAGCTACAGGATTCGGAAGTCCAGGTTGAGTAGGGCCCATGACTTGCATGGTTTTATTAATTTGTCTAAGATCATGTAATAATCGCCATTTTCCTGATTTTTTCTTGATCACAAATATGGGGGAATTCCAGGGAGAGGTGGAAGGTTCTATATGTCCTGCTTCTAATTGTTCCTGAACTAGTAGGTGGGCCGCTTGTAATTTCTCTTTAGATAGGGGCCACTGAGGGACCCACACTGGCTTATCAGAAAGCCATGGTATTTTTAAAATTATTTTCTCAGTGGCCCCGAAGAAAAATGTCTTTTTCCTATATGATAATGATTTCTTTTAGGGTTACGCTTACCCTGTACTTTTTGATAATGATTTCTTTCAGGGTTAAGACTACCCTGTATATTTTCACATTTAACACCTGCAGGTTTGGTTGCAAGGTGTACTCCCATTTGTTGTAAAATATCTCTTCCCCATAAAGTAACTGGTAGGTTAGGTAAAACATAAGGCTGAAACGTTCCTTTATGTCCTTCATCATCCTCCCATTTTAAAATTACTGCACTTTTTTCTGGGAGGTTATTATATCCCAAGCCTCTTAAACTGGTTGAAGCTTTTTGCAGAGGCCAGTGTTTGGGCCATTGTCGTAAATTAATGATGGAGGAATCAGCTCCAGTATCTATAAGTCCCTCCATTTCTATTCCTTGGATTCTTATTTTACACATAGGCCTCCTAGTACAGTCTCGAACCCAGCAAGCCATGGGACTCAAATCAGTGGAACAAAATCTTGTATTGTTCCCTTTTTGAGGCATACTCATTTTAAATGAATTATGTAAATTTGGAAGGAGAAGCAGCTGAGCAATTTTATCTCCTTGATTAACAGAACTTATACTTTGGGGTGAGCTAAGCATTATTTTTATTTCCCCTTTGTAGTCTGAGTTTATTACACCTGGGGTCACTTGCAAACCTAATAAGCTTTGAGGACTTCGCCCGATAATAAGTCCTACAGTCCCTGAGGGAAGAGGTCCCCTGACTCCTGTGGGAATCAGTTGAACCCCCATTTCAGGTGTTAACACTATTCGGGCGGTGGAACAGAGGTCTAATCCTGCATTTCTTCCTGTTCCTCTGGTGAGGGAGTGGATGGGTAATAGGGGTTGTGTCGGGGAAGCATCTGAATGGATGCTTGAGGATACTCCTCTTCCAATGCCTCGTACATTTGTGGGCCCCGGGGCATTGGGCCCCGTGCCCCGTTTTTTGAATTCCTGAACAAAGGATTTCCATGGATGTCAAATTTTGAATAACATTTATTGGCCCAATGATTTCCCTTTTTACACCTGGGGCAGCAACCTGGAGCACGGTATGAATTTGGTCTTATTTCTCTTTTGGGATTTTGCCTAGAATAGCCTGATTGATTATGATAATTTTTCCTGGAATATCCTGATTGATTATAGTGTCTAGGTTGAGTCCTTGTGAAATTCTGAGGGGCAGCATCTCTAACAGCTGCTGCAATCATATTCCCTGTGACAAAGGCATCATTTATATCTTTACATAGTTGTATATATATGGAAAGATCCTTTTTATTTCTCCATGGCCTGATGGCTTCCTGGCAATATTTATTTGCGTTTTCATATGCTAATTGAACAACTAATGGCATAACTTGATCAACGTCTCCAAAAACTCTACCTGCAGTTCTCAAAAGTCGATCAGCAAATTCAGCATATGGTTCATTAGGTCCTTGAATTACTTTGGACAAGCTACCTTGTAGATCCCCAGGTCCTTGTACAGTTTTCCATGCCTTTAAAGCAGCTGCGTTTATCTGAGCATATACTCCTGGGGTATAATATTTTTGAACCTGTACGTCTGCGAATGGCCCTTCTCCTGTGAGCATTTCTATATTATGGTCTCCAAACCCTGCATCTGCATTTATTTTAGCTGTTTCTATACAAAGTTCTTGAAATTGTGATCGCCAAACCAAGTATTGTCCCCCACTTAATGTTGCTTTACATAGACGTTTCCAGTCTGAGGGGGTTAAGCTAAAGGTGTTAAGGGACTCCAGTATACTCAACGTGAAAGGAGCTTGGGGTCCATATGTCATTACTGCCTCTTTGAGAATTTTTATTGTTTTGAAATCTACTGACTGGTGGCCCCTCTCTCCATTTTCATATTCAAATACTGGCAGTTCCCAACGTATCTGTGAGTTACCCTCGAGAGCACATAAGCGCTCAGAAAGACTTTTTATTTCTATTTCTAGGGTATGCAAACGCCTAGTGATACCCTTCATATTTTCTGTAATAGATTCCACCCATGGGGGAGTGGAGGACATAGGTTCCTCCACTTGATGGTCCCTTATCTTGGTCTTCCTTAATTTCCTTTTGTTCATTTTTTCAGAATCACTTTTACTTAATTCCTCCTCACTACTACTACTCTCATTGGTCCTAACTGACTCAGTAACATCCTGAGTCCCGGATTCAATTGAGAGCATGTATCCTTGAACTATCTCTAATAAATCTTGAATAGCTTTAGCAGCTCGGATCTTTGTCATTTTTGAGCCCGCACTGATACTATCCTTACTGGCCCTAACTGACTCAGCCGAGGCCAAGCTTTCATGATCACTTTCACTTTTTTCCAAATTCTCCTCACTAATAACTGACTCAGCTATATCAAAGAATCCATCAAGAGCCTTGTACACTTGGGTCTTAGTTATTTTTGAACCCATTTTAACCGCTCTGACTAGAGACTCCTGCGAGGTTCCTCAGTTCTTACCTGCCGTGTCGATTCCCCGTCCGGGCCACCACCTGTAGTCGCCTGAAGCGATGGCCGCTTGGAGCAAAGAAGCCGCGGGAAGAAGTTTTGAGACGAACTGGAAACAAACAGCTCTTTATTCTGGCAACTTTTCTCCCTGGCTCTAACTACACCCCGACACGCCGTCCACGCTCCTCTAACCTCCAAAATGGCGCAGACCTCCTCCGCAATCTCGCTCAAGTCCCTCGAGATCTCCGGCCAAGTCTCGCAAGATCCCGGGCCAAGTACGGAAGGCGCCAATGCCCAAACATGTCCAAAGCCAAAGCCCGTAGTCCACCGCAATTTAAGCCATCTCCCCAAACAGGGCTCCTGCACCTCAGCATCCCAAGCCACTGGGATTACAGGTGTGCACCACTGTACCTGGCTCAGATACACCTTAATTATTAGCTCCTCAGCAAGAACATCTTCTTCTGAATGCTGTTAGCTCCCTATAGATTTATATTGGTGACCTCATTTCCATGGCTCATTTGTATGAATAAAGCAAACCATAAACAAACACTCCATTCATTGTAACTGAAAATAAATACAGTCCCTTAAGATGCTCACTCTTGAGCTCATTAAAACCAAGATGTCCTGGTTCTCTGGTAGGAAGATGACCTCTGTCCCCAGGCCTAGTGCAGGGAGGACAGGACCCTGGGTGGCATGCCAAATGTGCTCTGCAGCAGTCCGAAGGAGGCCTAGACTAGGTGGGAGACCTGCAGCCAGGAGCCAGCAACCTGGATTCTGGTGTTATTAAAATGTATAGGAGGCCATCAATTTGAACTGAGCCTCAAGAGGCCCACACTAGGCTTCAAGAGACCAGCTCAACATGGAGTCAATCATGCTAAGATCCTGTAAGACCAAACTGAAACCTAAGCTGCTTACTTGTAAGATCTAACCTTCTGAGAAACCAGGAGAGACATGATAACCAAATCTCCAAACAGACTACTTTTAGCCAGCAAGATGAAGAAGTACCTTATGAGGAAAGTAACCTGCTATTAACCCATTTGGGTTTTTTGTTTGTTTATTTTTTTTTTTTTATACTGTGTTGGAGGAGTTGAGAGGGCAAAAGCATTTTTTTATACATTTTTTTAAATACCTCAGCTCCATGGCACTGTCATCCTGTTGCCTTGTTCCTCCTCAAGTCATCTTATAAAAAGCCAACAGTTCTGCAAGCCTGGTAGAGTACCTTCTATTTCATAGATGGGGTGCTGCCCAGTTCATGAATTACTAATAAAAACCAATTAGATCATTAAACTCAATTTGCCGAAATTTTGTTCTTTGACGCTGGTCACATTTGGCACTTGGTTCACTGTGTGGCTGTGGAACCCTCAAGTACCCTCTCTGAACCTCATGATTTCAGAAAGGAAGTTCTGGGGGTGGTGTTGGACCCGGTAACGTTCCGGGATTCTAACTGCAGAGGGAAGAAACACTTTTAGGCTATTGGGTAGGCAAGTGGATCCCTGCTTCTGGGCCAGCCCAGCCCAGAGGGAAAGTGCTGAAGGCCAGCTTCAGCAAAGATGTTAAGTTCTTCCCGTTTTGGTGCTGAAGGGAACGTCGACGACAGGAATAATCCACACACAAGTCAGGTTGTAGAAAATCTTTCTACTGTTCTGATTTTACTTTTCTCAGTATGGTTTTTTATACATTTCAACAAGCACAGTAATTCACATTTTTTCTTAGGGAGGTAACATAAAGGAATTTCAGTAGAGAAGATTACAATAAAGGGTTTCCAGGAATTATCTATACAATAAAAATTTCCAGTAATTGATTATCAGGTTTCCAATAATTAGCTCAATAAGGAATTTCAGGAATTAGCCATGATAAAGAATTTCCAGTAACTAACAGTAAAGAATGTTAGGAATTAACTATAACAAAGAATTTCCAGTAATTAACTGTAAAGGGTTTCAGGAATCACCTAGGGAAGATCAGTTATCCTAACTCCTGATTAATCTTATCTATAGGTAGGGGAAGGTTCTTTAACTTTAGGTGTGCCTGATCATAAAGTTATGTTGTCCTAGTATCTTCTTTAAACTTCAACTGGGCTCATCCTACCGGCTTAGCTAGTTTCTGGCTTTAGATTCCACAGGGCCATTGAACTGGTTTTATTATAGATAATTAAATATATTAGAACCTGGTGGTCATACAATAGAAATACATCAAGAGTACAGACAGAAAGCACACAAACTTAATTCTTGGTGGTCGCATAAAGTGGCATCTCATCCGCAAAGAGGAGCGGAGCTCAGACCTCCAGGCATTTGGAGGGAGCTTGGGCTCAAACTCATTTGCATAACCAAGGAAAAACCCAGATCTCTGGATAAGCAGACAGACACCTGGCTTGATTCTTGGATTGGAAGAACTAGGCCCACACAGCCCTGAATTAACAGGTTGGGGGTCAGCTCAATTCCAGGTTGGGGAGATCTCAGACTCACAGCCCCGAATTAACGGGTTGGGGTCGAGCTCAAATCCCCAGATGAGAAACACCACAGGAAAGTGGAAGAGCCAGCCTGAGGGTGAGGAGAGAGGGAGTTTGGGCTTGAAGTGAGGCACCGTGGCAGGGCAGAAGCAGCTCATTGCACATCATCTTCCTGCAATGCAAGAAGGCCTGCTGGGGTTGGGGGGTCCTCACACCGGGCCACGTTCCTGTGTAAGGATTCCTTCGCCAGGAGCTCGGGTTGGAGGTGAGTGACGAGCCCTTGGGCTCATTTCCACCCGTGCACTCATTTTCTTCATCCACCCTTTGCTGCAGCCCTGCTGTGAGTGAGTCCCCAGCCCAGACTCCCATGCCTTGCTTCTTGCCCTCGTGCCTGCCCTGCTCCATGCCAGGCCACTCTGTGAGTTTATACTAGCCTTTGCAGAGCTGAGCTCCCCGCGCGCCTTCTTTGGTCTGGAGAATTACAACTTCCAATAAACAGGGCTGAAAGGCCCCTCCCCCAACCTAGCAAGGAGGCACTGCTGGAGCCCCGGATGCACGCCCACACGCCGCACTCTCCTCACCAGGCTTCTGATCCCTCCCCGCGAGTTCAGGTACCCGCTGGACCACAGCGGTCCCTTCAAAACCCCCCCACGCTGTGGTGTCCCTGAAGGCAGGCACTTTTTGTCAGCAGAAGGAACATGAGACTGTGCCCCTGGGGGCCAACAGGCGTTCCTGGACTGGATCCAGGACTTTGGTTCCATTCCTGCCTTCGGCTCAGCGAGGGCATCTTGCTCCCCAATCAACTGGAACCCTGTCAGCACGACTCTGAGGCAATAGCCTCTCTCTAGCCATGCCTGTTGTCCATCCAGGCCACCACCGGCCACCCTGGCTCTGACCTCCCAGCTGGACCCCACTTCCTCACCCACCCACTCTAGAATCTCGGCAAGGAGGTCTCCCTGAAGCCTTGCTCTCCAACGCCTCAGCTGGCTGCATCTTCTCGCCCAAGGGGGACTGTTCTTGCCCTCTCTGCCTGGAGGTCTCTTTCCTCCCTTGCTCCAAGATTCTCGTCCCCACCGCTCCTTTTACTTCTGCTGCTTCTCCTTTCTCTGCCTTCTTCACCTCCTCTTCCTCCAGAAAACCCTCTTTGATTAAGGGATGGAGAAAGGAGAACATTCTCGAGCTACCTAGAACCACCCAGCATCATCTCATCCTTTCTACAGAACTCTGGTGACAGACACAGAGGAGGCAGCGCCACCCCCTCCTTACCCTTGTGTTCCCTAAAGGTTCTTCCCTTTAGTAATTGTCAGGCTCATTATAAAGTTCATACAGAAAAATAGCCAAGCAAAAATAGGCAGAAATTTTCTATAAAGGAACGATGAGGGGGCCTACACCTACCAGCTATTCAAAATAGGATAAAGCCACCGCAATGAAAACACGTGAGTCGATCCATCAGTCAAATGGGGAATGTATAAAGTGAAAACAGAAAGAAACAGCAATTTTGGATGCATAAAGGTGGTGTTTCAAATCGCCAGGCATAAGATGGATTGTTTATTCAATGCGTGGAATAATCAGGTAACTCTCTGGAAAACAAAGTTGCTCCATCTTTCACTTTCTCAAAACAGTATATTTCATTGCAATTTCACTTGCACACTCCAAAAGAAGTTTTTTTTTTTTTTTTTTAACACGAGTAAATTTGATCATTAATTAGAATTAAAGAAAAATATTTGGAAATATGCAAGCTCTTGCCCAAACATGATACCTTAGACTAAAATAAATCTCAGCTGTTTCAAAGTCTTAAACATAAGTGAAACCACAAAAGGACTATTTAAAAATTTTTAAAAAATCTATATTTTATTTATTTATTTTTCTGTGGTGCTGAGGATCAAACCCAGTGCCTCACACATGCTAGGCAAGCACTCTACTACTGAGCTACAGCCCCAGCCCCTAATTTTTTTTTACATTAATTTGGAGATAGAACTTTAGGGCTGGGGTTGTGGCTCATCAGTAGAGCACTCACCCAGCACATGCACGGCCCTGGGTTTGATCCTCAGCACCACATAAAAATAAGTAAATCAAATAAAGGTATTGTGTCCAACTACAATTAAAATTAAAAAATAAAAAATGAGCCAGGTGCGGTAGCGCACGCCTGTAATCCTAGCACTTGGGAGTCTGAGACAGGACGATCATGAGTTCAAACCAGCCTCAGCAATGGCAAGGCACTTAGCAACTTGATGAGACCCTGTCTCTAATAAAATACAAAAAAGGGCTGGGGATGTGGCCCAGTGGTCAAGTGGCCCTGAGTTCAATTCCCAGTACCAAAATAAATAAGTAAATAAATAAATAAAATTTTAAAAATAAATTAAAAATTTTTAAAAAAGAAAGACTTTTAAAAATCTGGTGTAAAACCTAGATGCCATAAAGAAAATGCTGATAAATTTGACTGCATATAAGTGAAGATTTCCTCTATAGAAAAAAAAAAAAAAAAATATATATATATATATATATATATATAGTAAGTAACAAACTGTCATCTGCCAGCTCAGGCAGGGTTTGATTTCTTAATATGTAAAGATCTCTCCAAATGTACAAGAAAATGGAACAACAATCCTGATCCAAAACTAGTATGAAAAGCACATCAGCAGTTGACAAGGAAGGAATAACAAATGTTTTAAAACATGAAAAAAAATTCAACCTGGCTCATAAAGAAATGCAAATTAGGCTACAAGGAGAGAGCTTTTACCCCCTCACCTGTCAAATGGGCAAAGAAACATGGTTCAGATATTGTTGGTGAGGGTGTAAATTAATACAGCCTTTGGAGAAGCCAATTTGGCCCTCAAAATTAAAAATTCATATGGCCTCTGACCTAGAAATTCCACTCCCTGTGATTTATCCTGCAGATGGAATTCACAAGTACAAACACACAAGACCTTTACGAGGAGCGCGCTCTTGCAAAACAACCTAAATGGCCAAGAGAGGAATTGGCTGAATGAATTATCCATGAAATGGAAAAGAAGCAACTGGGTGAAAAATGTGCTCTATCATGAAGCTACTCTGTATGTAAGATCTTCAGGATAAATAAAAAGGAAAAATCAAAGGGCAAAGGGCGAGTACTACCTGTTCCAGCAGAAAAAAAAAAAAAAAAAAATGCCTGACGGGATGGCCACCAGGGACCCCATCTGATGCCTGTGGCCTTAAGCGAGTCATGGTGAGTTGGTGAGGGCCCTGGGGAAGCCCTGGGGGTGACAAGCAGTTGGGGCCTAGATGACCTTGGGCCTTTGTGGGTCACTTGGCGGCCGGGCTTCCTGGCAGGTGTGGGCTCTGCCTACCTGTGACAAGGGCTTCGGAACAAAGGGACACAAAGGAATGCAACCCGCTCTTGGCATGGAGCAGGTGCTCAAAAAATGTGGGTCCTCTTTGTTCCCCAGGTAAGGTTTTAGAGTTGGGGGTCCCTCCAGCTACCTTCCCCCAAATCACAGCCTTCTGCTCAATAGAGCGAAACTCCAGCCTGTCAATCCTGGGACCTCCGTCATGTCTTTGACCCAAGTGTGGTCTTCACACAGCACAGACTTGACAGTGGGTGACATTCTGTCAGCTTTCTTTGGGTTTTCTGGGTGACATTGGTGACACTTCTCTTGTAGGATTCAGTAGGATTCAGTTTCCCCACCTTTCCATAAGTGACTTGACATCTCCTGGATGGGCTACATCAGAATCTGGGAAAGTATTTTAAAATGCAGACTTGTGTGTGTGTGTGTGTGTGTGTGTGTGTGTGTGTGGCACTGGGCATGGAACTCAGGAGTGCTCTATTACTAAGCCACATCTCCCTTCTTTTTAAATTATTGTTTATATTGAGATGGGGTCTCTGCAAGTTGCCCACACTGGCCTTCAATTTGTGATCCTCCTGCCTCAGCCTCCTGGGCCTCTGGGATTATGGGTATATGACACAATGCCCAGCAAAATATGGACTCTTTGGCCCCACCCTGTGGAGGAGCTGGGATGTGCCTGGGGATTTTAAACATTTCCCAATCAGGCCTGGGAACCACCAACCTAGTCTCTAAGGCCCCTGCATTCCCCGTGGGCTGCTCATCCTTGTAGGGGCCATGCAGGCACTCAATGCTTCATTTGACACAGAGGGGCTTCCTGTGATGTGAGGACACCAAGCTGGGCTCAACTCTTTTTTTTTGGTACTAGGGACTGAACTCAGGAGCACTCAACAACTGAGCCACATCCCCAGCCCTATTTTTTTTTTTTTTTTTTTTTTTTGTGGTACCAGGGATTGAACTCAGGGGCACTTGACCACTGGCTCACATCCTCAGCCCTTTTTTGTATTTTATTTAGAGACAGGGTCTCACTGAGTTGCCAAGTGCCTCGCCATTGCTGAGGCTGGCTTTGAACTCCCGATCCTCCTGCCTCAGCCTCCCAAAGTGCTGGGATTACAGGCGTGCGCCACCGCGCCCGGCTCCAGCCCTATTTTTAAAAAATATTTTATTTAGATACTGAGTTGCTTAGTGCCTTGCTGTTGCTGAGGCTGGATTTGAACTCGTGATCTTCCCGTCTCAGCCTCCTGAGCCGCTGGGATTACAGGTATGTGCCACCACATCCGGCCTGGGCTCAACTCTTCTTTGCTGTATGATATTGGACAAGTTTAACTTCCCTGAACCCCTGTATCATCTATAGCAGGGAATAAGTGCAGCTACTCTGCAGGGTTATTGGGAGAAGTCATTTCATTATCAAAATATAAAGATACCTGATGTTTATTGGGTTCCTCTGACTTGCCAGTCACTGTGTGGAGCACGCAATGAGCATAACTTCCTTCTACCCTCACGATGGCCCATTGGCAGGTGCCCCATTTTACCGATGAGGAAACTGAGATTTCGGTTCACTTGTCCTAGGTCACACAATTGGAGTCAGGACCCAAACCCAGAACTGACTCTTTTTCTTTTTCATTTTTAAAAAATTTACATTTTAAATTGACAAAAATTGTACATATTTATTATGTTCAACATGTTTTGAAATAGGTACACATTGTGGAATGGCTAAACCAAGCTAATTAATAAGGATTACCTCACATACTTACTTGTTCGTACTTAACACTTAAAACCCACGCTGGGCAATTTTCAAAATTATAATACTTTATCATTAATTATCGTCACCATGTTGTATAATAGATCTCTCGAATTCGTTCCTCCTGTCTAACTGAAATTTGGTATCCTCTGGCCAACACCTCACGCCCACCCCTTTCTGTTTCTATGAGTTCAACCTTTCTAGATTCACATATAAGTGAGATCTTGCAGTGTTCGCCTGTCTGTGCCTGGCTTAGCCCACTTAACATAACGTCCTCCTGGCTCATCCATGCTATTGAAAATGACAGGTTGTCTTTCCTTTTTTTTTTTTTTTTTTTTTTTTTTTGTACCAGGGATTGAACTCAGGGGCACTTGACCACTGGGCCACATCCCCAGCCCTTTTTTGTATTTTATTAGAGACAAGGTCTCACTGAGTCGCTAAGTGCCTCGCCATTGCCAAGGCTGGCTTTGAACTCATGATCCTCCTGCCTCAGCCTCCCAAGTGCTGGGATTACAGGCATGTGACACCATGCCTAGCTCAGGATGTCTTTCCTTTTTAATGCAGGACTTGCACTGCTTGGAAGCCATGCCTGGGAAACAATCTAAATGACCAAGAGAGGACCTGACTCAATGCATTATCCACAAAATAGAACAGAAGCAACTTCACAAACAAATGTGCCTATTCTCTACGTGGTGCTGTGGAAAGATCTTCAGTATAAATAAAAAGGAAAAACCAAAGGGCGAAGGGTGTGTATGCTACAGGACTGTGATATCTATTCAGTGTGTGCAGACCACCTTTTCTTCCTTTGTACATCCACCATGACACTTAGGTTGTTGGCCTGTCTTGGCTATTGTGAACAGCACTACAGGGAGCAAAGACCAGCAGATGTCTCTTCAACACACAAATTCCACTTACTTCTTCTTTTATAAAAAAAAATATTTATTTATTTGTTTTAGTTGTATACAATGCCTTTATTTTTATGTGGTGCTGAGGATCAAACCCGGGCTGCGCACATGCTAGGTGAGTGCTCTACCGCTGAGCCACAACCCCAGCCCCAAATTTCATTTTCTTTAGACATATATCCAGTAGTGGGATTGCTGGATCATATGGGAGCTCTATTTTTAATTAATTAATTTTTTTTTTGTACCGGGGATTGAACTCAGGGACACTCGACCACTAAGCCACATCCCCAGCCCTATTTTGTATTTTATTTAGAGACAGGGTCTCACTGAGTTGCTTAGCACCTCGCTTTTGCTGAGGCTGGCTTTGAACTTGTGATCCTCCTGCCTCAGCCTCCCAAGCCGCTGGGGTTACAGGCGTGCACTGCTGTGCCCGGCTTATTTTTAATTTTTTGAGGAACCGCCATACTGTCTTTCATAATGACTGTGCAAATGTATGTTTCCTTCAACACTGTGCAAGGATTCCCCTTTCTCTGCATCTTGGACCACTTGCTATGTTTTGTCCTTTTGATGACAGCCACTCTGACAGGTGTGAGGTGGTAGCTCACTGTGGTTTTCATTTGCATTTCTCTAATGAATACTGATGTCGAGCGTTTTTTTTTGCATGTGCCCGTTGGCCATTTGTATGCATCTTCTTTTCAGAACTGGCACCCTCCACCACTTCAGAATTACCTTTTCGGTGCCCTGCAGAATGCTCGGCCACTCCGAATATGGATATCCTGTCACTGTCCTCAGAGCAGAGTGAGAGGATTCAGGCAGGGACTGGCGGGGGAGGAGCACCAGCTTGGCCCCCGAAGCTGATGCAGGAGGTCACTGCGGCCCAGTTGCTGGTGTGAAAAATGAGAGGCCACTGCTAAAAGAGTGGTGTGGTACCTGCTTCAGCCAAATGCTCCTCCTGCCTTGTTTTGCCCCCGGCTGGTGGGATTCGGTTTCCAATTCCATTATGAAGAATCATCAAGGCACTTAGGTGAGAGCCCGGAGCACTGTGAGCACCAGGTGTGGACAGGCTCGCTGGCCTCTCCTCGGGTAAGGCAGGCAAGTGCGAAACTGGCAGAGGCCTGAAAAATCCAGCCTGTCACTCACTGCGCACTAATTGCTTTAATTAAGGCACAGGACTGTGGGTCACAGGGGCACATGATCAGGGTTGAGGCGTGTAAACAGCTTTTTAAATTAATTTGCAATTAAGTCGTCTGTGACCGACATCAGCTGTCAGGTCTTTAGCTTGTGATGAGTGCATTTGTAGAGAAGGACTCGGTCCTCAAGGAGACTACTAAGTGAACTCAGGCACTCGGGGAATCTCTTTGTTGAAGGCGTGCCTCCTTGCAACTGAGGCTGAGTCAGCTCTAAACCTGGTAGAGAAGAAAGAATGAAGGAAATTATTTCAGGTCCCATTTAGAACTCTGGATTATTCCTGCACCATATGCTGAGATAAGAACTCTGCTCCCCATTCTGCAGATGAGGAAACTGAGGTCACAGGGCTGAAAAAGCAATTGAGACAGAATGAGAAAAAAAAGATAAATCAACAGAGTGCCCCCACCTCTGCCGGACCGTTCATGCTCTCTCCTTAATACTTACTGAAACCCCATGGCCTAGGTGTCCCATTTTACAGAAGAGCAAACTGAGGTCCGGGGGGTTGAGGTGGCTTGCTGGTGAGTAGTCTGTCTTCTGAAAAAAATCCACGCTTTTTTCCCAGGACTTGTGAGCTTCAGATGGCAAGGACTGTATGAATCTGCAGTGTGCCCAGCAATGACGGAATAAATACTACACCTTTTAGGTTTATGGATGGCTTTACAGGTGTTGCAAATTGCTGTTCTGTTGAATAAAACAAACATTAAAATATAATCCATTTTAAAGGGTAACTAATTCATAGTTGCTTTTTCTCACTGGGTCCCTCCAACACTGATTTCCAATCAATGACTACCAAAATATAACTGCTGAACCTGGGGGCGGGGGTGGGGGATGGGGACAAGGTTGGATGCTGTGAAAGGGCTTTCAAAATGGAAAAGGCCGGGGAAGCGTGTCTGAAAGGAAAGCAGGCCCTCTTCAAAATGAATGAACTTGACCACGGGGAGCCTGGATAAGAGGCAAAGAGACAGGGCGTGGGGGGGACAAGGTGTGCTGTGCTCACTTTTCCCTGACGATGCTGCGTAACAAACATCCCCCCACCGCACACACACACTTCTCAGTGTCTTCTCCTAGTGGGCTCGTGAGTCTGCAGGTTGGCAGTGGTGTCTGCTCCATGCGTCTGGCTTTCCTTTCTCAACCCAGATCCAGGTTGGAGGAGGAGCGGCCACGTAAGACAGGGAAGCAGGGCTTCCTTTGGGAAGCAGGGCTGGGGCCCCGAGAGCTCAAGCTGTCCTCATACCCTTCAGCCTCTGCTTGGATGAGCTGTGAGCCAAGGTCACCCACAGTCCATTGGCCAAAGCCAGAGTCCACAGGGTCAGGTGGTATACTCGGCTGCTCAGTGAGGAACAGACAGTGGGTAGCTGCTGGAATATGACACAGTGGGTCACAGGAGGTGACCGCCTGCAACCTCCTGGGCAGGAGGGGCTGGAGGGCCAGCCATTTCACATGAGCAGGTCCCAAGAGATTTAAATCCACAGTAGTCTCAGACCTGGACGCACATGGCCGCACCTCCCAGGCTCCAGGGATGGAGGCCTTCAGGGCTCAAGGTTGCGTCACTCACTCTACGCAGGCGCATTCCCTTCGTCAAGTTGTGGTGGCTTCCGGCTTAGACCCTCAGGACTGTTGAGCCAGCCTCAGTGCAAGACTCTCCTGCCTCCCCAGACATCCCCCACCTACCTCAGGGGACCGCTCCCCTTCTGGCTCGTAAAGCATTCATTTCCCCTAATTCAAATATTTTCACCCTTTAGAAGACTTGTTAATATTGGATTTTAAGAAGCATTAAAAAATATCGAGCTCTGCTCCGGCTGGAGCAGTAGTTCATGAATTATTGATCTCTGCTGGCAGGAGATGAGGATTCTCTTCTTTCTTGAACAGAAGAAATTGCCATGCTGAGATCTCAGAAGGAGCTGCAGGTCGAGGGAGGCCGTGCGGAGAGAGGGTCTTCACCAACGTTGGGTCAGGAAGGAAGAAACATGGCCTCCTTTTGTCTGCTAGCTAGGGTTCTGCCTCCTGGCTTTCCTTTCCCTTATTTAGGCTCCTGATGCTGTGAAGTGGAAAGCCTTATAGGCCTGGTGAAATTCTCCCTCTGCCCCCCAGCTATGTGATCTTGGGTCAGTTGCGTGGCCTCTCTGAATTACAATCTATGGGCCTTTAAATACAGCAGTAATGCCTGCAGCTCAGGGCTGATGGGAGGAATCCTTTAGATGATACCTGAAGAAGTCACCATCCTCCATCAGGTCCTAATAAATGGTGATTTTCTTTCTTCTTCCTCTGGCTTCAAGTTCCACAGAACAGTACCCCCCCAACTACCACATTCCCACTGAAACCAGCCCTGGATTGGGCCCAGGACAGAATCTCAGGCTGGGTTTTCCAGGGCCATCTCTGGAATGCCGCCAGGGCTTGAAGGGCAAGCAGCAGTGCCCTTGAGCCCTGCTTGTCCACCTGAAGGTGTGAATGACCTTGACCCGGGTGTCTCTGTGGTGCTGGAGCCCCAGCTTCTGTGTTAGGGTGAGGACTGCCTGATAGTCTGCCTTTCCTGAGCCAGCTTCTGCCCCAGCCTGCCATCCCCAGGGGGCCTATTAGCATCTCAAGACTCACACAAGACTTGGCAAATCAGGCTCCCTGTGTGGCAGAGGCAGGGACTTGGAGACTTGGAGAAAGCCAGCTCAGAGCCCCAGGGAGCGGGTCTGGGGAGGGAGGGCTTGGAGCTGGATCTGCCTGAGCTGAGCCCAGTAGAGGAAACTGGGCCTTTGCCTGGTTATGGGGGAGCTAGAGTGTGGGGCCATACGCCCTCTGCTCAGTAGGGGCATGAAGCCTGCACACCCGAGACCTGCCCAGCCTGGCCTCCACTCAGCAGATGATGCCTTGGGGTACCCCAGGAACCCAGAATCAGGCCTCAGAGCTCCTGAGCCTGGGGGCCTTGGAAGGCTGAAGTTCTAAAGACCATGAGCCAGTGGCTCTGGGGAGCAGTCAGTGCACACACTTGGAATTCTGTTATATATAAATTAGAACACATGAAAAGGCCTCCCTCTGTGCCCATCTCAGTGCCATTATTCTGATGAGCTTTTTGGAGAGGGGATGGGGTTTGTATTACAGCCCCTGGAGTGGTCCTGGCAGTGGCCAGACCCATGGAAGGAGCAAGCATGTGCCCACCATGACCAGGAGGGAAAAAAATCTATAAATCAGCCGGGCGCGGTGGCACACGCCTGTAATCCTGGGAGGCTGAGGCAGGAGGATCGCAAGTTCAAAGCCAGCCTCAGCAATGGCAAGACACTTAGCGACTCAGTGAGACCCTGTCTCTAATAAAATACAAAAAAGGGCTGGGGATGTGGCCCAGTGGTCGAGTGCCCCTGAGTGCAATCCCAGGTACCAAAAAAAAAAAAAAAAAAAAATCTGTAAATCACTAATCTGGTCCAACCTCCATTCCTGATTGAAAAAAATACAGAAAGTTTGGACAAAGTCACACAGCTGGTTAGGGTGAAGCCTGGACCAGAGCCTAAACCCAACCTAATTCTTTGCTTCCTCACTCTCTGCTCCCACTCAGCTGCTGTGGGTCGCACTCTTCCCACCTGCAAAATGGGGATAATTGCACCTTCCTTCCCAACCCTCAACAGCCTTCCAGGGAGCTCTCCAAGGTCCCCAGATAAAGCAGGGTGAGATCAAACAGCTGAACCCTTGACTCAGAGCTGGGACGCCAACCAGGCCCTGGCGCTCAGGCCTTCCCAGCAGCTAGGGAAAGCCCAGCCCCACTCATCCTGTTGTTCGTGCAGCTTACCCTGCCTCTCCCTCGCAAAGTAGCAGAGCCCTGATAGTAAACATTCAGTGGAACTTAATCTCCCCATATCCCCTGGCTTTTATTTGATCCACCTGTCAATCAGGGAACACTCACTGGTGGCCAGAGCCAGGCTGTGCGGCAGGCGGGGTCACCAGGCTCCTCCTCCAACCATCCCTCCTTTTCCTTGCAAGGAAGACCTGACCAGAGCTCTCTGCCAGCCGGTGCCCTGGAGCCCATCTCTCAGGGATTTGCATTTTTGAAGAGGAAACCGAGGGGGGAAATGCATATCTCCAAAGGAACAAATGACCGCTGGTAGGGTGTCAGGCTGTGGGTCCCTGCAGGGAGGTGGGGAATTCTGGATGTCTCTGCATCAACCCAGGTGGGCTGCTATTCACTCCGTGATATATGAGGCCTCCCCGGCCACCCATTTAACGTGTAGCACTGTGGCACCAACTTTTCAGCCAAAGCCTCTTCTTTTCCCTCTTGTCTGAACAAAAATCCAAGAGACTTGAATTCTAATCCCAGCTCTGACCTTGACCATGTGATATGGGGCAAAAATGTTCTTCCTCTCTGGATCTCCATTTCCTCACCGATTTGACCAGACAGTGATTAAAACCCCTTCCAAGCCAGGAACGGTGGCGCAGGCCTGTAATCCCAGCACTTGGGAGGCTGAGGCAGGAAGATCGCAAGTTCAAAGCCAGCCTCCTCAATGGCGAGGCACTTAGCAACTCAGTGAGACCCTGTCTCTAATAAAATACAAAAAAGGGCTGGGGATGTGGCCCAGTGGTCGAGTGCCCCTGAGTTCAATCCCTGGTACAAAAAAAAAAAAAAAAAAAAAAAACTCTTCCAGTCCCAAAGGCAAATAATTATGCTGTCCTACAAGCATTTTTATGTGCCCAACAATGGCCTCGAGGTTGCGTTTGTGCTGTAGGCAGATTGGAAAGCAAGGCCTGAAAAGTTACCAGAATTGAACAGCAGTATAGAATGACCATAAAAGGACCATCTGTCATCAGGTAGTTTATCTTAAGGGTCATCAGAACTGGGAATGACCTGCAAGAGACATGAGAATGGGGTGGGGGTGGGGGGCTAGGGACGTGGAGGGGCAACAGCGTTCTGGAGGACGGGTGGCCCTTGACTGAATGAGAAGAGCTAGGCAGGGAGATAGCAGGGAGGAGGTCGGCCTGGGGATTGTGAGTGGATGGGCTGGGAGTAAAGGGACAGTGACAATAAAGTTTAAAGTTCAGCCAGGGTCACTGGGCATAGCCCAATTCCTTTCTCCTAGAATCTGCCCTGGAGCCCTGGTCTGCAGGATGGTACCGAAGACCTGTCCTCAACCCTTGGCTATTTGGCCTTTGCTGCCTTTCTAGATCAACTCTCCTTGCCCCAACCCCAGGAGCCTGAGGGTAACGCCCTCCTCCCTCACACCCTGGGACTCTGTTTCCTCCAGGCCACAGGCGCCTGGATGAGGGGTGGGCAAGTGACTTCTCCATCCAACTGTAGGCAAGAACAGGGGCTGAGACTGAAATGTGGGCCCAGAAGAAGAGCACCAAGGCCCGTCTGTCTCCCCACATCGAGGCTGCCTGTGGCCTCTGCCAGTCAACCATACAGAGAGCAGGTCGTGGTTCCTGGAACAAGCACCCCTGGAGTGGAGCACAGCTCAGACCAGGCCAGCAGCCCAGACGCTGCGGCAGAGGCGGCGGAAGCTGCCCTGGCAGGAGCACGGTCTCCATGAGGCCCTGTCTTTCTCCTACCCCAAAGTCCTTGCCCCTCTGAGCCTTTCCTAGCAAAATTCCCTGCACAGTTAGAGCCCAGCTTAAGACTCACTTCCTCTGCAAAACCTTTCTGATCATTCTGATCACGTGACTCGTGACTCGTGACTCGGGGTCAGCCCCAGACAAAATGATGGAGTCAGGATGGGGACCACGAAGGCAAACCTGTATCATTGTTGAAGTGGTGTCGCTCCCACTTCCCAGCCTGAATTTCACTGCAGCCTGGGAAGGACACAAGGTGGGCTGTCTGACCTCCGCACCGCGCTGGTGAGGAACTGGGTCGGGGGCTGAACTTAGCTCTCCTGCATCCCAGTCTACGCCTTTGTCACTTGTTCTCTTGCACTGGGTGACCCGTTGCAGGGCATATAACTGGTCCAAACAGGGCTCAAAATTGTCTTTGTTAATTCACGAACTCATCTAAGATGTACCAAGTATCTTCTCTGCACCTGGATCTTTTCTAGATATTGGAGATACTTCAGTGAACAAAACAGATTGAATCCGTGTGTTCATAGAGTCTGGATTTTAATGGAAGGAGGAGTACAATAAAAAATCAAACAAGTAAAAGATACAGTATGTTAGAGGGTGGTTACAAATATGGAGGCGAATAAGGCAGGAAAGGGGGATGGGAAATCTGGGGGTATAGTGACATTTAAATGGTTTGGCCAGGGAAGCATCACTGAGAATGAGATATGCAATACAATAACCTGAAACAAATGAGGGCATTGGCCATCCAGATATATGAAGAGGAGTCTCTAATGTGAAGGGAACAGCACATGCAAAGGTCCTGAGGCAGGTGAACACCAGTGCTGCGTGCCTTAGGGCAACCCTTCCTGACTCTTTTTCTCTACATACATTGGCCTCTCCAGACCATGGTGCCTCCTGCTCCTGGCAAGGTGCAGGCCACAGAAGGAAGGCAACAGCCCAAAGCAGACAGGATAATATCCCTCTCCTCATCTTCCACAAAAAGAGGCCTCCATAGGGCATCACCATACCCAGTAACTAAGGCAGACCCCCATGGCAGACTGTGCCCCCAAACTTTCAGGGTGGGACACTAGACACCAGCTCCCTGGGTCCACCCCTTTAATGGATATGGACCTAGCAGTGGGGAGGCCATTAGCTGGATTCTCTCAGCTTCCATTTACCAACAACACTGCAGCTGGGCCCATTTCAAGTCCCCTGAATTTGCACACTTCCTTGGGCAGGTGAAGCTGTGCAAGCCCCATCTTCACCCACATTCTGTTCCATTCACGGAGTCATCTTCTCTGTCATTTGCTCCCACTCAGAGTGACTCACGCATGCCGATAGGCCCAACATGCTTTCTGGATCCTTCCTGCAGGTCCCATGATGGGCTCCTGGTGCAGAGGGGGGGCTTGTGGATGGCAACCCCACCACCCATTCCAGTGAGGCTGAGCCTCCCCCCGACGAGCCCCAGGCTCTCCTCTGGGTGCCCCTCCCAGCATTTTCTCCCCATCCCCAGTCTCGCCAGATGTAACTGCAGTTTTTTTCAGGGCTGTGTGGGGCATGTGGGGTCCACTGAGACAGCAGTTGAGGATAACAAAATTGATAGACTGAAGAGGAAAAAAAAAAATCCCTTTCTCTTCATCAACCCGGCATTTACCAAACATTTCAGCTCTGTTCTCCTTTCTCCTGGTGGGGAAGCAATTACATAGCCTGACAACAAGTCCCAGGAGCCTTGGCTTGAGTTGGAACTAATTACCAATTACTAATAAACTTCAATTTAATACTCTTGACCAAATTAAAATTAATTCAGATCAAACAAGAATGACTCAAACAAAACTCCGTGTCCATCACGTCCCGGTCCCCATCCGTGTTCATACACTCACACCAATTTTTGTCTGCACCTTAAATTCTCCCCAAGTTTTGGAGTCCCAGGGACAAGCCCACAGAGGTCCCACATCAGGACTGACATCCCTCTTGTTCCCACGGCAGCAGATCCACTCCAGCAAGCAAATGCCCGTCATCTGCCCACCCCACAGTCCCGCATCACCAAACACGTCTCACGCTCCCTCCTCCTGGCCCACCAGAGCCCCAGGAGCTCTCCAGCTCCCTAGGCACAGTCAATTTCCCAATTATGCCTCTGTCCTGCAACGGAGTTCTCTGCAGATCTTGACAAATCCTCATTCAATGCATCTTATAAAAGTTTCTCTGGGAAACCTTCTTGAGCAATCTTTATCACCCACTGAATTGGGATTAATGTCTCATCCCCACACCTT
Organism: Tamias sibiricus; assembly: GCA_025594165.1. Lineage (NCBI taxonomy): Eukaryota > Metazoa > Chordata > Mammalia > Rodentia > Sciuridae > Tamias > Tamias sibiricus. The sequence continues at coordinate 18,562,255 of CM046660.1, read as the reverse complement.
TCCCTCGGCACCAGCTCCTTCTTGGAATCACTCAATCCCTTCCTGAAGCCTTGGGGGGTGATGACTTGTCTGGGAAAGGTGAAAATCTATTCCTTTTTCCTCTCTTCTCTTCTCCCAAGGTGGTGAGGCTTTGGGGCAAGCCAACCCCCCCCCTTTTTTTCTCCAGATTTAATAGAAATGGAAGGAGAAGCTCATGGATGAGGTTGACTGTGACTAAAGTCTCAGGAGAGAGGTTGAAAGGTTCCTGTTATGGTTTGGATGTGAGGTGTCCCCCAAAACCTTATGTGTGAGACAATGCAAGGTTTAGGGGACAAATGATTGGGTTATGAGTGTCTTAACCCAATCAGTAAATTAATCCCCTGATAGGGATTCACTGAGTGGTAACCAAAGGTGGTAAGATGTGGCTGGAGGAGGTGGGTCCCTGGGGATGTGCCTTTGGGATATATATATATATTTGGTGAGCTGAGCTTAGTCTCTCTCTGCTTTCCGATTATCATGTGAGCCGCTTCCCTCTGCCATGCTCTTCCACCATGATGTTCTGCCTCATCTCAACCCCTGAGGAATGGGGCTGGCCATTGATGGACTGAGACATCTGAAACCATGAGCCCCTAAGTAAACTTTTCCTCCTCTACAATTTTTCTGGTATGGTCCTTTAGTCGTAGCAGAAAAAAAAAAACTGACTAAAACAATTCCTGTAGGGTCCATGTTGTCTAGCCCTTCTTCATGGATAGGAAATCAAATATAATTGAGAAAAAAGGATATGTTCACGGATGGAGAGTTCCTGCGTATTAGCTCTCAGGGAGGATGTATGGGTGCCTATTTGTCCAAGGTAAGTAAGGACCTAGTCAATACATTTTAGGATCCACAGGAAGCCTGCTTGTTCATCCAGCCAGAACCTCTTGTTTAAATGACAAATTGAGACCAACAGACATGTGACCTGACCCCCTTACACAAGTTGGTTAGGGATCCGTGTATTAGTGGGATGAATATTAATTTTTTCAATCACAAAGATCAAGCTACAGCAGTTCTCTTCCTCTGTGAATGAGGGGACCATCACAGAGACAGTCTGGGTGAAGATTCTTGCAAGTTGCCTCCTCCTGAGACCCAGTGGGGAAGGCAGGGAGTGCTCCCTAGATGGAGTGGGAGCTCAGGGTTGCAGCCCCCTCTCATTCAAGGCAATGAGGGGCACGTGCAGGGAGCAGAGAATGGATGACAGACACTGACCCTACATGCCCAGGTCCCCTCTCATCAGCAGTGGGTGGGAGTGGGGACACTGCTGAGTCCTGGGGTTTTGGGTTCCTGCTTACAGGATCAGCTCAATGTGACTATGACAAGCATCCAGTGTTGTAAGACCACAGTCACATGGTCTGGGACTGAGACACCCAGAAAAAATTACTCACTAATCCTTTTAAAGACATAACTTAGAGCCAACCACATGCTTACATTTCAAACATAGCATTGGCACCTAAATTTAAACTGCTGCTCTGCTGTATTTAGATCAACTAGTTTTATATCCAAGACCTTTAGGCTTCTAATCCTGTAGGGAAGGGGCTGACGAGTAAAGAAATTGCATTTCAATGTAACGTAGCCTTTTTTTCTTCAGGGGTCTAGACCCTGAAATGGGGCTCACTTCAGGGACCTCTCTCTCAAGACAGCCAGAACTCTCCCCAGTGCGATTTTCTGAGACCCACCATTATTTGGACGATTCAGGATTATTCCTTTGAGTTCTCCTGTAGGTGTTTTTATTGTACCAAACTTGCCTAAAATACCCTTCATAGCAGAATCTGGGTTCCCATGTCTCCGGGTTCGTCACAGTGGCCCAGCTGAGCGCTGAGCTTCCGGAAGACGCGTTCTTCCTGGGACGGCTGTTCAGCACCATGGACAGCGCCCCGCCTCCGTCCTGCTCCGCCCAGTGTGTTTTCTATTCTCTTTTCTCTCCTTCCTGATTTTCTTGGATGTGAGGAAGGTCTGTAGCTGCCTCACTGAGGACTCTGCTCCACTCCAACCTGCCTTTTTTCCTGGGAAGACTGGGCAGGGAACTAGTAGCCAAATTGTGCCAGGTTGGAGTAGAGAGCAAGAACCCCGGAGAGGAGGGGGGCCATGCCTCACCGTCCTGCTGTGCTCCATATGACAGACCATCCCAGTCATGTGACCCAGCCAGAGTCACAGTCCCCAACTTCCCCCCAAGAGCTTCAGATCCCCCTCTCCATAAAAACTGAACTTGGTCTGTGGACATGGGGTTTATAGGTCAGCAGAACACCTGGCCATCTGGGGTGGTGCTGGGATAGAGCCTGGGGCTGGGGTGGGCTCGGCAGACTCCTGCAGTGGCAAGACACAGACCAGATGAAGAGCAATGAGGAGGGAGTCAAAGGCTGAGGGCTGGGAGGGTGACATCAGTCGTAAGGGTCCAGGAGAGTAGGCAAAGCCCTGGGTTAGGGGGCAGGAACTGAAGCCTCTGCAGAGAATTGAGAAGATTTAAAGTGGGGTGAGGTGATTGACTCTGGAAAAAGCCGCAAACAATGGAGCTGGGGCCTTACCCTTGCTTGATGTGGGCTAAAGGGTGAGGGTAGGGCACAACTTTAGTGGGATATGTGTGGCGGGATGACACTGGGACATGTCTTGTGTCAGAAGCAAGGTAGAATTTCCAAAAAGCAATAATCCAACACCCATAAAGTTCAGACACTGCCATTCCAAAGCCAAAATTAGTAAATTCGGCACTCCATGGTAGCACCAAATATCCAGCTGGTTGCAATATCTCCACCATGGCAGTTGCCCCACATGCTGAGAGAGAACAGGGACGACCACCGTAGCACATACCACGGCTCGCCAAAATTCACAGCCTCTCTCGTCCTGCTTTCAGCCTCTCCTGTTTTCTATTCTGCCCACTCTTCCAGGCCCACTTGGAATCCTTCCTCATCAGAGAAGCCTTCTGCCGCTGACCTTACTGTAAGTGAAAAACACTTCCTGGCTGCATGGGTGGATGAGGCCTGGTGATCATTAGATCCAGTGATTCTCATTTTTAAAATTTTGGTCCTGCCTTAGGTTGGGTTGCCTGGGAAACAAACTCTGAAATGGAGATTTACATACAGGAAATTTATTAGGGTGCTTTTGACATCAATCACCGGGGGTGTGGAACACGGGGAGGAGATTGAAGAAAGTGGGATGAGACAGAGAGGACTTGAACTGGATGAAGTTTCAGGAAGGGTCTCCTCCAAGGGAGCTCTGGAGCCAGGATGACCCTCCAGGTTGTCCGGTCTATAGTTGGATCAAGGCTGCCCCCGAGAAGGTGGCAGGGCCACAGGAAAGAAGGTTCTCTTTGGCATAGCAATTCCTGAACGGGGACCCAGCTGAAAGACATCATCTGCCAGTGCTCCCCGCAACAGCTAGCAAAGCAAGGACCTCAGTCCTAAAGAAGGAACCAGAATGACCTCCCACAGAATCAACCCCAGGCACTGAAAGACTTGGACACAAGTGGGTAGAGGGCTCATGTCAAAACCTTTGATGGGGCACAGTTTTAAAAGTTGTCCAAAATGGTTCTGTTACAACTCCCCCCACCTATCCTTAGAACATCATGATCAGGAATTGGTGACCGACGCTAGCCTTCCTAGAGACAGAAGAGGTGACTGCTCCAAGGGACACAGAGCAGATAAGTAACCGATTCCATAGGAGTCCAGTAGAACTGTCTATTGCCATGTCCATGGTGGAGTAAGTTTTCTTTCCCAAGTGATCACCAGAGAGCTGTACCCCCATACTTCACCTGCGCTCACCTCCCTGGAACAAACCCAGCACACACCTGGACCAGGGTGTCAATAAATGCAGGTAGAACTGGATTGGTTTTTAAAGCAGCTGTCATGTATAGGGGTGACATTTGTGCTATGTATACATGACAACCTGATGAGCAAATCCCCTCATTCTTAATTAACCTTTTCTTTTGAACCCTTGACCAAGCAGCAAATGGAGACCAATGAATTGGAAATGACAGCTTCACCTCTTCTGTGCTCTGACCTGGCCAGCCACCTAGCCTGGTAATTACCTGGACCAAGGCTGGGAACCTTTCACAGGCTGACAAACAAATAATCTCCCACTAATAGTTATAATAACCACAGAGCCCAGTTTTCCCTCGGCTATTTCCTGATTACCTTCCGTGAAACCTGGGGGCAAGTTGTAATAATATTTCTAATATCTCTCTCTCTCTGTCTGTCTCCCTCTTTGCATTTAATAAAAAAGAGGCCATGTGGACTGAGGCTCAGGAGAAGCAGCACTCAGGAGGGGGAGGGGGTTCACCTGCAGAAGCCTCTCCCCCACCCACTCCCAGGAAAGCCGGATGCCCACAGACCTGGGGAATGGCCCGTATTTCGGGACGGTGCTTCTCAGTGGATGTCGGAGCAATTTGGAAGGCTGGTTCTTAACCCACGGTCTCTTGAAAGAGATGAGAGTTGTCAGCAATGTCTCCAGTCCCCAGGGCTCTCAAGGAGCATCAGGAGAAAAAAAAAAAAAAGAAAACAAAAAATGGGGAAAGAGCCGGGCGCGGTGGCGCACGCCTGTAATCCCAGCACTTTGGGAGGCTGAGGCAGGAGGATCGCGAGTTCAAAGCCAGCCTCAGCAATGGCGAGGCACTTAGCAACTCAGTGAGACCCTGCTTCTAATAAAATACAAAAAAAAGGGCTGGGGATGTGGCCCAGTGGTCAAGTGCCGCTGAGTTCAATCCCCAGTACCAAAAAAAAAAAAAAAAAAAAAAAAAAAAATGGGGAAAGAGGGCAATGGAAGAAGATGCAGGAAATGAAGCAAAAGATCAGGTATGGGCATTTAGGGAATCTGGGCCCAGAAAGCAGATTCCCTTTTTTTTTTTTTTTTTTTGGTACCTGGGATTGAACTCAGGGGCACTCAACCACTGGGCCACATCCCCAGCCCCCTATTCATATTTTTATTAGAAACAGGGTCTCACTTAGTTGCTAAGTGCCTCGCCATTTCTGAGGCTGGCTTTGAACTCTCGATCCTCCTGCCTCAGCCTCCCATGTGCTGGGATTACAGGCGTGTGCCACTGCTCTTGGCTATAAAGGAGGTTCTAACAGTGGCCTGGCTCCCTGCCATTTTCCCTTGAGATGGCTCATTGCTCCTGCCTACAGCTTCTTCCTTGTCCCACCCAACTCAACATAGAATAGGAATGGCAGAGTCACTTGCAAGGTGCTTACTTGGGGCCAGGCCTGGGCTGTATGTCCCATGAGCGTCATGCAACCCCAGGGTGCAGGTACTCTTCTTCACATCTTTACAAATGAAGGAGACGAAGCGCAGAGACCATAAGAAACCCACCCCAGGTCCACAGAGCAAGCTCAAGATGCCACCAGGCTTTGGAGCCAGGCAGTCCGACCCCATAACACAGCCCTATGCACTCTGCCTGATTCCGGGTCCCCCAGAGCACTGGGTAACCTTTCCTGTATGTGCTTGATGTAGCAGAGAGAGCACTGGAATCGAATCTCTGTCCCATCCTGGCTGAAGAAGCCTGAGTGAGTTCGCTTGCTTGTGTTGCAGGCCTGTCATTTAAAAAGTGGCCACAAGAACACCTGCAGGGTGCATTTCACAGAACAGGTGCAGGGATCAGGTGAGATAATATCTGTGAAAGCCCTTTGTAAACTCCAAAGTGCTCTGCACACATCAGGTGCCATCTTCCTCCCTCCTACCTTCCTGTGAGTGCTGCAAGGACCTTGGCTGGGTCACCATTGTTACCCACACCCCTCCCACTGGGGTGAATGATCAGGAGCTAGCCGCTTCCTGCCCCTCTACTTCTCCTCTGTGGCCCCTCTCCTTCCCCCTGCCTCTTCCTCTCCACCATCCCTCTCCTCCTCCTCTGCCTCTTCCTCTTCCTCCTCTTTGGAGGACTTGACAGGACTCACTCTCTAATGAGAGGACAGCCACCCCTCTCTTTCCAATCTATCCCACACTCTGCTTTGAGATCAAGTTTTCAAAAGCATTACCGAGACATCACAACATGCTCAGAACCCTTTAACGATTCCCAAAATTCAAAGGAGAAAGTTTGAGCTTCTCGATCCAGCACAGAGGCTTCTCCCATCAGCCCCGCCTCCCTCTCCTGGCCTCATTTCTCACGGGTGTTTTTTGCCAGTTGTGTTAGTCCTGTCAGTTTTTTCACCTATAAAGTCTTGTGGGCTGAGGGCTAATGACCCATGCTTCACAATAAATGCAATATATTGAGCAGAGTGTTCCATGGGGTCTTGCTGTGCAGTTTTGAAACCTCACCTGAGGTCCCATGGCTGAGAACTGCAGGTGTGAAGTGCCCACAGGTTCTGAAGGGAGACCCTGGATCAGGTAGGACGGGCTGAGACTGGCCCCTCTGCAATCCTGGGTCTGTGGCATCTGGGCCTCCACTCAAGAGAAGGCTACAGGTGGACAGAGGCGATAAGAGCAGGTGGGGTTTCAGACTTCTCAGCTAGTAGCAAGGGCTGGGGTGGCGCCAGACCCACTCACCTCCATCTCCCCAGGCCAGGCCGGGGTGAGCCACTGGCTGGACGCCATGATGGAGCTGGAATGAGATCTCCTGGGAGAATTTGACCTGCAACTCCCAGAGCTGGAAGGACACAGAGACTAGGGCCCAACTCGAACCGGAATAAGTCTAAAGTCAAAACCAACTGTGAGACGTACATCAGCAGTCAGTTGAGGAGAGAACAGGGAACCGTCCAACAGAGTTCAGGGGACAGGGATGCCAAGGATACCAGGGCAAGGGTTTTGATACTGTGAGGTTACCCTATGAGTTTTAGACTGCCTACCTTTACTTTAAGTGTGTGTGTGTGTGTGTGTGAGAGAGAGAGAGAGAGAGAGAGAGAGAGAGAGAGGTATTTATATTTTGGTTTTGTCATTATGACTTTTCTATAGGAAAGAGTCAAACCTAGTTTTAATTGCTACCCTGCCTGTATCACCCAAAAGCTAACACAAATGAAAATTCCTGACATAGTGAGTCTCATATGACAGCATCTCAGTCAACTTCTTTTCTCTCCTAACCAGTGACATCTCTGGTGTCATAGCTTTATACATTCTTTGCACTGTCAATCAACTCTTCATAGCTGTATCCTCCTGTATGATGTTTTCCAAAATTCTTTTACTCCTGAACTTATTTAATCCTACAAAGAATGCATCATTGGCCCCATTTGACAGCTGTGGCCCTTCAGGGCCCTTGGGGACTAAAATGGACTTGCTACCTAGGTCTTCTAACTCCAGGTCCACCTCTGTTTCCCCTCTGTCACACTCACAGCAACTGGAGCTAAGCTTAATTTATCTTTGTGTTCTCTGTCTTGCAACTTGTTTGGCACAGGGCACACAGTAGGTGTTCAATAAGTATATTATATGAAGTGCTAAGAAGTGAAGCAATTTGTCCACACTGGTTTCCAAGCTGTTATCTAGGCCCTGGGGAGGGCAAACTACAGCCTGCTGGCAAATCCGACTGCAGTGTATTTTGTGAAGCCCATGAGCTAAGAATGGTTTTTACATTTTAAAAATGGTTTCTGGAAGGAGACAAGGAAAAGGAAGGAGTAGGGGAACAGGAAGAAGGGAAACAGGAATGTGTAATAGGGGCCATTAGTGTCCTGCCAAGCCTGCCCTTATCAGGCCCTTTACAGGAAGAGTTTGCGGCACCTAGTCTAGATATATCTCGTTTCATCCACTGGCAGCTGCTGCCCCTGAGGGACACGTCTCCAAGAGCCTTGATTCCCTGAGGACTGATTTTCAGCCCTGTGATGCCAGACCCTAGAGAGGGACCTCTTCAAAGGCAGGTGGGAATGAACTGTACTCTCCCCTGCCACCTGCCCCATAAGACTTAGAGGACTGGGGCTGGGGTTGTGGCTCAGCAGTAGAGCGCTCGCCTAGCACGTGTGCAACCTGGGCTCAGTCCTCAGCACCACCTAAAAAAGGCATTGTGTACAACTAAAACAAATATAAAAAAAAAAAAAAAAAAAAGAAAACTCAGAGGACTTCTGCCTCCCTGATCAAATGCTCAAGCTCAATCTGATGGAAAATTCATTAGTGGTTTGTTTGTTTTCCTGTAAAAAAGGATTACAGGCATTGTGGCGCGAGCCTGTAATCCCAGCATCTTGGGAGACTGAGGCAGGAGGATCATGAGTTCAAAGCCAGCCTCAGCAATTTAGCAAGGTGCTAAGCAACTTTGTCTCTAAACAAAATACAAAAAAAAAAAAAAAAAAAAAAAAAAGGCTGGGGAAGTGGCTCAGTGGTAAGAAGCCACAAGCCTTAAAGCATTTATTTCTATTTCCAAGGGTACCAGCCTTCTAGAGGGGAAGCTGAGCCTGGGTCCCCTTTCCAGCCCCTCTGGTGGCACATTCCCTCATGAACATCCCTTGGTCATTCACCAGATGGATGTGTGGGGCTCAGAGCATGGGGTTTAAAGTCAGGCAGAGTTTTTGACCAGCTGTATATCTTTGGCCAAAGAGACAATTAACCTCTCTGGGCCTCAGCTTTCTTGCCTGTAAAATGAGAACATTAACACTGACCTTGTAGGGTCAGCAGAGTGCCCGGCACAGTACTGTCCCCGTGAGATGCTCCCAACATGGAAGGCTTGTGCTCTGGATGGCTGCACTGACCAGCCCTCGTTCTTTCTCCCCTCTCCTTCTAACTCTTTTCTTGATTTCTGCCTCTTAATTGCTCCTCAGTGATTTGCTAAACTCCATCCTTGAAAATAATTCAAGCAGCCTCTGAGATGTAGCCCTCTCCTTCCTGGTCATGCCCCTCAGTGTTGGCACCAATCTTACACTGGCTCGGTGCCATCATCCGCCCAGCCTCCTAACGGGGGTCCCTTTCCATTCTTCTTTCTTTTATAATTTGTGTGTGTGTGTGTGTGTGTGTGTGTGTGTTTTTTTTCCAGGGGTGCTTAACCACTGAGCCACATCTCCAGCACTTTTTATTTATTTATTTTTGGTGGTGCTGGGCATTGAACCCAGGGCCTTGTGCATGCCAGGCAAGCACTCTTACCAGCTGAGCTATATCCCCAGCCCTTGCTTTTTATTTTTAATTAGAGACAGCATCTCGCAAAGTTACCTAGGGCCTCACTAAGTTGCTGAGGCTGGCCTTGAACTCTTTGACCCTCCCGCCTCAGCACCACCACCACCAGCCCACGCCCGCCACCCCCACCCTGCGCTGCTGGGATTACAGGTGTGCACCGCTGCGCTCAGCTTCCTCTCTTCTTTCCCAGCACCTCCAGGGTCAGCTTTCTGCCCTTTCTGTCGCGCTGTAAATCTAAAGGCTGAAAATCCGTCTTCCATCTGATGAGCCACCATGAGCCATCAGTCCAGCTCAGAGGGCAGCTCCAGGCTTTCTTTAATCTTCTTACGTCTTCGAGCCCAGCACACAGTAGGTGTTCAATGAGCATTGGCCACAGACTGGCCGGGAAAGTGAGCAGTGACCAGCTGGTCAGCTTTGGGTGGGCAGACCACAGACACAGCATCTCTGTCGCCTGACCCCTGAACCACTTGGACACGGGGACTGCAACCACTTGGACACGGGGACTGTGCCAGGCATGGAGGAAATGGCTCAGTGGGGGGCTGCCTGCAGAAAAAGCAGGGACCCACAGTTGAGAGGGTCTGGTTGGTGTTTTGGCTTCGCCTATGGCTACGTGTGTATCAAGTTGCTTCACTGCTTGGAGCCTTTGTCTCCTTTGTCTCCTCGTCTATATAGTCGGGTCAACCACAGTAAGATACCAGTGCATACCCGTTGGGTGGCTGCAAGCCAGGAGACAGATCATCCCAAATATTGCCAAGGATATGGAAAAACTGGAATGCTTCTACCCTTCTAGTGAGATCTAAAGGGTGCAGACAATGGCGATGACAATCTGGAGGCTCTTCAAAAGTTTAAACACAGAGTTCTGCATGAGCCAGCAAATCCACTCCAAAGTCTCTACCTAAGAGAATTAAAAACCTACGTCCCCATGATATCTTGAACATGAGTGATCATAGCGGCGTTGCTTGCAATTGCCAAACAGTAGAAACAACCCAAATGTCCACTGGATAAACAAAAAGTTGTATATACATAAAAGTAAAATTTTACTTGTCCATAAAAATAAATGAATACAGTTGGGCATGGTGGCACATTGTTGTAATCCCAGTGGCTCGGGAGGCTGAGGCAGGAGGATTGAGAGTTCAAAGCCAGCCTCAGCAATGGCAAGGTGGTAAACAACTCAGTGAGACCCTGTCTCTAAATAAAATACAAAAAAAGGGCTGGGGATATGGCTCAGTGGTCGAGTACCCTGAGTTCAATCCCTGGTACCTCCCTGCAAAAAAAGTTTAAAAATAAAATAAATGAAGTACAAAAGGAAAGGGTGATGACAAAATCCTGATACATCATGCTACCACACGGATGAACCTGGAAAACATTATGCTCTGTGGAAGAATCCAGACACAAAAGACCGGAATTGTATAAATCCATTTATATGAAATGTCCAGAACAGGCAAATCCGTAGGAGGAAGGGGTAATGGGAGTGATTAAAATGTTCTCTTTTGGGGTGATGGAATATTCTAAAATTGGGTAGCCATGATGGTTGCATAACTCTGTGAATATACCATGAATCACGAATCATACACTTCAAAATGGTGAGTTGGGCTTGGGGTGTAGCTCAGTGGTAGAGCGCCTGCTGATGCTTGAGGCCCTGGGTTCAGAACACCCCAAAACTGCAAAAAAAAAAAGAAAGAAAGAAAGAAAGAAAAATAAAGGTGAATTGTATGGTATGAAAGTTCTACCTCAATTAGGCTATTGTTTTAAAAACGAGGTGGCCAAGGCCTCCCTACTGTCTCCGTAGGGTCCTTGGAAGACTCAGAGGAGGCGTGTGTGCCAGGGTTTGGGGCACAGCGTCACTGTTATAAACAGGTCACTGTAGTTGTTGTGGAGGGAGCTCCTTTCTGCTCTCTCCTCCTCTCTCCTGCCCCAGCCTGGGCCTCCCTCCTGGAGAGAGTTGCTGAGGAGGGACGCGGCCATCTGGCACTAGCAAGAGGTGGTGCGGGCCTCAATATGTCCACCCCGGGGCTGGGAGGTGAGAAGTGTCTCCTCTGAGCCAAAGACCCAGAGGGACCTGACTCTGCCAGGAGCACTGTCTTGGCCCAGCGCTGCCCTTCCCTGCTGTCAGAGAACCTCAGGGCCCCTGGTACTCCTGGAGGAGGGTGGAGGCCACTTAAACCTCATGCTCTGGAGTAACCGGAAGCAAGGTGAGGGGAGCAGGGTCCTATGGGGGCCAGACTGTGCTTTAAAGAAAGGGGACTCTAGCCCTTTCAAACCCTCAGCAAGCACTGGAAACTGAAATGTTGATGACAATGACGACAACAGTCACTAATCTTCACTGCAGGAGCATTTCCTCTTGCCAAGATCCAGGCGAAGCAGCTCTATGAACCAGACTGACTTAATCTTCAAAAGCATCCTACGAGGTGGGGACATTGTTAACCCATATCACAGCTGAGAAGACTGAGGCACAGAGCTTGCAGGCATGTGCCCAAGTCTGTGCAGCTAGATATGACAGAACCATAAGGTGATCCACAGCAGCCGGCACCTCTGCCCGGGTGCTGCCCCGGTCTGTGTGAGCCCTGCAGGCTGCACACAGTGGAAGCCAAGGTCATTACTAAGCTCAATGACCTGCCCCCACCCTGCCCGACCACAGGGAAAGAGGTCATAAACTTCAGAGCATCAGAATCACCTGGGGGCATCAAACAGAGTTCTGGGTCCACCCCAGTAAAGCTGATACACCAAGTCTGGATGGCCCAGGAAGCTGCTTTTTTTTTTTTTTTTTTTTTTTTTTTTGGTACTGGGGATTGAACTCAGGGGCCCTTGACCACTGGGCCACATCCCCAGACCTTTTTTGTATTTTATCAGAGACAGGGTCTCACTGAGTTGCTAAGTGCCTCGCCATTGCTGAGGCTGGCTTTGAACTCGCAATCCTCATGCCTCAGCCTCCCAAGGAAGCTGCATTTTTTAAAAATATTTATTTATTTGCTTTAGTTGTACACAATGGGTTTATTTGTATATGGTGCTGAGGATCGAACCCGGGCCGCACACGTGCTAGGCGAGCGCTCTACCGCTGAGCCACAACCCCAGCCCGGAAGCTGCATTTTTGACGGGCTTTCTACATGACCCTGATGCAAGCTGTTTGGGCCACACTAGGAGATACTTGGCCTCCCTGAGTCAAGACCCAATTTCTGGGCCCGGTTGGACCAGGTGGACTCACCCTGCTCCCAACCACACCACACACTCCCTCCCCCTGCCCCACCCAACTCCACCGTCCTCATCCAAGTCCAACCCATCTTTAAAGGCCCAGGCCAAGTCCCATGAAGTTCCCTAACCTGTCCACAGCTATAGCAGACCCCTGCCCGCACTAACCTCCCCTCTGGAAACACCTAAACACAGGTTGAGGAACCACACGGCCTCGCATGGCCTCTCCACCTCCCTATATGATGCCTGGTGTTCCCACATCAGTGTTCTGTGGCTGCAGGCCTCCCGGGGGAGCTGCGTGGCAGGAGCCTTGACTGTCAACGCTGTCTTGTGCATTCCTTGTGCACGGCCCCCGCGGCTCATCCAGGAGGGGCTTTTGGATTTGGTTATGGACCTAACGGGCCAACGCGCTTCTCTTTCAGTTATCAGCACGGCTCACGTGCAGCTGGCCAATTCGTTGACTGCAGTCTGTGGGCACAGTCCAAGTGTCTGGATACTTCCTGTGCAGAATCCAGGGGCCTTCTCTATGCCAGGTGCCATTCCAGTCCTGAGGACTCAGAGGACACACCCTCCCTGAGGGCTGACACACTCAAACAACTCACTCTAACAGTGTCCCTAGGTGTGCTTTTTGCCTCCCAGGGGACATTTGGCAAGGACTGGAGTGGTGGGGCTGTTGGCATCTAGTGGGTGCAGGTGAGAGATGCTGCTAAATATCCTACCATGCCCAAGACACCACACCCCATGACAAAGTAGAGCCCAGCCAAAAATAATAGTGTGAGTTTGGGAAAGTTTTGCTCTCGGGGACTACGCTAAGACTGACGTTGGCATAGCAACCAACAGTGTCTGGAGTCCAAAGGAAGGGACCACAGCCCAGGGGGTAGGGGGCTGTTGGAATGGGACCCACAGAGGAGTGCTTAGAACAATCAGTTGGTTGTGGGGAGGCGGAGGGCACGGGTTTCCCATAGCAGAGGCAGGGAGGAGAGAGGAGTCCCGCAGCCAGGTGTGGGCATGCCGGGCAGGACTGAGAAGCTGCGTGCGGCTGGTGGGGAGGTGGCTGGAGTGCCTGGCGCTTGCTCTTTTCCTTCATTCGACACATCCGCTGCCATCTTTCCTGACTTCTTTGTCCTGCAAACCCTGCCCCCACGCAGAGTGAAACGGTCAGCTCCAGCCTTGGTTGACTCATCCCCGATTCCAAACCAGTGGTCTCTGAACACATGGTGGTTTTAATTGGAAGTGAAGATGGGTTTGATCTGACTGTGGCCAGTTCGCTGCATGGACAGGCGACACCCCTTAGATCTGCAGCTGTGACAACACAGTAGAGCTTAAAGGTCTTCAGAGGCCTCCTTCTAAAAGGCCCCAGCACTGAGGTGTGATATCACTCTGCCCAGACTGTAAATGAGGCATCCACGGGGTGGCCGACGAGGAAAATGGATTTTTAAGAAGGCCTGCGCTTCTCCACGTTAGACAGGAATCAAAACACATTAAAAAATAATTCTTAAAAAAAAAAAAAAAAAAAGAAAGAAAGAATTCTGGTAACGTTTGTCCCTTAAAAAAAAAAAAAAAAATCAGCCCTAGATTGTTGTGTTGTTCTCTAGTAGCTGAGCTGCTAGCCAGTCCCAGTGTCTGTCTCCCTTTCCCATCTTCCTCTGGCTCTGGCCTCTGATCTCCAGCTCTCTGTGCCCAGCTTCTGTTGGCTGTGCGCTGCTTCCCCTCACCTTTTTTCTGTAATTTCTGTGTCTTCAAATGCAAATCTGTCGCTCCTGCGCTGTCTCCTTCTGAGTTTTGATTTTTTCCCCTTATTTCCAGTCACCTGTTCCTGACACTACCGCTCTCCCCTCATGGCTCCTTGAACCCCTTTCCTTTCCTTCCTCAGCCTCTCTCCAGGAACTGGCCACCGTGTCTAACCCAAGGGCATTTTCATTCCTGGTTTTTTTACCCAGAGTTCCAGGCTTCCCCAGTCTTGATCTTTAAAAAAGCAAACGACCAAAACATTTTCTATTTCTTGCTGTCCCAAAGCTCTCTGAATGAAGCTGCGTGTGACTTTCATCTTCTTCCCTGATTTATTTTTTCATTCTGTGGGTCATGCCCTTGATAGAAAAAAAAAATCAGTTCTCCAACTCCATTTTACTGTAAATCAGAGACTAGCTCGACCAGCGCTTGGCCGAGCACTGCGACAAGTACGGGGTGCCGGGGAGGCTGTGGTGAGACTCTGGGTTGGGTGGACCCCAGGCTCAGCCTTTACCTCCCAGGGCGTGACTTGGTTCATCTGACTCAGCGAAGCCAGGCCCTGCTTTGGGTTTAACATACGCAGCTCTGGAGGAGGACCATGGATTCCTCATGCATCCCTTCAGATTCCCTTGTCTTCGGCCCAGCCTGTCGTGGCTGGAGAGGAATGGAAAATGATTGAAGATGAGTCTCAGGGAGCAAATCTTTTACAGCTTAAAAAGGAGAGAAATTTTTCAGCCTGGCAGGAACATTAAAGTAGATCCAGGAGCCCTTGGAAGCCTTGTCATTTTCCATCTTTGATATGTAGGATGCATTGTAGCCTGGTAAGCAGGGCCAGCTTGCTGACCTCTGGAGTTGACTCTCAATCTCTTTGTCCTGGTCCCTATTCAGCCACTCCTGGCCCCTGCCAGGGGTCATTATCAACCTCAGGGCTGGAAGGGTCCAGTCCAATTGCCTCATCTGAGAGAGAAGAAAATGAGTCTCAGGGGGTGAAAATGGCTTGCCAAAGGCACAAAGCTGTGTGGTGGCAGAAGTCCCCAGCCCCCTCCGGGCCCGTGTGCCCAGCTGTTAAAGGTAATGCTGCCTGGCTAAGGGCTACTTCCCCTTCCCTGGTGACAGCTCCACCGCAGGGACGCACAGCCAGCTGGGCAGCATGAACACCTCCATACGGCAGCCCTCAGGGGCCACCCCAAAGCACATGTGGCACTAACCCCGGAGGGATCTCAGATGACCCTGGGGGAAGGAGGAGGGAGGCTGCTGGAGTGAAGACGCCTGTGTCCTACCGATCTCATTCGATCCAGCATCCCTTATGGACTGACAGGTACAAGCCAGAATTTGGCCAGGACGTGGGGTACCTTGAGAAGTTTAAAGCCTTAGGAAAGAGAACAAAGTATGAGTGGGGATGTGAGGGGGCAGAGAACAAGTCCTCCCTCCCAGCTCAGCCTGGAGCATGGCTCAGGAGGGCTTCTTGGAGGAGGTGATATCCCAAGAACTAACTGGCCTAATATACCACTGGACCTTGCATTGCTGAGCCCTGTAAGGAATACCATGGAAGCAGGAATTTGGATGTATTAGGAATTCAGACCAAGACCTTTAGCATTGCCCTCTCATCCTGGGCACTCCCCCATCAGCTATGTGACCATGGGCCAGTCATGGGACCTCAGGACTCCTCAAGCTTAGGTCGAGCATGGGTGAGATGTGATCAGGGGGTGCATTTTCCACAGCAACCTGACGTCACAGGACATCATAACTCCTAGCCCCTCAGCAGCTTCCCCTCCTCCGTCCCTCAGGGTCATCTGAAATCCCACCAAAGTCAAAGCCAAACCCCTTTCTCAAGGTTATGACAAAGGAACAAAGAAGAGGCTTGGAGCCTCTCTGGACCTCAGTTTCCTCATCTGTGGAGTGAGAGTATTGACTTTTCTTTCTACAGTTCCTTCCCTCACTAACACTCCATCCTGTGATTTTAGGATATAGCAGCCAAGAAGAGACAGGGGCTGTGTCGTTGATGGCCCATGCTGTGGTGGGGGGGCAGTGCCTTTGCCCTGCCGGGCCGAGCCCAGGCAGGAGCTCTGGCCGGCTCTACAAGTCCCAGGCTTGTGTGACCTCTGACGCCGCCTGCCTCCTCCCCTGAATCCCTGCCTCTGCCTCTCCGGAGTGCCACCCAGAAAGGCAGGGGGCCCTGCTCCATCCAGAGGAGCACCAAGATGCTGGAAATGAGCTCCAGTCCTAAAAAGAGGGAGGGAAGGAAAAGAAAAAAGATCTGCCATCTTCCTCAAAATAAAAACAGAGGCAGATGGTTGGAAGGGTTTCCATGGTTAATTAAATATGCTTTAGTCTCTAAGTTAATTATGAAATGATTCCTGTGGGGTGGGGGGGGAGCTCTGCTTTGTGTGGAGCAGGTTCAGGTGACTGCTTGGGAGCTGCTGAGGCTCAGGGGCCCCGTTTGCATGTCTCTCAGCAGCCATAAAAATCCTCTGGTCTGGGCCTTCAAGAGGCCGCACTCCCAGCAGACACTACCCACTCCACCTCTCTGAGCCTCTGTCAAGAGATGCACAGCACAACTGAGACGCCACAATCTCTCCTTCTAGAATCTCTTCTAAGAAAAGTATCAGAAACTCCAATAAAGGTTTCCTGGACAAGACTATTCACCACTACACCATTTATAATCATGAAAAATCGGGAACTGCCCAGATGCCTGCAAATAGAGATCTGGCTAAATAAATCCTGGGGCAACCAGACAATGAAATATTAGGTAGTCATTAAAATGCTGTCTTTGAAGTCGAGAAGAGGACAAGGGGGAATGCTCCGGCTGTGTAAAGTGGAGAAAGGCAGATACAAAATTGTAGATAAAGTACCAAGTAATTTTATAAATGGTTGTGCACAGAAAAAGAGGTGGCACATTAAATGCTGATATAATAGTTATTTTTGAAAGACGATCCTGGGAGATTTTTTTTTTCTCTTTCTATGTACCGTTTTGTATTTTCTTAATTCTTTGAAGTGAACATATATTACTCTCATCATCAGCAAAATGATAAACCTTTTAAAATGCTAATGCTCCTTATAATGGATTTCTAAGTGGATCTGAATAATTTTATCACATGCTCTTGGAAGTAGATGAACTTGACTAAAGTCGGAGCTTCTAGGATGGATGGGGATAGACGATGTTGGATTTTCCAGAACTCTTCACATAAGGGGCTTCCAAAAGGGAAGCCTTGAGCATGGCAAGTGCCCATTCCCAAGGTGACATGTGACAGGTTCTGTCCCATCTGAGAACTGCACAGGAGCTGGGGAGGGAGAAGGTGCCATAAGTTCTGGAACCACCTAATCTGAGAACTAGATGGGACCTTCAGGCTCAGGACTGCTACAAGGACAAGCTGAAGCCCCTCAGGGATCAAAGAAGCCCCTGTGGTTTGGAGAAGCCTAAGGCACACGAAGTCCATGGCGAAGTCCCAGAGCTGGTCAAGACCACATTGCTGGACTCTCTGTGGTCTCTGGAACTTCCTTAGTGTCCCCAGGATCATGTAGGCACAGGGGCTGCCAGGCTGACCTGTAGAAGGCATTGTCAATCTCGAATGCCTGCTGGCCAGACAAGAGGAGGAGATGGAAGTAGAATCATTCATAAATGTTGGCGCAATCCAGATGTCACGTGACCATTATAACAGTCACCGTTCCTTGTCAGGCTGGCAAACCTCCACCACACAAACAACTCACATTCCAGGTGAAGAGGTGGGAGCCACCGTTAAGAAAGGGGAAGAAGGGGCTCTTGGGTTTGGCCTTCGGGAGTCCCGCCTGGAGCTGACACCCTGTGGATGGGGCCCTGCGACGTCCGTGGGTGAATGCTTCTGGCAGAGTCAGGGCTCTCTTGGTATGTCCGCGCCAGATGGACAGCTCAGGCTCACACACGTCCTCCCCAGCTTCTAGGAGGTAGCCATCAAAGTTGGGAGAACACCAAGACCACATAAACCCCAAGTGGAAAGAAAATAAGGCCCTCCAGTTCTTGCTAACTAAACCTCAGTCATGAAAGGGGTCAAAGAAACGTAGGGTAAAGAAGTGGAGATGAGCCGGGCATGGTGGTGCACACCTGTAATCCCAGCAGCTTGGGAGGCCGAGGCAGGAGGATCGCGAGTTCAAAGCCAGCCTCAGCGAAAGCAAGGCACTTAGCAACTCAGTGAGACCCTGTCTCTAAATAAAATACAAAATAGGGCTGGGGATGTGGCTCAGTGGCTGAGTGCCCCTGAGTTCAATCCCTAGTACCACCTCCACCCAAAAAAAAAAAAAAGTAGTGGAGCTACAGTAAGTGTTACCAGCTACAGAGCATGTCATTCTCCAGGAGAATAAAGTGGGAGGTCCAGGTCACGCGGAAGAGGCATTTTTGAGAATGCCAGAAACTTCTTGAGCAGGCCACCCTATAGAACTCACCAGAACTCCATTTAAGCAGCTCCACTTTTCATCTACTACAAGAAGGGACAGCAATTACTAAAAGTGCTTTCAAATCTCTCCCACCACAATCCCGGCAGAACATGGGGGAGACCTGGCCCTATACACACAAACTTTTCAAAATGATCTATTTTCCCATAGAAGACCATTTAATTTTTTTAATGGATACCCACACACAAACACAGAGCTCACGTATTGAATAGTTGCTTGATGAGCCAGCTATCTTGAAATGGCTCAGTTATTAAAGTGAAGAATGTCTCCTACTTCACGGTAATGAATTGTTCTTTCTAGTAGAGCGTTGACCTGAACCCAGAAATATGTCCCAGCTTCCACGGTCTTTGGCTTTTGAGCCAACACTGCTGTCATAGGTTGTGTTTGGATTGTCCTAAATTGATTTCTCTTTGCAAAATTTGGACTTTTCCACATCCACTGGCAAACATGTTGGAAAATCACAACGTGACATGAGCCACCAGGTAGCAGTCCTGTTTCTGAAGCACTGCCATTCCATTTGGCCTGCACCGCACGAGATGTTGGTGCAATTGTTTGTGTGTGTTGTTGAGTTTACTGATGCTAAAAAGATGAGAGAAGTGGGGAAACGAAAGTGTAGGTACTAGTAATAAGAAACAAATGTTCTCACAAACAATATGATCGAAACTGAAATGAAAATTGGTAGGATGCTGAAAGTGATAAAACTCCAGTTTTTGCTGAGTATTTGATGAACAAGTTGGTGGGATGAATCTCTTTGCTCGGGAAAGAAAACTAATTTTTAGAAAGAGAACCACCAAGGATTTGTTCTTAAAGGTAAAATGTATGGAGGGAGTTCATTGTTCTTCTTATCTCTCTGAATTCAGAATCCACCTTACAAAAAGCAATAATAACCGTGAACACATTTAGTTCTTTAAGTGTATCAAGATATATCATATATTTAAAGCATTGTACATGTTAATGATTGCACAAAAACCTTACCGAATAGTTACTAAAATCATTCTCCTTTTCAGCAAACAGAGGCATGGAGAAGTCTCTAGCCATATGCCTAGGAAGTGGCAGATTTATGCCACTGCACTTAGGATCAGAATCAATGTCCTTAACCACTAGGCCACATCCAGCTTTGAAGCATTCAATGTTCTTAGACATTTCCAGGAACTTATTATGTATAAAACAAAAATAAATAAACGAGTTTCTATTGGGACTGGGCTGTCCTTGAAGCTCCCGCCTCTGCTGTATGGCTTTCATAATTGTGTTGGGGTCAGCTTCTGGACCCCGAGTTAAAAGAGAATTTAGGTGAGACCAAGAAAAGTCATTTTGCCACGATTGAGACCATGAGCACATAAACAACTGGCTTATGCTCCGTGTTAGGAAGCCAAGTTCAGTTCTGAGAAGCACACCAGAATTCCTACACAAGGCATAAGCCCATGCATGTAAAAAAACAAAACAACAACAACAACAATAAAAACAAACAAACAAATAAATAAATAAACAGATCAAGACACCTCTGGGCAGAGGCCTTTCAGACGCAGGATGTCTGTATGGGATCAATGACTTCAGGACTCCTGAAATATAGAAATGTCACCAGTGGCCTGGAGTAAGGCTGTGTACCGTGTTAAGTGCAGGGAAACTGAGGTCCACCTGGAGGAGGCGGAGAAGGGGAAGGAGGGAGAGGAGGCTTGAGGATGTCCTGGGCGGGCAGGCCGACCTCTGACCTCCCCGGAGCCCCTTGAGTTAGAATTTTGGAGTAAGAAGTTGACCACTGTCTGGGGGGTGCTGGTGACCTGGGCAGCCGGTACCCAGTTAAATCTTTTTATGGATCACAAACCCCTTTGAGAAGCTCAGAAAAAAAAAAAAAAAAAAAAAAAAAAAAAAGTGTACGTGCATAGAGAGCCATGGGCCTAACAAACCATGTGTCTCCGAACCCACCCGCCAGGCAAATCCACGCCCCTCCCCAGGTTAAGAGCCCCTGCAGGATTTGGGGGACATGAGCCTGAGCAGGGAGGGCTGACCCTGTAGAGTGCCATGGGTCACGTGACTCGTCCTCTGGATCAAGGCCAGGTCTGGAAGGGTATACAAGGTCCCCCCAGGCCTTGCCGTCAGAGCCCCTCGCTGGCAAGCTGTTCTCATTCACACTCACAGCAGCTCCGCGAGAAGCATGGGGCGGCGACCTCTTTCCTCCCATGGCCATTCAGGGAGTGGGGAGCTGGAGGCCTTGTCCATCTGTCCATCCCAGGGCTGCCCTCGCTGCCTGCCCTGGACCTTGCCTCAGGCCGTGCACCCTCCCTTCCACCTTGCCTCTATTTCTGGTGTGGGAGGTGGGCGGAGGGCAGTGGGGTGTCCGCAGAAGGGGCTCAGCCCAAGGAGGGCCGGGGACCCTAGCTCAAACCCTTAGAGAGGCAGCCCAGGGAATGTGGGAGGCCTTGGCTAAGGGCCAGAGGCCAGGCTGCTTGCGACAATGGGCTGGTGTTCGGGAAGGACGGGGACAGGATGAGGGTGGAGCTGCAGGAAGCTCTGCACCCTGCTGGCAGCTCAGGGACCTTCCAGCAAGGAGATGAGGACAGCTGAGGGGAGGGCTTGGCGAGGGGGCTGGGGTCCTGGCTGTGGCAGAGACTGGGGATACTGAAGGCCAGAATAGAGCGGCGGAGGAAGATGGTCCCCAAATGCGCTCTGGTCTGGCCTGCAGAAGACGTGGAAGAAGGGATGTCCCTCCCAGGCCCCAAGAGAGGGACAGGGACTTCAGGCAGCTTGGTAGTCACCTTCCTGAGATGGCTCCAGGTCCTTGTTTCCACCCTTCCCTTCTAAGCTGATGCTCCCGGGAACATACCCACCCTGCAGGTTGCCCCCACAGTGGCTGCTTTCCCTGCAAGTGGCCTCACAGTTGAGCCTCCGGGTGATGGGATCATGACAAGGTACATTACCCCATGCACATGTGTCTTAAACAAGTGCCAGCTGTTGGCATTGACACAAAGGGACCAGTAGGAGCCATAGAGAACCAATGGAGGTGAAGAGAGGAAAGAGGCCAAGGACGGAGGCTGATGATTCTCAAACTGGCCGGGTCCATGTGTCTTTGCAGGAATGGGAAGGTGGTGGTGTCAAAAGCCGCTGCAAGTCTCCTCAGCGGCTGCCAAGATGAAGCTGTCACATCTGCATCCTTGGTCACTAGATCTTCAGCAGACTGGGCTGCCCTTCTTGAAAGTACCTGTTGTAGCCGGAAAGGGATTGCAGCCCGGAACGGCGGCGCCGCGGGAAGGAGTCCGGAGACAGGATGGAGACGAAAAAATTCTTTAATCTTTCTCTCTCTGTCTCTTGTAATTTCTAACACCACATACACACTCTCACAAGAAACCAAGACATCTATTCTTACAAGAAACTACAATATATCTATACAATAGCGATAACCCTGTCTGTTCTCTCTCAGGTCTCATCCCACGCGCCCAAGCAGGAATGGCGCTAGCCCGATCTGCTGAGTCACGGCTCAAATCTCTAGAGATCCTGGGCCAAGTCCCGCGAGATCTCAGGCCAAGTCCCGTGAGACTACGGAAGGCGGAAATGCCCAAAAATGTCTATGGCCCGTAGTCAACCGCAATCTTAGCTATCTCCCCAAACAGGGCTCCTGCAGGTACCCTTCAAGACAAAGCCATAAGGACAATGTTCACATAACCTGCATTAGACAATCCAGAGCAGGTGACCACCAGGTTCAACCTTCTCATTGATATGCCTGGAGCCGGCTCAAGTTCCATGAGAAGCCCTTAGAAGGGGAGGAACTTGTTTAAGGTCACTAAGATCATCAAGGCACATGGAAGAGTGGGAAAGTCAAGGCCAGGGTGGACAGACTGCGTTCACATCCTTGCTGTGCTACCAACTGGCTCAACCATGTTTGTGATTTAACCTCACTGAACCTGGTACGTAACGGGGCAAATGACAGCGCTCATGACAAATGATGGGCATTCATAAAAATGTTGACCTTGGTCCTGACTAGTGCCAATTCCCTGTCCACTGGAGGGGAAGTCTTGGGTCTCCGCCCACCTCAGTTCTCTCATCTCCTCTCAGCTTACAGATGAAGGTTGCTGCTCTTGCCTTGTGTGTTAGTTATCTGTTGCTGCATTTTAAAAAATGACCCACAACTTAGTAAAACAACCGATCTTTATTATATCACAGCTTCATGAATCAGAAACTCAAAAGTAGCTTGGCTGGGTGGTTCTGGCTCAGGGTCTCCAGTGAGGTTTCGGACAAAATATTGGCCTGGGCTTCGGTCGTCTGGAGCCTTGGCCGGGGCTGGTGGATCTGCTTCCAAGATGGCGCTCTCAGATAGCTCTTGGAAAAGGCCTCAGTTCCTGAAGAGCTATTGGCAGGAGGCTTCGGCTTGTTGACATGGGGGAGTTTCTCACCATTGGGTTGCTTGAGTGTCCTCCCAACATGGCAGCTGGCTTTGCATCAGAGTAAGTAACTCAGGTGAGAGAAAGAAGCCACAGTGCCCTCCATGACCTGGCCTTATAAGTCAACTACAGTAACTAGGCAGGGTGGCACATGCCTGTAATTCCAGCAGCTCAGGAGGCTGAGGCAGGAGGATTGCAGGTTTGAAGCCAGCCTCGGCAACTTAGCAAGACTATAAGCAACCCAGTGAGACTCTGACTCAAAATAAATAAAAAAAACCCAAAAGGGCTGGGAATGTGGCTCAGTGGTTAAGCACCCTTGGGTTAAGTCCCTGGTACCAAAAAAAAAAAAAAAAGTCACCCACAGTGGTTTCCATTCATTCTGCACATTAGAAGGGAAACATTAAGTCCACCCACATTCAAGGGGAGGGGAATTGGATTCCACCTCTCCAGGAAGGAACACCAAAGAATTTGGTACATATTTCAAAACCACCACTCCTTGATACCAACTGCCTTCTCCCCATTGCCTTTTGATTTTCCTACACAGACCAGAAACAAATGGGTTAGGGACCTTCAGAAAGTGGGGAGCCCCTCAACATTTGGAGTATCTGACTGACGTGGAGATGGATTCTCATACATCTGAGAAGACTTTCAAGGACTCTGGTGATCGTCAGCAAATATCCCCTGGAGGATACCGCAGAAATGACCAGAGGGTAGGGGCTCCTGCACACCATCCTACAAACCTGTTCTGATTCCCCAAATTGAGCCGTGGGGGCCGGAGTAAATGGGATTATCTGAGCAGCCAAACCCTTAAGACTGATCCAAGTTTCAGGGACAACTGTTACAATGTTGGGCCTGGCTAAAGCACAGCCCATCGTGGCCAGCAGTTCCCACGCCCCTTCTTCCTTTGTGATAACGCCTGCCGTATTCATCAGAGGGCAGATTCCTGGGACCTTCTAACCTACTGCTTAGAAATGTTCAGGGCACAGGAATTAACAAGTGCCCCAGGTGAATCATTGCCAGGGACATTTGGGAAATGTTCTAGGGAGAAAAAAGATAAGCCAATTAGCAGCCAGAGCTGCGCCAGGCACTGAATCTGTAAGATGGGAAGAGCCAGGATCCCCTGGCCTGCCTGAAGTCAAGTCTGGAACAAGTGGTTCTTAGAGTTCCTGGACCAGAGAAGCAAAATCAGAAAGATTTTTAACAACTGGAATTTTAGTACCAATACAACTCCCACAGGGAGATTGTACAGGATTGTAGGCCCAGTGAAGTCCCTTGGGGAAAGAGATTGTCGCTCAGGCAGATGAAGCAGGCAGGCGCGTCTTTCCCTTGAGTGTTGAGACGCGTCTGCAGAGTTGGTGTCGGGGGGCCCTTGGAGCCCCAGGGGCTGCCCACGCACTCGGCAGCTTTGGCAGGGGAGGAGGCATCAGCTGGGGTTGGCAGCTCCCCCAGCACCAACCCAAGATGGCTCTGAACAGAAATAAAATCTGCTTCTCTCTCCACAGGATGGGCTCTCCTGCCCTGCTGTGAGTCAGCCCCACACGTGCAGACCCAGAATATGCTGGGCGGACAGATGGAGGGAACGGGGGAGGGGACCTCAAACCAGACTGGGGGCAAACCTGCAGATCCAAGGATTTTGTGGGCAGAGAGGCCTAGGCTCAAACTCTGCCTCCACCAGCTGCTGGCTCCGTGACCTTGGGCACGTTCATGACCTCTGTTCCTTTGTTGCCGCCTGAAGCGCTTGGAGCAACGGAGCCGCGGGAAAAACTTCAGAGGCAAACTGGAGACAAACAGCTTTTTATTCTGATAACTTTTCTCTCTGGTTCTAACACGACTAACACACGCCAAGCACACCACTAAAAAATGGCGCTGACCCGATCAGCAATTTTGGCCAAGTCACTCGAGATCCCGCAACAAGTCCCGTGAGACTACGGGAGGCGACAATGCCCAAATCTCCACGGCTCATAGTCAACCGCAATTCAAGTCAATCCCCAAACAGGGCTCCTGCATTTCCCCCTTTTTGTTTTAAAAGAGGTAATGCTCTAGGACGTCTATGTGCAACCAACATTCTTACCCGTCATCGGATAATCAAGGCTGTGCCCTTGACTCCTGTCTTAGGTTGATATGTCGGCCACATGAGACTGTCCCGTGCGACTGTGCCTGTCTTAGGTTGTCCCCCTCTGGGGATCTTACCCGTCATTGGCTAACCAGCCATCCAATGGAGCCCTTTAGGATCGACTATATATGATGACTAACAGCCATCCAATTGTGAGGAGATGTTGCGGCTTTAAGGCGACAAGCCTTTTGGTGATGAGCCAAATTGCATAGCATATCAAATTGTTTAAACAAATCAGCTGCCCTAAGTTCCATCAAGTAACACACTGAATTCTCTAGACAAATACCCACAAGGCATTGTCCCGTAAAGTCCCAAACAATGAAAGATCAAAATGTCTATTTGTTGTAACATGTTGATGTAGGAGGCCCCATGCATGTAGAGCAGAGGCCACACTGTTGGTGAGGTTGTTTGATGTTTGAGCAGCAGGGATGCTTGCGGCGGCCGTGATCCCTGCAGCTGCGTTTCATTTAGCCGTTTCTATACAAAGTTCTTGGAATTGCGATCGCCAAACCAAGAATTGCCCCCCGCTTAATGTTGCTTTACATAGACTTTTCCAGTCTGAGGGGGTTAAGCTAAAGGTGTTAAGGGACTCCAGCATACTCAACGTGAAAGGAGCTTGGGGCCCATAAGTCATTACTGCCTCTTTGAGATTTTTTATTGTTTTGAAATCTACTGACTGATGGACACTCTGTCCATTTTTCTTTTCAAATGCTGGCGGTTCCCAATGTATCTGTGAGTTGTCCTCGAGAGCGCATAAGCGATCAGAAAGACTTTTTATTTCTGTTTCTAGGGTATGCAAATGCCTAGTAATACCCTTCATATTTTCTGTAATGGATTCCACCCATGGGGGAGTAGAGGACACAAGTGGCTCCTCTACCTGACCGTCCTTTTTCTTGGTCTTTTTTAGTTTCTTTTTCCTCATTTTCTCAGGATCACTTTTACTAGATTCCTCACCACTGCTAATTTCACTGACAGCAATATCCTGAGGCCCAGGTTCCCGTGAGAGCAAGTATCCTTCAGCTATTACCAATAACTCCCGAATAGCTTTAATAGCTTGGATTTTTGTCATTTTTGTGTCTCTTCCAATACTCTCTTTACTGGTCTTAGTTGGCCCAGTGGAATCTACACTTTTTTGATCACTTTCACTTTTGTCTATATACTCCTCACTGAGAACAGAGTCAGGTATATCAAGGAGTCTTTGCATAGCCTCTATCAATTGGGATTCAGTTATATTCGAACCCATCTTTAGAGACCTTTCAGTTCTTACCTGTCCGCTCCGAAGTTCCCCGTACGGGCCGCCACCTGTTGCCGCCTGAAGCGCTCGGAGCACCGGAGCCGCGGGAAGAACTTCAGAGGAAAACTGGAGACAAACAGCTTTTTATTCTGATAACTTTTCTCTCTGGTTCTAACACGACTAACACACGCCAAACACACCACTAAAAAATGGCACTGACCCGATCAGCAATTTTGGCCAAGTCACTCGAGATCCCGCAACAAGTCCCGTGAGACTACGGGAGGCGACAATGCCCAAATCTCCACGGCTCATAGTCAACCGCAATTCAAGTCAATCCCCAAACAGGGCTCCTACATTCCTTCACTGGTCAAACAGGTCCACCTTTGAGGCTGTTAGGAAGAGAGGTGGCAGGGCTCAGTGGCCAACAGCTCAGCTCTGGAGCCAGATTTCCTGAGTTGAATCCTGGCTCTTTATTACCTGTGTAACCTCATGCAGGTCACCTGACACCCCAAAGTGTCAGTCTCCCTATGTGTAAAATGGGGGTAATGAGATCTCCAGGCCAGAGGCTTGCTGGGAGGATTCCATAGGATGATGCATAGGAAGCCCTTGAACTCTGCCAGGCGCACGGTAAACGTTCACCCAAGTGCTCCCTCTATGAAGGACAGTCCAGGGGTCCCTGGGGACTGCTCTTTGTCACCCTATGGCATTCACTGGCCTCTGGGAGGCAACTCACCTGCCAGGGTTCCCAGGACCTAGTGCCATGTGGAGTTGGGGAGAAGGTGGGAAGAGCACTGGCCCCCACTGAACCTCGGTGACAACCACTGTGCTAGGCACTTGTGCTCCAAGTCCTCCTCCTGCTCTGTCACCTCCCTCCTCCTTTTCCTGCTTTGTGTCCTTTCCGTGCCCCATCACCTCCACAGTGTCATCCCATCGATTGCCTCATTCCTACCAGAGATGGACTGGCGGGACTTACCCGAGTCCTCCCTCATCGTGACGCTCCATCAAGTTCCAGGAAAGCACCAGGGCGCCAGGGGGTCAGGAGATAGGACAAAGAGGCCAAAGTCCAGGCCTCAGGAGCCCAGGACATGCCCTCCTGGAGAAGCAGGTGTGGGTAGCAAGCCAGGTGACGAGCTGGCTCCATCCTGCCAGTGGCCACAGCACCCAGAGCACTGCCTCTCAGTGCTGGCTGTACCTCGGAGCCATCAGGGAGCTCTAGAAGCACCCATGCCTGGGATCCACCCCAGGGGCCCAGGCGGCTGCCCTGGGATGCAGCCCAGGTACCCAGAGCTTTTCAAGCTTCCCAGTGATGCTTATGCGCAGCCCCAGCTGAGAGGCAGGGCTCTGGAACAGTCGCTCTTGAACCTCTGCATGCTTAAGAACCACCTAGAGGGCTGGTTAAAGCCAGGATTACTGAGTCCCACCCACATCCTCCAATTCAGTATGTCCGGGGACTGCACAAAAGTTACATTTCTAACGTGTTTCCACATGCTGCTGCTGATTCTCCAGGACCACACTTGGAGAACCAGCTCTGTAGGGTAGGGGTGGACAAAATTACAGGCCCTTGGGCCCAGTCCAGCCTGGGTTTGTAAATAGAGTTCAATTGCTACCCAGCCGCACCCACTTATTTGCATAATGTCTAAGACTGCTGTCATAGAGCAAGAGTTGAGAAGGAAGGACAAGAGACCCAATGCCTTGCGTACCCTAAAATTCTTACTACCTGGATCTTTTCATAGAAAAAAATTTGCTGACCCCAGTTCTAGGGACAGTAGAGACACAGCAGGTGCCTGGGTCCCTGAGTGGCTGCCTGGGCAGAGTTTTCCTGCTGACCTTGGATGCAATCAAGAAAGAAGTACCCATCTACATCTTAAAATCACTATATTTGGAGGCCTCTTTACTACAGTAACTCAGTTCTGCTACATTCCAAATTCTTACTCCCACACAGCTTGGCTGTCCTTGTAACCTTTTGAGGCTTAGTGTCCCCATCTGTAAAATATGCATAATATTGCCAGGCGTGATGGTCCACGCCTATAATCCCAGTGATTTGGGAGGCTGAGGCAGGAAGATCTCAAGTTCAAAGCCAGCCTCAGCAACTCAGCAAGGCCCTTAGCAACTCAGCGAGACCTTGTCTCTAAAAAAATACAAAAAAGGGCTGGGGATATGGCTCAGTGGTTAAGCACCTCTGGGTTCAATCCCCAGTATCAAAAAAAAAAAAAAAAGGAAGAATATCAACCTTGCGGGTTATTGGAAGGATTAAATAGAATTCTGTATAAAGCCTGGCTTGACAGATCTCAGTTCCCTTACCATTGCCCTTTGAGTGCCCATGGCTTATGGAAGAAAATCACCCCACCCCAAGTGGCTCGGAGAAAGCAGGTCACAATCAGACACAGCCAAGAAAGTTGCTAAAACCTCTAGATGCGTAAACCAAACCACACTCCCTCGCCGCCCCCACCCCTGCTGCAAATGCATAGTTTTCTTTTGCTTGGATTCTGCACAGCTGTTCACTGGCAGAAGCGTCCTGGTTTCAATGAGCCAATCTTGGAGCTGCTTTAAAATAAGCCTCTCCAGGTGGGGAACCCTCTGACTGGGCCGGAGGGTGGGAAAACCAGCTTAAGTGCCACCCACAGCTGGGGTGCTACAGGAAAGCACTTCATACCGAGGCCACTCATTATACCATCTCCCCTGGGCTCCACTTAGTGCCAGCTGTGGAATGGGACTGCCTCTCCCCCCTACTGGTGGAGAGTGGGCCGCTTGGTTCATAAGTATGTCTTGATCATTTGCTGAATGTCAAATACCACGCTAAGGAGCTGAGGAGGAAGGGACATGTGGGAAACGGACCCAGAAATGCCACCACCAGCAGCACCTTGCAGGACCTAGCTGGAAAAAAAAAAAAAAAAAAAAAAAAAAAAAGCCAAAAAAAGCAACCAGGTCTAAAGGCTCAGGGGTGCCAGGGACCCTTCTGGACCCCAGAATATGGTCAGGTACATCCTGTCTGGCCCAGGTTTCTATCATCTTGAACTTGAACTTCATGAAGAGGACAAGAATTGATATTTCAAATGACTGAGTCCTCCCAGGCTCAGAATAAGAGCTCAATATGATGAAATTGTGTGGGAAATATGTTGCTTATTTTTATTGGCCAATAGCTACATAGTATCCACTGTATGCTGGACACTCTACTGAGGTCTTACTTAATCATCACTGTTTATGGGGCAGATACAGTTATTATCTCCATTTTACAGATGAGTAAACTAAGGTCCACCAAGGTTAAGTGACTTACCTGATGACACACAGCTAGTAAATTGCAGACCTCATTTCCAACACTCTACACTGCCTTGCAGCTTAGGTGTAATTAACCATGCAGCTAGTAAGAAACCTGCAGTCAGGGATGACTAAGAGATATCCTGGTTCTTTCCCTGATTGAATTAGAATTTGTTCTTTATTTTGCAGACCTTGGACCTCCTCCAGGGTTCAAAGCAGTCTTCACGGCACAGGATTTGGGGTCTGGCATTGTCTCAGCCTTTGTTGCTCTTTGAAGATTATCTCATCCTCTGTCTGCAGTTGCTTAAAGTTCACCTGAGCTCTGATTCTTCAGCAACCACGTTCCTGAGGAGGCCGGAGCTCCCTGAGAGGCTGCAGGACACCAGTGTCTTATGAATCCCAGTGGCTCCCTCTTGGTCTGTCAGCTCAGCTCCCACCTGGGCATTCTGTGATGGCACTACCCACACAATGCCCTGTGCCTGTCTTCCCTGTTCTCATGGGGTGATCTTGGGAGGGGCCTAATCTGCTTCTTGGGACAGCAAGAACAGCTTCCTGATTGAAATAGATCCTCTACTGAACAAAAATGCGAATGTCTCAACCCTTCCTGAGGAGTCTCATTAATCATCCCCTGGCTTCAACAGCCCAGAGTGTTCATGTTTAACCTTGCTTCTTAGCCATGACCCTGTGGGTGCCTTACCTGGGGAGGAGGTGGAGAGGGGCTGGTGACTCAGAAGTCCTCTGAGTAATTGCCTGAGCATCAGCCGGCTGGGAGCCACTCAAAGGGACAAAGCAAAGAAAGCAGTCTGGAGCTGAGTGCAGTGACACATGCCTATAGTCCCAGTGATTCAGGAGGCTGAGGCAGAAGGATCACCAAGTTCAAGGCCAGCCTCGCTATTTAGCAAGACCCTCAGCAACTTAGTGAAACCTCAACTTAAAATCAAAAAATAGGGGCTGGGGTTGTGGCTCAGCGGTAGAGTGCTCGCCTAGCACGTGCGCGGCCCGGGTTCGATCCTCAGCACCATGTAAACATAAAACGCATTGTGTACAACTAAAGCAAATAAAAAAAAAATACTTTAAAAAAAATCAAAAAATAAAAAGGACTGGGGATGTAGCTCGGTAGGAAAGCACCTCTGGGTTCAACTCCCAGTACCAAAAAAAAAAAGGGCAGCAAGCAAGCAAGAAAGCAGGCTGGACAAGAGGGGAGGGCCTATAGACTCCTCCCAAGAACCTTCTCTGAGTCTGGTCCTTGAAGAGTGGGAATGGAGGGTGGGAGGTGGAGGGAGGAAGACCCAAACCCCAGCAGTCGCAGCAGCAGCAGCAGCAGCAGAGGGCAATATCTCCCAGCCCAGGCGCCCAGGTTTGTCTGATCAGTCCCCTGCTGTCCTAGAGCACCTACTCTGTCTGCACCCTCTTCCAGGAGAGAAGAACAGCCTGGCTGGGAGCAGGATGTGCTGAGGACTCAGGGAAGCCATCTGGGGAAGTGTGGGCTACAGGAAGAGGTTAAGTCCCAAACAAAAATGGCACCCCTGGACGGGCCAAGAGGAAGGCCAGCATGCCGTCCCTGGGCAGAGAAAAGAACATCGGTTCTTTCACCCATTTGCTCACTCAAGAAGTATTTCTTGATCTCCTACTAGGGTCAGGCACTGCCGTGGGCCTTAGGGACACAAGGATGAGCAGAAAGTGATCTCCCTCCTGGAACGAGGCTGGGTGCAGGGCGAGGCAGGGAGCGCACCTAGGATCAGAGCCAGGCGGCCACTGCGGGAGCCGCCTCCCCACTCTGACTCCCGACTTCAGGGTGAGCGCCTCCAGAATGCTGCACCCTGGGGCACCCTGCTCACGTCCCCCCCTGCTCCTGCAGGGTTGACAGAGTGGAGCAAAAGCCTGAAGGTGGGGATCCTGGAGGCGTTTGCCCCTCGAGCCCCTGCCAGACTACACGATGCATATTCTTCTGAATATGGCGCAATCTCCATGCCCCCGCCCTCTACCTGGACCACCCCCCTGAGCTCCACCCCTCCACCTGCTGGGCAAAACTCCTGCCTACCCCCACCACACGCAGAAGCACCCCTGCTCCCTGCACCCTCCACCGCCAGAACTAGAACGGGCAGCCTCGATGCCCAGGACAAGGACAACAACAGTGTCCTCCAAACGCTTCGGCGGTGCCTGTTGTGGCTGGTGGGGGGGAGAGAGGAGCAGGGTATTATTAAGTATGTCACCGGGAGCTTCCTATTTTATATCATCGTCCCTCCTGTTCGATGTCTTGGTGCACTCAAGGGCGCGTCCTGTTGTCCTGTGAAGGGAACAGTTTTCACTACATGGTCTGAAAGCATTTTCCCCTCAAATGTCATAACCCCTTATATTCGGCCAGTCTGGAGCAAAACCCCAGTTGTCTGAGTTCCTGCCCCAGTAGGCGAAGGTCCCCTGTGTGCTCCTGAAGTCCCCTGTGTGTACTGCTGTTAGCACAAGCATCCTGTGGGAGCCCGTGCCTCCCTCCCCTCCCACCTAGGCAGCCAGAGTCCCACCAGCAGGGGTGTCCCCGTGCATCTCCGCAGCTCCGGGACATGTCATGTTGAGGCACGGAGTCAGAGCAGTGGCTGAGCTGTCAGGATGTGCTGAGGGTCAAGGGAGCCTGGAACAAGAGGTGACCGAGATGTGAGCAGGTGCCACTCAGGGCAGAGAGGACCGGAGGCCCTGCGTGAGTCAGCCAGGGAGGGAGGGGGAGAGGAAGACAGGCCCCTGGACGACTCCTAACTCAGAGCAGAGTCACGTGCCTCTGGGAGGTGGAAGCGGTGAGAAGGCCCCGTCACACGGATGATGCGCGCTCAGAGCGGTGCCCTGTCTGCTCGGATGAGAATCTCCTCGCAGCAGGCCAACAGATGCCTGGCGGAGGAGAGCGATTACAACCGCTTGTTGTGCGCTCTCCCACGGAACTAAAAACAGCCCATCAACCCCACGCACGCTGTATCCAGATGGAGCTGCAGCCTCTCCACCCCAGGGGGACTTAGGGTGGAGGGGACACTGCACTGGGGAGAGGACCCTTAGAGGAGGACCGACCCGAAGCTCGGAAGCTGGGGTGGCACTCCCAGGCTGGATCACCATCTGGAGGAAAGACACAGAGAGGCTCTCTGTGCCATCCCGTGACACGCAGGTCCCAGGATGGGTGCTATTCTGCTCGCTTTATCTTGACGGAGTTGGGCAGGCTGGGCAGGTGGGACACAGGGGCCCCAGCTGAGAGCCAACTCTTCCATAGAAGAGTCCCCAGGACAAGTTCTCCAAACCCTGAGATAGGAAACAGGTTACGAGCATGGCTTGAGTGGCCCACGTGCGGCGAGTCTCTGGGGGGCACAACGTGACCATGAGGGTGCTGGGTCACAACAGTGCGTGGACTGGAGACTAGCTGGGTGCACCCCAAACCAACCACACCCAGTCTCCATCCAAGCCCACTAGCCTGTTCCCTCCTCCTCACTCATATTCTTGGCTGTGAGTGGGTGGCTCTAGGCTTGGACATCTTGGGCCCAGCTTGGGCAGTGAGCAAGGGACATGGATCAGATGTGGAAGGATGTGACGGTGATGGGCAGGGGAGCCCTCCTCTCTCAGCCCAGAGCCAGGCACCTCTCCTCCCAGAGGAGCCCACTTTCGGGGTGTAGCTGCAGGCTTCCGGGCGCCCTGGAGGTTCTGTTCTCAAGGCCCAGCCCAGCCTGGCTTCTCATTGCCCACTGCAGCCGCGGACGCCCCCTGACCTTCCCGCCATGGCTCTTCCCTGCCCACCTCTCTTGTTTTTTAATTTAGTTTTTTTTTTCCCCATACAGATTTTTAGTTGTTGATAGACCTTTATTTTATTCATTTATTTATATGCGGTGCTGAGAATTGAACCCAGTGCCTCACACGGGCTTGGCAAGCGCTCTACCACGGAGCCCCAGCCCCAGCCCCAGCCCACCTCTATAGTTTTTTTTTTTTTTTTTTTTTTTTTTTTTTTTGTGGTACCGGGGATTGAACTCAGGGGCACTTGACCACTGGGCCACATCCCCAGCCCTTTTTTTGTATTTTATTTAGAGACAGGGTCTCACTGAGTTGCTAAGTGCCTCGCCATTGCTGAGGCTGGCTTTGAACTCGCGATCCTCCTGCCTCAGCCTCCCAAAGTGCTGGGATTACAGGCGTGCGCCACCGCGCCCAGCTACCTCTCTAGTTTTGACGCTTATTAAAAACCTCCCTTTTTCTGGTGCTGGGTGCAGTGGCTCACACCTTTAATCCTAGTGGTTCAGGAGGCTGAGGCAGGGGGACTGCAATTTCAAAGGCAGCCTCCGCAACTTAGTGAGACCCTGTCTCAAAATAAAAAAAATAAAAAGCGCTGGGGATGTGGCTCCACGGCTAAGCACCCCTGGATCCAATCCCCCATACCAAAAGAAAAATAATCCCTCGTTTTTTCAGCCTGACCAGCTGTGTCCCTGCAGGTTGGGAGGCGCCCCGGAGGCTACCAATGTGAAAGGCCTGCCCTGCAGAACATGGTGACGCCCAGCACAGCTCAGGAGCTGGGAGACTGGGGCCCCGGGGCAGAGTCTGGAAGTGGGCAGGGCGGGGACGTATGTGGGTCAGTGCCAGGTCTTGTCACAGCTCAACCCGTCCCATCGAGGGAGCTTCCCTCCCCCACCCCGTGCCTGGAATCTCCTCTGTCTTCCAGCTGGCTTCCCGCCCCTCGCACTACCGAACACACCACTCAGAAATTTATAGAAGGCACAGAAATTGAGCTAATACCAAGATGAAATTAAAATATATATATATATATACTGTACTTACAATAGCTTCTGTTTATTAGCACCAGCTCTGTGCCAGGAGTGATGCCGAACATTTTATGTGCAAAAACTCTTTCCAATCCTTACAACATTCTTGTAAGGCAGGGATTTTTATCATCTACAGAGAGACAGAACCCAAGAGGGGTTAGGTAACTTGCCCTAAGTCACACAGCTAGTAAATAAGAGCTGTGTTTTTCTCTATTGCTTGTATTTTTTTTTTTCTTTTCTTCTTATTTTTTTTTTTTTTTTTTTTTTTTGTATCGGGGATTGAACTCAGGGGCACTCGACCACTGGGCCACATCCCCATCCCTTTTGTGTATTTGATTAGAGACAGGGTCTCCCTGAGTTGCTAAGTGCCTCACCATTGCTGAAGCTGGCTTTGAACTCGCGATCCTCCTGCCTCAGCCTCCCAAGTGCTGGGAATACAGGCATGTGCGCCACCGCGCCTGGCCCTCTACTGCTTGTATTTACTGCTGCCCTCCACGCCGCCTCCCAAACTGGATGAGACCCAGCTCAAAAAAACTTGGCTCCCCAGAGTCCTCACCTCAGGGTTCCCCCAGCACCACACCCACAGCTTAGGCCCGAGATCAGCCTCTCTAAATCATAAGTGGGGAAATCCACCTGCCAGGAGAGAGCCGTGACACAGAGATGACAGACAGCCCCGAGAGGCTGCCCAGTTCCTCATGTTAGCCTGTCCTTGAACTTGGATAACTTGCTTACTGTCCCTGGGCTTTGGTTTCCTGGAATATAAAATGATGAAAAGGGGAACAAGGTTGTGGGAAGAGGAGGACTTGGCGTGATGCAGCCATTTCCTCCTCAGAGCTTCCAGCCGTGCTGGGTTGGGACTGAAGTTCACAGCCTCGGTGGTCAGTGGTCAGTGGATGTCACAGTGAGGAGGGCCTAGGGAAGAATTCTCAATTTTTGGTGGAAAACAGGTGGCAAGGACTAGTTATGATGACTTTGTACTTGAGGTCTGGATGTGCTGCACCTTTCATTATAGAAAGACTTAAGGAATAAGGTAGTTTTAGTTAGGCAGAGGGGGGCGCACCTGTAAGCCCAGTGACTCAGGAGGCAGAGGCAGGAGGATCGCAACTTAGCAAGGCCTAAGCAACTTTGCAAGACCCTGTCTCAAAATAGAAAATGAGAAGGGTTGAGGTATAGCTCAGTAGCAGAGCACCCCTGGGTTCAATTTCAGTATGAGAGAGAGAGAGAGAGAGAGAGAGAGAGAGAGAGAGAGAAAATGAACCCAGGCAGGCAAGCCAGGCCAGGCGGTTCATGCCTGTAATTCTAAAGGCTGGGGTGGGGCTGAGGCAGGAGGATCAAGAGTTCAAAGCCAGTCTCAGCAAAATCGAGGTGCTAAGCGACTCAATGACCTGTCTCTAAATAAAATACAAAATTGGACTGGGGATGTGGCTCACTGGCTGAGTGCCCCTGAGTTCAATCCCAGTAATCCCCTCCAAAAAAAAGAAAGAAAGATAGTTTTAGTTGTAATTCATCCAACTAACCAATATGAAAAATGCTTTACTATATATAATGTCCTTGAAGAATCCAACTTTTGAAACCACATAGCATACTAGATATGTTTGAGAATAAACTCCGAAGGCGGGGGAGAGGAGGGTGCTGCATTGGGGCAGAGGTTCCCAGCCCAGACTGAATACTCCAACCACCCCACGCTCGGGCCCCACCCCCAGAAAGTCTGATGATATTGGTCTGGGTGGGCCCAGATATGGGTGTTGTTTGAAAGCTTCCCAGGTGATTTTAAGATGCGGCCAGGGTTGACAGGCATTGGTCTCTGGAGCCCTGTGCATATCTGAGCTTCAGCATCTACCCCACCTGGCAGACTTTTGTAAATAAGTTTTTATTAGAACACAGCCATGCCTGTGTGGCAATATACTTAGTGTCTGTGACTGCTTTCAGGTCACCATGGCTGAGTGGTGACTATATATACCAGAAGACCTGCAAGCCTGCACTATTTATTCTCTGGCCTTCTACCACTGGGTGGATGATTGGATGGGTGGGTGGATGGACAGGTGGATGGATGGAGAGACAGACAGTCAGATAACCAAAAAGAACATAGACCAGCCTTAGCTGGAATATCACACCTAGAACCATCCCAGTCGTTCACCTGCCACGGAGCTATCAGAATGCTGAATCAGAGCAATACCGGCTCACTTCCTTGGTGAGGCCCAAGACAAAGCAGGGGCTTGGCCTCCGGCTCCCAGCCTCCCACACCTCCGCAGCCTTTTCAGCAAAAGCATGAAAACGCAAGGCAATTGCCCTTGGCCCCCTGAGATCTTTGGAAATGTGCTGTGGGATTTTTCCTCGCTGTGCGTATTTCTAGAGCTCCAGCTCTCAGCAGACAGAATTGCTTACAGAATTGCTTTTGGGAAAGGAACTGTGCCCAGGAGGGGTGTCCCTGTATCAGTGATAATGAGGACAGGGGAAGTGGACCAAGGGAGTCTTCCCCACTCCCACTGGGGACAGTGAGAGACAGGCAATCAGAAAAGGGCAAAGGGCTTCCCTGTGGTCACTCCCCCTCGTGGGGGTGGGGGTGGAGGGAAACTGCCCAGTGCCTGTCCTGGCCTTGCCCTTGACCTTGACCAGCTGATGCTGCTCCATCCGTCCGGGTCGAAAGACAGGATTGGACAAGAGGCTCTAGCCACAGCACACACCCGGAGGAGGCCTGCGCCTGCCTGGACTCTAACCCACTGGATGCAGTTTAATCGCCCTCCCTCACCTTTTCCCACCTTCCCTTCCCCTCCTCCCTCCCTCCCTGCCTTCCATCCTCACTTATGCAGCACCTCCTCTGGCCAGGAGTGTCCTGACTACCAGGACAGGTGGCCCACAGTCTAATTCTTGTGCCCGATTTGCAGGAAAAAAGGTCTCACAAGCCACTCACGTAATAGCCAATGAAGCCTTTATTCCGGCCGGGGCCACCAACTACGTCCAGCACAAAGCAGGGTGGTAGAAAATGGCGCCTGCTCATAGCAAGGGCAGGGTTTATAAAGCACAGGGTTAATGCGCCCTCAGGCCCTCAGGTGGAGATGGTTTAAGGGTGGGTTAATGGGCCTTCGGGTGGAGATAGTTTAAGTCGCCTTTGCTTATTACATAATGACCCTCAGCTAGAGGGTGCCCTGGCGGCACATGGGCACCCAGAGGAGGGTGCCCAGGCACTTGCTGGGATGCTGAGGGCAGCTTCCAGTTTCCAGTGCAAGACGCTTTGCTGCCCAAGACTCCAGAGTCCCCAGAGCACAGCCCTTTGCAGTTAGTGACTCACCTGTTCCCTGAAGGCAGGTATTAAGTCACCTTTGTCTGTGTCCTTGCCTGCCAACCCCCCCAGCTCATCTCCTCTTTCCAGAGGCTTCTTGGCCTCCTGCTCTCGTCTTTTCCCACACCCCCAACTCTGCACTTTTGCAGAGCAAAAGCCCAACCTGGTGCTCCAAAAAACCTTCCCTTCCTTCCTGTGTGGAGATCCCTGTCCCTCTCCGGGCTCATAGGGGCTTGCTCTCCCCCAAAGTTGGCCACACAGTGAATTGCTACCAATGGAATCTTACTTTTCCTACAGAAAAAATCATAAAATCAATGATTATTTCCCAGGACAAGGAGGAAAGCCTTAAGCTGGGTTTTGAGGAAACTATGTGGCGGGAAATGGGAAATATCTCCACCACCTAGTAATCTGCCTCTCCTCTCCTTAGTCTGGAAGCATTTCTCTCTTCTTTTCTTTCTTTCTTTTTTAAACGACCTTTATTTATTCTTATGTGGTGCTGAGGATCGAACCCAGAACCTTGCACATGCTAGGCGAGTGCTCTACCACTAAGCCACATCCCCAGCCCCTCTCTTTCCTTTTCTAACATCTTCAGTGAGATGTAATTCACATACCATAAAATTCACCCCTTTAAACTGTAATTCAATAGCTTTGAGTACATTCAGAGTTGTGTCACTTTCTTAGGCAGGAGGAACACGCCCCCCATTTGTGAGCTAAGGTGTTCCTTGTTATGCCATGGAGATTTCTTGGCTATTTGTTACCCAGCATTATTGTGGCAATAAATAACAATTATCTTTTTTGTTTCTAAGCACAAAATTCTTTTCTCTCAGATAAAGAAGTCTGGAAGGATAAGCAAACCCAGGGTTGATGCAGGAGCTCAGCAAAATCAAGAACCCAGTCTCTATCTTTCTTCTCCATTATCTCTGGCGTGTTATCTTTTCTTTATA
The DNA here is from genome assembly GCA_025594165.1 of Tamias sibiricus. Lineage (NCBI taxonomy): Eukaryota > Metazoa > Chordata > Mammalia > Rodentia > Sciuridae > Tamias > Tamias sibiricus. The sequence goes on along the minus strand of CM046660.1, from coordinate 18,523,924 downwards.
TCTCACCGGTTAAAATTGGATCACACGCCCACCTCCGAACGATCGATAACAAGAGAAGATGGTATGAACATGCTGGGAGTTGCAGGAGGGGCCCTCCTACACGGAGCATGTTCCACCCACATAAAATTGAAGGAGGGGGACCATTGGCTTGTGGATGGAAGTGGCATCTGCATTTGTTATTATCCCCACTTTACAGATGAGAAAACTGGGACTGAGAGGTTTTCAAATCAATTGCCTAGGGGCATCCACCTATGAAGAGCTAGGTAGGGTAGGATCTAACCAGCGCTGACTGCCAAGCCCTTGTCGGGTTCTTTTGGCCAAGTTTACAAACCCAAGCGCCAGAGCAGGGCTCTAACTGGGTCTCCTTGGGGCTCTGTCCTCCCCCCATGCACCAGGCACTCCCCTTACGTGGACGATGCTGTCACCCAGCTCCTGTCCTCTTCTTCCCTTTGGATATTTCCAGCGTCCCTGGAGTGACCAAGGTGCCACCATTTTTGGCACATCAGTGGAAGCTCCCCACCCACCCCGCGCTGCTCCCCCTCTCCATGACCCATCCCAGCGCGAGGAGCGTCCAGTGAGGGCTTCAGGGTGTGTGCAATGAATAAGTCCTGCCCCTCCCTCACCTGAACCCAGACGCCCACACGCCAAGATTTCCAGAACACAAATGTGGGTGCTGGCACCAGAACCCCCCCACCGCTTCCCCCCTCCCCCCGCCCTCTCCAGGAGAAACAGCTCCTCCCGTCCCACTTGCTCCTCTGTCTTCCTACCTCCTTCCTGGCTCCCAGAGTGGCCTGGGGAAGGCTTTCTGTCCTGGTGGGCTGGTGTCACGGGCCCACTCATGGTGCCTGCTGGCTGCCTTGGACCAACCTCAGGCCGGGGAGGGCCAACCCCACAGGAGGCTCTCACTTGACCTCCATTCTCACCCCCAGCCCAGCCCCCTCCGCCTGGCTGGAGAAACCCCTTCTAGACAGCCGAAGGAAACAGTAGCCAGCCCGCCCCACCCAACCCCCCACCCCCCCATCCCCGTCCCCAAGGAAGCACAGGCTTCTGAGCCCTGAGTTTCAGAAGCTTAGGGGAAAACTCAAGGCTGGGGTCATGCAGGTTGGAATGGAAAAGACGCAAACGCCTAAGAATACAGAATACATGGAATATAGGAGAAAAACAAGGGGAGAAAAAATCATCTAGGTGATGATTCTCAAGCTCCTTTTTTGCGGTTAGATAACCAGGGATTGAACTCAGTGGTGCTTAACACCCCCAGCCCTTTATATGTTTTATTTAGAGACAGGGTCTCACTGAGTAGCTTAGGGCCTCGCTAAGTTGCTGAGGCTGGCTTTGAACTTGTAATCCTCCTGCCTCAGCCTCCTGAGCCCCTGAAATTGCAGGCGTGTACCACCAAGCCCAGCTATTTCTTTCTTTTTTTCCTTTGCAGTGCTGGAGACAACCCAGGGCCTTGACCCTTGCAAGGCAAGTGCTCTACCACTGGGCCACGCCCTCATCCCTCTACCTTTCTTTTAAGCAGCAGAATCGGTCTTCCAAATGAGCTGTTTACATAGACTCCCAAGATAAAATGTAAATACAAGTGAGGCCACTCTAAGTAAGGGGACCTTGGCCTTCTGCAGAATCCCAGGGCTCTGTGCAGCAGCTTAAAAAGCACCGCTGTCAGGGGCTTTCATTTGACCATTGGAGAATTGGGGTCCAGATATAAGGGAAGTGATTTATTGTGCAAAAACAAGGCAGCCGAGCTGGAGCTGCGATGCTGGAAACTTTGCCAAAACTAGAAGCCAAGGGTTGGCAAAGGTCTCCAAAGCTAGAGTTTGGAGGGAAGGCGTCGGGAGGGAGCAGGACAAGTTGCCAACCCTGAGGCAGAGGCTATAGCCTTGGACAGAGCTCGATAGAAGACCTGGGGCCAGGTGAAAGGCCCTCAGCCCCAGGAGAGACCCAGCCTTCTTGTTTTGCTCCTACACTGGGCCTTGGGGAGATATTTTCAGGGCGATCCTTTACCACAGTCAACTCCTGTCAGCCATTTAACACACTGAATAAAATATCAATCCCTCACTGTGAGCAGCTCCAAGCAGAAAGTCGATTAAAGCTGATCCAAGGCTAAAAAGGGGCCTTATTTCTTGTGACATTGTTGGCCCTGGCAAAAGCCTTGATATGTTTGCAGAGGCCAAAGAGGGGGTGGACACTCACTTTTTGGATGGAGCAGAACAGATGCACGGAGGGTCTGAGAACGCAGGAAGAAAAGGAATCCCTACCCTCTTGCCCTCCATGTTCTTCCCAGCTAATGAGATCCAAGACCCAAGTGCAGATGTGAGGAAGGAAAGAGAAAAGCAGGGACCTTGGGGTGCAAAATATTGGACATACAAAACCATATAGTAGAATAGCAGCCACAAAAAAGGAACAGTCTGATGAATGATCTGCTGCAACATGGGTCAGGTGAACAAGATCAGATGCAAAAAGACAAGTATTGTGTGATTCCACCTACATGAAGTCCTGAGAACAGGCAAATTTGTGTTTTTATTTTTTATAATAGCAGTATGTATTACAATTCATAGTGCACATCTTTTTACATACAACTGTTTGTATACAAAGTATATTCGTACCATTCAGGTCTTCAATCATGCATTTAGGATAATGATATCCATCTTATTCAACCACCTTTTCTTTTTTTTTTTTTTTTCTCCCCTCCCTCTCGCCTTGCTCCCTCCCTTCCCCTCCCTTCCCTTTGACCATTCTAGTGTTCCTCTAATCCTCCTATGTACCCTCATCCAACAACACTGTGAGCTAGCCTCCTTATATCAGAGAAAACATTCGGTATTTGGATTTTTGAGATTGACTAATTTCACTTAGCATTATATTCTCCAACTTCATCCATTTACCTGCAAATGCCATTATTTTATTCTCTTTTATTGCTGAGTAAAATTCCATTTTGTATATATACCACACTTGAGAACAGGCAAATTTGTAGACACAAAGTAACAAAGTAGATTGGTGGCTACCAGGGACTAAGTGTTGAGGGGAATAAGGAAATTTTGAGGAGTGGGTAGTTCCAGTTGGAGTAATGAAAACAGTTTAGAAATAGGGATGATTTGTACAGTGTCAAGAATGTAATTGAGGGGCTGGGGATATAGCTCAGTTGGTAGAGTGCTTGCCTTGCATTCACAACGCCCTGGGTTCAATCCCCAATCCCCAGCACCACCAAAAAAAAAAAAAAAAAAGAAGAAGGAATATAATTTATGCCTATGGGAACACCAGGTGGCCTGGGTTAATGGGGGAAATGACAGCCTCAAAACAGAACAGAGAGGATGTGAGTCCTGGGGAATGTGTGGATCCACCCAGCTCCTCGCTGGCCTGACTCCACCCAAGGTCACTAGGGCAGTCGCTGCAGGTACCACAGGCCTCCTAGCTGGATTTAGTGAGCACCCAGTGGGAGGCTCAGGGGCCTTTTCTGTAGTCTAGAAAAGTAAGTCCCTCCCCACTAAGGGCTTTAGTTTCTCCCCTAGAAAATGAGGGGTCTCCAAGGTCCCTTCTGGGTCTGATGTTCTAAAATGTTTAGGAGGGATTGTGGCTGGGGGCAGGCAGAGAAGAGTCTTGAATATGAAGTGGGGAGGGGAAGAATTAACTGGAATTGAAGGAAACCGGAGGCCTCACGATTGTGCAGGTCTCTTCCATGAGCAGGATTCAAGGATTCCACGAGTGAATGCACAAGCACTGTGCGGGACCTGGGACTCTCGATCGTTTCAGCAATGACTGGTGTTGTGATTGGCAGCCCTGATTTACAAACACCCTGCTTCCTTCATCACCAGGAACTACGGATCTTCAGATTACTGTGTCATCGACTCTGGAACTGCTGACTCATGGAAGTTGAAGGCTACTAGACCATCAAAAGTGAGTCCCTCCCAGGCAAAGCCCAGAAGCCTTACTGAGCCCGCACAAGAGGCCACACCTGGGCCTTGCCTCCACCTATACTGTCCTGACTGCTTTTGGTGAGCTTCTAGATCTTTCTAGAAGTCAAATCCCACTTGAAGTTCCAATTCACAGATGTACTGTGTGCACATGACTTCATTTGACACAATAATGATAATAATTTAATATTATATTGCACTGACAGGAAACTGAGGTTCTCAGAAGTCACACAGCCTGGACCCAACTTAGGGTTTGGACCTAAGGCCCATGCCACGCACCTCCTGGGCGGCATCCAGCTTCCAGACTGAGCTGAGGCAGCCGAGATTTTCTCTTCTGCTGCCCAGACCTTTCATCCACCTACATTTATAGCACAGATCACGGCATGTTGTGATTAGTCTGCTCCCCAGGCCCCTAGACGGTGACACAGACAGACAAGAGCCATGTTTGATCTTCCTCTTGTCCGCACACCCAGCACAGTGCCACACTCACTGTGGGAGCCGGATGGGGCTCTCATAGGAGGCTCTGGAGCACTTGCCAGGGAGCGTGGCATCCACAGGGCGAACACCCCGAGGGATGTTGCGTCCCGAGAGTCCCGTTCCCGCCCTCCTCTGGGTGCCCAGCTTCACCGGCTCTACCATCAGGAGAGGCCTGCACCCCCACCAACCCTGCGGCCCAGCTGGGCTCACAGGCCACCCAGCCCCTTCCTACCACCAGCAAGGTCTAGACCGAGGGCTTCTGTTCTGGGTCCTGAACGCACTGAACAATCAGGTGGAAGCTCAGGCCCCTCTTTCCAGAAAACAAACAAACAAACAACAACAACAAAAAAAAACGAAGCCCAATCCCATGGAATTTTTTTTTACACACCTAAAATTTTGCATACAATACTAATGGGTTTCAAAGTTCATGAATGAAAGCCCCTGAAGACATCAGACCCCCAGTTAGAGGAAGGCCTAGGAAGTTTAGGAAATCATGAACATAAATAGTGGAGATGTTTAGGATGGGCTGGGATATAGCTCAGTTGGTAGAGTGCTTGCCTCGCATGCACAAGGCCCTGGGTTCAATCCCCAGCACCACATACACACAAAAAATGTTCCATGATATTTAGGTTTCTGGGTGAAAACAGGGGTCATGGTAAACCCTGGAGGGGGACCCAAACCTTCTCGGGCCATCCCTGTGTCTCCCCACCTCTTCCTCAGCCCCTTCTCTGGCTGAGCAAGCCTCTTCCCAAAAAAAAATACTGCTCTGCTGCAGAGTCTGCCTGGTGCCAATGGCTTTGCATTTGCTTCATTAGACAGCCTTTTAACATGCATTTTCGGGTCTGTGTTCAGTACCATGTGTCTCCATGTGAAAATTTTCAGGTGCGTCACCTTAAGGTTGGCTGTTTTTATTCTTACCCCTCAGCCTTCTCAGGCCCTCGCTCAGTGCAAACCATGGGAAGACGTCATGAACCACATAAAACAAATTCAGGGCTTCTGAGGGCCCTGACCTGCCTAATTATCTCCACCACACACCCCAGCTGGGGAGCCCCAACCCGCGCCTGCGCAGCTGGACCAGGAGACAGGCTGTGAGATGTCTGGTTCCCTTCTCTACCCTGGGGCCATGCTGACTTTGACCACAGAAACAGAAATAGCCCTTCACAGGGGCAATTTCGTCAGTTTTACAGATGAGGAATAAAAAGGTTCAGCGAGATGAAGGGCTCCTACCCACAAGGTCATCCTGCAAGTCCACGACAGACCTGATCACGGATAAGCAGATGAGGAAGGCGCAGAAACCGTAGCAAGTCTGCCGTTTTCTGCTGCTTGATAATTCTAAGAGAAAGGAAAACACTTGGAGGCTGTGCATAGAACCTAGGAGTGATCTGGAGTTTTCCAGATGTTGTGGTTCAATCAGCTTAAAAAGGGCCAGTCAGTGCCGGGGACATCTATGGGCACAGGGCTGGCAGCTGGGCTCCAGACCAAGTATCCGAGAGCAGAGCTGCCAACTCTGCATGGTGACATTTGACTCCAGCCCCACGAGAGGGGTGATGTGTCTGACAGAGGAACGCAGGAAACAGCTGAGCCCTCTCTCCCAAGGCGGGCTGCCGAGGTCTCTGGGCTCTCTGCGGCGACACCTCCTTTTAGAAGCCAGACGGAGCGGCCTGGAGCTCTCCTCTGCACCCAGGTGTCTGACGTCCACACAGGACCACCTGAGTCCTCAGATTGCACGTGCACCCGTGTCGCTTCTCTGCCGCCTTGGTGCTACCAGCACAGACTTAAAGCTCCCTGAGTCAAGACCGATGCTCCCAGGCCCATGTCCAGCATGGTCCTGCAACAGGAGCAGGTAAGGGAGGGGCCCAGCCCATTGCCTTGCACATGGTGAACATTCATCAAATTGCTGCTGAGTTAAAGATTTTGGGGGGAAAAAAACTTACTTAAGAGGGTGATCTAGAAGCTGGAAGGGCAGGTCTGTCGGGGGGAGATGCTTGGGTGTCTACTGGCTCCCAAGGAATCATGGGCCTGTCCTGGGCAGAGGAGAATTTTTTTTTTTTTTTTTTTTTTTTTTTTTTTTTTGTGGTACCAGGGATTGAACTCAGGGGCACTCGACCACTGGGCCACATCCCCAGCCCTTTTGTGTATTTTATTTAGAGACAGGGTCTCACTGAGTTGCTAAGTGCCTCGCCATTGTGGAAGCTGGCTTTGAACTTGCGAACCTCCTGCCTCAGACTCCTAAAGTGCTGGGATTACAGGCGTGCACCACCGTGCCCGGCGTGGGCAGAGGAGAATTTATTGGGTAGCTGGTAAGTTTGTGCTTGATGCCCTCTGCTCACCAGGGCCCCTCCCTGGGCCCTGTATCTAATTTTGTGTCCATAATCTTCTGTTACTCTTCTTACGGCCGACACTCAAAATAGTATAAAAATCAGGCTTCAGGAAACCCAGATCACCCCTGGTCCCAACACTCCAGCCTTGCAAACACTGAGCCCGTCAAGCCGATAGATCCATCAAATCGCAGAAACATTTCTCAGTGACCTGCCAAGATAGATGTCACCTCTCATCAGTTGCCCATTCTACCACATGAATCCCTAAAGTCCAGAAAGCTCTCTTTATTCTGCCTGCTGTCTCTGACTCCAACTGAACATCCTTTCCTTTTGTTCAGGCTTTGTGGACTTAGAGAGTCTATCTCCTTTTCCCCTAAGATGTGGATGTGTCCCTCCAAACACCTGGCAGACAGATAACAGAATTAATGTAACATGTTTATCATGCTCTTCTCCAGAGCACAGAGAAAAGCACATTGCCATTCTCCCTTGCAGGTAATTTAAGACCATGTGACAGTTCTGGCCAATGGGATGTGGTGGAAGTGATATAAAGCACTTCCGTCTTGGCCCTTTAAAGCATCTTGCATGACCTTTCATTTCTCTGAGCTTTTCTGCAGAATCTTGGAAAGTTATGTGTTCCAGAGAGTCCAGATCTGTAGGCAGATAAAACCTGGGTCCCTGGTTCACCAGTTGGAGGAAGCTACCAAGCAGCAATAGGATGGTAAAATGAGGAAGGAATAAACCTTCGTTGTATTAACTGAGTGAAATTCTAGTGTTCATTCGTTACTGCAGCATAGCCTAACCCATCCTGACGAATGTAGCCTTAGTCTCTCTCCACCCACCCCTACTCCACTCTCAAATTTCCCTGTTCTGTGGGAGCTTAGACATTTACACTAACACAAAACAAGACAGTGGAGGATGTACCAGAACAGAGCCCCTTTAAAGAATCTGAACTCAAACAAATATCAAAGCACCCCTGATCTTCCCCATCCCAGCTAAAAAGCACCAACACCTTCCATCTCCCCCTGGATCAAAGGTTCATCCCTTTGATCAAAGGTCCATCCCTTTGATCACATCGGTCTCCTTTCTCAGGATTTCCTTCAGTTTCTCACATCATTTTTAGGAATCAGTGACCCAGATTAGAAAGATCACTCTGGTCACCGGAGTGTCCACAACATACCCAGCATAGACTATATATAGGCCTCCTCTGTGTCCCCTTATGTCTATGGTGTCAAGAACACAATGTAGCTTTGAAAGACTTTCATCTTTTAAAACCACACCACAGATGTCGCCTCACTCCAGTAAGAAAGGCTACAATCAAAAAGATAACAAGTGTCGCAGAGGATGCAAGAAAAAGGAATCTTTGCCCACTGTTGGTGAGAATGTAAATGAGTACAGCCATCATGGAAAATAGTATGGAAGTGCCTCAAAAAAAATTAAAAATAGAAATTACCACATGATCTACCAATCCCACTGCATGTATAGCCAAAAGAATGAAATCAGTACGTTGGAGAGGATCTGAACTCCCGTGTTTATTGCTGCACAATTCATAACAGCCAAGAAATGGAAACACCTACGTGTCCGTCAAGTGAATAAAGAAAACGTGGCACATATATATCATGGAAGATGAGGTGTCCCTAAATACAGAATGAAATTCTGTCATTTGCAACAAAGTGGATGAAACAGGAGATTGTTACATTGCCAGTGGCAGAAAGAGGAGTTCCACGTGATCTCCCTCCTATGTGCAATCTAAAAATGCTGCTCTTCTGGAAGTTGAGAGAGAATGGCGGCTGCCAGCTACTGCACTCTATATTTCAAAAAGCAGGAGAAAAGATTTTGAACGTTTTTACCATAAAGAAATCATAAACGTTCAAGGAGGTGGACCTGTTTCTCCTGATTCAAACATCACACAGTGTATACATGCATCAAAACATCCCGGGACACCCCCGGTACATAAGTACCACTTTTATGCTCCCGTTAATTAAAACAATAAGCTTCACTGAAATTCAGATTTTTAAAAAAGTCTTTAACATCACATCGCAAACCTGGCAAACAGAACCCATGGATTTATTGCCGATTCTTTCTGCAACCTGGAGTTCAAGTACTTCAAGTATTCGGTTCAGGAATTAAAAAAAAGGGACACGCCCACCAGAACAAAAAGAATAAGAGGGAAAAACTCAGCAGAAGATAAAAGCTGTTAACAGATTTTTGGAAGCTCCAAAGCAGGGGGAGGCAGCATGGGCAGGGAGGCATCTGAAGGCCATGTGCCCACACAGGCGGGGGCTAGCGAGAAGGGAGCCGATTCAAGCTGCGAAGTCTTGGCAAGGCACGGGAACTGCAGGCACCGGGGACTGGAGGGGTTCGGAGGGCTTGGGGAATGCGAGGTGGGTGGCGGGTTGAAAGTTGGAACAAGAAGCCGTGGGACATCCCAAGGTTCCTCCGCTGTCCAGCACAGCTAGGGGACCACCTTCCCCCAACCCAACAGGAGGTGTATTTTGTGAAGAAATTGAGGGTCTAAAGCCCAGGTGAACAGGAAGAGCAGGAGGGAAAGGCGCCAGGGCACAGACAAGAGGATTAGATGAAGCCGGGCGGGGCGTGGTGGCTGCAGGATGGTGAGTTCAAAGCCAGCCTCAGGAAAAGTGAGGCCCTAAGCAACTCAGTGAGACCCTGTCTCTAAATAAAATACCCAAAAGAGCTGGGGATGTGGTTAAGTGCCCCTGGGTTCAATCCCCAGTACCAAAAAAAAAAAAAAAAAAAAAAAGGATTAAATGACATTCTATCCAAAAGTCACACCCAGCCTCTGCCGCCATATAGCTCCAAAGCTATCAGCAACCAGAGTGCATCCACCGCTCATAGGAGGTTGGTGGATTCATGGATTCTTTTCTTTTTTAGTGGTAGGCATTATACTAAGTACTTAAACTTTTTTGTTGTTATTATTATTTTAGTTGTAGATGGACACAATACCTTTATTTATTTATCTTTATGTGGTTCTGAGAATCGAACCCAGGGCCTCATACATGCTAGGCAAGTGCTCTACCACTGAGCCATAACCCCAGCCCAATAAACTATTTTTTTTTATTGACATATAATAATTGTACCTATTTTGGTTGGGGATATAGCTCAGTGATAAGAGTGCTTGCTAAGAACATGTGAGGCCCCAGGTTTGATGCCCAGTGTTGCAAAGAAAAAAGAAATTGTACCCATTTATAGGGCACAATGTGATATTTCAATACACGTGTAATGGTCAAATTGAGGTAATTAACATATTCACCATCTCTAACATTTACCATTTCTTTGTGCTGGGAACAATCAAAATCCTTTCTTTTAGCTATTTTGAAACACATAATAAATTATTGCAAACTATAGTTACCGTACCAGAATTTATTCTTTTTATCTAACTGTATCTTGTACCCAGAAGCAACTGAAGAAATTGAATAGCCCCCAGAAAAGACTCACTGCTCCTGATATTTGGGGATCCCCAAAGAAATGGCCAATACCTATGAGTCCTATGGTGAAACTCATCAATTGACAAGTGACATCCCCGTAGGCAGCATTAGATGGCTTTTTAATATGTTATTCTTAAATATTCTTAAATGGACCAAAAAGGATAACCAAGAACTTGAGAAATGTCTCCAACATAAAAGAAACAAAATCCAGCAGACTAACAAGCACAGAGAAAAACTTGGAGAAAAGAAAATGTCAAAGAATCGGTCATTAATAGCTACAGACACACAGAAAGTAAAAGATATTTCACACATGAAACCAGGACAAAAGACCATGTGCAAAGGAATAATTCCAAATTGGAGCCGGCGTCTTGGCTCACGCCTGTAATCCCAGTGGCTCAGGAGGCTGAGAAAGGAGGATCGCGACCTCCAAGCCAGCCTCAGCAATAGCGAGGCACTAAGCAACTCAGTGAGACCCTGTCTCTAAATAAAATACAAAATGGAGCTAGGGATGTGGCTCAGTGGCCAAGTGCCCCTGAGTTCAATCCCTGTTCCCCTTCCCCCTCCAAAAAAATTGGATTGTGGTTGTGGTTATAAATACACCTCTATAAATTTATTAAAAATTATTGAATTTTACACTTAAAATGGGTGAATTTTATGTTATGTAGGGTGTGCAAACCCCAAAAAGCTGTTTTTAAAAATTATCAGAGAAGGCGGGCACAGTGGCGCACGCCTGTAATCCCGTGACTCGGGAGGCTGAAGCAGGAGGATTGCCAGTTCAAAGCCAGCCCAGCCTCAGCAATGGCGAGGCACTTAGCAACTCAGTGAGACCCTGTTTCTAATAAAATACACAAAAGGGCTGGGGATGTGGCCCAGTGGTCGAGTGCCCCTGAGTTCAATCCCTGGCACCAAAAAAAAAAAAAAAAAAAATTATCAAAGGAAAGAAACATTATAAACATGATAACAGAAATAAAAACTTCCATAGAGAGCTTTGGAAAATATAATCAGGGAAATTATTCAAAGTGGAAAAAAATAAAGTATGAAAGATAAGAAAGAAAAAATAGGAAAAATAGAAAATCTATTTAGGATACACAACAAAAGAAATAGAGAAAATGAAAGGGGGTCCATTGTCAACAAAATAATATTAAAGATGTTTCCAAGGACTAAACAAACAACCTGCACTGACAGAGTTTAAAAGCCCATTAAGGCTGGGGCAGCAGCTCCACGGTGAGGCATGTGCTTAGCGTTCCCAAGACCCTGGGGTCTCTCCCAACTGTTGGGGGGAAGCCCCCGAGCCCTTGACACGAGGAATGAAGAAAGACCCGCACTAAGTTCTTGGTAAAGTATGTGAAGATGAAAGAAGATCTTGAAAGTTTTGAGAGAGAGAAAAAAAAAATTAAGGCAAAAAAAAAAAAAAATCAATACTAAGAAAGACATCGAACTTCTCACGGGCAATTTCTTATTCTAGAATTTAGAAAGCAACAGAGAAATGTGTTCAAAGTTGCTCTCTTAATATGACCAGAACAACAAAATACAAACAAAACCAAACATGAATTTTGAAAAGCAAGTCTTTGATAAGATCAAAACGTGTGACAGTGTGTGCAGGCGAGTCTGTGTTCATCTCTCTTCTTCCTCCTCTCCCTCCTTGGATACCCCCGCCCCAGGCTGCTGACATTCCTTCCCTTCCCCTTTGCATTCTCTCTTCCCTGTTGTCTGCTACAGAACCGAGGGAATTTTTTTTTTCTATTTCCTTCATTTGTTAAATCATCCTATGTTCTCTGTTCTCCATTTTATTTTATTTATTTATTTATTGGTACCAGGGATTGAACTCAGGGGCACTCGACCCCTGAGCCACATCCCCAGCCCTTTTGTGTATTTTATTTAGAGACAGGGTCTCACTGAGTTGCTTAGTGCCTTGCCATTGCGGAGGCTGGCTTTGAACTCGCGATCCTCCTGCCTCAGCCTCCCAAGTGCTGGGATTACAGGCGTGCGCCACCCAACACGCCTGGCTTTCTGTTCTCCAGTTTAAAAGCAAACAAGTGGAAGCCTTAATGATTCTGCATTATAAAATTGGAACTAAATTGCTTTTTTTTTTTCCTCTGTGGCCACGAGGTGTCCCCCTGGCTTTCTGCCTGGGAAGTCCTATTTCACTTCCCCTCCAGTATGGGGCAGTTCGAGGTTTGTGGGTGACCTCTGATGGAAACTAGGGGCTCAATTAGTTCCATATATTTAAAGATAGTTCTAAACCAGTTCTCCTAATCATTAGGAAAGAAAGAGCTTTGATCTTTTGGTCTCCTATTCTGGATCCTTCTATCTAGCTGGCCTTCTAAACTCTATCCCCTCCAATCGTGTCAATTGCACTAGGCCAGGCTTGGAGCGTGGTCTGGGTGCTGTGCAGAGGTGGATGGTGACTATAATGACCATTCATCCCTTGGCACACATTTGTTAAGTGCAATTGTGTGCTCAGCCCTACCGAGAAAGCTAAGGCCTGGCTGTTCATCTTAAGAACGCACTGTCAGCCAGGTGCAGTGGCGACACCTGTAACCCCAGCCATTCAGGAGGCTGAGGCAGGAGGATCAAAGTTTAAGGCCAGCCTCAGTAATTTAGCAAGGCCCTAAAGTACCCCTGCGTTCAGTCCCCCAGTACCCAAATAAATAAATATATAATTATGTACAGTCTAGGTGGGGGAGCAGACACCTAAACAACCAAGTGATAACTGTGGTACTTTTACTAAAGTTTGTCAAAGACATCAATCTTGCAGGAGGTAAACTGCCCCCCACACACCATTTCTGGAGCATGCTCCAAGATTCAGTTCCCAGCCACCTCCTCTGGGAAGCCTACAATGCTCCAAAAGAAGAGAAAGAGATAAGAGGTGGGGGCTCACAGGGCACCAGGACAACAGAGATGACCCCATTCCCAGACCCCATGCTCAGTGGGCCAGAGGAGACCTGTGGAGCCCTTGCTAAATGCCCTTTACCAGCAGGAATCTGATGAGCCCTCCCTACTCCGTGCTGCAGCCCAGGAGCCTGAGGCGCAGTGGGGCTAAGAGCTTATCCGCGTGCCACAACCAATGCCTGTGGGAGGTGGTGTGAACCCAGACTGGAAAATTGCTGATGGGGAGGACGGTGGTCTCCACTGCCAACTGTGATCAAAGGAACCCGGCTCTCAAAGCCTCTGACGCCATCTACTTTTGATTCAGAAACAGCTGGCCAGATGGTCATCTCATTGGCCAGATCCCCGCCAGTGTGGCTGCCCCTGTGGAGTCAGCAGCGTAAGGATGGTCACACAGCAGCTTTTGAGGGTCACCCAAGAAACCCTCCTCCCCAGAATTCCCCCTCACTAGCTATCTTTTTCTCCTCCCTGGTCGGACACCGCCTACCCCGTTATTTTTCTCATTTAATAATAATGACCACCAGCACTTGGGCCCCCTCCAGCCAGTCTTCACGACGGCATCCTAGGAGGCAGGGAGGGAGGCTTTGGGCATTCCTTGAGAGGTCCCTGATCACACAAATACCAAATGGAGCTCAGGTTCCAAAAGCCCAGCTCTCCAGCCTGGGCCAGAAGGTCGTAAAGGTTCTAGAGGTCAGCCTTTGTCTTCTGAGCCTCAGGACAGGGATTTGGGAACTTCTCCTTTTCAGCATTGCCTGAGGTCTTAGATTGTCACAACCCAGGTGTTTCCCAGAGTGCAGCCTTGTTGTGGGAGGATGGAAGCTGGGGGAGTCATCCACATGAAAAGATGCTCCCCAGCGGTCAAAGAGGTGGCAGACCAATGTGATGCAGTCCCCAGGGGCCGAAGGGGCAGCTTAGCGTAGGGAGATGGGCTCAAACTGTCCGCAGATGGGTAGGGGAAGGAAGGACCCAGAGCTCCAGGCACTGGAGAGCATAAAAAGAGAAAATAAAGGGTCACTTGTGGGTTGGAGTTGTAGGTCTATGGTAGAGCACTTGCCTAGCACATATGAGGCACTGGGTTTTATCTTCAGTACCATATAAAAATAAATAAGTAAAGTCCATATACAACTAAAAAAAAACTATTAAAGAAAAGGGTCACTGGCACCAAAGGTGACCGTTGGAGACCTTTCTGAGGGCCACACACACAGGTAGAAGAAATCCAGGGTGGACCTACCTATATTGCCCAAAACTCTGGGATCTAACGGCAGCTGCCCAGTTTTACCTCTAGCACGATTCTCCGTACCACAGCGCCATCTGCAGGACGGCCCTGCACCAATTTGAGGGTTACTGGGGCGGGTCCTAAGCCAAGGTGATCATCGGCTTTATGGAATAGTGGTGGGCAACAGCCAGCATCCCATACAGCCCTTGACAGCTGAGTCAGATAGGCATCGCCTGTTTTCCAAAGCCTCCTGAAATGATTCGGGCAGGGATTATCATACCCATTTTATAGATGGAAAACTGAGCCCCAGAAAGCTAGAGTCACCCAACTAGCTGGCAGAAGTGCTGGCCGTGATTCCAGCCCAAGCTCTTAGCCCCAAATCTCTGCACTCTACAGCGGTTGTTCCTGGTGCCTAGAAAGGTATGAGGCAGAAGATGAAGCAAAGATTTACCAGTCGGAGGGGTCTGAGAGCCAGAATTTGTTGCTTGGGTCTGTCATACAGCCTCTCCCTGCCGAGCGCCACCCACTGCAGCCTGGGAGAGCAGACATCCCCAGACAGAAGAGCCTCCCGACTCTGTCACCAAAGCACAGAAAATTGAGCTACTTAAAGAAGATTGTGGAGGTATGACGGGTGGATTTTTTAAACGTCTCTCTAGCTGGCAAGATAATTGAGGACATTATTATTTTTTTTTTAATTTTTATTCTCCTCAGTGCCTGTCTCTGCAGCAAGCCCCTGTAGGCCAGAACTTAGAGGCCCAAGTCTGTCTCCCCTTGACGGGAAGGAGATATTCAAGTTGTCTGAATTCACCAATTTTTCTGAAATTGGAAACCTGTAATTTCTCGAGCTGTGTTCTGTTACTTGGCCATCCAAATTTCTATGCTTTAAATGTTGTTGACACAAACTGTCACAACCCAGCCAGGTTGACATTGGTAGTAAACATTCGATTAGCCACCTGTGAAGTATCCACTCAGCCGTGGCCCGTGATGAATGGATCCTGGGACAACTTCTAACACCCAACTTACATATCGGCAGAGTTTGTTCCAAAATAGAAGCGCACAGCTACCATACCTCCTGCTAATTGCAGGGTTATCCTGACTGAAACCTGATTGGAAGACAGATCTTACCTCTTCCTGTATGCAGGACCCTGGGAAGTGGATTCTACTATATGACTTGGTCATTTGATTATCTATGCTGCAGGTTCTTTTTCTTGCCAATTTACCACCTTTACATATTCATGCTCCCTAATTAGTCAACAGTTTTTAGTAACTGCCTACTGCATACACATCCCTAAGATGTTTACTTTGGGTTGCAAAGAGAAATATGTGCTCTTTTGGGGTGTTGGTCTCTTTGGGGGCCTTCAGTGAACTGACCAGTAATAGATATTGAACAGTCTTTTGTGCACAAAACCCATGCCTGGAAACACACACACCTGAGAAGTGGTGTCTGGTGAAGAATTTCTAGGGTCACTTAAAAGGAGAAAGGAACATGGAGTCTGTTGCTCTGAGACTCTTCTCTACCTCACTCAGCCAGGGGAGCATGAGGAGAGTACTCTGATTTTGAAGGAGTACAGGGAATTTTACCCCAAAATGGGGCACTCTGGTAGGCTGATTATTTCATCTGTTTATTTATTTTTAAATATTTATTTATTTGTTTTAGTTGTACACAATGCCTTTTTTTTCTTTTTTGGTGGTACCGGGGATTGAACTCAGGGGTACTCGACCACTGGGTCACATCCCCAGCCCTTTTTTTGTATTTTATTTAGAGACAGGGTCTCACTGAGTTGCTAAGTACCTCGCCATTGCTGAGGCTGGCTTTGAACTTGCGATCCTCCTGCCTCAGCCTCCCAAAGTGCTAGGATTACAGGCGTACGCCACCACACCCGGCTACAATGCCTTGTATTTTTAGTGAGCACTCTACCGCTGAGCCACAACCCCGGCCCTGATTATTTTAAATTAAAGGCCCTTGGAGCCCAGCGGCACTGGAAAATGCTTTAATCTGAGGTTCCGTTATCTGCCTAAGGACCTGCCAAAGAGGAAAACAATCGCCTTGGGTCTTCTCACTAAGGTTTTCTTAACTAAACTCATGTGGTAGGAAGGGAAACAGAGGGCTATCACCACACCTGGATGGGCCTTTCCTCCTGGTCCATCCATTCTTCCAAAGATAATAATTTACAAACTATTGTCCTTCTTCTCAGCCCATTCACTGTCCCTAAAAGTTATTTACTATCCCTCAAAATTACCTACATTCCACCGGGTGTGGTGGCTCACGCCTGTAATCCCAGCGGCTCAGGAGGCTGAGACGGGAGGACGGGAGGACGGTGAGTTCAAAGCCAGCCTCAGCAAAGGCAAGGCGCTAAGCAACTCAGTGAGACCCTGTCTCTAGATAAAATACAAAATAGGGCTGGGGATGTGGCTCAGTGGTAGAGTGCCCTGAGTTCCCCCCCGCAAAAAAAAAATTACCTACGTTCCCTTACCTCCCTCTGTCATATGAAGAGAAAGTATATAAACATTTAAATGTCCTTAGGTAACAGTGTGATCACTCTGCTCTGATTTCCCTTGTGCATGTTAAATAAATGTGTATTCCCCCCCCCCCGATTAATCTATTGTCAATTCATTTCATTGAAACTTCAGAGGGCAAAGGTTACAATTCCATTAATTAACTCACCACATATATGTTGAACACCTCCCCTGTGTTTGGCCCCAGGAGAGGATTTTGCAAAAACAGTCTCTTAGCACAAAGAGTTGACGGCTCGGTGGGGAGGCTATATCTATTTTTTTAAATATGCAAATCACAGAACAGAACAGAAGCAAGATCCAGGAGTGATGAGGAAAATTTGGCTCTTGGGGAATTGTCAGAAAGGCTCATTTTGCTAACTGTGGAGCTTCTTACCTGCTCATGGTGAGCCTCTTGACAGCTGAGGAGGCGGAGGACGGGGCCACGCCTCTGGACCCAATTCTGATCCTTACTGGTGAAAAAAGGAATGAGGGGTTCACACGGCCCACAGCCCCCTCCACAACTTCCTCCTCTCCACTTCCAGACCTGGCTGGGCTCATCAGACTTGAACCTTTGGGTTCTGTTATGGTTTGAATATGAGGTGTCCCCCCAAAAGCTCCTGTGCGAGCAGGTGAAATGATTGGATAATGAGGGCTGTGACCTAATCAGTGGATTCATCCATTTGATGGATTCATAATTTGAAAGGACTAAATGGGTGGTTAACTGCAGGCAGGTGGTGGCTGAGGGCTGGAGGAGGTGGGTCACTGGGGGTGTGCCCTGGCAGGGTTCATCTTCCCGGCAGCCCCTTCCCCGGCTCTCTGCTTCCTAGCTGCCACGAACTGATCAGCTTTACCTCGTCATGCCCTTCCGCCATGATGTTCTGCCTCACCTTGGGTCCAGAGGAATGGAGTCTGCTGGCCGTGGACTGAGCCTCTGAAAGCCAAAATAAACTTTTCCTCCTCTGAGTTGTTCTGGTCGGGTATTTTGGTCACAGCTATGAAAAGATGACTGACAGATTCCTTCCTGTGTACCCAGTGTTCAGCCCAAATTTCTACCCTAGGTCAGGCCTCCAACGTGACGTTTTGACATCTCCTTCCCCTCATGTAACCACCAGTCACCCTGAGTCAGGGCTTTGCACCATCAACCAGCCCCAGGGAACCCCACTCCTGCAGATCTTGGAAGGCTGGACTCTCAGGTCCAGTTTGTCCTGACCTCAGAGGTAGGACCTGCTACCTAGAAGGAAGTAGAAGAGCAGCTTTTAAAGAAATACAAGTGGCCACCACAGATTGTAAGAGGACATGAATGAGAGAAACTAAAGGACAAATTATCAGAATGGATAGTTTCAGAAGTATTTGCTAATGAGATGAATATGTGTAAGACATTTATCACGGTGCCTGAAATGCAAGTGCCCAATAAATGTTAGCTGGTATTAATACTATTATTATTGAAAGCCAGAATGATGGAAGCTGTAATAAAATGCAAATGTAACAAAAGCAGCCTTTAAAAGCTGAATTTTTTCCCCCCGAGGCAAGAATAACAGGGAAGAGATAGACCCCATTGTTCAAAATAGATAATGTGATGGTAGTAAAGTCTGGAAAAAAAATCTAAAGCCTCTTTTCTCCTAACATTCTTCCATTTTCTTTTTATTTATTCTTACAGTACAGGGGATCAAACCCAGGGGTGCATTGCCCCTGAGATGTGTCTCCAGCCCTTTTATTTATTTATTTTATTTTGAGACAGGCTCTCTGTAGGTTGCTGAGGCTGGCCTTGAACTTGCAATCTCCCTGCCTCAGCCTCCCAAGTCACTGAATACAGGTGTGTGCTACCATACCTGGCCTTCCATTTTCTTTCTTTCTGTTTGGTACCAGGGATTGAACTCAGGGGCACTCAACCACTGGGCCACATCCTCAGCCCTTTTTTTTTGTATTTTATTAGAGACAGGGTCTCACTAAGTTGTAAGTGCCTGGCCATTGCTGAGGCTGGCTTTGAACTGGCAATCCTCCTGCCTCAGCCTCCCAAGTGCTGGGATTATAGGTGTGCGCCACTCCATTTTCTTTTATTAAAGAGAATAATCAGCAACTGGTAAAGGGTAGTAAGCATGATCATAGGGAAATTGAGACCCAAGATGGCTGATGTAGCACTCAGAGAGGTCCCTTCTGCTATGCCTGAGCTCAACTCTTGATTCCAACCAAACATAATCAAGAACTGTACAATGTGAGTGCAGAACCCCTACGTGTAAACACCAAGAAGTCAGGAAGCTGAGAGATGTGGGGGAAACTGGAGCAAGCAAATGTTGCCCAGGTTTGAGAAAGACTGAGAGGGAGGATTCTAGAAAATACAGACGTCTGACGTTGCTCTGTTGGCAGACAGGTTCTGAGCCCTTTACAAAGATGGCGGCATTACTAGTGGCCAGTGTGGCTCATGAAGGATAATTAGTCAAATCAGCCTCATTTCCATTGTTGGTTGATCAGTACCAGGGGGCACTGTTATACATACCATAGACTTAATTTTAGCAAAGCACCTGACAGAAGTTTTCAGGATTCTCAGTGGACAAGATGAAGGAATAGGGCTAGATTTAAGGCATGACTAGCAGATCCATGGTGCCATGCATGTATGTGTAAACAACGGAAGAGCACCTTACAGGTGCTTGATAAATATTCATTCCACTAAGGAATCGAGCTGGAGTAAGGTTTTTGATGGCATGCCCCAGTCTCCTTCAATATTTCTTCTGGCTGATTCAGATGATGACTTATGGGTCACAGTACCACATTTGCAGAAAGCAAATGGAGGAAGAACCAATACATTCAATAAGGAAATCCAAGATTTGAAATGAATTTGAAATGAAGGTTAGGATGATGGGCCAAAGCCTAAATGAAATGAAGAGACAAATGCTAGTCATTCATGGGGTTCCTAAAGGCTGCTATGCACAGGCAGAAAAGGGAGGCCAGGCGTCACAGTGTGGCACACAGAGGAGATCTGCAGGTTTGAAATGATGACAAATTTTATTAGCATTGAAGGGTGGCCAATGCACAACTCCAAACTTAGGCTACACAGGAGGATGGAGGGAGGAGAGGAGAGCCTCCAATTTGCATTGCTCAGGCAATAATAGCTTGTATTTATTGAGCACTTACTGTGTGCTGGTACCGTGTTGTGTTCACATGAATGATCTCATTATGTCTCTGGCGTAGTTTTGGTGGAAAAGGATATCTATTGCACCGGAAGGGGGAAATGTCTGTTTTGTAGGTAAGATGAAGCTAGCAGAAATCTGCTGTGCAGAGTCAGTGCATTGAGGGCAACATCAGAAGAGACAATGTTGGTGAAAGAAGCTGCTGGGTGTTTACATTCCTGGGATTTCTGGGGAGGGAGCAGAAAATCAAGTCAGATTGCAATCAAATGGAGCCAGAGACCCGGCTGAGACCTAACTAAGTAGGTCCACCAAGGTTGTCCCAATTCAGGAGTCCCTTCTTCAAGTGAATGGGTCATAATGAGAGAAGCCTTGGTAATAGTAATTGAAGGAGCAATATGTGGCTCTGCTTTGGGGGTAGCTTTGGGGCTAACTTTGGGGAGGGGTTTGTGCAGTGGACAAAGGGGGAAATCAAGCAGACTCTCTGGGAAAAATGTAATGGAAAAAAAAATCATTGAGAAGACTATTATAGAAGGAAAGAGATTAACAAAAACATAACCAAGTCGGGCCCTGTGGCATACGCCTATAATCCCAGTGGCTCAGGAGGCTGAGACAGGAGGATTACGAGTCCCGAGCCAGCCTCAGCAAAAGTGAGGCACTGAGCAACTCAGTGAGACCGTCTCTAAATAAAATACACAAAAGGGCTGAGGATGTGGCTCAGTGGTCGAGTGCCCCTGAGTTCAATACCTGGTACCTCCCAAAATAAATGGATGGATAGATAGATAGGTAGATAGATAACCAAATGCAATGGGTGAAACTTGGTTGGATCCTAGTTTGGGGGAGGACAGTAGGAGATGATTGAGGACATCTGAGTATGAATGGGAAATTAGACATTAGGAAAATATGCGATTTCCTTATGTGAGATCAATCTTGTTTCTGTTGGAGAATGTCTTTTTGCTTAGGAGGTCCTTAGAGAAGAAGGGTCATGGTGACTTTCAAATGAAGTAGCAAAATAAATACACATAAATGGAGATCTACAGAGCATAAGTGGTAAATGTGAACAATTGTATCTAGATGAAGACTTTCTGAATACCACCTAACTTATGTTTGAAATTTTTCTAATAGAAGTTTCAGTGAAGCTGGGTTTGCCTATAATCCCAGGGACTTAGGAGGCTGAGGCAGGAAGATCACAAGTTCAAGGCCAGCCCTGAACAATTTAGTGAGGCCCTGTTTCAAAAAATAAAAAAGGGGCTGGGGTTCTGGTCCAGTTGGTAGAGCACTTGCCTAGTATGTGTGAGGCATTTGGTTTGATTTTCAGCACCACATTAAAAAAATAAACAAAATATATTTAAAAATAAAAATAAAAAGCGCTTATTGTGGTTTGGATATGAGGTGTCCCCTGTAAAGCTCATGGGTTATCCAAAGTAGCAATGCTCATAGGTGAAAGGATTAGATTATGAGAGCTAGAACCCAATCAGTGGATTATTCCATTTGACAGATTAATAATTTGAATGAATTACTGGGTGATAACTGTAGGCAGGAAGGTCATGGCTGGAGGAAGAAGGTCACTGGAAGCATGCATGCCCTTGGGGATTATATTTTGTCCTTGACCTCCTTGCTCTTTTTCTTTTTTTTTTTAATTATTTTTTATTCTAAGATGTTATAAATGACAGCAGAATACATTACATTTCATATTACACATATATAGGTATTCCTCTAAGCCTCCTATGCTCCCCATCCCAACCCGACTGTGAATTGGCCTCCTTATATCAGAGAAAACATTTGGCATTTGGCTCTTGGGGATTGGCTTTCTTTTTGATTGCTTGATTGATTGGGTTTGGTACTGAGGATTGAACCCAGGGGCCTTTTACCACCAAGCTATATCTCCAGCTCTTTTTCTAAAATTTGGGACAGGGTCTTGCTAAATCACTTAGGGCCTGGCTATTTTGCTGAGGCTGGCCTCGAACTTGTGATTCTCCTGCCTCAGCCTCCAAAATTGCTGAGATTTCAGGCATGTGAGAATCCCACTGCACCCAGTTTCCATGACTGAGCATCTTTCCTCTGCCAAAACCCCTCCCTTTCTCTCTGCCATAACCTTCTGCCATGATGTTCTGCCTCACATTGGGTCCAGAACGAAGTCAGCTGACCATGGACTGATCCTCTAAAACCATGAGTCAAAATAAACTTTCTCTCTGCTAAGTTGTTCTTGTCAGTTACTTAACACCAGGCTGGTGATATAGCTCAGTGGTAGAGGGCCCCTGAGTTCAATCCTCAGTATGGGGGGTGGTGAACAGAGAAAAAATAAAGTTTGGGGGAAGAAAGAGAAAGGAAGGACTCAGTTGTAAGCCAATTACTTTCTGATCATCTGAGTCAGCATATCAATGGGTGTTTATGTCCTCCAATGGCCTGACCCTCTCTACCAAGGACCCAAAGTCCATGGGAGAAGAGCCCCTTCTCCTAATGGTTCTGGTCATCTTTTTGGGTTATTAGCACTTGTGACAGCTTGCTGTTTGCACTCCCTTGCCTATTTGTCACCAAGCCAGGCTGAGCCCACATGAAAGGGTTGAGGGCCAGCACAATCCCCATGACTCAGATGAAGACATAAGGGCTCAGAGAGGTAGGGATTTTTAACCATGGTCACACTGCTGGCCTGTGGTGCAGCAAGGATTTAAACCCAAAGAGTCTTGACTCTAGGGTCTAAACTGTTAGCCACAAGCACGGGGCTGCCATCTGCAGATTCTCAGGCCCCTGCATTTGAAGAATGCTGACAGCCCAAAGCAAGTGGACTACGGAAGTCTCAAAACCTTGCCCTAGGAAAAACACTGGAGATTTATCTAAGATAAAAACTTGATAAAAGACTTGATAAAATGCTACGACCGACCACCCTCAAGCTCTCGACATGTTCTATGACAAAGCAAAGAGAATCATCTGACACAGAGGATAAGGTGATTGATTTCAACATTCTAAGGATTCGAGTCAGCTGCAATAGTTGGCGTGTCAGCTCCCGGGCACGGAGGGTGTTCAAGCAGAGGTGGATGCACGTTACCTGTCTTCTCAAAGTGCCTGCAGCACTCAGCCCTGCTGGGCCGCACCCTCGCCACTGTTGGTTTCATGATCATAAATCTCATACAGCTTTATTGGGGTATAACTTCCATACCAATTTACCGTTGTAAGCAAACAATTTGGTGGTTCTTGATAAATTTGTAGTTGTGCAGCCATTAACACGATGCATATGTTAGGACATTCGTAATGACGGGTTTTCCCTTTACTTCCTTCCCTCCTCCTCTGCAATACTCTGGGGGCCGGTGTCTCTGCGGGCTTCAAGGCAGCAGTATATATGTACTTTGAAGGGTGTGGACCTGGTACTCCAGGCTTGTATTTGAATCATGCCCACATGGGCTCCAGTGAGTTACTTTATCTTTTTTGAAGCTGAGGTTTGCCTTTTTGTAATGTAAACGTAATACAGGGCCTGGGAGAAGATGAATGTAAAATGTCTAGTATGATATCCACTGTGCCTACAATGGCAGCATGGCTGTTGAGGCTCCTGCTGCCTCACCTGCTTTATTTTTTTGGGGGGGGGGGGTGGTACAGGGATTGAATTCAGGGGCACTCAACCACATCCCCAGCCCTATTTTGTATTTTATTTAGAGATAGGGTCTGAGTTGCTTAGCACCTCACTTTTGCTAAGGGTAGCCTCGAACTCCAGATCCTCCTGCCTCAGGCTCCGGAGCTGCTGGGATTACTGGCATGCACCACCGTGCCCAGCTCTGCCCCCACTTTATTACTGTTGTTACTGGCACTCAAATGTGCCCTGCTCTGGGTGCCTATTTCACCTTTCTCTTGCAGACACATCCCTGGCTGTATCCTTTTCTGGGTTAGTCCTGGTGCCCAGCACCTACCACAGGCAGGGAGATGGAATCCCCCACACTTGGAAACCTCATAGTCCACCCCAGCCAGGATTGTGTGTGGGGTGGCTGGGGTGGAGCAGCAGCGCCACCTAGTGGCCAAAGGGCACAGCAAGCAAGCCCTGGTCAAATACAGTAGCTGTTCTAATAGTTGGGACATCTTTGTAAGTCACCTAGCCTGATCTGGTCCACCAATGTTTGTGGCCACAGCGCCCTCCTAAAGAGGACTTCCTGTGCCATGCATTAAAGAGAAAAGTTCTCAACATGATGCTTCTTGGGGTGATGAAAAAAAATGTTAAAAAGCATTCCCAGTCACTGCAGGGGTAATCCCAGCTACTTGGGAGGCTGAGGCAGGAGAATCAGGTCAGCTTGGGCAATTTAGGGAGAACTTGACTCAAATCAAAATAATTTTTAAAAAAGAGGGGCTGGGATGTAGTTCGGTGGCAGAGCATCCCTGGGTTCATTCCCTAGTATATCGCCCCAGAAAAAAAGGATCCCCAACAAACAAAGTAGATCAGTTGCCAGTGGTTGTTGGGGCTGGAGATATGGGGGAGATGCAGGGTGACTACTAAAGGGCACAGGTGTCTCTTCCTTAGAAAATATTCTCAAATTGACTGAGTGCTGGGTACACACGCCTGTAAGAATGCTGAAAAACCACTAAGTGCACACTTTTAAATTGGTGAGATGTAAACTATGGGAATTACATCTCAATGAAGCTGCTACCAGTATTTTCTCCTGTAGTACACTAGGGATTGAAGCCAGGGCCTCACACATGCGAGGCAAGTGCTCTACCACTGAGCTACACCCCACCACCAGCCCTTTTTTTTTGGTGGGGGGGATACTAGAGATTGAACACAGGGGTACTCAACCACTGGGCCACATCCCCAGCCCTTTTTTGTATTTTATTAGAGACAGGGTCTCACTGAGTTGCTAAGTGCCTCGCCATTGCTGAGGCTGGGTTTGAACTTGCGATTCTCCTGCCTCAGCCTCCCAAGTACTGGGATTACAGGCGTGCGCCACTGCGCCCCGGCTCCCCAGCCCTTTTTATCATTTATTTTGAGACAGGGTCTCACTACATTTCCCAGGTTGGGCTCATACTTTCAGTCCTCTTGCCTCAGCCTCCTAAATAGCTGAGATTATAGGCATGTTCCACCAAGACCTGGTTTGTTTTTTTCTTAATATCAAAAATTTGGGGGGCTGGGGTTGTGGCTCAGCGGCAGAGCGCTCGCCTCACATGTGCGCGGCCCGGGTTCGATCCTCAGCACCCCACGTAAACATAAATGCATTGCATTGTGTACAACTAAAGCAAATAAATAAATATTAAAAAAAAATATCAAAAATTTGGGCCGGGCGTGGTGGCGCATGCCTGTAATCCCGGCACTTGGGAGGCTGAGGCAAGAGAATTGCGAGTTCAAACCCAGCCTCAGCAATGGCGAGGCACTAAGCAACTCAGTGAAACCCTGTCTCTAGATGTAAATACAAAAAAGGGCTCGGGATATGGCCCAGTGGTTGAGTGTCCCTGAAATCAATCCCCGGTACCAAAAATAAATAAATAAATAAAATAAAATAAAATTTCAGGCTGGGGATATAGCTCAGTTGGTAGAGTGCTTGCCTCACATGCACAAGGCCCTGGGTTCAATCCCCAGCACCACACAATAAAAAATAAAAAATGTAGCATATTACTAGATTTTCCATGTACCACTCAGTAATTTCTGAGACATGTGAAAGACCTTAGGTCACTTTAAAGTGTCCACACAGGAAACCAACTTCAAAGCTTAGACAACAGACCTTTTCTGCCCCAATACCAGGTGTAAATAACCTTAGCCCTTTTATGGCATTATTTACAACAGATCAAATTACATGCTCTGCAATAGACAGACCTGACTCACAGAGCCCCTACTGTATACAATAGCTCAGATTCTGGGTATTCAGAGCTGTACCACCAGATACGCCAGGTGACTTCTGCTTCTGGGTGAAAAGAGTCAAGGGTCAGAGGTTGGTCACCTGAATCTAGCAGGTAGAGGGTGGAGGCTCTAAGGGCCTGATTCCAGTTCCAGAGTTCTTCCATTCTCACACGGACCACACATCCCTCTTCACACCGGCCACTGTAATTAGTAATGCACCCCTTCTCCTCTCGAGGCGTAAAGCCCATGGCCAGAAACATAGGGCTCTTTCTCTGGGGCTCTGCTTCACCAGCCACTATGTAGCCTCAGGACTGATGCTGTGATTGGGCTTATAGCACTTTAGCGCTTCTAAAGCACCTGCGAGCTCCCCAGACCCCTCACCTGTACAGATGAATAAAATCCAGAGAAACAGAGAGATTAGGAGTTAGCAGTTCAGGGTGGGGGAGCTGTGACCAGTGGTCACAGGGATTCTTTCTGTGGTGATGGAAGAAGTCTAAGTTAGTGGTCCTGATTGTATACTGTGGATATACTCAAGCCCACAGAATTATACAAAAAGGGAAAAAGAAAAAGTGGCACACACCTGTAATCCTAGCGACTCAGGAGGCTGAAGCAGGATGATCTCAAGTTCAAGATCAGCCTCAACAAGTAAGCAAGACCCTGTCTCAAAATAAAATACAAAGGACTGGGCTGGGGATGTAGCTCAGGGATAGAACACCTCTGGGTTTAATCTTTAGTACACACACACACACACACACACACACAAAGGAAGAAAACAGGTTGGGAACCAATGGTGTGCTTTAAACACAAGCATCCCAATTGATCTTAAAGCACTTAGCATGGCTAGAATGGACAGAACTTTCAGTGCCATCAAATGGAAAGATAAAGCAGGAAAGAGATGAGTAAGATTCCTGCCACTTGTATAAATAACACTGGTCAGTTTGCACCAGCACTGAACATCAAGATAGTCCCAGGAAAAGAACAGAGCAAGGCATTCCAAGGCATGCAGTAATTGGTCCCCACAATCCCATACAGTAGGGATTAGTATCCCCAGTTCACAGTTAAATAAACTGAGGCTCAGAAATCTGGAGGCTAAGAGCACTAGTGAGCAACATCACAGGGACAGGAACATGGCTTTCAGGGACCTGGGTTTTTGCTGGAAACGACTACACTCATGTGCCCCTTGCCACTTACCTTTATCCTGACTCCCCAGCTCCAAAGCCACAGTGTGAGGGACTATAATGAAAAGTATGTGAGGCCCAGTGACTGCTAAGGCCTGGGGTGAGGAGGTCAGTACTTCCACAGGGATCCTTGTGCCTACAATGTTCAAGAGTCTAAATTGGCAGGGGAAGAGATTTTATAGTTCAAGAAGTCTGTTCCATCCTCTCCTCCTTCCAAAGCAAGTACTTTATTGTCCACAAGTATTCAATGAGGCCTAGCACCATACCAAGTACACTGGACTAAGTAAGCATAAATACAAAAGTATGAGACACAGTCCCTGCCATTTCAGGCATACAATCTAAATATTTCTCAGGAATTACTGTTAAAAAATCAAATCTGGCCTTGCCAGTATTGCAATGAGCATTCATTCTTTAAAGAAAAACATTACGCCCCACATTAACCATGGCAAGATTTTTTTCCTATTATAACTTCATTGTTATCAATAAATAAGGTTTGCTTTTGTTAAAATTCACTTTACACTCCCATCTCTGTAATCTGAATCAAGATTTTTTTTTTAAAAGGAATTTTAAAACCCTAAATGGTGGAAATGCTCAGATACAAATGTGGCCAACAGTTGTTTGGGCAAAAGACCTCAAGAGTGAGTGAATCTAGCTCTTTTCATTCTTATTAATATTTGGAGGCAACATAAAGCATAAAATTGTTTCCAAACAGTTCCTAAGATGTTACTCCAACCAGAGCGGGAGTCAGAGCAGGGAGAGCGATCTAGACAAGAAATGTTTTTTTTTACAAAGATTTAGCACCAGCTCGGGGGCAATACCAGGGGTGGCAGGGAGGGAACTTCCTCCCCAAGATTAACCTTTTGACTTTCTCACAAACTCTCACAACTCACAGGTGTGAGATTCTGGGAATAGAAACTAACCAACATGTTAAGGTGGACTAAGACAGCAGAACACAGTGATGACTCCACACAGGAGTGAGCCTCCTGCTTTGTGTAGAGCATTTGGCACACAGTGGGAAGTGGGAGCAGCAGCCTCGGGGCCTAAATCCTGAGACAGTGACACCAGAAAACAAACCAACATCCCTCACTTCTTCCACCTGACCCTCACCCCCCCCCCCCCCCTGTGGAATACTTGCTCCACCATGGACTGTGAGGCTCCAGGAAATAGCCTTGGCCTCACACTGGGCTAATCCCCAAGGGTCTCCATTTGGCAAGTAATGGGAGGACTAGCCTAAGGGAAGGACTGGATAATTGTCTAGAGTTATAAAGTCTTGACACTCAAAGAAATCACTGATTTCTTTAACTAAAGCATGTTAAAATCAGAAAGTCTGGACTAAAGTAGAACTTAAGGGCAACGTTCCAATCAGAACCTCTTCACAGGATGGTAAGTACCTTTACTTTTTGAGGATCATTTGCTTTAAAGCACTCAAAAGTGAGCTGCTAACTTTGGCAGTAATGGGAAAGAATGGCAATTCCTTCCTTCCTTCTTACAAAATGACACCCAAGTCTAACAGGACTCCAGGTATGCAGAGGTGCCAGACCCAGGGCTGTAACTGGACCTGTCCCTACTCCTCTCCAGCTCCTCTTTCCACCCTGAAGTTCACTCTGTCTATCGTGCACCAGGGAGCCCTCAGGACTCCTCCATCAACTGCAAAAATGATCATCGAAGCTATTGAAATGGAAAGTAGCGTTTAAAACATAACACCGGTTTTCTTAAAACATAATACTGGTTTTCTTAAAACATAATACTGGTTTTCTTATAGCGTGTATAAGGCACAGCGTGAGAAAGCTGCCCCCACTCTCCCAGCCACTCAGCCACCAAGGCTCCTCACAGCGCACATGCCCCCAGAGGAGGCCAGCTGGCTTTGCCACAATGCACAGGGGATGGACTGCTTCAGGTCACTTCTGGTTTTTGAGCTGGTTGGAGAGCCAGTCCAGGCCTTCATAAAGCCCATCTCCACTGGTAGCACAAGTAGCCTGAATGTACCAGTTTCTCTGGCGGAGGGAATGTAAGCCGAGCTTGTCCGTTATCTCTGCTGCATTCATAGCATTGGGAAGATCCTAGAAAAAGAATATGCAAAAGTCAGTTCATCATTTTGTATCCATACAATAAAATGTGCTCTTCTTCCTAAAATGTTCCCCAAACCACAGTCCTCTCTATCTTAGTTGCTCAGGCCAAACACCTTAAAATCATCTTCAATTTTTTTCTCTCTTAAGTCCACACCAATCACCTGCAGAATCTGACCACTTCTCACCACTTCCTAGTCTGATCCCACCACAGTTTCTCACTGGTTACTGAAACGACTTTCCAACTGGTCTCCCTGCTTCTGCTTTTGCTCCCTAAAGCCCGTTCTCAACCTAGCCAGTGAAAGCCAGATAGAATCATCTGATCAAAACTCTACTACCTCTCTCTCAAAAAAAGAGCCAGAGTTCTTAGGATGGGCCCCAAGACCTGTGGGATCCGAGACCCTGTGACCTCTAATTGACATGCTCCATGACCATATTATGAAAGTTACTTATTTCATATATCTACTATGTATTATCTGTCTCCCCTAATTAGTAATTCAAGTTTTACTAGGGCAAAAAACTCTGTCTTATTCCTTGATGTATTCCAAGTGCCTAAAACCATGCCTGGCACATAGTAAGCTCAAACTAAATTTGAACACGTTAGCACTGAAGAACAAAAATCATCTAGACGAAATGGCAATTGGAAGGACCTCAAAGATATGTTAAATGGAATAGCAGGTTGCAAACAGACTGCACAGTATAATCTCTAGAATTTAAATATAAACACAATCATATAATTGCTTATATAGGTATAGAAAATTATAACTCCGGAGATATTTTTTTTTTATTATTATTATTATTTTTTTTGTGGTACCAGGGATTGAACTCAGGGACACTCGACCACTGGGCCACATCCCCAGCCCTTTTTTGTATTTTATTAGAGACAGGGTCTCACTGAATTGCTAAGTGCCTCGCCATTGCTGAGGCTGGCTTTGAACTCGCAATCCTCCTGCCTCAGCCTCCCAAAGTGCTGGGATTACAGGTATGCGCCACCACGCCCGGCTTTCCAGAGAGATTTAAAAAATTTAATGGGCTGGGATTGTGGCTCAGAGGTAGAGCGCTCACCTAGCACGTGGGCGACCCGGGTTCAATCCTCAGCACCACGTACAAATAAAACACATTGTGTACAACTAAAAGCAAATAAATGAAAATATTTTTTAAAAAAATTTAATGATGTTTAACCCTGAGAAGCAGGATTAGAATATTTCACTTGATATTTTTAATTGCTTTTCAAATTTATACCCTGAACATGTTGTTTTTACAATTAAAAACAACAAATTCTTTATTTTCTTTTTAAATCCATCATTTTCACTAGTGAAACTGCACTGACATCCAACCTGAAGGGCAGGGTTAAGGCTGAGTGAATCATGCACCATGGAAAATCATGTTTACAAAGAGAGGAATGACAAGAGAAAATGTGCTTGATAAATCTGAAGTGACAAAACAGGCAGCAACATTGTCAAAACAGGAGCATCTCAATTATGTAACACACCCCTCCGTGGAGAGAGTGGAAGGAAATACCTCCAGGTTTAACAGTGGTCACCTTGGGTGGCACAGTTCCATGGAACCTGTCCTTCATGCCCAGTTCAGCTTAGCTCCTGAGGCCAGGTGGCTCTGCACCAGCGCTCTTCACTCTTCTTTTACTGAGTTTCATTTACGTACAAGCCCTTTCCTCCTCAAGCACAGGCCCTATAGGGTCCAATCTCATCTCCTCTCTTCCCCCCCCCCCCCCCCCCCCCCGCTCATCTGCTCCTAGAACCATGTGGCTCCCTTCCTCTTGGCTCAGAATGTCACTTCGACACTGCCCCCCACCCCTCACAAGGTATCATAGATGATTTACTGACTGCATCTCTTCCCACTAGAATGTAAACTCCATGACAGAGGGATTTTTGTCTGTCTGGCTCATTGCTGTTTACCCAATACCTAAAACAAAGTGGGAAACTTAGCAGATGCTCAATCATAGAATGAATGGATGGATATAAGGCATTCCAAAAAGGGGATAGTGGAAGAGGTTATGGTTAGGGCTGAAGAGGCAGACAGACATCTAATTTAAATATCTATTATTTAGACGAGACCTCTGACAGTAAATTTCAGTAAATGACAATAAATTTTCTGAATTCAGTATTCAGAAAACCAACAAGATACCTGTTTATTTACAAACACCAATAAAACTGCATCTCTGAGTTCATCTTCTGCTAACATTCTGGTTAGTTCTTCCCGGGCCTCATTGACCCTTTCTCTGTCATTACTGTCCACCACAAAAATCAGACCTGAAAAGAAAAGACAAGCATGTTAGTAATGTAAACCTGGGAAAGAAGCTCTTTGGGTTTTTTTTTTTGTTTGTTTTTGGTACCAGGGATTGAACTCAGGGGCACTCGACTATTGGCCCACATCCCCAGCCCTGTTTTGTATTTTATTTAGAGACAAGTTCTCACTGAGTTGCTAAGTGCCTCGCCATTGCTGAGGCTGGCTTTGAATTTGTGATCTTCCTGTCTCAGCCTCCCAAGTGCTGGGATTACAGGCATGTGCCACCGCGCCTGGCAAGAAGCTGTTTTTATATCCTTAGAGCTTTTTCCTGCCTGTGTGTGCAGTTTCACCAAGAGCAATCACCATTAAGGGACAGGTGATCTCCACAGTTAGGAAGCTGCCATACACTCACCTCACATATCTCTTACAGAAGTATTACAGCCCTTCACCAGACTAACAATAACAAGATGACACAGAGAAAAGGTTAGGCTTGTTTCTTAGTCACTTAATTTCTACATCAGATGAAAAAAAGGATTTTGAAAAATATTTAAAGTTTAATAAAATAGTGTTCTAGGGCTGGTTCTCAGAAAGCAAAGCTTGAGGTCAAGACCCAGGTGCAGGTGTTTTCTCTGGGACACAATCCCAGGAAGCAAGGGTCGGGGATGCAGGAAGCAAACCAGAGAAGGGGCAACAGCTACTATAAAGACGAGTCACCCATTGGCCACTGCTATATGACCAGTGCTTGACACTGTTGGACATTCTAAGAAGTCATATGAAGAGACTCTCAGCATTGTCCCCCCAGGGGACAAAACATTTACCCTTCTCTACTCATCCCTCACGAGTCAAGAGGAACTCAACAGGCTTAGACCATTCATACTTCTGGGCCACACTCCTGGGTCAAGAGATTTCCATGGGCATCTGTATAAAAAAAGATTTGGCTGATCTTTGTCTCCAGAATTTTCAGAGTGAGAGAAGTGTCTCTGTCATCATGGTGGGCCCACACCTGATAATTTATGCTAACGAGGTGACTCATGTTAGGCCTGAGGTAGAAAAAAAAGATCACCTCGGGGGAGGGTGCGCAGGGTTGGACTCACCTGGACAATGATTCAATCAATCCTGCCTCTGAAAGGAAGCCCTGATAAAACCTGTACATGACAGCTCAGGTAACCTTCCCTGGTTGGCCACCTGTATACTGTCACACGTCAATGTGCTGAAAGATAACATATCCTGACTCCATGGGGACTGGACAATGGCAGCTTTGTGTCTGGTACCCTCCCAGGTCTGTGTCTCTCCTTTTGATTGTTCATTTGTATCCTTTGCCATAATCAAGTCAATTTAAGTATAGTGTTTTCAGGAGTTCTGTAACTCATTCTAACAAATGATCAAATTCGTAGAGATGGTAGGAAACAGCAAAATTTGCAGCCATCTAGTTAGAAGTGAGAGTGGTTTGGGAACCCTGAACTTGCTACAGCTGAGGAAATCTTTTTTTTTTTTTTTTTTTTTTTTTGTGTGTGTGGTGCCGGGGATTGAACTCAGGGGCACTCGACCACTGGGTCACATCCCCAGACCTTTTTTGTATTTTATTTAGAGACAGGGTCTCACTGAGTTGCTAAGTGCCTCGCCATTGCTGAGGCTGGCTTTGAACTCGCGATCCTCCTGCCTCAGCCTCCCAAAGTGCTGGGATTACAGGCGTGCGCCACCGCGCCCGGCTAGGAAATCTTATTTAAGACTCTGCCCTTAATCTGTGGAATTTGGCCCAACTCTGAGTAATGGGTAGTCAGAAGTCTTTGTAGCTCATAACATCAGAGAAATCCCAGGAAGTGAGATACCTGGGGCAGGCTAAATGAAGGTACCACTATATCACTCCTGAGTAAAGGTGGCTGAAACCTGCACAAACCCAGTCACTGCTACACCAGAGGGAGGAAGCAGCAGGATCGAAAGAATCTGCAGAGGAGGTGCACAGGAAGCATGTGACACGCCATCCAAGTACAGGATAGGGAGACTCAGCAGTCGTCCACATGAAAGTAACAACTTGGTGTGTGGCTGACAGTGAGCCATTTAAAATGAAAATGTGAAGTAGTTGCCCTAAGAGCTAACTTGTCCCAGTTCAGGTTCTGAGACACTGGTGGTAATGAGCGGATGACTTTCAGGTACATTAGCCAGACTGTCCTGGGAACACTACAAGGACAGCGTTGGACCCCATACTCTAAGACATCGGCAAGTTGAGGAACTCAAAGAATGACCAGGACAGTCAAGACATTCAGATACCAGGTCATATAAAGAATAATTGATAGCAGGGGATATTTCAACTAGAGAAAATGACTCAGAGTAAGGGGCTGAGAGCGGTCTTAAGCATCTGAAAGGCTGTGGCATAAAAAGGTTCAAGGTATTTGCTGGGCACGGTGGCGCATGCCTGTAATCCCAGCACTTGGGAGGCTGAGGCAGGAGGATCGCAAGTTCAAAGCCAGCCTCAGCAATGGCGAGGCACTTAGCAACTCAGTGAGACCCTGCCTCTAAATAAAATACAAAAAAGGGCTGGGGATGTGGCCCAGTGGTCTGGTGCCCCTGAGTTCAATCCCCAGTACCAAAAAAAAAAAAAAAAAAAAAAGGTTCAAGGTATTTCACGTCGCTCTGTAAGGAAATGAAAGACTGATAGTAAAACCTATGGCAAGTTAGCATTAGGAGCTCAGCAGGGCTGTAGATGTCTCAGGCTGTGTCAGGAGGCTCTCCTGCCACAGGGATATTTATACCAGCTTAAGGCCCAATTTCTGGGGACACCGCTGAAGGGGAGTAAGACAAGATGACTCCTTGGTTCCCTCTGACAATAAAATTTCACAATTGTCTAGGAGAGAAAACCAGGACTACCCCTCCACCCCTGGCCTCTATGCAACCCAGACTCACCCAACAGCTGCCTGACTCAGATACAAACGCCCACGCTTCTGCATGTTTGGGACTTGCATGTCAATCAAATTCACACCAGTTACATCACATCAGATCAACAATGAAAAAAACGCAAAACATTCAAAACTCTCCCAAATGTTTGATATGTTACCAGCAATTCTGGACTCTAATCATAACAAGCCAAGGAGATTCTTAGTCTCTAATGCAAAATTGACAGTGCAGAGCTGACATGTTATCCCTTTGCCATTCCTAATAAAAATAAAACTTCCTAATACTAGATCCTATTTTATACTGTTTTAACATAGGCCCTTACCTAGGAATCTAGCATCAGACTGACTATACTTCTGATCTAAGAGAACCTAGAAAAAATACATTTGTACATGAATAGCATACTATTTTTAAAAGCATGTGTGTATGCATGCACATATCTACACACACACTTGTAGATATATCAAATATGTCTAGACAGATATACAGTGGTTGTCTATGGAGAGGAACTGAAGAACAAAATGGTAATTTTCCTCTGTATACCCTTTTCCTTATTTTTTAATTTTACACCACATAAAGATATTGCCATCCAACAAATTAAAATAACTGAACCTATAATCAAGGATTAAAAAAAACTTTCCACATGAGAATGGACCATTTTATGCATTCTATACCACATATCCATTAAGAAACTGCATAAACAATTCAAATTCCAATCTATACAGGTAAAACCCACAGAGTAAAATGTCTTAATAGAGTGCTTAAAGCATGCATTGAATTCTGTCACACTTGACACACTGATACAGAAAATTTAAAAGACAGCCTGACCTTTGCGAAATTGGCAGAAAGAACAGGGGCAGCATCCAAAAATACTCATGGCTGAGACATGTGGTCCAGCCAGAGACAGCAAATCCATTCTTCAAACTGCTCCCATTTGCTATTTCATGAAGGGCCCAAATTACACACCCCAGAGACCTAGAAAAAAGCCAGCTCCCTGCCATCAAAGCAATAGTTACTGAAATTCAGTAAAATTAGGCTTGTTATGAACAGAAGTCTGAAGACAAAAGGTACTTCAATGTAGTATTTGAATGTAAAAACCGTTAGCAGGGTAGAAAAAAAGAATCTTGCCAGAGAATGACAAAGTAAAACCTCAAACAATTTGGGCTTTAAATGTGAGTGCCTGCTACCTCAGCCACAGAACTAAGCATTTTATAAAATTAATCTCATTTCAGCCCAGTGCTGCAGGCATCTCCATTTGAAGATGAGGAAATGGAGACAGAAGAGATCGGCTAAGTTTCTCATGGTTTATAGAGTTGTGGGTCAAACTCAAGTATTCTGGTTTTAATTCAGTTGAGAAACTACAAAAGTTTAGCCAAACTGGGAAGTGTCAGTCCAAGATAAATGGATACTCTTGAGTTATCAAAAAAAAAAAAAAATCTGCAACAGACTGAAACACAAAATATAAAAAATCTTGGGGCTAGGGCTATGGCTCAGTGGTAGAGCACTCATCTCACATGTGTGAGGCCCTGGGTTTGATCCTCAGCACCACATAAGTAAAATAAAGGTATTATGTCCACCTACAAATTTAAAAAATTTAAAAAGAAAAATCTAAGCCTCACCATGGAAGTCACATGGGTTATCAAGTGGTTTCTCTAAAAAGAAAAAAAAAAAAAAAAAAACAATAAAAAGAATGAAGCATTTATCCTGCCTTCCTTGAACAAACTATTTTCAGGGAAACCAAATCTTCAATGAGGGAATTCTTTGTTTAGAAAGATTCCAGCTAATAAATGCAAGAAGGAATAATAGGATTTAGAGAAATCACCATTTTGTAACTCTTAATGAATTAACAGATCTACACAACAGCCTTCAATGGAAGCTAAAATCATAAGGTGGAAGGTTGATGGGGAACTTATTTTGAGGGAAGTAGGCTGATGCCATCTGAACCCATATGGCATTACTGAAAGTATGAGAACTTGGCAGTCCCCAGGGGCTAGGTAGAAGGGAGGATAGGGAGTTATTGTTTAATGGATACAGAATTTCAGTTTTACAAGATAAAAAGAGTAATGATTGTCGTGATTATACAATATTATGAAGTATATTTAATTCCATAGAACTATATACTCAAAAGTGATTATGGCAAGCATGGTGGCATATACCTGTAATCCCCATGGCTCTGGAGGCTGAGGCAGGAGGATGGCGAGTTCAAAGCCAGCCTCAGCAACTTAGCCAGGCCCTAAGCAACAAATTGAGACTTTGTTTCAAAATTTAGAATTTTTTAAAAAGGGGATGTGGCCCCCCTGGAGATGTGGCTCAGTGATAAAGCACCCCTGGGTTTAATCTTTGGTACCCCCCCAAAAAAAGTGATCAAGATGGTAAATTTTATATATGTTTTACTACCACTACCACCCACCACCACAACAAAAACCAGAAACCAAAAACAGTTACCTAGCAATTCCACTCCTAAGCATATACCCAAAAGAAATGAAACAAGCTGGCACAGTGACACACATTTATAATCCCAGTTACTTGGGAGGCTGAGGGAGGAGGATAGCAAGTTCAAAGCCAGCCTCCCAGAAACTTAGAGAACCTGTCTCAAAAATAAAAAGGGCTAGGGATTTTGGTCAGTGGTAAAGTGCCCCTGCATTCAATCTTCGGTACCAGCGGGGAAAAAACTGAATTGAAAACAAGGATCAAACAGATACTTGTACCTGAATATTCAAAGCAGACAGGTGAAAACAACCCAAGTGTCCATCAATAAATAAACAAAAGGTGATTATCTCCAAACAATGGAATATTATTTAGTCATAAAAGGAAGGAAGTTCTGATTCAGGACACAACACAGAAGAACCCTGAACATTATGCTAAGTGAAAGAAGTCAGACACCCAGGTACAAAAGAACAAATATCACATGATTCCACTTACCTGAAATATCCAAAATAGGCAATTTCAGAAAGTAGAATAAAGGTTACTATGAATAAGAGGAGGAGGAATGGTAGTTATTGATTCATGGGTATGGAGATTCTGTTGAGGGTAGAGTTTCTGTTGGGAGTGATGAAATAGTTCTAGAAATGAACAGTGATGACGAATGCAAAGCACTGTGATTGTACTTAATGCCACTGAATGGTACACTTAAGAACTGTTAAAATGGTTAACTTTATGTTATGCATATTTTACCACAATAATTTTGGGGGGGCAGTACTGAGGATTAAACGCAGGGTCTCCTGCATGCTAGGGGTAAATGTTCTGCCACTGAGCTACATCCCCAGCCCTTTTTATTTTTTATTTAGAGACAGTATTTCACTAAGTTGTCCACACTAGCCTCAAACTTGCGATCCTCCTGCCTTAACCTCCTGAGTAGTTGTAGCCACTATGCCTAGCCATAAAATCTTTTTTTAAAAATATTTATTTATTTGCTTTAGTTGTACACGATACGTTTATTTGTATGTGATGCTGAGGATCGAACCCAGGCCGCTCATGTGCTAGGCGAGCGCTCTACCACTGAGCCACAATCCCAGCCCAAATTTTTTTTAAAAGGAAAAAAAATACTTTTTTAATTTCAGTAATCAAACTTCTTATAACATATATGTTCTGTGTGATATGACAGGATGAATACTGAAGTATTCTTGCCCCCAAAATGAACTGGACTCTGATCAAGCCTCTATAACATGCTACCAGTTTATGGCAGATCCACAGATAGAAAAAGAAGCTAAATGGCACACAATAAAGTAATTAGACAGATCCACAATGTGGAATAAGCATTTAAGCAAAAAAAAAAAAAAAAAAAAAAAAAAAAGAGAGAGAGAGAGAAAGGGAATTGTTGTAGAATAAGAGACTGAAATGACAGAACAATGAAATGCAATATGTGAACTTTGATCCTGGATGCAAACAAATCAAACATAGAAAGGCTACGTTTGATAAGAGTAGGGAAATTTGAATAAAGACTGGATAGTAGATATAGAGGAATCATTAATTTTGAATACAGATTATATTAAAAAACAAAACAATAAGACCTCTTCAGTTAGAAATGAATAGGATATGTGAGTAAGACATCTCATCAGGGATGGGCAAAGTGTTGGGAACTGCAGAGGCTGAGTCATGGACACATGGAGTTCATTACATCATCCTCTAAGACATTCTAAAACCTATAGGCTGAGAAGATAACTGCAAATAGAGGTAGGTCCAAAGGTAACTTCTAAAACAATGAGGAAAAATATAAAGGGATAGGTGGACTTGGGTGTTTGGACTGGAAAGATTGGCAAGTTCAAGTCTATCAAAGACATGCAATGAAAACCCCATCAGCAGCAGAATCTTCAAAACTAATATACTCCAAGTAAATTCTAAAATGAGTAATCTGCAGATGACATATGGTGAAGATACTACATGAGAATAAAGGTGTAAAAACAATGTGAACAGTTATGACTTAATAAGCAATATGCAGTAAGGCACTGTTTATCCAAAATATAGGCAATATACTTAGATTGATGATGAGTACATTAAAATCCCTACTTTTAAGACACCAATAAGGTGACGATCTGGAACATTCATGCTTGTTTAGGTACGTATAGCACAGGAGGACAGCAGGGAAGACCTGGGGCCAGGATTTGGGATTCCGGGCTCCAGCCATCCTTATTCATCTTGTTTTCTCTAGAAACATGATTTTCAGATAATCTCAAGAGGTTGAAAAGAGTTAAATGAATTTAAACTCTTCAAAAACTGGAAATTCAAGCCGGGCGTAGTGGCGCACGCCTGTAATCCTAGCACTTGGGAGGCTGAGGCAGGAGGATCACGAGTTCAAAGCCAGCCTCAGCAATGGCAAGGCACTTAGCAACTCAGTGAGACCCTGTCTCTAATAAAATACAAAAAAGGGCTGGGGATGTGGCCCAGTGGTTGAGTGCCCCTGAGTTCAATCCCCGTACCAAAAAACAAACAAACAAACAAACAAACAAACAAAACTGGAAATTCATTTAAGGCACAAATAACTCTCAATAAACTGAAAGATGAAATTCATCAGGATAACCATTTTCTAACCATTCTGAATTAAGAGGAGTTAAAGCTCAACTCAAGTTATTTTTCTAGGAACACAGGGACCACGTCTTTAAAAAAAAATTTCTAGTAAGTGCTGCTAGCAGACAAAAGGAAATGAGTTAAGAGTCCAAATAAATCTGAGCACCACCAGGTATCTTTTCCAGCATCTTTAGATACATTTAATATATACAGTACCAAACTTTACCTTGGGTGTTCTGGAAATAATGTCGCCACAAAGGTCTGATTTTGTCCTGGCCACCAACATCCCAGACTGTGAAGCTGATATTTTTATACTCTACTGTCTCCACATTGAAACCTAAATTGGGAAGATGGAAAAACTTTTAATTATGATTTTTGATAATTGAACAATTCAAAATATCAACTAACATTTGGATAGTACTTTTAATTTATAAAGCAGCTTGCTAGTTGAAGACTATAGTTTACAAAAGAGAATGTGCTGGCTCACTCAGCCATTCATCATGCCTGTGTCTCAAACCTTCTTGACTTTCCAAACTCCAACCACCTTCCCTTTCTCTCAGCAGAACACCTTTCAGTGTATTTCAGAGCAAAGAGAAGTCACCTGCAGAACTGACTTCCACTTCCCACCACACTGTATAAAAACTTACACCTTTACCAACACTTTTCTTCCTTCATCTTTGAAGAATGGAAAGGAGCAACCATCTGATTGCCAATTCCTCTACGTATGTGCTAGATGCAATCCACCCAACTGACTACTTTTGCTATTGCTATTCTCTCCCCCTATCCAAATATCTCCTATTTGTTCTCAGGATGCCTAAGTCTTTTATATCTCCCCTGATCCCCAAAATCCCTGCTAGGCATGGTGGCGCACAGCTATAATCCCAGCGACTCAGGAGGCTGAGGCAGGAGGACTGCAAGTTTGAGGACAACCTAGGGAACCCAGTGAGATTCCATCTCACAAAAGGAAAAGGCGGATAGACATAGCTCAGTGGTAGAGCACACCATGTTTAGATCCTCCGTCTCTCTCACACACACACATACACACACACACACACACACACACACACAAATTCCCTTGATCCCACATATTCACCTGTTACCATCTTCTCTTTGCACTTTATCTTTTTCTTTTTGGTACCAGGGATTGAACCCAGAGGCACTTAACAACTGAGCCATATCCCCAGCCCTTTTTATTCTTCCATTTTGAGATAGGGTCTCACTAAGTTGCTTAAGGCCTCATAAATTGCTGAGGCTGGCTTTGAACTCATGATCCTTCTGCCTCAGCCTCCCAAGTCGCTGGGATTACAGGCTTGCACCCGGCTTTCCTTTGAACTTTTAAAGTCAAACATCTCCATGATTCAGGATGTTTAGCTACATCCTGAAGTTCAGCTATATTTATCGAGCCTACTTTATTACTTCTAACCCAAGAGCACATGCTCCACCATGTTGAGTAGCTGTGATCTCACTGGGATCAGCAACAATCTCTATTTCAATAAATTCAACAAATGTTTTTCAGTTCTTAGGTAATTTGATTTTATATCTGACCCTACTGCTTACTTTCTCCTTGAAATTCTTCCATGGCTTCCCATTTTCTATCTATCTCCATAGTTGTACCCTTCTCAGGCTCTTTTGTGAGTTAAGTCCATATTCAAATGATTGTTATGATGGATTCCCACAAGTCCATCCTGCCATATCCATGCTCCTCTTTCCACACCCCTCCCTAGGCAATCTAACAATTGTACTAACAATTCTCAACTGTAAGCTTCAGGCTCATAATCCAACATTTTCAATTAGATGTCTGTAAGGTCTCAAAATAAAGCAATCTGTAAAAAATGAAACTTAAGATCCCTACCCTTTCAACCTACTCCTCTATAGTTATTCCCTCCATTGACTGCACTCCACAAGCTGAAAACCTCGGCCCCATATACTTCCAACCCTCTCTCACCCTCAAAATCCTACTACCAAACCTTAGCATTCAAATTCCTAAATATCTAAGTTACCTTAACCCAAGAAATCATCATTGCTAGCTTCAATTGCTGAAACAGTCTAACTAATTTCCCTGTAGGCACTCTTTTCTCCAGCCATTCACCATTTCCATAATCAGAGCAACCTATTAAAAACATACAATGTAGGGGGGCTGGGGTTGTGGCTCAGTGGTAGAGCACTTGCCTAACATGTATGAGGCATGGTTTGATTCTCAGCACCGCATATAAATAAATAAAATAAAGGTCCATTCACAACTAAAAAATTAAAAAATACAATGTAGATCTAGGCATGGTGGTGCACACCTGTAATTCCAGTGACTCAGGAGGCTGTGGTAGGAGGACCGTGAGTTTGAAGTCAGCCTCAGGAATTTAGCGAGTCCCTGTCTTAAAATAAAAAACCAAAAAGGGATAGGGATATATATAGCTGATTGGTAAAGTACCACTGGGTTCAATCCCCAGTACCAAGGGGAGAGGGGGGGAGAAAGGAAAAACATATAATGTAGACATAATGTGCATTACTTTTCTACACATTTGATCGAAATGTTTTTTTTTTTAATATTTGCTTATTTGTTTTTAGTTGTACACAATGCCTTTTTTTGTACGTGGTGCTGAGGGTTGAACCCGGGCTGCGCACGTGCTAGGTGAGCGCTCTACCGCTGAGCTATAACCCCAGAATATTTTAAATTTAAAAAAAGAAAAAGAAAGAAAGAAAGGATAATCTCTCCAGGCAAAGTGGTACATGAGGCTATGACAGGAGGAACACAAGTTCGAGGCCAGTCTGTGCAACTTAATGAGATCCTGTCTCAAAATAAAGGGCTGGTGATGTAGCTCAGTGGCAGAGCACTTGCCTAGCATGTGTGAGGGCCTGGGTTCAACCCCCAGTACCAGAAAATAATAATAACAATAATAATCTGTCCTTGGTTTCCCATATCCCAAACCCTAAACTTGACTGCCAAGGTCCATAGCAACAGTGGACACAGTGGACCTGCTCACCTTCCAATCTCATCTTGGTCATGCCTTGTTTTAGTGAGATACACTTGTTACACTGCAACAAGCTAAATTCTTGCTGAATAAGTATATGTTTAATGCCATTCCAATCCTACAGAGGAGAGGAGGGAAGTTTGCAGAAAATTTGCCAAAATTACCTGGCAATCTGAATAAATAAGCAAGTGAACCTGGTCAGGGAATTTCTGAAAATAATGAATTATTCTTAAAGATGTTACCAAATCCTAGTAATACCTGAATAGAATTCAAATGACCACAACAGGAAGTGGTCTAGAAAAAGACACACATACCAGTGAGAATTTAGTATATGATAAGACATTAAAATCAGCATGGAAAAGTTATTCAATAAATGGCACTGGGTAACTGTCTACCACTGCAAAGTCTAATACATAGCCACTAGTCATGTGCGGCTAATTCATTTATTTAAATACAATCAAAAGCACAGCCCCTCAATTGCATGTGCCACATTTCACGTACTCAACAGCCACTTGTGGCTACTAACCACCACAATGGACAGCACATACAGAACATTTCCTTCATTACAGAAAGAGAGACTGGGCAGCACTGGTCTACCTACTTGAAAAATATAATCAAATACCCACCTTACTTATAACAACATAAATTCCAAATGAATAAAGTATTTGTTTTATAAAATAAAAATTTAATATATCCTAAAAATCACAGAAGAAAATATTGGTGAATATTTTTTATGATCTTGAAGTGGGTAAGACCTTTCTAAAAATATGATCAAAACTAGCTAGCACAGTGGCACACCCCTCATATCTCAGCAACTCAGAAGGCTGAGACAGGACAATAAAGTTCAAGGCCAGCCTCAGTAATTTAATGAGACCTGTCTCAAAATAAAATAAAGGGCTGGGGATATAGCTCAGTGATAAAGCGCTCCTGGATTCAATGCCTAATACCAAAAAAATTAATAAAATTATCAAAACTGAATAAAGAAAAAAGTTAGTAAATTTGGCTATTTAATAATTTAAAATTTACCTACAGCAAAACACAGAAAAATCAAAGTTGAAAGACAAACCATCAACTGGAAAATGAACATATGACAAGAGTTCCTGAATCACTTTGTCTTTTCAAATCATTAAAAAAACAAACATCCTAACATAAATATAATTGAACAGTATCAAAAACAAGTTATAGGCCTGGGGTTGTGGCTCAGCGGAAGAGCACTTGCCCAGCACATGCGCAGCTCAGGTTCGATCCTCAGCAACACGTAAAAATAAACGCATTGTGTACAACTAAAGCAAATAAATAAATGTTAAAAAAAAACAAGTTACAGAAGACCAATATATATTTGAATATATCCACTTATCATAAAAGACATCCTAGCCGGGCATGGTGGCACAAGCCTGTAATCCCAGATGCTCAGGAGGCTGAGGCAGGCGAATCTCAAGTTTGAGGCCAGCCTCAGCAACTTAGCACGGCCCTA
Organism: Tamias sibiricus; assembly: GCA_025594165.1. Taxonomy (NCBI): domain Eukaryota; kingdom Metazoa; phylum Chordata; class Mammalia; order Rodentia; family Sciuridae; genus Tamias; species Tamias sibiricus. The sequence goes on along the minus strand of CM046660.1, from coordinate 18,480,425 downwards.
GCTGGAGATGTAGCTCAGTGGTAAAGCTACCCTGGGTTCAATCCATAGTAAACCGCCCCCCCTCAAAAAAGACATCCTAATATAAGTGGTTTTATTCCTTATGAGACTGGCAAATTTCCAGGATAAATTATCACTAAAAAGGAGATGCAATCTTTTTAGAGAATAGTCTGGCAATCTGTATATACACTTAAAATAGACATTGTTATATTAGCTAATCCACCTCCAGAAATTACTGCAAGGAAATAAAGAACATCTTTGCAAATATTTAAAATGTTTACTTTGGCATTATTTACAAAAAAACAATGGCAAACAGCCTAAGTAGCCATCAATGGAAATTAGTTAAAAATATAGTCACATAATGAAATACTAATCTGTTATTAAAATTTCACATTGATCTGTATCAACATCTTTCTTAGTCCCTACTGGCTTTATCTAGTGAACACGAGCTCATTCTTTTGGTCTCAATTTAAGCATTATTTCTCAGAGACACTTCTCTGGGTTGCTTGGGCTTTCTCCCAAGCTGCATTCAGCTAATGAGCCAGATGGGGGCTGGGCCTGTTTCATAGTGGTCTTTTTTTGCTACCAGAGATTGTATCCAGGGACATTTAACTACAAAGTCACATTCCTAAACCTTTTTTATATTTTATTTAGAGACAAGATCTCAATACATTGCTTAGGGCCTTGTTAAACTGCTGACTAGCTTTGAACTCACGATCCTCCCACCTCAGTCTCACAAACCACTGGGATTACAGGCGTGTGCCACTGCCACCACCATGCCCAACTCATCCTCAAAGAGCAAGCAGCTTTCCTCAACTGATGGTGGCAGTTTTCAGTGAAGGCAAGTTCCACAACATAAGCCCTTGTCAAGTCTGTGCTTTAATTACATTTGCCAATGTCTCACTGACTAAAGCAAGTCAGTGGCCAAGCTCAGCATCACTGTGGAAGGGGACTGCTCAAGGGCTCATATGCTGAGGTTCATGATTCACTGGGGCCATCAGTTTAACAATCTACCACATCAGTGTTGAGCTCATTCACCAAATATTCACTGGACACCCAACATGTGCTAGGCCATTTTATTAGATGCTGGTGGCAGTGTACAAGACGAACATGATTCCTGCTCTTATTGTGGGTAAGAAGAGAAACAGCGAATAAGAAATTACAAATGTGCTGAGCAGTTACTGAGAACTTCAAGTTACTGTCAAAATTTAGATCAGGAGGAAATTGGTCCAAGGGGTCAGGAAAGGTGCACATAAAAAATAATGTTTAAAATATAAAGTTTAGGGCTGGGGTTGTAACTCAGTGGTAGAGCTTTTGCCTTGCATGCATGAGGCACTGGGTTTGATCCTCAGCACCACATAAAAATAAATAAATAAAGATACTGTGTCCATCTACAACTAAAAAAATTTTTTTTAAATAAATAAAAATAAAAAATAAAGTTTAAACTGAGACCAAAAGACTGAGCGGATGCTTACTGCATACAGGGAGGAAAGGAGAAGGAGGAAGTCAGGAAAGTCCTTTAGGGAGGAGATAACATAGTAAGTGGATCAAATGTATTGTCTAATGCAAAGTAAGTGGGAAAACAGCATGCATATGATTTTACAAACATCCACAAAAATCTTTTTTTTTGGTACTGGGAATTGAACTCAGGGGCACTTGACCACTGGGCCACATCCCCAGCCCTTTTTTCTATTTTATTAGAGACAGGGTCACACTGAGTTGCTAAGTGCCTCGCCATTGCTGAGGCTGGCTTTGAACTCTCCATCCTCCTGCCTCAGCCTCCCAACTGCTGGGGTTACAGGCGTGCGCCACCGCGCCTGGCATCCACAAAAATCTTAATTGAACATTTTTCAAAATATGTCTATATTCTTTTGTATGTATGAAATTACTTTTTATAATTGGAGAAAACCAAGTAATCATGCTATTTTCATTTAAGATTAATGTATTTTTCAAATTGTGTGTATGAACATTCTCATCAGTTTCTGCCTTCTTCCAGTGTTGCAATCTCTGAAGCTATTGCCCAATGGAAAAGTGGATCATTTGGGTCCTGGCCCAATCCAGCCCTCAAGCAGTGCTAACATCCACATGTTGTCCTGTGGAGTGTATCTTCACTCAGGAGTCTGGTTCTCCAGGCAGTTCACAAGACAAAGATTAAGTTCTGTCAAAACTGCCTTAGCAAATCCCTTAAAGAGCCCATAAAACACAGTACTCCTTCACAGTAAGACCAACGCAGCCAGATCATCAACTGTCTTACTTGGACACCATCTCAAGTAGTTGGCTTGAGCCAGAGTGAAGAGAAGAAATCACACTCCATTTAAACATTAGGAGTGCACTTGGTGGGAAGAGACGCTTCCACTGAGGCCAGCTGGAATGGAGGCTGACTGAGGAGGCAGCAGCAGATGCCCAACTCTCAACTCAGGTTTATACTGGGACCCACACTGAAAGAAATGGAGGGCAGAACTCTCCTCACTGTTTTAATTATTACGATCCTTTACTTCTTTGCCAAGCAGATAGGGCTAGATTTGCTTAGTCTAAATATGTTCATATGACTCTCCTATAAACCTAGGAATGTGCTAAAAAGATTCTGAAGAGCAATTGGGAAAGTATATATAACCTGGTTTTGGGCCTCAAAAAGTTTATGCTCTTGGCTAGGCGCTGTGACCCATGCCTAGAATCCCAGAAATCCAGCAGCTCTGGACACTAAGGCAGGAGGATCGCAAGTTCAAGGCCAGCCTCATCAACTTAGCAAGATCCTGTCTCAAAATAAAAAATATAAAAAGGACTGGGGAGATAGCTCAGTGGTAGAGTGCTCCTAGATTCAATTCTCAATACCAAAAAAAAAAAAAAAAAAAAAGAAGAAGAAGAACAAGAAGTTTATGCTCTTGAAACAGAAAAGATTCCCAAAAAGAAATATTCAATAATGTAAGAAGCATGTTAAAGTATTACATACTCTATTGTAAACTGGAATTCCCCACATTTGTTGACATACCTATTGTAGGGATGGTAGTCACAATCTCTCCCAGCTTCAATTTATACAAGATGGTGGTTTTTCCTGCTGCATCCAAACCCACCATAAGAATTCGCATCTCTTTTTTCCCAAATAGACTTTTAAACAGCTTTTCAAAAACATTCCCCATTGTGATTTAATTCTGTAACTGAAAGAAAAACAAGTCAAATTATTATTCTTTGCTGAGATATAAAAGCAAAATACGTAAACTTCAAGTTGCAGTTAGAGGTGGCTCCTAGTAAAAATTAAAGAATGTTAAGTACAGTTTGGCCAATAAGGAATAGTGTGTCTCATTTTCAAAGGGAAACTCAACTAAGCCTTTTGATGCCTTGCCAGAAAATTCTATTTTCCACTGCAGCTTCCAAGTGGGATATGTAGAAACAGCCTCCATGCTATACTATGGTGGTAACTTTAATCATCTTAAGTTTGGAAGCTATGTCACATCATACATATCTTTACCTTGTGTTCTAAACTCTATTGAAATGAGAATTTATGCTGGGTGCTGTGGCGCATGCCTGTAATCCCAGCACTTGGGAGGCTGAGGCAGGAGAATCACGAGTTCAAAGCTAGCCTCAGCAATGATGAGGCACTTAGCAACTCAGTGAGACCCTGTCTCTAAATAAAATACAAAAAAAGGGCTGGGGATGTGGCCCAGAGGTTGAGTGCCCCCGAGTTAAAAAAAAAAAAAAAAAAAAAAAAAAGAAATGAGAATTTATGAAACAGAGAATCTGTTTATTTTATACGACATAGGCGTGAGTGTGTGCGCGCATGCGTGTGTGTGTGTGTGTGTGTGTGTGTGTGTGTGTGTGTGTGGTTAGGTATGGAACTCAGGGGTGCTCTACAACTGAACTACATCCCCAGTTCTTTTTATTTTTTATGTTTCGACAGGGTCTTGATAAATTGCCACAGCTGACCTTGACTTGTGATCCTTCTGCTTCAGCCTTTGGAGTGGCTGGGATTACAGGTATACCTGTCTATTTTACACAATATAAAGCAAAGTCCTTAAGGCAGGTAAATAACAATATCTCTTGGAAACTGTAATTGCCAACAGTTGCTAACAGACAGTACCAGTACCCAGAAAAAAACTAAAAGAGCTGGGCACGGTGGTGCACACCTGTAATCCCAGCACTTGGGAGGCTGAGGCAGGAGGATCACGAGTTCAAAGCTAGCCTCAGCAATGGCAAGGCACTTAGCAACTCAGTGAGACCCTGTCTCTAACAAAATACAAAAAAGGGCTGAGGATGTGGCCCAGTGGTCGAGTGCCCCTGAGTTCAATCCCAGTACAAAAAAAAAAGAAATTTCTGAGTTGATGAAATCCAGCACTGGGATACTGCATTCCCAAGAGAAAAATTAACTAGACAGAGTTGAGGAGTATGATAGCATCCAATATTCTGTGGGGTAACCCTCACCAGTTTTTGAAACTTTTTATTTTAGTATAATTTACTTACAGATATAAACATAACTGTAAACTCAATGAATTTTCATGAACCAAACCTACCTATGTAACCAGATCAAAAAAAGATGATTACCAGTACAGATTCTCCTTGTGCCCTGCCCCTACCATTACTCCTCAAAAGGTAATTACTATATTGGCTTCTAACAGCATAAATGTTCAATATTTTATTTTTCAGTAAAGCGCCTGATAGGGTATATAAAGCAAAAGCAATAGCTCAGCCAGGCTAGCTTTCCAGAAAAAAAAAATTTTGTACCAGGCATTGAACTCAGGGTCACTTTACCACTGAGCCACATCCCAAGCCCCATTTTGTATTTTATTTAGAGACAGGGTCTCACTGAGTTGCTTAGCACCTCGCTTTTGCTGAGGCTGGCTTTGAACTCACAATCCTCCTGCCTCAGCCTCTGGAGCCACTGGGATTATAGGCGTGAGCTACCGCACCCAGCTACTTTCCAGAAATTTACACTTTTTTTTTTTTTAATAGATCAACCTATTTGAATCATCAGCATGATATTCCAATGAAAGACTTAAAAAGTAGTACTGTTTCAGCCCAGCATGGTGGCACATGCCTACAATCCCAGCAGCTTGGAAGGCTGAGGCAGGAGGATCCAAGTTCAAAGCTAGCCTCAGCAATTTAGAGAGGTCCTAAGCAACTCAGTGAGGCCCTATCTCTAAATAAAATATTAAAAGGACTTGGATGTGGCTCCGTGGTTAAGTGCCCCTGGGTTCAATCCCCAGTACCCAACCCCCCCCCCCAAAAAAAAGAGTAGTACGTTTTCTACACCTCTAACCAAGCTCTTGGAAGATGATAAAGACTGTTCAAAAAGAAAAACGACATACATCCTTGTTCCAGAGTATATGTTTTCCTTTTAAATTGCTAACCAAGGAAAGCTTTACTTGAGGGAGGGAGGAAAAGATGCAATCCTATTCATCCAGACCCTCGAGACCTCAGAGGGCAGGTCACTAAATTCCAGAGGCCCCACCTCTGAAATTCAAGTTTCCTACAATAGCTTAACATCATGGACTATGTCCAAGTACACATTATTACATTCTAGGGGAGAGAGCGAACACAGCATTTCTCCTGTACACAAATGAGGAACAGTGACCAAAGAATGACTGCTTTTATCATTCACAAAAGGTCTAATAATACAGGTCTAAAATAAAACAGTCCTAGTGTACTGAAGCATTCGGAATCTTTGTTGGTCCACAAAACTGGTGATTCCTTTCCTTTGTTTCCGAAATACGGACAAGTCCCACAGATGAGGAAAACTGTAAGGAAGGGAAGTGAAGGTACTTCCCCTTAGAGGTCCCTTGAGGCAGGTAATGCCAGATTACCCCTGTCCAACCCTACACTGCAATCCTCCCGGTTTCCCCCATTGCTTCTCCTCCCTCGTCTTCCTACTCCTATGCGCGAGGTCCCAGACACCCAGGCTCCGCTGGAGACCCTCTAAAATAAGACATCGTCAACCCCACAGCCTCTTTGGCATGCTCACTTCCCTTGCCACAAGCAGCAAATGACCATGGAAGAGAAACGACGGCTGGACCTCAAGGGAACGAGCGAGAGCCGTGGCCAAGGGGAGAATGAGCCAGCGGCCGGACGCGTGGGGCCGGGTAAGGCCGCCCAGTGTCCTTTCTGCCCCGGCCTCCAGGCCGCTGCCTCTCAATCTGTGGGCCCTCGGGAAAGTAAGAGGGCTACGCGGCGAAGCCTGCCCGGCATCTCTGGGTTCCCGGCTGCCTGGCCCTACAGAGGGCGGGGAAGGAACGGCAGACCCCAACCCCTTCAGGCAGGCCACCGCTGTTGTCCAGTTTCTTGCCCGCCGTCGGGTCGGATATCTAGCCAGACATTTGAGTGTGGCCGTCCCGCTCTACCCCACAACTCACCTGTGGCCTCTGTGAGCACCGATACCGGAATAGCTACTGACTCCGTTACCTTTAGGATTTCGATTCCCCTCAGCAAAATGGCGACTAGCTGGGGGCGGGAACAGCAATCAACCAATCACCCACCGCCCTTTGAAGCCTTTGCGCCAATGATCTCCAAGTTCCGTGAGTGACGACACATCTGACTAATGCAAAGGACGTTAAGGGCCTGGGCGGGAGGAGGCCCGACCTCCGCGACCTAGGCGACGGCACGAAGCTCTGGAAATGCCGGGTTCATAGTCCAATGACAGCTCACCGCGTTCCGGCAAACCACGCCCATGTGCCCCACCCCGATGCCAAGCGCGACCAATCAGAAAAGCCAAAGGAGTGCCGATTTGCCCCGCCAATTAACTCGGAAAACTCTCAAGGGTTGAACTAACCCCGGGAACATTTAGACCAACCCGGTGCAGGTATGTGGGCGGGGCCAGATTCATTGTGATATTTAAGGATATTTGGCCGGGTTGAGCTAAAAGTAGAAACCAGTTTCGGGCAGTGTTCCTTTCAGGAAGTACTCAGACACCGGCACCGAAAGCAGTACTAAAGAAGATTTCCTATTCAGTCTGAAGCCTGACTGCCGCTCTGCTTGCAAACAGATTTTCAACAGGTGTGGGGAAATATATCTTTCCAGAGATTCCCAAACCATAGCCTTTCCTTGAAAAATGCTTTCAGTAACTGAGTCTCCTATCGACTTGTTTAGCTAAAAAGGTTATGAACGCCTGTAAATAGTATATAACTGAAATAATCAAAATAGCATCTATTAAACGTATGATATGCACCAAAAACTATGTCAAGGACTTTACCTGCATGACCATAAAATTTCCAGCGAGTTAGAAACAGTCACTTCCATGTTACAAAGATGAAAGTTAAGTAGCCTGGAAGAGATTCAAACCTGGGTCTGTTTGGCACTTAGATCTTTTTAAAAAATATTTTTTAAAGTTGTCGATGGATACAATGCCTTTATTTTATTTATTTATTTTTATGTGGTGCTGAGGTTTGAACCCAGGGCCTCACACGTGCTAGACAAGCACGCTCTATCACAGAGCCACAACCCTAGCCCACTTCAATCTTTTTAATTAAGTTCTTTCTCTTTTGGTTACAGTGAAATATATAAAGGTAAATATAAATACATATGAGTTTTTCTACATGACTCCTTAAAAAATTAAGTGTATGTATGTATGTATGTATAAATATATAGAGAGAGACAAACAACCATTGGTTAAAGTACATAGGGAAAAAGACCGGGTTGGGGGGTGGGGGGTAGGGGCGGAGGGCGCTATGAAGAGAAGGAGGAGGGAGGGAAGGAAATAAATAATTACCTGTCATCCTACCCTCCAAAAACATTTCTCCTATCATTTTGGTTTATATCTTTATCATTTTTCTATACAAGTTTCACATAGTTCAGATACATGCAATTTGTATTTTTTTGTTTTTTTAATTTTTTCTTGTATTTTTCCTTTTTAATTTGAGCATTTCCACACTATTTAACATTAACTTAAACATCATTTTTGATAGATGCATGATATTCCATCATATGAATGTATCCTAATATATGTAATAATTTTCATGCAGTTCAACATTTATAGCTGGTTTCTCAGTTTTTCTATTATGAATAATGTTGCAGTAAACATAATTTTTTCCTTCCTATATTCCTCACTATTTTTTGTAGGAAAAAATTCCAAAATTGGAATCACTGGGTCAAAACATGAAGATGTTTAAGGTTCTGAATACATATTACATAATCACTATTATTTATCATACAGAAGTAGTTTCACTGCCTATAATCCCAGCAATTTGGGAGGTTGAGGCAAGAGGATCATATGTCCAAGGTCAGCCTCAGCAACTTAAAAAATAAAAATGGCTTGGGATATAGCTCAGTGGGAGCGTGCCCCTGGATTTAATCCCCAGTACCAAAAGAGAGAAATAGTTTCACTTCCCTAAAAATCTTCTGTGCTCCACCTGTTCATACTTCTTCTCTCCCCATTAATCCCTTAAAACCGCTAATCTTTTTACTTACTGTCTTCATAGTTCTGCCTTTTCTAGAATGTCATATTGTTGAAATCATGTGGTATGTAGCTTTTTCAGATTGGCTTCCTCCACATAGTAATATGTATTTAAGTTTCCTCCTTGTCTCTTTATGGCTTGATAGCTTATTTCCTTTTAGTACTGAATAAAATTCCACTGCCTGTATGTAGCTCAGAGGTAGAGCACCTCTGGGTTTAATTCCCAGAACCCCCACCACACACACACACACACAAATGATTTTTTTTTTGGTCCACTTGCCAGACTAAGTCTTTTGTTGCTGTTCTTTTTAGATATACATGACAATAGAATGTATTTTGACATATTATACATAAATGGAAAGGTGGGTTTTTTTTATGCTAACTTGAAAAATCTATTAATTTCCAAGGCAAAGATGTAAAGTTGTTTTGTTAGCAATTCTGAAGGTTGTTTGTTTGAATGGAGTCATAGTAACCTGAAAAAAAGGTGAAATAGCAAAGGCAAGATTTTTACCTACCATTGTTTGTATCTACAGAAGGATTTTTTTTTTTTTTTTTTTTTTTGTATTGGGGAATTGAACTCAGGGGCACTCAACCACTGGGTGGCCCTTTTTTGTATTTTATTAGAAACAGGGTCTCAGTGAGTTGCTAAGTGCCTCACCATTGCTGAGGCTAGCTCTGAACTCGAGATCCTCCGCCTCAGCCTCCCAAGTGCTGGGATTACAGGCGTGCGCCATCGCACCCAGTTTACAGAAAGATTTTTGGAGGGCTGGGGTTGTGGCTCAGCCGTAGAGCACTCACCTAGCACATGCACTTCCTGGGTTCAATCCTCAGCACCACCTAAAAATAAAGGCATTTAAAGGCAAATAAATATTAAAAAAAAAAAAAAAGATTTTTGGAGTGGATAGTGATGGAAATTTATCCCTCCACCTCTGACAACCTGAGAATATTCATTATTTTCCTAAGGTCTGCAGTAAGCCTGAGTAAAACAAAGTCCCTGCCTATGTCTCATTTGGTTGTGGAATAATTACAATCAGATGAACATATACACAATAATGTATATCTTTTTTACATACATACTACATACATACATACATACATATATCTGTGTTGGTTACTTTTGCATTACTATAACAAAAATATCTGCAACAATCAACTTAAAAAGAGGAATGGTTTATTTTGGCTCGTGGTTCTGGAGCTTTCAGTCGATGGCAGGTTGGCCCTGCTGCTTTGGGCCTGTGGCTGCTTTGGGCCTGTGGCAGCACAACATATCATGGCAGAGTATGTGACCAAGGAAGTCAGTTCACTTCATGGCCAGGAGGAAAGAGAAGAGCAAGTGAGGAAGAAACTGGGGTCCCTATCAAGAGCATACTGACAATGATCTCGAACTTCCCATAGGCCCCACCTCTTTTTTTTTTTTTTTTAAATATTTATTTATTTGCTTTAGTTGTATACAATGCAATGCATTTATGTTTAGGTGGTGCTGAGGATCGAACGCAGGCCGTGCTCGTGCTAGGCGAGCGCTCTACCACTGAGCCACAACCCCAGCCCCTGGCCCCACCTCTTATATAGAGTCTACCACCTCCCAATAGCATCATGCACTGTTAACCAAGCCTTTAACACATGGCCCTTTAGGGAGCATTCTAGATCCAAACTATGGCAATATTATATATAGTTTCATGATGATATGCATGGGTGATAGATGGTGAGGAAAGGCTAAAAGAAAATAAGCCTAATTTACAAGTGATTATATTGAGGAGGAAGAGTGGTTTTTAAAAAGCATTTGAGAGAAAATGGTACACTAATTTTATAATAGAAAACTCATTAAAAAGAATGGGGAGCCGGGCGTGGTGGCGCACGCCTGTAATCCCAGCACTTTGGGAGGCTGAGGCAGGAGGATCAAGAGTTCAAAGCCAGCCTCAGCAATGGCGAGGCACTCAGCAACTCAGTGAGACCCTCACTCTAAATAAAAAATACAAAAAAGGGCTGGGGATGTGGCCCAGTGGTCGAGTGCCCCTGAGTTCAATCCCTGGTACCACCAAAAAAAAAAAAAAAAAAAATAGAAGGGGGGACACCGAGGATGTGGTTCAGTGGTAGAGCAGTTGCCTGAGGTGTGTGAGGCTCTGGATTCCACACCCAGAACCTCAGAAATAAAAAATTAGATAAAAACTGATTATCAAAGAGGTTTAACTGAAATCACAATGGCTATTCAGGGGAATTTTATCAATCTCAAACTGCAGTGACTCACTAAGCATTGATTTAGTAGGGGAGGGTTCCTCAACAGAAAACATTTCTTGTCAATATCATATTATTTGCAAAGCATGTAAAGAACAAAGTGCTCTTGGGAAAAGCAGGGAGAGAATTTCATGCTAAGAAATATTTTATTAGGAGGAAGCTCTCCACTCTGTGTCAAGCTTAATAAAATTGATTAATAGTGTTATTGGGATTAATTGTAGTTATAGTAGTAATGGTATGGTAATTAGTATTTACTGTTTAGCTGCTGGATCAGCTGCAGAATGTGAAGGTGCTCTATGCTAACCATTTCTCACATAAAACACTGAAGTTTAGGGGTTTTAAAAGTCAGGTAGGGGTGTACTTTGGTGGTAGAGCATGTACCTAGTATGCATGAGGTCCTGGGTTTAACCCCCAGCACAAGAAAACAAAATTATACCCAGGCTACCTACCTCCAGATATCAGTAAGCTTGTTTCTCTAGTGTGGTCAAACTTCCACTCAGGGACTGCCTTCCTCTCCCTTGGAAGCCATTCAGTACATGTCCTTTGCCTTAGAAACAGCCCTCTAAGAAACTCATCTACCCTTAGAAGAAACCGAATGATACACCTGGCAGCCAGTGTCATCACCCCAAACAGCAGTGACTTGTGGGCCTCTAGCATCTTTAGGTTCTAGGCAACCCAGCCCCTCCCAGGAGACTCTGACTTCCTTTTCTCAAGATGCATAAAAGCTCATCAGACCAATATGGGAAAACTCCCTTTCCAAAGAGATTCAGGCAGCTGGCAGCTTTCAGGCCCCACGATGTGAATATGCGGGGTGAGGCAGCCTGCCAAGTGCAGTACATTAGGTCTGACACTAAAGGATCATCTGGTTTCCATAGCAACATTCCTTCCCTTCCACAGAGGATCCTATCATTTCTCCTTCCCACTCAGGCTTTCTAGAATGAATTGATTTTCGTGACTATAGGTGTTTGTCTTTGATCCTGCAAAGAAAAAAAAAAAACACCTACATTTAAAACAAACAAAAACTCGACTGTAGCTAGATGCTGCACTGCATCAGCTGATCCTCCTTGTCTTTTCAAAAGCCCATATCCTTTCTCCATTTTGTTCTCTTATCTGACTTATCCATCATTTTGAGGAACAGGTTTCTTTGACAGAAAACAAACATATGGCAACACTATCATCCTAAACCTGGTTGTGATGGGGCTATAAAATTAAGAGATCACAAGGCACTCTGCCCTGGCATAGGTGGCCGGAGGTGGAAGAATAAGGCTCTTGCTGGGCATGGTGACATGCACCTACAACCCCAGTGACTGGGGAGGCTGAGACAGGAGGATTGCAAGTCCGAGGCCAGCCTGGACAATTTTAGTGAAATCATATCTCAAAATAAGAAATAAAAAGACTGGGAATGAAGCTCCTTGGTAGAAAGTCCCTGGGTTCAATGTTCAATCCCCAGTACAAGAAAGAAAGAAAGAAAGAAAAAAAAGAATAAGTCTATCTATCTGACATTGCTTCTTATGCAATGTCAGTCTCTGAAATTTTGCCATTATAGCTTTGTTTCCTTAGGGTAGCTGTTGCTTTCCCAGCAATATCCTCTTAAATTGCAACTACTCTTGGGAGGAATACTTCAATAGGTTACTAATAAGACCATTTTTTTGTGTGTGTACCAGGGGTTGAACTCAGGGGCACTTAACCACTGAGCCACGTCCCCAGCCCCATTTTGTATTTTATTTAGAGACATGGTTTCACTGAATTCTTAGTGCCTTGCTGTTGCTGAGGCTGGCTTTGAACTCATGATCCTCCTGTCTCAGCCTCCCAAGCTGCTGAGATTACAGGCCTATGCCACCGTGCCCAGCATGAAGACCATTTTTGTCTCACAATGACATATTCTGGAAGAGAGTCAGTGCAGATCCTCCCCCCCCACCACACACACACACACACACACACACACACACACACTGCAGATGCCTTGTGACTGTTACAATGTAGTGGTGAACTCACTGAACAGGACTGTTCCCTGAAACATCTGCATACCATCCTGTTGAACTACCTTTGAAATGCATGTCCTGCAGTGACTGAAAACTATCTGTCCCCAACCCATTTATTTAACCCTATAGTTCTCATAGACGAAAGGTAGTTCTCCTTCAGTTAATATGGAAAGCATCAAAATTTGCACTGCTTTGTTAAATAAAGTGTGTTACACTGAATCAGCTCATTTTTATGTTAATATTGTCCTCACTCCTCAATTTACACAGGCAAAATTTATTTCCTCTCAGTTAAATTCTGTTACCACAGTTGTTACAACCAAAATGTCTATGTAACCAAAATGTTACTCAGCCCTAGTCCAATGGAGTAGTGATTAGGCAATGTGTTGGGACATAATTTGAACATAAAATTCTATCCATGCTCTGTCATCAAATCTTTAGGTGCTGGTTATCTGTCAAATAGCAACAAGGAATATTAAGTTTCACTGTGTAAAAGCCTGGAATCACTCCATGTCAGTCACTGACAGGAGACTATTTGTCAGGGTTCTCCAGAGGAACAGAACCAGTAGGATGTGTAAATGTATAGGAAGCGATTTATTTTAAGGAATTGATTTGTGATTGCGAAGGCTTGGTGAGTCCAAAACCTGGTAGGGGAGGTTGGCAAGCTGAAGACCCCAGGGAAGAGTTGCAGAGCTAGTCCAAAGGTAATCTGCTAGAGAAATCTCTCTTGGTCTGGATGAGATTAGCCTTTTGTTCTATTCAGGCCTTCCACTGATTGGATGAGGCTCAACAACATTATGGAAAGCAATCTTTTTTATTCAAAGTCCACAGATTGAAATGTAAACCTCATTTCAAAACACCCTCATGGAAATGACTAGAAAAAATATTTAATCAAGTATTTGGACACCATGGGCCCAACCAAGGTAACATATAAAATTTACCATCACACTGGGTCACAAAAGCCCTCCATCCAACCCTGGCCCTGCCCCCAAACTTCACTCTTCTTTATCCTGGGTCCTATTTATATTTCATTATTTTATCATCTTCTCTTCCCACTTTTCAGATACTTTTCCTATCCCTGGTTTATCTTCTGTCCCCTCCAAAAGCCCTCCAGCCTTTAGAAAATGATAATAGTCATTTATACTCTAGGATAAACTAAAAATCATACTGTTAGGAGTCTTACCTGTCTTTTCACTGTAAAGAAAGTACCTTTGTGTTTTTGTTTTTTGAGGAAGGTAAGGAAAGTGACTAACTTGCAGAAATCAAAACAAAGGGGGACCACCAGATTTTGCAGAAGACAGAAGTTAACTCCAGGGATCTAGAAAACCAGGGGGTGATCTCTTTGGGGTTTCACCATTGCAGTATATGAGCTCTTGGCTATTTCTGTCTTTCTCAAGGAGAGTCGAGACTACAATTTGGGAGAGAGAACATCTGAATGAGGAAGCCTGGTTCTGTCCTCACTCCTAGCCAGGGAAGAGAAGGGTTCCTAGTCTGACATCTGTCTAAGAGTGCATGAATTGGGGGAGTTGTTACCAGAAAAGGAGGAAGTGGACTGGAGGGAACAAAAATATTTGTTACCTATCAACTATTGCTGCAAGGACTGTTCAAAAGGTGATGCAGAATTAGCTTCACTCTGTTTCTAAGATGACCTTGAATGTCAGAGCAAGGCACAGATGGGCTGCAGAGACACATGGACAATCTGGAACAAGATCTCTGAGTCCTTCCCCTCCTGCTGGAGGCTAAGAACCTTAAGTACAAGTGCTATATCTGCCTGCAATTTGTTTGGTAGATCCTGCAGGACTGTGCATGTGATTCTATTTAACTTTTACCACTTGGGAGAGGATACAAAGGGCTTCTTACCATGGGTAGATAAGGGCATAAACTGTCATACTGGAACCTCTTTAGCAGGCCCATTCTTACAGGATGATAAACATTCCTCCTTGTTGGGGAGATTGAAGACATTCCCACTTGCAATCTGCTTACCTGCTAAAGTCAGATAAACAAACCAGTAGTATAAGTAAATATCTTTGTTATCTGACCTGAGAGCCAATGTATTTTCTAGATCTGGTAATTCTTTGGGCAAAAATATCTAAGATTTATGGGTTCAAATTCGAAGCATCAAAAATTTAAGATGCAACCATTAAGCTTATCTAATTATTCCTCTCACTTTACAAATAGGGAAACTAGGACTTGGAACTGGGGAGGGACATAGTAGGTGAGTGCCAGATAAGGGCAAAGACCTAAGCCTCCTGATGATTTCCACTGCCTTCTAGTTGTTCTGTCTTATTGTCTTGGGGATTGAACCCAGGGCTTCAGGCATCCTAGGCAAACACTTCACCACTGAGCCACATCTCCAACCCCTTCTAGTTGTTTTTACAGCTTCTGTAAGTTAATAGATGAGAATTGGACTAGTTTCCCATTTTTTCTGATAACCCCTCTGATTCACCCATTATTTAGTTAACATCTGCCCAACAAAGCCCCCCCCCCCCCCCATTTTCCCATTCAGTGTGAGAGTTTATGAAACTGGAATGAATTCTTCTGTCCCTAGTCCATTTTCAGCTCATGCTTTGATTTCTCAATTTTAAATCACTAAATGTGCTTAGCTCTCCTAATTTTTTCCTTCCCTTCCTTGTTTTGGGAAAAACACCTCTCCCCTTTTTTTCTTAATTAGCTGTGAGAAATAAAAGATAAATCTTATTGTTCCTTATTGTCTTGTGCAATATGAAGAGAAATATAAGCTAGCTGGTGCAGTACAGGCATCAGAGAATTCACTTCAGTATTATCTTCTTGTAGGGTGCTCTTCTGAGATTCCAATGAAGAAACATTATGGTAGGAAGACAACCTTAAGGTTAAAAAAAAAAAGACTGATTTAGGGCGTATTTTATTCACAATGTAGTCTAAAATGAAATAACACAGGGAAATGAATGCCTTTATAACTAAAAAAGATTTAATCATAAAGTTAACAAATTCATAAAAATAATATAGGTTTATGGGGCTGGGTTGTGGTTCAGTGGTAGAGCGCTCGCCTAACATGTGTGCGGCCCGGGCTTGATCCTCAGCACCACTTAAACATAAATGCATTGCATTATGTAAAACTAAAGCAAATAAATATTTAAAATAATAATAATATAGGTTTACTTTCAAATTTGAAGAAAATACTGAGTTTTCCAGGCTATCCTAAGCTAAATAAAAATGTCAATGTTGGCAATTTCCAGGAATTAAGAAAACCAGTGCGTCTATAAAGAAAAGCCAGGATTCTTCAGAATTTGAATTCAGAACCAACTTCTCACTGCTGATCTCGTGGAAGACCAGTAACCAAGCTGGGGTCTCTCGGGACACTGACATACATGTAATGTAAGTGGGCCTGGATGCCTAAAGTGGAAAGGCCACTAAAAGGCCAACTGTAGTTGGCAAAGAGGTAAGCGACTAACAGCATCAAAGGCCTTGCGACAAATTCCGGCGAACACAGCCGGCACTGAGGAGCTTCGCAATAGCAACCCGGGAGGGCCCTGTCACAGCTCAGCCTCTAGCCAGCTGGCTTTCAAGATGGCGTAGCCGAGCCGGCGCGCGCCCAGCGGGGCGGGGCGTCGGGGACGAGGCCGGGGGCGCGCGGGAGCTCAGGGCGGCTGCGCGCCTGCGTGAGGACGGGCGGCGGGGACGCGCGCGCGCGCGGCGGGGGCGGGCTCTGCCAAGCACCCAGCTGCAGCCGCAGAGCCGGACGTGTCCGCGAAGATGGCGGGCCGGGTGAGTGCCGGTCGGGAAGCCCCGGCTCGAGGCGGGGGCGCAAGGCTCGCGGGCACTCCGGGGTCCGGGCGGCCCCGGGAGGGGGAGTGAGGCTGAGCAATGGGGCGCTGGAGGAGCGTGGGTACAGCGCAGGGCTGGAGGCGAGAGGGGGGCCGGTGGCAGGGGATTAGCCCTCCTCGGAAACTCCATCCCCCTGGAGGGTGACCCTCGTTTTCTGCGCCTCCAGCGCCTCCCTTAATCTTCCCTCTTCCTCCCCTGGGGCTTGGTTCCCTGGTCCTCCAGGGAGCCTCGGGCTCGTGGTCTCCCAAGCCCCTCTGACTCCGGGCTCTGGGGGTTCCTCCGCACTCCGGTGGAGGGCTTATTAGGTGGCGCCGCCAGAAGAACTGCGGGGAGTCCGTCTGCTGCATTGGGGCCAGGGGTGTGGGAAGGATCATCAGGAGCCCAGTTCTGGTTCTTCACAAATGAAAGGTCTTGCGAAAGGTGGAGGGGGCGTGAACGAGTTTTCGGGTTAACCCCCGGCCATCTGGGGGACCTGTCAGCTGTGGAGTCAGGCAGCAATGGCCATTAGCTTGGAGTGGAGATGGATTTGGGGTGTCGCGTTTTGTTTTATAAATGACAGCCAGTTCGAACGCAGCAAGATATGTTATAGTTTGAGGGTTTTAAATGTTACTTCCTCCTTTAGCTTCCAGAATCGCAGTGTAGGATGGGTTTGGTGAGGAGAGATAGGGCCGGTCCAGTGCTGTACTGCAGTGTGCAGAGAGCTAAAAGCTCTCTGAGGGATAGATCATGCCCACAGATCACACTGGTCATAAACCTGGGGATATGAACTGCGTCATTAGAGGCGAAGGATGTGCTTGACTGATTCATTTATACCAGAATATTTGAATAAGTTTGCGTAAATTTATGCATATATGCAAATGTCCTGCCTAAAGGGAATTGTAGGTCATGAGATTCTAGAGTCAGAAGAGATCTTAAAGGTCATCTAATTCAGCCTCATTTCAGTTTCTTTTCCTCATAACCTCTCCTTTTTTCTAAGGCTGATCCCCAGACCTGTACTTCAGATTCCGTTTTTTTCCCTCTTCAAGAACCTTTCTCTTGAATAATCACCTGCTTCTTAACCTACTCAGGCTTCTCCTATCTTAAAACAAATCCTCCCTTCACTCCCACACCTGTCACCTTGTCTTTCTACTTTACAGCCAGAAATTTGGATAGAATCTGTATTTCTTGTCTCCCATTTACTTACTACCAGCTCACTCCTCAGACCACTGCAATCTAATTTCTGGCTCTGGCATTCCACTGAAACGTGGTGTCGGTAAACTTAACTGATATATTTCAATCCTTGTATATGTACTTGGCATTGTTGACCATCGCCTCCCTAATGGAAGACACTCTTACCATGGCTTCTCTGATGCCTTGTTTCTGTTTTGACTCATACTCTCTTTTGCAGACTCACCCTCCTCTACCCTGTTATTCAATGCTGTTATTCCTCAAAGGCCCTCTTCTCTCTCTATTTTCTCCTAGACCCATAGCTACAACTATCTATATGTCAGTGATTCTCAATATTTTATTCCTAGTCCAGACCTGTCCTTTAAGTTCTAAATTAATGTCAGACTGCCTATTTAAAACCAAGGCCACTGAAATTCAGCTTGCTCAAATATGAATCCAAGGTCTTAGCCCACCTAACTTGTTATTTTCCTGTTTCCTACTTTACTGAATGGCACCACCATCCATGCAGTTATGTAATCTGGAAAACGGGGTGGGCCACCTTTTATACCTGTGATCTTTCACTATATCCTCCTTCTCCATTCCCAGTAAAATTAATTACTGAATTATCCCCCCCCCAAACAAAAAAGGTACTAAGGTATTTAATTAGGGCCAAAGAATCAGGAGTATTGTTGCTTTAAACCATACTCAACTGCTAATATCACCCCCTGGCCTGGTCACCCAGTTTTCTGTCATGTAACTTCCAAAAACTCTCTCCAATAAGTGCACCTTTCTACATTTTCATTACTACCTTCTTTTCCCAAACTCCTGTCCTTTCTGGTCTGGAGTATTGCAGGAAGCTACTGAGTGGTCTCCTTTTGACATTCTGGCTCACTTCTAATCCATTCTCCACAGTAATGGTTCCTTTCCATGCCCATTGCTACTTAAACTCCTCCTCAGTAGCATCCCATTATTCTTGGAAGAAGATCAGATACTTAACAAGGCCTTCAAGGCTCTTTGTGGTTTTGCCCCTACTTCTCTCCATTCACTCCTTTACTGTCTGTGCTTAGGTTATATAAGCCTTTCAATTCCTTGAACCTACAATAGTTTCTCTTTCCACAAGGTCTTTGCTTGTGCTTTTTCCTTTCTTTGTAATGTTCTGCCCCTAACCATTTGCCTCCTACTCAGAGATTACTCAGGGGAAACCTGACCTCACACTGTAAGTCACGATCCTTTGTTACATATGCTTGAAAAACCATGTTCCTTCCTTAGAGATTTATCTTTTTCATTTAAAATGTATTAGTGTTATTCTTTGCCTTGCACAGTAGACTTTACCTTCCATGAAAGTAGAAAGTAGAGATTGTGCTGGTTATTTACTCATCATCATCTGTGCTTTGCATTCTTCTTGTCACTCAATACACTTTTTTTTTTTAAGATGAGTTCTCACACTGGGCTTGGTGGTGCACACCTGTAATCCCAGCCTTTTGGGAGGCTGAGGCAGGATGATTGCAGGTTCAAAGCTAGCCTCAGCAATTTAGTGAGGCTCTAAGCAACATAGTGAAACTCTGTCTCAAAATAAATAAAAAGGGGGGAGGGCTGGGGATGTGGCTCAGTTGTTAAGTGCCCTGTTCAATTCCTGGTACAAAAAAAAAAGAGAGATCTGTTCTCACTATGTTGCCTAGGCTGGTCTTGAACTCCTGGGCTTAAGCCATCTTCTCAGCTCAGCTTCTTGAGTGGTGGGACTATAGGTACACTTCATCATGATCAGTTGCTCAACCCATTTTGTTGACCATGAACCTAATGTCTATTTGAATGCTCAGGTAATAGAGGGCCTGAGATAATTAACTTAACAAGAGAAAAGACTCAGTTTGGTTTACAGTTTTGGAAATTCCAGATCATGATCTACTCACCCCACTGTTTTGGTTTATGTTGAGGCAGCATATCATGGCGGGGATGTTGGGACTGATCAAAACTGCTCACTTTGCCAGCCAGGAAGCAAAGAGAGAGGAAGACACCTGGGTCCCACAGTCCCCTTTAAGGGAACATCCCCCAGTGACCTAATGTGATGCCACCTCCTGCAGGTCCACAACACCTCCCAATAGAGCCACCTTGGGGACCAAGCCTTTAACATGTGGACCTTTGCAGGACATTCAACATCCAAATTATTGCAATGGTGCATCACCTTACAGCTAGCCCATTTTAGTGTCACACAGCTGTGTACAAAAGATCTTTTTTTATTTCTGCTGTTTAAAGCTGCATAGATCTACACGGAATTTCTTTCTTTCTTTCTTTTTTTTTTTTTTTTGGTACCGGGAATTGAACTCAGGGGCACTTGACCACTGGGCCACATACCCAGCCCTTTTTTGTATTTTATTAGAGACAGGGTCTCACTGAGTTGCTAAGAGCCTCGCAATTGCTGAGGCTGGCTTTGAACTTGTGATCCTCCTGCCTCAGCCTCCCAAGTGCTGGGATTACAGGCATGCACCTCCATGCCTGGCACCAGAATTTCTTTTCTATATGATAGCTTCTCAAATATTTGAAGACAGGTTACATATCCCTTCAGATTTTCTTTTTTGTTTTTCAAATATTTATTTGCTTTAGTTGTACACAATGCATGCATTTTTACGTGGTGCTGAGGATCGAACCCGGGTTGCACACGTGCTAGGCGAGCGCCCTACCGCTGAGCCACATCCCAGCCCCATCCCTTCAGATTTTCTAATATGCTAGTAACCATCCCCAATTCATTGCATATCCAGTATTTCAAACCCTTAATCACTTAGGTTATCTTTGAAATGCTCTGTTTTGTAAACCTTTCTTCTAAAAGGTGTCTACAATGGAACATGATGGTCAGAAAAGAATGTACTTGAACTATTAGTTCCTTGATCTGGACACTACCATTATTAATACAGGTTAAAATTGTTTTTAGTTTTTTTTTTTTTTCTGCAATAAATCACACTCTTGGCTCATATGTTGCTTGCAAACAAAACTCTAACATTCTTTTGTGTGTGTGTATGTGTAGGGGGGTACTGGGGATTGAACCTACTGAGCTATATCCCCAGCCCTTTTTATTTTCTATTTTGAAAAGGGGTCTTACTAAATTGCTGGGATTACACACGTACACCACTGTGCCCAGCTCTCATGTTCTTTTAAAATCTGCTCCCCTATCCCCATTCTAGATATTGGGCAATTGTTTTAATGAACCTAAGTACATGACCTACCCCTTTACAATTCATTCTTTTTAGGTCAGGGCATGTCTGTTACTTGTTGACGGTCTTAATTTCTTCATTTTAGGAAACATAGTAGTTTTCTCTTCCAATTTTGTTTCATCTTTAGGTTTAATAATCTTAATTTTTGTGTCTACATTTAAGTCATTTATAAAGTGTAGAATAAGACAGGGTCAGAAATACCCCTTGAGCATGCTTTTAGTGATCCCTCTCCATTTGCATGAGACCTATCAAAATCCTTTGAGTACCATTGCTTAACTACATTTAATCCTGAGAAATCAATCCTGCAAGGTAGGTAGTATTATCTTTGTTTTACTGAGAGGGAGAGGGAGAGAGAGAGAGAGAGAGAGAGAGACAGACAGACAGACAGACATAGACTCAGTAACTTGTCAAGTTCATGTAATCCTCAAGAAGCAGGATCAGCATTTGAACTCAGGTCAGTTTGACATTGTTACCTTGTTCACCAAATTAGTTGCAAGGACATAATGATGACTACATTTATTTTACCTAGAACTTTTTGGATTTTGATATCAAAGTTTAATTTGTAGAATTTACCTTGTATCTTTTGGAAAATCTGAACAATTTTGGCCTATCTCTATCAATTCTTCGGAGAGCCTTAATTTTTGAGGCTAAACTACTTATTGATGTTTAGCAAATAGAGTTCACCTTGCTACAATACTTTTTTAATATCGTTTTTTCATCTGTAATACTCTTAAAATGGATTCTGAATTTCCTTTTTGTGGGAGAAAAGTTATTTTGCGTTATTATTACATTTGGTTAATTTTGGCATTCTGACATCATCTTGTAAATGGTATTTATATTCTCTGTGTAACTGAGGATTTTTTCATTGTATTGCTGATTATTGCCATTGACAGCAATGGTCATTTGTTTGTCTTGTCCTTGACTTTCTGGCCAACAACACCATATTTAGTTTATTTGAGAAAGTGCTGAGAAATAAAGTGTGATGTTATTCAGCATTATTAGCATCTATATCATCAGAATTTGATTAATTCCTAATACATTAAAGTCTCTTATCTGAGAAGTAAAGAACCTAAAGAAACAAGAATTTTGTCATTATTGTTTTAGTGTATTTATTATATGATAAAAATATAAAATGGTAAATTGTTCACATTTTATAATAAAACCATTGATTTGGCATTTCAGAAAGACTCAATTAGGTAATAAGTTTTCCTATCCATTTAAATTAAAAAAATTTTTTGTTAGTAATAAAGCAGATTCTAAGCTTATATTTTTCATTGCTTACATTTAAATACTGACTCTTTTCCATAAATGAATAGCACATACAGATGGCTGCCACTGCCCCAGGCTTCCACATACATCCTCTTTCAGAAGCCTCATGCTTCAGCTGCCCTGGAACTGTGGATTCAAAAGCAGAGGAAGACAGAATTCCAAGTGCAGCAGTCATAGTTTAGGAGAGAGCTGATTCTGGGTAGGAGGAGGTTCCCTAATAAAGCTACTCTACTTGACAGTTGCTTCCTAGTCCCTTACATGCTAACACCTATCCACTACTGAAATAGAGAAAGAAAAGAAGAAAAGTTTTTATAAACAACAACAAAAAGCCTTTGTAAAAATGTATACACTTGAATGCAAATAAAACCAGTGGATCTCTTCCTAAATCCTAATCCTCGTTGAGATAATCTGTTGAGAAGAAATGTGAGAGAGATGATATTACATAGGAACCTAAGGGAATGAACTCTCTTAGCAGTTGATAGTTGTTACAGGAAAAATTTTACCGAATCCAATGCTTTTGAGTAGGGTAGGCCAATGTTCATTATTGGGATACTGAAGAAGCTTTTGTAGATTTGTTTAAAATCTAGCCACTTACAACACTTTATGTGTAAATGATATCATTACCAACTAACCAATCTCCAGATGAATTTTTGGAACTCTAAGCTGTAAATTGAGAATAACTTATGTGCAGTGACACAAGTCAAAACAAATACTATAAAGTGTTTGATAGTCTTATTTCCTAAATAAAAGTTTTGCTATCCAAAGCATATCAACTTTATGCAATTTATATGCATTAGTTATTGTTTTGTTTATTAATTTAATGGCGATTTTAAAAGGCTGGGGTTATAGCTCAGTGGTAAAGCACTTGACTAGCATGTGTGAGGCACTGGGTTCAATCCTCAGCACCACATTAAAATTAATAAATAACATAAAGGTATTGTGTCCATCTGCAACTAAAAAAAAATTTTTAAGTCTTCATATGCAATAAATTTTAGAAAATAAAATTGCATTCTTGCTGGGTGCACTGGCGTACGCCTGTAATCCCAGTGGCTCTGGAGGCTAAGGCAGGAGAATTGCAAGTTTGAGGCCAGACTCGGCAACTTAGTGAGACCCTGTTGCAAAAATCATTATTATTATTATTATTTTGAAGAATGGCTGGGGATGTAGCTCACTGGTAAAGCACCCCAGGTTCAATCCCTAGTTAAAAAAAAAAAAAAAATTGAATTCTTCGAAACACCATTAGTAGCTTTTATCTGAAACTCAGAGGAATTTATGCTTAGAATGGAGTAGATTTATTCTTTTTCCTTTTCTTTTTCTTTAATAAAATAATTTATTTTTTTGCAGTACTGGGGATTGAACCAGCCCCTAGAATACTTTACTACTGAGCTACATCCCTTGCTTTTTTAATTTAATTTTTGAAAAAAGGCCTTGCCAAGTTGCTGAGGCTGACCTCAAATTTAATCTTCCTACCTCAGCCTCACTAATTGCTGAGATTATGGGCATGCACAATGACACCCCATGGATTTATTCTTTTTTTCAAGTATTTAAGTTAAGGTGCAAAGGTATAAGGTGAAAGTATATTATTTTACTATTGAAAATTCTTTAATTGGCCAAACAGTAAACACTTGTTATAGTGCTGTTGTTGAACATCCCTACTCTGGGTATGGTATTTTAAGTTAAAATCTCTTAGATTTTTTTCATCTTTTAGTATTAATACCCTTCATAGAACTCGATGAGACCTACCTTACACTGACTTCAGTTTCCTAGTGATTTAATCTCATAATTTCCAACTTACTTTTTATAGTGAAAGCTGAGTTGAATATTCCTTCTGTGGCTTTAACTAGTTTCATAAGCTCTAAGCATTTTAAACACATATAAGTCATATACATTTTAAGAGATATCAACATGATGAAAAGTACAACAAATAATATAACATATTCATGTGATCACTCACATTTAAGAATTATCAACTGTGATATTTGCTTCAGATCTTCTTCTCTTTTGTGTGTGTGTGTGTGTGTGTGTGTGTGTGTGTGTGAGTGTGTGAGATACTGGGGATTGGCTCCAGGGACACTCTCCTACTAAGCTGTATCCCTATCCCTTTTTATTTTTGAGACAGGGTTTTGCAGAATTGCCCAGGTGACCTTGAATTTACAATCCTGCTTCTGTCTCCCAAGAAGCTGGGATTATAGCTGTGTACACATACTACCCCCCAAAACCCCCACTGCCTGATTTTTTTTCTTTCTTTTCTTTAATATTTATTTATTTGCTTTAGTTGTACACAATACGCTTATTTTTATGTGGTGCTGAGGATCAAACCCAGGCCACGCACATGCTAAACGAGTGCTCTACTGCTGAGACACAACCCCAGACCCTGATTTTTTTTTCTTTTCAGAAATAAAATATTACAGATCTACTTGAATCCTCTTTGTATCCCCTTTTGATTCTACTGAACTTTCCCAAAACTAACCATTTTCCTAAAGTAAGTATAGATTCTTTGTTTATGTGTTTGTGCTAGTAAACAATATAATGGTTTGTGTGTATTAAAAATACATATAGTAGCCGGGCGCGGTGGCGCACGCCTGTAATCCCAGTACTTGGGAGGCTGAGGCAGGAGGATCGCGAGTTCAAAGCCAGCCTCAGCAATGGCGAGGCACTTAGCAACTCAGTGAGACCCTGTCTCTAATAAAATACAAAAAAGGGCTGGGGATATGGCCCAGTGGTCGAGTGCCCCTGAGTTCAATCCCTGGTACCAAAAAAAAAAAAAAAAAAAAAAAAAAAAAATACATATAGTGTGTCATGCTGTGTTCCCTTCTATAACCTGCATTTTTTATTTAAAATGGCTTTTGAGATTTGCTCCTGTTGATATGCATACACACACACACACACACACACACACACACACACACAAACACAGTGTGTACTAGTTGATTATGATTAACTAGTAGTTGAATATACCATAATTATCTATATGTCTGTTAGAGAATAACTTGGATGATTTCCAGTTTTGTGTTTCCTGGAGTATACACTCTTGTATATGTCTCCTTGCGTACATATGTAGGAGTTTTTTTTTTTTCTTTTTTTGGTGCCAGGGATTGAGCCCAGGGGCACTTAACCACTAAGCCACATCCCCAGCCCTATATTAAATATTTTATTTAGAGACAGGATCTCGTTGAGTTGCTTAAGGCCTTGATAAGTTGCTGAGGCTGCTTTGAACTCACGATCCTCCTGCCTCAGCCTCCTGAGCTTCTGGGATTACAGGCATGTGCCACTGCTCAGCGCCCAGCAAGAGTTTCTTTTGAGTATATGTCTACAAGTAGAATTACTGGGTGAAAAGTTATACTCATTTTTACATAGTTATACTAGTTTACACTTACACTAGCAGTATATGAGTGCTGGTTACTCATACTGTCTATGATATTTAATTTTACAGACATTTTAACTTTTTCAGTATTTATCATGTTTAAGTTTTGAATTTTTTCCTGATTATTAGTGAGATTGAGCATTTTTTTCTATTGGTCATTGGCAGTTTTATATTCTATAAATTATCATTATGTAGCTTTTGCCCATTTTTTTGGTTGGGATGTTTGTATTTTTTTTTTTTTTTTTGACTGATTTGTAGCTTTTCCTTTTTTCTTGGTGGCTGGAGTAGGGCATGTTTTGGATTCTAGTCATTTGTTAGTTGCAAATAGCTTCTTCCAGGTGATTTTATTCATATTGTTCATAGTTTTAGATTTTAGTTTTATTATAGTTATAATTAACCTTTTTTTAAAAAACATAAGATTGGTGCTTTTGTGTGTTTTTTCAAGAAATCTTACCTTATCCTGAAGTTATAAAAGTTTCTTTTAAAAAGTTTAAAATTTTGCCGGGCGTGGTGGCACATGCCTGTAATCCCAGCACTTGGGAGGCTGAGGCAGGAGGATCGCGAGTTCAAAGCCAGCCTCAGCAGTGGCGAGGCACTTAGCAGCTCAGTGAAACCCTGTCTCTAATAAAATACAAAAAAGGGCTGGGGATGTGGCCCAGGGGTTGAGTGCCCCTGAGTTCAATCCCCGGTACCAAAAAAAAAAAGTTTAAAATTTTGTTTTGTACATTTTGTTGATTAATTCAACTGGAACTCATTTTTGTGTTCAGTGTGAATTATAAAGCTAATTTTATCTTTTCCATATGTATAATCAGTTGTTCCAGTATCACTTATTGAATCTATTCTTTCTCCCCACTGGTTTATAATGCTCTCTTGATTTTAAATCCAGTTCCAATATGTGTGGGTCTGAGTCTGGACTCTACTTATTCGTTACATTATTTTATTTGTTAATATGTATACAGGTAGCACTGTCTTAGTGGCTACAGCTTTAAAATTGTTCTTGCTAACCCACGTTTTTCTTCATTTTGCATTTTTGGACCATTTTCCAGGTAAATTTTAGAAGCAACTTAATCTTTTTTTCCTTTAAAAGAAAATGTACTCAAGTTATTTATTGCTTTTGATTTTTTTTTTTTTTTTTTTATTTTTTTTTTTTGGTATCGGGGATTGAACTTGGGGGCACTCGACCACTGGACCACATCCCCAGCCCTTTTTTTGAATTTTATTAGAGACAGGGTCTCACTGAGTTGCTAAGTGCCTTGCCATTGCTGAGGCTGGCTTTGAACTCGCGATCCTCCTGCCTCAGCCTCCCAATTGCTTTTGAGTTTGACTGACATTTTTTCTCATATTTTACAAGGGCTGACACAAAGAGGACTTCAATAAAATTCAGCTGGATAACTTTAGGAAGCTTATTTTCTTTTCCTTTTTTTCTTTATGTTTTGATTTATTATTAGTCAAAAAGTGCTAAAAATTTTTCAGATTTATGTTCTATAAATTTGAAACCATATGAATTAACATCAGCTGTTTATGAGTAATGCAGGCTATTTTGGTCCTTCGCTGTATTCAGAATGAGGTGCGAATGTGCTGATGGATAGGAAAATTATAAATTTCAGGTAAGAAATAAATTAGTAATTTTTGAAATCTAACCTTTATTATTTTTAAAAAATTTTATTATCTGCACAATTTCTGTAGAAAGAATTGGCAAAGCAGTTTTATTTTATTTTGTTTTTTTGTGATACTGGGGATTGAACCCAGGGCCTGTGCATGGGAGGCAAGCACTCTACCAACTGAGCTATATCCCCCTAACCTTTATTTTTAAAATCACTAGAAAAGAGGATTTTTGGGCTTCACTGGTATTTTTTTTTTAATTGCAAGGTATTTTTAGCATTACGTGTTTATGAATAAATAACACTTTGTGGTTGGTTTGACAAGCAATGAAAACAGGAATCATCACTAATTGTGGGTCTTAAAAAAAAACAACCCTGTGTTGGGGAATTTTTAAAAATTTAAGTTATCCTAGCTACTTTTTCCCTAGAGAATAATAGTGACAAAATTTTGTGAGATGATGATAGCAGATTTGGTTCCTCTTATTTAGAAAGGAGCCTGGCATTCAGTAAATGATCGTTCAGTGAATGAACATGACATTATTTCCGAATACCTCTATAAATGATCTCTTGTTACCGTGTTTACAATGTGAATCTTAATGTTATATTCTTTGCCAAACTATTAAATAATCTAAACAATGCTACTATTTCTTCTATCATCTAAGCCATTAATAATATAGACCTAATTTAAACAGCTGTTGGACTCCAATGTGGCCTTTTTTCTCTACCTGCATCTACTGAGTTTGATAACATATTTTTGTATATATCCTTCCAATCAATTTACTGCTAATTAAGCATCAACATAAACTTGATCATATTTACTAAAGTAAATGATTAAATGGACCAAGAGCATTGCTAAAGCCTTTTTTCCACACATTTCTTCTCTTCTGTTGTAGAAGGAAGTAAAACGAACCTGTTAGTGTTGCTGATTCTTCTGGTGGGTTTTGCAGATCCACAAATTAGCATAACTTTAGAACCTGTTATATTGGGACTGGGGTTGTGGCTCAGTAGTAGAGTGCTTGCCTCATACATGTGAGGCACTGGGTTCGATCCTCAGCACCACATAAAAATAAGTAAGTAAGTAAATAAATAAATAAAATAAAGACATTGTGTCCATCTACAACTAAAATTTTTTTAAAAAAATTAATAAAAAAAGAAGGGCTGGGGTTGTGGCTCAGTGGTAGAGTGCTTGCCTAGCACATGTGAGGCACTGGTTTCAATCCTTAGCACCACATATCAATAAATAAAATAAAGGTATTGTGTCCATCTACAACTAAAAATATTTTTTAAAAAAACCTGTTATAAAAACGGATTCTCAGGCCTTGTTCTAGGTTGACAATTTAGAAGCTCTGGATCTGGAGTTGAGAACCTCCCCTACTTCCTCCTTCGTCCCATTCTCTCCTTCCCCCCACCTTCCAGTACTGGGAATTGAACCCAGGGGTGATTTACAATTGAGCTACACCCCAGCCCTTTTTGTTTTATTTATTTTTTTAAAATTTTTTTTTTTTTTAAAAATTTTTTTAGTTGTAGATGGACACAGTACATTTATTTATTTTTATGTGGTCCTGAGGTTCAAACCCTGTGCTCACACATACCAGTTGAGCACTGTACCACTGAGCCACAACCCCAGACTCCCTTTTTGTTTTATTTTTGAGACAGGGTCTTGCTTGGCCTTCCTAGTAGCTGGGATAATGTCCTCACTGCACCCTGCCTAGCAGTCTCTTAACAAGTTCTGCAGGTGATTCTCCTACATGGTGAAGTTGAGAACCATTGACTTTGTATGTTAAGTTCTACAGGTTAGTTGGAGATTTTTTTCCAAATTTCTTCCAAATGTATATGCAAACTTGTTATTTATAGGTTTCAATGTTATTGTCTTTTTTGCTTTTTAATACCTTCACTTATAACCAATTTTCATATATTTAAGAAAGCCTAGTTATTTCTTGCAGTGTACTGGATTAGGTTCCCTGACTGACCTTCCAGCAGGAAAAATTTAAAATGCTAGGTTAAAAAATTTTTTTTTTTAATTGAGTTAATAGAGATAGCTGGTCAGAAAGTAAATAATAATCAAAACAAGGTGAAAGTGGAAACCCAGAGATGTAAGCCAAGTGCTTTTGTCTTGAAGATATTTGTAAATTTGGTTGTGCTTCGTTCTCAAGAAACTCAAGAGAACAGAGATAAAAGTTAGTAGTTTTATGATAGAAATAACTCAGTAAAGATGGTATCTCAAGGGGCTATCCCTTGTAACAAATGTGAACAAAGAATAAACTTGTCCCATCCAGGGGAAATTTTCTTTTTTTATTTATTTTTAAAATTTGTTATTTTTAGATATACACGATGGTAGAATGTATTTTTATATATTATACATATATTATATATATATATGGAGTGTAACTTATTCAATAATTAGGATCCCATTCTTGTGGGTTGTACATGATGTGGAGTTACATTGGTCATGTATTCATATGAACATAGGAAAGTTATGTCTGATTCATTCTACTGTCACCATCCAGGGAAAATTTTCTATCTCCAACTTTGATGTTGCTAGGTAGGGTTAAAAAAAAATTACCCTGAGAATTTTCACCCCTAGGCTGACCTTCATGCAGATTTGAATCCCAATTTTATGCCTCTTGTTACGAAGTCTGAAGGCATTAATTAAGTCTAAAGTGATACAAAAGTGACAGTGTCTCAAAGTCCCAATAATGCTTAAGCAAGCAACAAGCACAAAGCTTATGAGAGAACTCATCTTCCTGAGACTTAAAGAATTCCTAAACATAAAGATTTAAGAAATAGGAACGCAGAGTCATGAAACACACAAAGAAACAAGACAAAGTGAACAAGAGCCAACAGAAAGACTAAGAAGCAGTAAGAATTGCAAAGACTTCAGATATTGGCATTAGCATATACAAATATATGTAAATACATACATTTGATTTGCTTACAGGAATAAAAGTGAGAACTTAAAATAGAAGTAAAGAGCAAGTATTTGAAAGTGACCAGGTAGATTTGAAAAAGAATCAAACATGGTGGCTGGGGGTGTATTTCAGTACTCCAGCGCTTGCCTAGCCTGTGCTAGGCCCTCATTTGGATTCCCCAGCACTGCACCCCACCCCCCACCCCCCAAAAAAGATCAAAGATCAAGCAAAATAGCTGAAAGTGAAAAACTATAATTTTATAATTGAGATTGAGAGCTCAGTGGCTCAAATAAAAACTATAACTGAAATTGAGAACACAATGTATAAGTTTAATAAAAGATTAGATAGAGCTAAAGACAGAGTTAGGAAACTAGAAGATCTGAAAAAATCATTCAGAATGAAGTACAGAAACAAAGAAATGAAAAGTAATTTAAGAGTTTAGAGAATACAGAAGGGAGAGTAAGAAGCTCAAGTCTAGTAGGAAGAATTCTAGAGGGAAAAGCATGGAAAATAATGAGGCAAAGGCAGTGTGTGAAGAGAGAATGACAGGGAACTGATGTAGAACACCAGTTCACAAGTTGACAAGCCTAAAGAATCTTGAGTAGGGTCAAAAGAAATGCACACTGAGACATCTTTTAAAGAAGCTACATAATGTCAAAGAAAGAGAGGTCTTAAAAGCCATCAGAGAAAAGATAATATCTTCAACAGATAACTAGGTGATGGGGTGATTTCTTGACTGTAATAATGAAAGCCAGAAGACAAGAAGTAATATTTTCTAAGTCCTTAGGTATTTCTCTCTTCCTCTCCTCCTCTCTCCCTCCCTCTCCCCCCCCCCCCACATACTTTTTGCCTTTCTCTCTCTCTCTTCCTCCTGTCCCTTATCGGGCCAGAGTCCTGTCAGATTAGGGCCCAACCCTTTTGCTCTCATTTAACCTTAATTACCTCCTTAAGGCTCTATCTTCAGAATAGTCACAGGGATGGGGAAGGGTAGATGTTAGGTCTTCAGTGTGTTAATTTGTGTCATGGACGGGGGTGGGATTCAGTCCATAGCACATACCACTGAAAGACTGACAGAAGATAGGTCACAGAGTACAAGAAGATATTTGAAATAACTTATATTTGACAGGACTTGTACCTAGACTTTATAAAGAACTACAAGTCAATAATTTAAAAATGACAGAAAGCCAGTGTAAAAATGGACAAAAGATTCAAAGAGGCATTTTACAATAAATATGTCTGAATCATTTGTTAAGTGCTTAATTAACTCATTACTCATCAGCGAAATAAAAATTTAAGCCTGAAGGAAATACCACTCCACACTCACCCAAAAGTTAGATCAAGAACAAAGTCCAAGTATTAGTGATGATGTGGAGCAGCTGGAATTTTCATATACTATTGGTAGGGATGAAAATGAATGAGCACAATGTCTTTGGAAAACTGTTTGGCAGAATTAGCTAAAACTGAACATATGCAAGTATGTCCTCATCTGTCAATTCTGCTCATTGTGTTAGGAGAAAGGATTATATCCAAAAGAAATGTATACAAATATTATTCGAAAGACAAATACAAATATGTTTATAGCAACAGTAGCATAGTCATTTTTTAAAATGTTTATTTATTTGCTTTAGTTGTACACAATGCAATGCATTTATGTTTACATGGTGCTGAGGATGGAACCTGGGCCGCGCACATGCTAGCCGAGCGCTCTGCCGCTGAGCCACAACCCCAGCCCGTATCATAGTCATTAAAAGCTGGAAACAAATGGATAAATAATGGAAGTATGTACTATAAAAAGCAATGAAAACGAATGAACTATTGCTGTATGCAGTGACATGGATGAATCATAATCATAATGAAGGGTAGAAGTCAGACCCAAAAGAACACATGCTGTATGATTCTGTTTATGTGACATTTTCAAAAACAGGTGAAGCTATGATTTCTCTCTGATGATGGAAATCAAGATTGTGGCTATCTGTGGGGGTAGAGAGACAGTGGGAACAGTGTAGGATGCTGGTAATGTTCTCTTTCTCCAATGGGGTGTTGGTTTCCCTGGGTATGTTCACTTTGTATAAAAGGAACCAAACATAATATTCTGTATGCATGTTTTCTTCAATAAAAATTTGATTTAAAAGAAATGGTAATGTTCTTTTTCTTAAACTGGATCATAGGTACATGAAGTTTGTATGATGGTGTTTTATATCATATATATATCTTACATTTTTATATTTTATTTTGTATTTTATAACTATTCCTGTTCAATTATTAAAAAGAGATGTAAAAAGTAGCCACTACTTCATTGTTAATTTAAGTATCTCTTGCACCTATCACAGTGCCTGGGACATTTTATATATTTTTAAAATATTCTTTCCAAAGAAGAGAAGTAGGCTAGTAGTTCCTTTTTGCCTTTTTCTAGCCATTTGTCACTCAGTTATTTGTAAATAATTATTTCTACTGAATTATTCCTAAAGAATAAAATATGAAAATAATACTATTATATTTTAGTTATACTTATTAAGCTTCATTTATTAAATGAGAAACTTCTCAATATTATAAACATGAAGTTTTAGTGTGTTATGTTTAATTATAGAGATTCAGAACAAGATCAGCAATTTAGATAATTATAGTGTAGACTTGTGGGTATAAGTTAATAGATTTTGCAGCTTTGAACACCTTAAGTTTATTAGACCTCAGACCTTCTGATATTCTCCATGTGTCACTTTTTAAATTTGTTTTGGAACTAGAGTCAGTATTGTTTTGATTTCTTTACAACCTTTGGGGTAAACTTTTCAAAGTAAAAACACTAAGTTACTGAATAAGATCTTAAATGGTATTTTACAGTTTTGAAAACACTTTCACAGATCTTTTCTTGTTAGATTCTCAGAGCAACCGTATGAGTTGGCACCCTCAAAATTCAGTTCAACAAACAAAATTCGACTGACAGAAAAACCCGCAGCTAACATCATACTTAATGCTAAAGACTGAAATCTTTCCCCCTTATGAGCAGGAAGGGTGTCTTAAGAGCAAGGATGTCTACTCTTGCGGCTTCTATTCAATACTATATTGGAAGTTCTAGGTAGGGCAATTATGTAAGAAAAAGAAATAAAAGACATCTGTGTCAGAAAGAAAGAAAGAAAACTCTATTTGTGGATTGCATGATTTCATATATAGAAAATCCCAGAAAAATTATTTTAAAAATTTGTTAGAGCTAATAACCAAGTTTAGCAAAGTTGTAGGATATAAGATCAATATCCCACCGGGCACCGTGTAGCATGCCTGTAATCCCAGCACTTGGGAGGCTGAGACAGGAGGATCACGAGTTCAAAGACAGACTCAGCAATGGCGAGGTGCTTAGCAACTCAGTGAGACCCTGTCACTAATAAAATCCAAAAAAAGGGCTGGGGATGTGGCCCAGAGGTCGAGTGCCCCTGAGTTCAATTCCTAGTACAAAAAAAAAAAAAAAAAAAAAAAAAAAAAAAAAAAAAAAAAAATCAGTTACATAGTTACATTTATATACACTAGCAACAAGCAATCTAAAAATGAAATTAAGAAAATAGAATGAGCTCAGAATAGATCTAAATCTATAAAATTCTTAGAAGGGAACATAAAATCTGCATGACTTTGGAATAGGCAGATTTTTGTTTTGTTTTGTTTTGTTTTTTGGTGGTACTGGGGATTGAACTCAGGGGCACTCGTCCACTGGGCCACATCCCCAGCCCTTTTTTGTATTTTATTTAGAGACAGGGTCTCACTGAGTTGCTAAGTGCCTTGCCATTGCTGAGGCTGGCTTTGAACTCTCGATCCTCCTAGGCAGTTTTTTTTTTTTTTTTTAAAGATATGATATAAAAGCATAAGCAACCAGGAAAATATGTAAATTGGGCTTCATCAGAATTAGAAACTTTGATATGTCAGAGGACACTATCAAGAAAGCAAAGACAGGTTCTCGGAGGTGGTGGTTCCCGCAGCCGCCGCCACCTCCTCTCCGGGGGCCGCTTTCCCCGCCCAGAGGGTGCCGGCCAGGGGCACCCGGTCCTGCGGACCTGGGCGCCGGGGCCGCAGCTCGCCCGCCGCCTCCCGGCTGCGCCTCCGCGCCTCGCCCATGGCTGAGGGCCGGCGGCGGGAGGACGAGGAGGAAGAGCTCGCTGCGCCCGGGGTGTGCGCTCTCGGACCACCCGAAATAAACCAGAGCATCGTTCTTCAAGCCAAGGACCCTTGTCATCCATTAGAGCGGTAATCAAGAGATCTTCTCGGGCTTCTATTCAGAGTGAACTTCATCCAGATAGGAGCCTGCAGAACCTCACTGAGACTTCTGTCCTCCAGGCGCCCAGAGATCACTATTGTGGCCGCTGAGCCTCTGAGGCCGGCCTCGTGGTTTCCAGGAGCCCCGACAACAGGACTGGGATTTCCTCCGACTCCTGCCACCAGCCCATGGAGGCCAAATGAGCTGGTTCCTGCTGAGCTCCCACCCTCTTATGAACAAGTCATAAAAGAAATCAGCCAAGTTCAAGTTAACACTGCAAATAATAATAATGCTGCTGCCACTCCAAGACACACTATCACTTCTGCAACTCGACTGACTTTTCAGAAGACATAGACAACAATCTGCCTCAAAGTAATGCAGCACTACAGGCGCCTCTCAAGCCTCTTCAGCCTTCCCCAGCAGCCTCACCCAGCGATGTCCCCACCAACGTGGCTCCTTTAATAGTCTTTGATGTTTCTGAAGAACCAAGTTGTCCAGAAAACCCCACTGCTCCAAAATGTCCAGTGCCAAAACCAAGGTCAAAAAGCAACCTCAGACCAGTAGCTAAAACTCACCAGAAAATCAGCCCAGGAGTCCCAGAAGAGGAGCCATCCCCGGGCCTGCCCCAGTGTCTGTTGGACTGTACCAACGACTTAGAGAGTCAGCCAAGGATGAACATGATGAACACAGAACAAAGCCAAAATAGTATTGTTTCAAGGATCAAAGCATTTGAGGGTCAGACAAATGCAGAAACCTCGGGACTGCCCAAGAAACCAGAGATTGGCCCTCCCCCCGCCCCCACACACTGCCCCCAAAGCCTGCCGTTTCCTCAGGGAAACCCTCTGTGGCTCCCAAACCAGCTGCTAACAGAGCTTCTGGAGAATGGGACTCTTGGGCTGAAAACAGACTCAAGGTGACCTCCAGGGAAGGGCTCACCCCGTTCTCTTCACCACAAGAACCAGCAAGTGTGCCCCTAACCAAACCCGAATTGCCAAAGAAACCAACTCCTGGCCTTATACGAAGTGCTAATCATGAGATTCTGGGAGGAGGGCCCATGGCCGATAGCCCTGATGCTGGCAAGAAAGTCCCCACCCCTGCTCCTTGGCCCTTGCTGCGGAAGAAATCGGTTTCTTCAGAAAACCCCACCTGCCCTTAAGCTCTGCCAAAACCAGTCCCTGTCCCCCCCCCCCCCCCCGACTCTCGGTGGCATCACAAGCCAAAGCATTCAGGTCACTGGGAGAAGGGCCTGCGGCCAACCCCCCCAGTTCCAGCTGTGCAAAGCAAGTCCCTAGGGGACATTGACCTCATCAGCTTTGATGATGATGTTTTGCCCACCTCCCCTGGGAGCCCGGCTGTAGAATCCATCGGTTCAGAGCTGGTTCTAGATCCCTTTCAGCTCCCCACAAAAACTGAACCAACAAAAGAAAGAGCAATTCAACCAGCAGCAGCCAGGAAGCCCACTGTAATTCGAATTCCAGCCAAACCAGGAAAATGTTTACATGAGGATCCGCAAAGCCCACCTCCACTCACTGCTGAAAAACCTATTGGAAACACATATAGCTCAGTACCTGGAAAACCTAGTAATGCTGACAGATCTAGAAACTTGGAACCAGCCACGCTGGTGAGACTGGAGGTTTTGTGCGAGGACCCCCGAAGTTGCCACCAAGACCTGTAAATGGAAAACCCACTCCAGCTAGACGGCCTCCCAAAGGAGCCCCCGAGAGGCCACCTCCCCCCAAACTTTCTGCAACCCGAACATCAAATAAAAAACTGCCTTTTAATCGGTCCTCTTCTGACATGGATCTTCAGAAAAAAAACAAAGTCACTTGGCATCTGGGCTCTCAAAAGCCAAGAGTCAAGTTTTTAAAAGTCAAGATACGGTGCTACCCCCTCGTCCCCAAACCGGGACACCCTCTCTACAGGAAATACATGCTGTCTGTGCCTCATGGAATTGCCAATGAAGACATTGTCCCACAAAACCCCGGAGAACTCTCTTGTAAGGATCCAAGCCATGCTCAGAAACCTGTGGGCAGTAGTGCTCCTCACGCTGTTGTCCTTCATGATTTTGCAGCAGAGCAAGATGATGATTTGAATCTCACATCTGGAGAAACTGTTTATCTTCTTGAAAAAATAGACACAGATTGGTACAGAGGGAAATGTAGAAGCCAGACCTGCATATTTCCTGCCAACTACGTCAAAGTAATCGTTGATGTTCCAGAAGGAGAAAATGGGAAAAAAGAATCAGTTTCATCTCATTGTGTTAAAGGTACAAGATGTGTTGCTCGGTTTGAATATATTGGAGACCAGAAGGATGAGTTAAGTTTCTCAGAGAGAGAAATGATTATTCTTAAAGAGTTCGTGAATGAGGAATGGGCAAGAGGAGAACTTCGAGACAGAAC
The DNA here is from genome assembly GCA_025594165.1 of Tamias sibiricus. Taxonomy (NCBI): domain Eukaryota; kingdom Metazoa; phylum Chordata; class Mammalia; order Rodentia; family Sciuridae; genus Tamias; species Tamias sibiricus. Next base: position 18,443,908 of record CM046660.1, on the reverse strand, counting down.
TGGGATCTTCCCCCTTAGCTTTGTGGAACTTGTTGAGAATTATTCCACCTCTGGTGCAAATATTTTAAACACAAAGGTACCACCAAAGACCAAAAAAGAAGATTCTGGCTCACATTCTCAGGACGACAGCTTTACTGGAGAATGGTGCAGAGCTCTCCACAGTTTTACAGCAGAAACCAGTGAGGACTTATCCTTCAAAAGGGGGGACCGGATCCTGATCCTCGAGCGTCTAGACTCTGACTGGTACCGGGGCAGACTGCATGACAGGGAGGGGATCTTCCCAGCAGTTTTTGTGCAGCCCTGTCCAGCTGAGGCAAAAAGTATGTCTGCCATATCACTGAAGGGAAGAAAGGCCAAAGCCTTGTATGATTTCCAGGGGGAGAATGAAGATGAGCTCTCCTTCAAGGCTGGGGATGTAATAACAGAGCTGGAATCTGTAGATGATGACTGGATGAGTGGAGAACTAATGGGAAAATCTGGAATATTTCCCAAAAACTACGTTCAGTTTCTACAAGTCAGCTAAAGGTGAAGCTCCGCTGTTTCCTGGCACGAAAGCTCGCTTGAACTATCACTTTGACTATCAGATGTTTTTGCACTATTCTTTTAAACAGAGAAATACCTGAGGTGTACATGATACACTAGAATTTTCTGAAAGCAGAAAACTTCTAGGTTTTGTGGTTAGCTTTCCTCCACAGTGGGAGTGTGCACATGGGCTAGGAAGACACCTGGAGGGATTAGCAAGATAGATACACCGTCCCCTGGGGAGAGTGTCTGGTGACGCAGCCACATGGAGTGGCTGCAAACCCAAGTTGCACTTGGACATGTGTTTTAATCAGCACAAACGAATTAACTATGCTTCTTCATTTTTTACTTTAGTTTAAAAAGAGGACGTTTGACATTCTACATACTGTAACTATCAGGACATGGTTGGTAATCTCAATTTCATTTTTGATATTCAAATTATTTCTAACAGCTTGAGCACATTAGCCTTAGTACCAGGGCAAAGAGAGAGAAAGAGAGTTTATTAACGAGTTGGAGCATTTCTAAGCAGACAGTGAAATCAGCTCACGCTCACCAAATGCTCCTGTGTAACTGTTTCCTATTGGTCCAAGGAGTTGAAGAGGGTCAAAATTTGATGTATCTTAGTCAGAAAAGCCCAAACCATCCCCAAGATGCCTCGCTAATGCAGCTAACTCTTCCATATACACGCCGTGCTTTTTCTTTCCTCAGTGTATACTTTATGTTTAAACAGGGTTATTATAAAGCACATTTTCTGAATCTGCAATCATTCCTTTGACAATTACTGGTACCCAAAGGAAAATTCATTTTCTTTGCATTACCCCAGTAATATATAAAAGCTGTGTCTTGTTATGGTAGGACATTATGAATCACTTAGAGCATCTTAGAATGCAGAACAACTGTTAAGATGAAAAACAGTGCCATGCCCCCACCGCTCATTTCTTTGCTATAATCAGAATGAAAAATAATTTAAGAGGACTGAAGGCTGGTACTTTCCACCACCGCCCCCTCCCCGCCCCCAGCTCATCTCTGCACAATTATTAGAGTAAACAACAAAAAAAACACACTTTCTTGCCATCCATTGTTCTACATTTCAAAGCTTAAGATAAAAGTGGTTCTTCACATGACTGAATCAGTTACAACTGATGGGCTAAAGCCAAATAGGTTGAAGACAATCTTCCAAACACATCAGTAGAATAGAATTTCTTGGAAATGTAAAACACTTTCCCAGCAATGTTCATGACTTTCTTCTGTTTTTGAGAAGAATTTTATATGCTGAACCACTTTTTTAAAAAATATTTATTTATTTATTTGCTTTAGTTGTACACAATGCGTTTTATTTTTACGTGGTGCTGAGGATTGAACCCGGGCCGCGCACGTGCTAGGCGAGCGCTCTACCGCTGAGCCACAACCCCAGCCCCTGCTGAACCACTTTTGAGCCTCTGTCATTTTCTCCCATTGCCCAAAAGCGAGGCAGCCAGTGAGTGTACTGTGACCTGAATGCCTGTGGAGTCTGTAAGGAAGTAATATTTACTTTGTCTTTGAATGAGGTTCACCTCCAAGGTTTATGGTTACATTTGATTTTGGAGAATGGGAGCTGTGTTTTCTATGTGTTGGGGTGAGGAAGAGAATATAAAGAAAATCCTTGTCCAGTTTCACTCAAAAGTAATTTGATGAGAAAGGGATGACTTTTAAACCATTATCCAGAACTAAAATTCTCATTTGCAGCAAGCGGTACAACAGCAGGAAGGGGACAGGGCTATGCAATGGGACATGAGGTTTATATCTTTGCCTGTGTAATTTTAACATATTGAAGATTCTGAAAACTTATCACTTTTGGAGAAAAATATCCCCCTTAATGTTGGCCCTCTGTAAGCAGAATGATAAGTGCAATAGTTGTAAATCTACTTGACACTATAATAAACTGAACTGAACTTTTCAAAAAAAAAAAAAAAAAAAAGAAAGAAAGCAAAGACAACTCACAGAATGGGAGAAAATATTTTCAAATTATATATCTGATAAGTATACATATCTACATACTTGTATTAGGGTTATTTAGAGGAATAGAACCGATAGAATATATGAATAATTCTAAAAGGGAATTTTTTAATTTGGCTTATATGGTCAGAGGTCACAGTGGCCATCTGTGCACTGGAGAGCCAAAGGAACCAGTAGCTGCTCAGCCCAAAAGGCTGGAACCCCAGAACAAGAGGCAGCCCTAACCTGAAGCTGAAGGCCTGGAAGCTGCCTCTAGAGTCACTGTGAAAGTTGACATTAAGGAGCTGAAGAAGCTGGAGTTTGTTCTCGATAGCAGAAGCAAAAGATGAACCTGCTCAAGAGGAGTCTAGCTTGCATGTGCTGCTTGTGCTTTTGTTCCATCTGGGCTCCTAGTCTATTGCTTGATAGAGGGCAGGTCTTCTCCCCTCAGGTTACTGACCCATATGCTAATCATCTCTGAAAACACCCTCACATATATACCCAGAAGTGAGCTTTACTAATTTCTTAGGTGTCTCTCAACCTGATGGAGTTGACATTGAAGATTAACCGTCATATTACTTGTAGGTATATATCGAAGAGAATTGAAAACATGTTCATACATAAATTTATGCATGGATGTTCATAGCAGTATTATTCATAATAGCTCCAAAGTGTACTTATATTAGGGTTATTTAGAAGAATGGACTACTCGACCACTGAGCCTCATCCCTAGCACTGTTTTGTATTTTATTTAGAGACAGGGTCTCACTGAGTTGCTTAGCACCTCACTTTTGCTGAGGCTGGCTTTGAACTCATGATCCTCTTGCCTAGCCTCCAGAACCGCTGGGATTACAGGCGTGTGCCACCATGCCCAAATGTTAATCTGTTTTTAATTGCTGAATACCGTTCCATTTTTGTGACTGCATCAAGATTTGTTTATCCATTTATCTTTTTAAAAAAATATTTATTTTTTAGTTGTAGTTGGACACAATACCTTTATTTTATTTATTTATTTTTATGTGGTGCTGAGGATAGAACTCAGGGCCTCACATGTGCTAGGCGAGCGTTCTACCACTGAGCCACAACCCCAGCCCTATCCATTTATCTTTTGGAAGGATATTTGTGTCTTTTCCAATTTGGATCTACTATGAATACAGCTGCTATGAATGTTTATGTACAAGTCTTTGTGTGGACATATTTTCATTTTACTTGATTAAAAATTCAGGGGTATACTTGCTGGGTGACATTAATTATAGAAAACTTCATCACATTTTTGCCAATAGTTGATGTTGTCAGCCTTTTACATTTTTTTGTATATTTCTTTCCACCCAAAGACCAAAAATGGAACTTTTTTAAAAAATATTTTTTCTTAGTTGTTGATAGATCTTTATTTTATTTATTTACACATGGTGCTGAGAATTAAACCCAGTGCCTCACACATGCCGGGCAAGTGCGTTACTGCTGAGCCATAGTACCAGCCTTTAGGCCCCAAAATAGAACTTTTTTCCTTTTTCAATATAAATTTGTAAAGGAATTTATAAAAGGCTATCAGGAGGTTCATTCATTATATGAGTAGTTATTGGTCTAAGATGGGGAATGTCAAGAGATTCTTGGAGAGACAACTGTAGGACACACGGGTTCAACTATTTTCTATGCCATTCGCTTCTCGTCCCACAAAGCTTCAGAATTTTCAGAGAAGGTATATTATACGAATCTATAGCAGAGCGATTCTATAGGCTGAGGGTGGGTAGTACATGTGGTCTTTTTTGTTTGTCTTAGACCAGCACTACTCCATGAAACTATATAATGATGCCACTAGCAGCACTTGAAATATGGCTAATACAACTAAAAAACTGGATTATTTGGTAATTTTTTTTTCCTTGTGGTACTGGGAACTAAACCCAGAGCCTCCCATATGCCCGGCAAGTACTCTTATCACTGAGCTACATCCCCACCCCTAATTCTAATTCATTTTCAGTCTCATGGGTCTAGTAGTTCTTTTATTGGAAAGCGCAGTTCTAAAATGTTATTTATTTAGGAAAGATTCTCTTAGAAGAGAAATAAGTGAGATTGTCAGCTGAGCTGGCTCTGGGCAAATTCATGTGTTTTGTCCTTCCCTTTCCTGTGGGGATGTGTATCTCAAGAGACATAACTGCTGCCTTAAGCACCACAGAGAAAGGACCAGCAGATGCACCAAGGTTACAGTTGGGGTAAGGGCAGCTCATTGTGCTAAGTTGGTGATTTCAAACTAAAAAAAAAAAAGCCTTTAGTACTATAGTCAGGAACCACATTCTGTTTTTCTTTTGGTTGAATTTGCCCTACTAAATTATTTGGTAAACAATAAAGCATGTACTTAAATATTAAATCATTCAATTTTGAGGTGGTCCTTTAGGAGAGCTGTGTTATTTAAATACTAAAGCAGTGTAATGTTGCCCAAAAGAATCCCGGCTAACTTCCCTCAGTTTTTTTTTTTGATGAATGGAAGCAAATTGCCTTTCAGTATTTTCAAAGCTCTCAATAAATAATGATATAATTACTTTCACTAAACTTTCTATTAAAGGTTTGTTGAAATTTTCATTCTTTTCCTTTTTGGTACTGAGGATTGAACCCAGAGGCACTTTACCACTGAGCCACATCCCTAATCCTTTTTATTTTGAGACAGGTTTTCATTAAGTTGCTTAGGGCCTTGCTAAAGTTGCTGAGGCTGGCCTTAAATTTGTGATCCTTCTGCTTCAGCCTCCCAAGTTGCTGGGATTACAGACATGGCCCATTGTGTCTGGTGAAATTTTCATTCTTTAGCGAGCAAGCAGTTTATAATTTTTGACAATCCAAATTCTTATAATGAAAACATTTCTATATTCTTTGGGCAGTTCAGTGTTGCAGTAACTCAGACAACTAAACTTACATAAAACTGACTAACAATTTTGTATGGCTAGAGTGGTTGTTTTTTATTACTGTTTCCTAGAGGCAGGGTCAATGTTAGAAAAATTGTGAAATTTTCCCTTGGCATTGCTGTGGTAAGTAGGCAGCTACTATTTATAGGGACTTAACACTTTGTTGAAAAAATGAGATACCCCGCTTGGCTTACCATAAAAACACAGATGCTTCTAGATTCCAGTAGGGAGGCCTTTTGCTCGCAGCATCTGTTTTAGTTGGCCAGCTAGATGACTTCTATAGATTTTTATTCTCTCTTTGTTAAAGGACACTGACAAACAAACAAGTTTACAAATGAAAATGTTAACTTGGCGTTTTGTAAATTTTTTTTATTACTTTGGAATATCTGGTTGGGTTTTTATGTTTGTTTTTTATTTGTTTGTTTTTGTTTTGTGTTTTGCCATACTGGGGATTGAACCCAGGGGCCCTCTACCACTGAGCTACAGCTTTAGCCACCTACCTTTTTTGAGACATGGTCTCACTAAGTTGCTGAGGCTTCCCTAAACTTGGGATCCTCTTGCCTCTGACTCCCGAGTAACTGGGATTACCAGTATGTGCAACTGCCCACGGTTGGCAATATCAGTTCTATGTAACTTTGAGCAATTGGATCACTTCCTAAATAACCATGAAGTGATCAGTACTTTGTGTACACATTTATTATTTATTATTATTATTATTATTATTAGGATTGTTTATTCTTCAGTTGAGACAGATAGGTATTGACCTATAAATTTATATATTTAACAAATGTTTAATGAGTACTGACTGTATATCAGGCCAGGTATTAGTCCCAGGAACTATAGATATGAGCAAGATATAGTCTCAATCTTTGAGAAATTTTTTGTCTTATATGCAATGCAAACATGTAGGTAGATAGCAAAAATATAGTTGGGTACTTCCATCTGAAGTTTATTTTATCTCTTTAGTTGGAGGGGCAGGTGTCTAGGAAGCCCTCCTAGAAAATGTAATGTCTAAGCTGAAGATGATAGAATGAGTAGGAATTGCCCAGGAAAGGGGCAGAGGGTTGGAGAAGGAATGTAAAAGGAAGAAACTCACAGGCTAAAGAGGCCCTGAGAGGGTGTTAGATACCTGGTCAAGGTATGACCTTGGGCAAAATGCTCTCTCATTCAGCAAGCAGACTTGTGACATTGGCTGTTCATTTCATGTGCTGAATTAGTGACTTCCAAACATTGAATCATGAATCCCAAAATAAAAAAATGTCTTATGTACCCCCAGCATATATTCATATTTATTTATAAATTGATATATTAGAAGTTAATATACATGGTAAAACATATAAAAAAAGATGTGCTAAAATTAAATGTACAATATTCTCATGATTTTTATTTTATTAATACAGCAAAGTGATATATCATTCTTTAAGATCTTGATTTAATATTTTGTGATATATGTATTCAGAGGGCTGTTTCTAAATTCATTTTATCTTGATACTTGATTTTAAGGGCAGTCAATACCTGAATCAAAATGGGGGAATTTGGCCATTCTTTTGAAATCTTTTTCTTTTTTTTTTTTTCTGAACTTAATCACCATTTATGAAAATGATTTCTTGAAATGTAACTGGTACATTTCCATCTGTCTACTAGTTTTTCTAATTAGTCAAAATATATTATGCATTTATAGTGTTATTACATGGATTCAAAAATCACTGAAAGTCTTAATTTAGTTGATGTGTTAAATGGTTCAAGTATTCTATTTAAAGCATGCAGATATGAGCTTTTGGCTTGTGTGGTGTGTGTGTGCGGGGGGGAGAGAGAGGGAGAGAGATTTTTTATTTTAATATTTATTTATTTACTTTAGTTGTACACAATGCCTTTATTTGTACGAGGTGCTGAGGATTGAACCCGGGCCACGCATGTGCTAGACGAGCGCTCTACCACTGAGCCATAACCCCAGCCCCCGAGATATTTCAATAGCGGAATCACTTAGCAATGGAAAAGTTTCTAGATACTCAATTTTGAAATACTCTATTCATTACAACCAGGTATTTCCCCTTTAAATTATTTTTTTCTTATTCTATGTGGGCACAGTGGGTTTTTTTTTTTTAAAAAATATGTTTTTTAAAAATATCTTATTGGTAGTACACTACTTATAGCCTCTCCAGGAATTTTTAGCAAGTTTGGAACACTAGTCTTTTTGTATAAAAGAATTGTGTGGCTCATCCTTGTTTAACAAATCTCTTAAATACTTACCCTTGTGATTACCTGTGAATCTCTATATGATTGAAAAAAATTGTTGGCTATTCTTATAGTGTAGGCAATAGTCTATACTGTAAAGTCTTGTTTAGATAAAATTAACATCAGTGAGGTCTTGAGGCCTTGCGTATACCCCATTGGTTCTGACTTATTTGCAGCAATAGTTTACCTCTGAATGAAGCAGTGAACACTCTATATGAGGGGCTTGCTGTCTTTGTGGGTTTTTTCTAGAATTTTTTTTTTTTTTGTTATTGTTATCAGAGTTTGAATCCAGGGGTGCTTAACCACTGAGCTATACCCCCAGTCCTTTTTTATATTTTATTTAGAAACAGGGTCTCATTGATTTGCTTAGGGCCTTGCTAAGTTGCTGAGGCTGGCTTTGAACTCTATTGCCTCAGCCTCCCAAGATGCTGGGATTATAGGCATGTGCCACCACCAAGCTAGAATGTATTTTTTTTTTTAATTCCAAAGCAGTCATTCCATCAGTGGTTACAGTTTTCCCATAATGCACATTGTTTCACTTCCAGTTGAGAATATATCCTTTTCAATATATTGATTCTCAGTTTCTCAGAAAATTGTAGTTCTTAGTATATTTTGTAATTACTCAGCAAATGCTCTAAGATGAAAGAAACTGCGGTATTTTGAGCTAACTATGTAGCAAACCTCCCACACTGTAATTTATCCCGATATCTTCAGCTCTTTAGGGTTTTCTGTGAGATCTTGACTGTATTTACCATGAAAAGAATATTTCCTTTGTCACCATTTTGCTTCCCATGTATCATTTCAGCCATTTTTATTATGCTTCACAATTTTATGCCTCTTCTCTTAGGAAAACCTTAGAGTTTTGACACATACTAACTTTAATTCCATCTTGTGTAGCACTAGGTTAAATAGCCTGTTATTTTAAACAGATGGAAAAATTGTAGTTTATCTCGTGCTGTGAATATTTAAAGGCCTGGCAGATTGTGAGGACTTGTTAGTGCCATTATGTTAAATCTCTAAAGGCATAATGTACACTTAGGGTGAGATTTGTCTTCAATAAGAATTTGTATAAAATAAATATAAATAAAAGTACTAGTATTTTCTTATACCTCAAAGGATTTTCACCCAAAACAACGGGGATGATCATATTGAAATTTTTAGTTAAAAGCAAAGCAAAAAATTATTTCATCTTATTCTATAAATTTGTGTTTGGGAGACAAATTTAAGAATAATCAGCTTTGGTTTGAGATTTGAAGAATGAACACTTTACTCATAAAAGGAATGTGTCCTAGTGTCATAGCTCACTAGGAACCTTAGAGAACAATGGAGGGGTTTATTGGTTAAAAACATTATTTGAACATTTTTCTAGTAGCTGCTAACCAAAAGGGCAACTAATTGTTTTTCTTTTTAAGTGTTCTTTGTAATCATTTTTGTTGAAAGACATTTAAAAGATGGGTTTTCTTAATCTATAGGAGATATATTTATAGCCACTTAGAATCTCTTATAACGAGATGCTTTTTATAATTTATTGAATTAGCTTCACAGCATTTTTATCAGCCAAGATTCTTTTCTAGCCAGGCACAGTGGTGCATGCCTGTAATCCCAGTGGCTTGGGAGGCTGATGTAGGAGAATCAAGAGTTCAAAGCCAGCCTTAGCAGTTTATCTAGGTCCTGAGGAACTTAATGAGACCCTTTCTCAAAATGAAAAATAAAAAGGACTAGGGATGTAGCTCAGTGGTAAAGTGGCCCTGGGTTTAATCCTCAGTACCAAAAAAAAAAAAAAAAAAAAAAAAAAAAAGATTCTTTTCTGTGAAAAGATGATGGAATGTAAAACCAAACTCTTTATTGTAATAGAGTCCAATAAGCTGAGCAAAAAATTATTTATTGTTTTATAACCTATGTTCAGGACTGGTTTCAAGGACTTAACTTGTTTGTCCAGTCTAAGTTTCCACATAGCTATTTGTCTGTGTCTCTGCTGACTGCTTTCTTTGTGACCATTTTACTGTCTTTTTTGAGTAGAAAATCTTCCTCCATATGGTAGTGCAGCAAAAAGAGTGTAAGCTGCCTGTCATGGCCAGCCACGGCGCCGCGGGAGGAAAACTCGGAGGCAGAGTAAAGCTATTACTACTTTTACTTCTACTTTCTTAGAGAGAGCTTAGAGAGAGAAAGAAAGATTTTTCTTCTTCTTAGAAAGAGCTTAGAGAGAAAGATTAGAGATAGCTTTTTCTTCTTCTTCTTCTTAGAGCTTAGAGAGAAAGATAGAGCTTTTTCTTCTTCATCTTCTTAGAGCTTAGAGAGAAAGAGAGCTTGAAAGAGAGAGATTTCTTCTTTAGAGAGAGAGAGAGCTTAGCTTTTAGAGCTTCTTTCTTCTTTCTTCTTTCTTCTTTCTTCCTTGGGAGCCTCGGTCTAACTCTGACCAGCCATTACTTCTTCTATCTGGTTTCTCTTCTGTAACCGCTCTGCCTACGTTCTGGCTGCTCTGATTCTTTTCTCCGACCCGAACTCTTCTTCTGACCGACCGAGCCGAGCGACTGCACGGCTGACTGAATGAATTTCTCCGTTCTCCTAACTCTGACCGCTTTCACCCGGTTATATACCTTTAGCTTTGCGGGTGCCTCACGTGCACTTACAGGTGCGTCACATACATACTTATTATCAGTGGAACTTATGGCTTCCAGCTGACCGCAATAGCCATCTCCCTAACTGGGGCTCCTTCAAAAGAGTGCTTTTCTTTTAGTGCCTGTACATAAAAAATCCTGTGGGTGAGTTAGAAGTGTATGTGGCTGGGATTGGCAGTCCCATAAACCCACATGAATGAGGGAGGGAGGATCTGTTTCCCAAAGGAAGGGTTTGATCCTACCACAGAATAGGGGATTCTAGGAGTAAAAAACAGTAGAGATTTTCTACAAGTGATGAAGAATAGAGGACAGAAAAGCATACGATGATCTTTAAGGAAATAAATCATAACTTCATTTTGTTTTCTTAACCATTGATTTTTATAGAGTATGCAAGCTGCAAGATGTCCTACAGATGAATTGTCATTAACCAACTGTGCAGTTGTGAATGAAAAGGATTTCCAGTCTGGCCAGTGAGTATCTGTTTTCCTTTAACCTGCAAGTTGTATTTTAGAAACTTCCAAAGAATAATTTTTAGAAAACTTTAGAACTATTTTTGTATTGTTCTTGCTGAATTGGAAAATGAAGGAAATGAGAGTTAAGCATTTTAATTATTACTGTATCAAACTTTCAAAAGACATAGATAACTTTCATATATTGCTTTTAATTTTTTATTAATTTTCTTCACAGAGCTAAACATACTGGTTATATGAATCATGGATAGCATAGTTATTAGGTATTTGACTCTGGAGTCAGATTGTCTGAGTTGTTGTCCAGGCTCACCATTTCTGTCTGTCTGTGTCCTGATCTGTAAAATGGGATGATTCTAATATCTTCCTCGGGGTAGTTGTGAAGATTAAGTTACACAAATAAAACACTGAGAATAGTCCCTAGCATGTAAATAAGCTCTCAATAAAGTTTAGCTATTAAGAACATTATTACTATGATAATCTGACATACTAAAGTTGATAGATGCATGAGAAATGTAGAATCTTTGAAAGCATTTTCATCATCTTTTGTTTCAATTGATTCACATCATCTACTAATCCTCCAAGGACCCTGCTTCCAAGTTCAGTACCATCCATATGCTTCTGAGGTTGATAGAGATAAGGAGTCGAAGGGGCTGTATCAAAAGGCAGTCTAGGGACATAAAGAACAAGGGAGCAGGATTTTAATTGAGTTTCAGAGTAGGAGGCATTGACTATAATACTTGATTATATTAACATTATTTCCAGTGCTAAACATTCCTTGATACTAAATTGAACACAGGACTTTCAACAAATAAACTGAAGTATAGGTAATCAATGTGAGAATTTGTTTATGAAATGTTTTCATATGTGTTGAATATTGGGTTACTTAAAATATAGTAATTATAAGGAACTTGTATACTAGTGGCAAAGCAATATGTATAGAAATGCTAACCTTTAGCATTAAAATTATAGCATCATAGCTGGGCACGGTGGCGCATGCCTATAATCCCAGCACTTGGGAGGCTGAGGCAGGAGGATCACGAGTTCAAAGCCAGCCTCAGCAATGGCGAGGCACTTAGCAACTCAGTGAGACCCTGTCTCTAAATAAAATACAAAAAAGGGCTGGGGCTGTGATCCAGTGGTCAAGTGCCCCTGAGTTCAATCCCCGGTACCACACACACGCACACAAAATATAGCATCATAAAAGATTATCTAATATTATTATCATTATTATTTTACTTTTTTTTTTGGTACTCAGGATTGAATATACAGGCACTTTACCACCAACCTACACCCCCAGTCCTTTTTCCTTTTTCACTAAGTTGCTGAGGCTGGACTTGATTCTCATGCCTCAGCCTTCCAAGTTGCTGGGATTACAGGGTATGTGCCCTGTGCCTGGTTGTAAAAGATAATTTAAAAAATGATAATTGAGCCAGCGATGTACCACAGTATTACAGCACTTGCCCAGCATCCATGAGGCTCTGGGTTAGATTCCCAACACCACAAAAGAAAAGAAAATATGGTGCTGTTGTATAACAGAATTTAGAACTTCTATTTTACAAATAGTCTTTGTTAGTCTCTTAATGTAGAATATTATTACAAAATAAATGTATTTATTTATGAGTAGCTTTTGAGCAGGGAATTAGCACAAAATTCTTTGAAATAGTAAATATGTACATGAAAGCTGATGTCTTTGGGGAAACTTTTTCATCTTTTTTCGAATTCATCTTTTTTATTTTATAGAGTATTAATTTTTTTTAGCTTTTGAGAGAGTCTGTTAAAATTTTTTAATGAATATTTCTAGAAACTAACTTTTTTTTTTTTTTTTTTTTTTTTTTAGTGCTCTGTTCTAGCTCTTCTACCTTGTTCTCCTACCTTTATTTTGTTATGGTGTGTAAAATAATTCTCAGGAGAGGAAATTCATATGGTTTTTAATTAATATCAAGGACTCTAAACCACTGTTTTCAGTTTTATATAAAGTGGAAATGTGATATAGTTGATTATTTGATTATTTGGATTAGATGTACTCTATTGAACTTGGCTGGATTCTATTTGGTGTGTATGTGGCCCAAGGTGGCCTTACTATGTGTGTGTGTGTGTGTGTGTGTGTATAAACATATGTGTGTATGTACTGGGGATTCAACCCTAGGGTGCTTTACCGCTGAAATATTCTCTGCACTTTTTATTTTGAAACAAAGTCTTGCTAAGTTGCTGAGGGTCTGGCTAAATTGCCAAGTTTGGCCTCAAACTTGAGATTCTCCTGCCTTAGCTTCCTGAGTTGCTGGATTACAGGTGTGCACCACCATGCCTGGCGGCCCAGAGTGATTTTTATGTCGAGAAAACATTTTGAATTGCTGACAGTTTTTGGAAACTAAATTTGTGATTCTGTTCCTTCAGAACTGGCATATGGTGCCATGCTTCTATCTGGTACTCATCAGACATCAGTTTGGGAAAAAATATATTTAGAAATTCTATTATTTTTTGGTGGGGGGCTGGGGCTATAGCTCAGTGGTAGAGTGCTTGCCTGGCATGTGTGAGGCACTGGGTTTGATTCTTAGCACCACATAAAAACAAATAAAATAAAGGTATGCTGTTTATCTGAAACTATAAAAAAAAAAGAAATTATGTTTTTTTTTTAAATTTGATATGAAGTATTGACTATGTTTTTGGTTTTCTTTTAGGCATGTGATTGTGAGGACCTCTCCCAACCACAGGTACACATTTACACTGAGGACCCATCCATCAGTGGTGCCAGGGAGCATTGCATTCAGCTTACCTCAGGTAACTCAGATATTAATTTATTCTCTCCTATTCTTTTTTTTTTTTTCGTACTGGGTATTGAACTCAGGGGCACTCAACCACTGGGCCACATCCCCGGCCCTTTTTTGTATTTTATTAGAGACAGGGTATTCTTGAAAGTTGTACAAGAGTCCATTCATTTAAGCAAGCATCACTCTCTAAATTATTGATTCATATTTAAGAAAAACATACAGGTATTATATAAGTAATTTAAAGACATATTCTTGTTAATTTTTACTATGGCTTCATTTTATTGCCTTGATTTTTTCTAATTTTTAAAAATTCAGCAGTAATGTCAGTCGGCCATTAGATATAGTGTCAAATGGTTTTAATGCTAACTCCCAGGATAACAGAAAAGATATTAAAATATCTTATTTGAAAAATTGACATATAATAATAGAAGTTTTATAATATAATGGTGTCAGACTAAAGAACATGAAAAAAGTAGTTATCTCAAACTGCAGTGTAACTTGCTAGTCTCCCTTAACAACTGGAAGGATTGTGATTCCAGTTATGACTGTTGGTAGGTTCTGTGGAGTGCAGTAGTGTCCCAGTGCTCATAATACATGATATTGGAGCACCGCAAGTACAAGTATGTATCATTTCCTGCTTATCATTTTACTCAGGCTGCTGACCCCCACATTCCTAAGCAATGTAAATGCTATCTTACCTCTTTCTAGTGTGTTAGTAAGCACTGATTTATTTCTTTATAAGAAATTAAGCATTATTTATTTATTTAAGGTTAGGGAAAGAGATCAAACACTTGGGAACTATTAAAGATCTCTTGAAACCCTCAAAAATTTTGGGAAATCTTTACTCCTTGTTCTCCTTTTCTGTTTGGCTGCCTCTCCATTATTAGGACTAATTTTCACGTTTGTTTCTGCAGATTAACAATTTGGGATATCCCATAGTCTGCCAGCTTTTATAGAACTTATTTGGGATTTTAGTGGTCAGAAGTAGCTTGGTAGCCATTTCTCTTTGTCTCTCTGCTTTGTAAAAAATTTCCCCCAAGATTTCCCTGTAGATCAGGCACTATTCAAGTACTTTTGAAAATGTTAATTCATTTAATTCTCAGAGCAACCCCATACAAGAGTTACTATCATTATCATCCCTTAATGCTATCTTTGGGATTATAGAACCTAAATGCAGCTCTAACCAGCATGCTCCTATATTTCAGGTTGGATAGATGTGAGTTGGGATTTTATAGAAGAATGTTTTTAGGGGAGGTGACCTATGGTGAAAGCTGGAAGGAAAGTGCTTGTTGTTACACATGATGCACCATCTTCTAAGCTTCACACTGCAAAATACAGTGTTCAGATGAATATGCAAACTATGGATTTCCAGCCAAATTTTTTTCTCACTGTTCTTTGGCATATTATCAGTAATTACTAATTTTAAATTTACAATAAGCCAGCTCCAAATTCCTGCCTGCATACAATCTGTCCTCCCTCTATACAGTCTTGCCACTATAAACAGGATTGGGGAGAGGCTAAAGTATGACTGTAAACACCTGAAAATTCTTTATCCAGTACACAAAGAATAGTCATGACTATGTAATGATTTGAGTCCCTTCTTGGGTTTCCATATAGATTATCTGACCAGTTGTAATTTAGTTTTCATGAATTACATTTCTTTTTATGATAGCGTACAAACAGTAAAACTAACTGCAGTAGTACATTTAGAACACTGAAATATCTGATATAGTAAAGACTTCAATAGTATTGTACAGAGAAGCATCCTACTCAGTGGGCCAAGTTCACTGTAAAAAGGTCAGCTTCATATGTTTTATACAAATGTTCAGAAGTAGACTCTAACCTATGCATTAATTTCCTAGAGCTTTGTAACAAAGAACCACAAATCGTGTTTCTTAAAACAACAGAAAATTTAAACAACATGAAAAAATTTCAATAAAAAAGAAAAATAAACTTCAGAAAACAAAAACTCTCATAGTTCTTGAAACCAGAAGTCTGAAATCAAGGTGTCAACAGCACCATGCTCTCTTTGAATGTTCTAAGGAAGAGTCTGTTTCATACTAACTTCTAGTATTCCTGGCAGTCCTTGATACTCCTTGGTTTGTAGTATGTCACTGAAGTCTCTGCTCTTTCATCACATGACATTATCCCTGTGTCTATGTGTTTCTTCTCTTCTTAAAAGGGCACCAGTTAGGGGCTGGGGTTGTGGCTCAGTGGTAGAACGCGCACCTAGCATGTGTGCGGCCCGGGTTCGAACCTCAGCACCACATAAAAACTTATTTTGTACAACTAAAAGCAAATAAATAAATATTTAAAAAAAAAAAAAAAAAGGACACCAGTTATATTGGCTTAGGGCCCACCATAATTCAGTAGGACTTCATCTTGACATGATAACATCTGCGAAGACCCCATTTCTAAATATAGTCATGTTTACAGGTCTCAGGGGCTAAGACTTCACCATATTGGAGAGGGGGCACAATTCAACACATACCATATTTTGGTCTTGGAATGTGTTCCTATTTTCCTTATTTCTTTAATTTTGATTGATTTTATTTTAAGTGCTTCTTTTTCTCTTGTTTATTTTATAGCGAAAATGGGCTGGACTTTCTATTGGGCAAGAAATAGAAGGTAAGTATATTTTTTTAGCCACTGAGATGGATCTTCTGTATAATTTTATCACAGGTATCAAGATCTATATGCTTTTCTATGGTTGTTGGGCCTTAAACAAATTCATTCTATTCAGAGTATGGGTTAAAGCTATGAGAACTGAAAGGAAATGGCTATGGGACCTATGTCCTTACCTTCTTTTCTCAATGAAGTGTGTCATTGAGAATGACAATGATGTGGTCATCATAGTTCATTAGAGAAGGGCAAAGACAGCAATTAGTGACTTCAGGGGGAAAAAAAACATTAAGCTGCTTATGGAAAATAAGCCAAGGAGCTAGTAAACAAAAACTGGCCTTGTCTCTCAGTAGTATGAGTATGTAGTCAAATAATTTTGTGTCAATTTCATGGATACAGTAGGGGAAGGAAAGGAAATGCAAGTATAATTAAGACAGTTTTTTTTCCTGCTTGCTTTTAAAAGTTAAAAAAAATTCACATTAATAGAAAGGTTGCATACACAATGCAGAAAATTCCTATCATACCTCTCTTAAGATTTACCAGTTGTCATATTTTCTTTAATATTGTCTCTCCTTCTTCCTCTCTTTTCTACATGTATGAGCACATACTGGCACACACACTCCTTTTCTGAACCATTTGAGTTTTAGTTGCAGAAATCATTCCTTTTTATCTTTAATACTTTAGTGTGTATTTCCTATGAATAAAAATGTTATGTTCTTATGGTAATCAATTCAGTTAAATATTTATACAATTAAATTAAATTGAGACATTACTTTATTTAATCTTGCAGATTGTCCAATTCTGCTAATTGTTCTGGCTATCTCCTGTTTGGCATCTTTTCCCTTTAGTTTAGATCTGATTCAGGATTATATATTGCACTTATTGTCATTTGTGGATAGTTATTCAGGTTTTCATCTCCCCTTTCTTGATGGTACCATTTTTGGAAAATACATTTATAGAATATCCTCCAACTTAAATTAGTATGATTGTTCTAATAATTAGATTGAGGTTATTCATTCCCAGTCAGAATACCACAGAAGTGATGTTATGTCTTTTGCAGGTTATCTCATCCTAAGATATCCTACACTTTTTTTTTTTCATTAATTTTGTCATTTGGTCAAGATGTCTGATTTCTCCACTGTATAGTTATCTTTTTCCCCTTGCAACTAATAAGCAATTTCTGGAGAAACTCTGTAATATCATACTCCTATCTGGTTCCAGATCAAACTTTCTGCCTTCACTGATGTATCTTTGCAACCCCATTTTTTAAAAATATTTTTTTAGTTGTTGATAGATCTTTATTTTTTTTTAATATTTATTTATTTGCTTTAGTTGTACACGATGCGTTTATTTGTACATGGTGCTGAGGATCGAACCCAGGCCGCGCATGTGCTAGGCGAGCGCTCTACCACTGAGCCACAACCCCAGCCCGATCTTTATTTTATTTATTTATATGTGGTGCTGAGATTCGAACCCAGTGCCTCACACATGCCAGGCAAGTGCACTTCTGCTGAGCCATGGCCCCAGCCCGCAACCCCATTTTAAAAAAAATATTTTTGTTTTTTTTTTTTAGTTGTAGTTGGACACAATATCTTTATTTTATTTTTATGTGGTGCTGAGGATCAAACCCAGCGCCCTGCACATGCCAGGAGAGCACTCCACCGCTGAGCCACAACCCCAGCCCTGCAACCCCATTTTTAATATGATTACAAGATTATTTTGCAGCTGCAGGTATCTTCCACATTTATCAGTCAGTATACTATGAAAAAAACAAAAGCCCTTCTTTCCCATTCATGTACTTATTTATCTACCTATCTATGATCAGTAAGTGTTCATAGATTTTTGTTTTATTCAGTGAGTTTGTAATTTATTACTGTACATGTTCAATTTGATGTTCAAATTTTTCCAAATTTGGTCAGTACAAGATTCTTCAAGCTGGCTCCTTTGTATTATTGGCATGCTCCCATCATGTTCTTTTTTGTTATTGTTTTTGCTTTTTTTTTTTTTTTTTTTTTATGGAGCTCTTTCTTTCTGGTACAAGATGTTCCTAGCTCATCAGGTACCTTTCCTGCCCCAGGCTTTAAGTTAGCCATTTTCCCAAAGAAGCTTAGTTTCTTTTAATAGGAGATGGCATTTAGAAACCAAGTTCTAGCTGTTAGACCGTGACTAGGGAGTCAATATTTCTATACTCTTTCAGTGATAAACAAAGGTTACTATTTCAGAAATGACAGTTAAGTGCAATTATATAATCCTGAGTCAGATCTAAACTAAAGGGAAAATATGCTATAAAGGAGATAGCTGGGCCGGGCACGGTGGTGCATGCCTGTACTCTCAGCATGTGGGAGGCTGAGGCAGGAGGATTGCAAGTTCAAAGCCAGCCTCAGCAATGGTGAGGCACTTAGCAGCTCAGTGAGACCCTGTCTCTAAATACAAAAGAGGGCTGGGGATGTGGCCCAGTGCTTGAGTGCCCCTGAGTTCAATTCCTGGTACCAAAAAAAAAAAAAAAGAAACCAAGGAGATAGCTGGAACAATTAGCAGAATTAGAATATGATGTACATGTTAGATAAAAGATACACATACATACACAAATACTGTCATGAATTCATACTGATACCTCTGGTTTTAGTACAGCCAATAAGAGTTCTTCCTTTCTTTCCCTATTCTACATATGTATCTTCCTTTTGCCCTGGAGAATCCTGGATCTCAACAACATTAATATATTTGCCTCTATCTTACAATACATTAAATAGTTTTGGAATTGTCATGACTGTAAAAATAAATCTACTAAAAACTTCCAGATTGGTTTGCAGTTCCCTTTTTCTATCCTGGACCGAGGATATACAGTTAAGGTACTGTGTTTAAGTTACTTGGATTAGTTATCCTTCCACCCTTGCTTTGGAGTAGTTGTAATGTTCATTTAACATACAGTTGGGAGCCGGGCGCAGTGGCACACGCCTGTAATCCCAGCACTTGGGAGGCTGAGGCAGGAGGATCGCGAGTTCAAAGCCAGCCTCAGCAATGGCGAGGCACTTAGCAACTCAGTGAGACCCTGTCTCTAATAAAAACACAAAAAAGGGCTGGGGATGTGGCCCAGTGGTCAAGTGCCCCTGAATTCAATCCCCGGTACCACAAAAAAAAAAAAAAAAAAAAAATATACAGTTGGGTTTTGTTGTTTGGCTATATTTGCACTCAATTTTAGGTCCCCCATCCTTATCCTTTCTGATTTAATATAAAGCATTAACATGCAAACATCTGAACTGTGTAAAGACACATATACAGTCAGCCTTCCGTATCTGTGGGTTCTACATCTGTGGATTCAACCAGTTTCAGTTTAAAATATTCAGAAAATAAAAATTGTGTCTGTACTGAATATTGTACAGACTCCTGTCATTCTCTGAAAAATATAGTGCAACAATTACTTACAAAGCATTTGTATTGCATTAGGTATTATAAGTAATCTAAAGATGATTTAAAGTATATAGGAGGGTATGGGTAGGTTACACACAAATTCTGTACCCTTTTATATAAGGGACTTGAGCCTCTTTAGATTTTGGTATCTGCTGAGGTGGGGAGTCCTGGAACCAGTGCCTCATGGATACCAAGGGACAACTTAACTCAGAAGTGTCACTTCCTCTTCTTTCCCTTTATCTTGTTTTACCAACCTATTTTAGGTAAACTATTATTTTCTTGTTGATCTTTTGGGGGGCTTTCTTTTTTAAAATATTTATTTATTTGCTTCAGTTGTACACAATTCCTTTATTTTTATGTGGTGCTGAGGATCGAACCCGGGCCGTGCACGAGCTAGGCGAGCGCTCTACCGCTGAGCCACAACCCCAGCCCTTGGGGGGCTTTTTTTTTTTAATAAGCTGTCTTTCCTATGTTATTATATATTTCCCTTCTTTCTTATACAATGGAAATATACCAAATATACCTTTTCTAGGTATCTCTTCATATAATTAAAAGAGATCTTCCTCATTCTTACAGTTGTATAGTACACCATTATATACCTATACCTTTGTTTATTCAACTGGTCCCTTATTTTGGATCATTTAGGCTATTTTGTAATTATAAAGGATACTGCAATTATAATGTAATTATAAAGGATACTTTATAACTTTTGAGCATATTTACTTTAGTATTATAGGAAGTGTATCTTCAAGGTGAATTAATAGAAATGAGGTTTTGGAGACAAAAATTTGGGGTCAAGGATTTTACAAGACCAAAACAGGTTTGGGCCAGGAATGGGTTTAAATTTTTTCAGTCTTTTTTGTTATATGGAGATAATCATGATTTTTCTCTTTAGTTCTATTAGCATGGTAGATTTTATTAATACATTTCCTATTATTGAATTATCTTTACATTACTAGTTTGAACTCTACTTGTTCTTGGCATATCATATCATTAATGTGGTGTTGGAGTCTGTCTGCTAATATTTTATTTAGGATCTTTGCATCCATATTAAAATGATCTTATTTTATTTACTTATTTTTTGGTACCGGGAATTAAACTCATGGGCACTTGACCACTGGGCCACATCCCCAGCCCTTTTTTGTATTTTATTAGAGACAGGGTCTCACTGAGCTGCTAAGTGCCTCGCCATTGCTGAGGCTGACTGAACTTGCGATCCTCCTGCCTCAGCCACCCAAGTGCTGGGATTACAGGCATGTGCCACCATGCCTGGCTACAAAAATGATTTTATTTTTACTGTTTTGTTTTTGTGTACTATTTTAATCAAGTTTTGGTATTAATGATATCATACTTCATAAAAAGAATTTGGAAGTCTTCCTTAATTTTCTGTATCATAAAACAATTCGTATAACTTTGAGACTCTATGGTCTCTAAAAATTTGATACAATTATCTCGTGAAATCACCAGGGCACACTGTGTGTCTGCACTTGTGCTTTTTCCTTGATATTAGTCTGTCTTCTATGGAAATTGGTGTTTTAATTTTCTATTGCTATTGGGATGAGTTTGGATGAGCTCTGCTTTCCTAAGAGATTATCTGTTTCATCTAGGTTTTCAGATTTATTTGCATGGAAGTACAGAAGCTGATCTTTTATGATAAAAAATTTTTGCTCTGTGTTATTTGCCATTTCTCTTGTTCCTTTTTTCTTGATTAAATTTTTTTCAAAGAATTAGAATTTGATTTATTGGTTTGGTCTGTTTTTTCTTTTTTTCTACTTCATTAATATTTATATTTCAAAATTTTTCCCTTTTGTCTATTTTTCTTGTACATTGAGGTTCTTTGCCTCAAAATAAAGATAATTTTATCTTGACTTTTATTTAAAAGTCTTATGGTTCTGATTCAAGACTGATCTTTTCTCAGATCATTGCATTAAATGTAATAGATTTTGATAAATAGTATTTTCATTTCTTTATTTTTCAGAAATTTTGTATTTTATCTTTGTGTGCCTCCTTTCACCCGGGTGTTTAGGAGCTTTTAAAAATTTCTAGTTGGAAGATGCTTTCTTATTTTTTTTAGTTTCTTTTTTTTTTTTTTTTTTTTTGGTACCGGGGATTGAACTCAGGGGCACTGGACCACTGGGCCACATCCCCAGCCCTTTTTTGTATTTTATTAGAGACAGGGTCTCACTGAGTTGCTAAGTGCCTCGCCATTGCTGAGGCTGGCTTTCAACTCGCGATCCTCCTGCCTCAGCCTCCCAAAGTGCTGGGATTACAGGCGTGCGCCACTGCGCCCGGCTTTTAGTTTCATTTTTTAATGCCAATGTTTATTACACTGTGATAAAAGTTGTTTGTAGTATTTGTCTTTTATGAAGCTGACTGAATTTTTGGAACCTAGTATATGATAACTTTTGTAAATGATTCATGTATACTGAAAATAAGGTCTATTCTCTGTTATCCGATATGCCCATAAGATCTACTTTACTGATTACACTGTTTTAGATCTTCTCTCTTAATGAATGTTGTCCGTTTGACCTGTTTCACACAGTGGTACATTAAAATCACCTATTAGTAATGTTTTTCTGTTCACTTTTCCTTGCATGTCCTGTAGTTTTTACTTTATAGCTGGTTTCTATGTTGTTTGATGCACAGATATAAAATTATAACATATCTTTATTGTGAATTATGGCTTATAGCATTATAAAGTGTCCTTTATTTAAAGTGTTTCAAATTATACTTTGATATAGAATTACAATCTCTGTTTTCTTGGTTTTTAATTTGTTTAATATATATTTGCCCATTTCTTTATTTTTAGCCATTTGAATCACTTTGTTTTAGATACATCTGTTATATACCACTTAGAATTGGGTTTTATGAGCTAATTTGAAAATATTTTTCTTTTAATGGACTAGTTAAGTCACTCAGTTATTGATTTCACTGATATGTTTGATCTCAATTCTAACATTTTATGTTTTTATTATGTTTCCATATGTGGTGTGTCTGCTATTCTTAAAAACTGATTTAAGAATGTTTTTATCTTTGTCAGTGATTAATTTGTATTTATACCTCTCATAGAGTCCTGCCTCCCATTTTTCCTTAATCTTTTTTTTAACATGTGTTTTTAGTTGTAGATGGACATGATAGCTTTATTTGTTTCTATTTTTATGTTGTGCCAGGGATCGAACCCAGTGCCTCATGCATGCTAGGCAAGAGCTCTACCACTGAGCCACAACCCTGGCCCCTATTTTATTTATTTATCTTTATGTGGTGCTGAGGATCGAACCCAGTGCCTCGGGCTCTACCACTGAGCCACAGCTCCAGCCCCTTACTTAATCTTTTTTTTTTTTTTTTTTTTTTTTTTTTGTGGTACCAGGGATTGAACTCAGGGGCACTCGACCACTGGGTCACATCCCCAGACCTTTTTTGTATTTTATTTAGAGACAGGGTCTCACTGAGTTGCTAAGTGCCTCACGATTGCTGAGGCTGGCTTTGAACTCGCGATCCTCCTGCCTCAGCCTCCCAAAGTGCTGGGATTACAGGCATGCGCCACCGCGCCCGGCCCTTACTTAATCTTTTTAAAAACATGCTGTGCTGTGTCAATTGTAAATGAAATCCTTTAACTCTCATCTGTTTCCTGCATAACAGTCAGTAATCATATTGTACTTCTCCCTTTTCTTCCCATTTTGTGAGAACATATGATATCCACATGACCCTCTATACTTGTCTTAACTCTTCAGTAAAGTATCTCAAACAACCACAATCAGTTCTTTTGCCAGTTTCTCTTGGTTGAATGAAACTTGTCCTCTAGTACATTCCTCTAAGGCATACATGCAAATACATTGTTCCTTGGGTTCTTGTGTATTCAACTATTTTTCTGTATCAATGAAATTTGAAGGACAATCTGACTAAATGTAACATTCTTGACCTGTTTTCTTTCCTTGAATTTCTCAAAAATGCTGCATCACAGTCACCTTGTCTTTTATGATGCTTTTGAGAAGTTTGATGCTAGTATAATTGTCTTACCTTTATAAGGAATTTTATTTTTCTGCTTAGGAGCCCTGAGGATTTTCCAGTCTTTGACGTTTAGTGGCTTTATTAGAATATTTCTTGGAATTGGTGATTCTGGGTTGATTTTCTCAGGTGGATATATGAGTCCTTTCAATGTGTCAATTTAAATTCTTATTTTCAGAAAATTTTCTTAATTTATAGTTTAAGATATTAGATCTGGTAGAGTTCTTTTGCTTTTCTTTTCAGGGGCCCTAATTATGTATGTATGTTGGACTTTCTTTGTCTATCTTCCATTTTAACCACTTTCTCACTGATACTTAAATTTTTAAATATCTTTTTTAAGGGCTGGGACTGTAGCTCAGTTGGTAGAGTACTTGCCTAGCATATGTGAGGCACTGGGTTTGATCCTCAGCACCACATAAAAATAAAATAAAATAAAGCTATTGTGTCCATCTACTATAAAAATATTTTTTAAAAAATCATTTTTAAAAAGTTGGTTTTCTTTCTTTATTGCCTCTTATTAAATTCATTCAAATTTATTCTCCCTTGGATACCTTATAATTTATTCTTCACTCCTGAAACTTGTTTTTTGTTTTTCTGAATTTGATAAATTCTCATTGCATTTGTTTTATTGTTTTTCTATTCTTTTTTTTTTTTTTTTTTTTTTTTTTTTTTTTTTTTGGTACCGGGGATTGAACTCAGCAGCACTCCACCACTGGGCCACATCCCCAGCCCTTTTTTTGTATTTTATTAGAGACAAGGTCTCACTGAGTTGCTAAGTGCCTCACCATTGCTGAGGCTGGCTTTGAACTCATGATCCTCCTGCCTCAGCCTCCCAAAGTGCTGGGATTACAGGCGTGGACCACCGCGCCCGGCTATTGTTTCTATTCTTAGTATTTCATTGTCTCATTTTAGTTTTGCTATGTCTAAGTGCTTGTTTGCAAATAGGTAATTTAATTTAAATTGATACATTATAGATTTTCTCTATTTCATGTTGATCTTTTGTGGGAAGACATTTCACCAGCTGAAGTGCTGCAATGTTTTGTTTTATGTTATATTTTTTAAAAATCACCTTAGAAGAAACTGTTTTTTTTTTTTTCGTATTTTTCATGATTTTGTAGACAAGATCACTAGTCCAAGAGTATTACTTTCTGTCAGTAAAGAAAAGTACAATTTCTTCCATGAATAATATTGGTGAAATGGATGGGGAAGTAGACAGTTGGCTTGACATGGCTTATTTCTCTTTTGTTTCTGCCTGATCCTTAATTTTCTTTTCTAATGGATTTCTTTTCCTCACTGCCATATCCTTTATTTTTTAAAATATTTTTTAGTTGTAGATGGACACAATATCTTTATTTTGTTTATTTCTTTTTATATGGTGCTGAGGATCGAACCCAGGGCCTCACGCGTTTGAGGCAAGCACTCTACCACTGAGCCACAACCCCAACCCCCTCATTGCCATATCTTTAAGAGCACCTCTAGTTTTCTGTTTGTCTGATTCTTAACAATGATTCTTTGATGCTTCTAACTCTAGTCCTATGTACTTTCAAGTCATTTCTCTGCAGCTGGAGCTGTAGACAGCCAAGACCCACATCAGTGCTCAGCATTTTAGCATTTGGTGCTGGAATTTCTCTTTTGGAGATGGCTTTATCTGTATTTTTGTTATGTCCAAGTCTCCCCTCCCCACAGTGGAAACTCTGTATTTTTTGGAGCTTATTTTTCTATTTTCAAGTAAGTTAAGTTTCATAGTATTCTTTGTCTTGTGGTAGTGCCAAAGTTGTAGGTTGTATGTGGTATTGTTTGTCCTCCTTGTTACTCCTATGGGGTTTTAGGCGATATCCAGATTCATGGAACCACCACCATTATCCTCTAGACCTGATGCTTTTGAAGATATTCAAAGGTATAGTAGCTTTGAACTGGTTAAAAGAAGATGAATACCTAAGAAAAGTTGAGAAAGTGAGAAGAGAATGTCTTACTTCTCATTTAGGAACATGACATTTATGATTTTTTTCTGAGTTAGAGGGAGCTTAAACATTGAGGTTATCTTTAGTTGGCTCTTCATTTTCTTTGTGGAGGTAGCAAAGAGGTGTGAAAATTTTTGATTGAAGGTAAAAATAAAGATTACCTTAGATATGGGTTATTGATGAAGAAGGTCGCATAATTAGTGCTTTCCACACTGCCTGAAAGAATTATCTGGGGAGTTTGGTTTTTAAAAACAGATTCACAGGCTCCTCAGGGAATCTGATTCATGTATCTAACTGTGTTTTTAACAGTCACCCTTGAGTGGTTCTTATCAGCTACATTTTGGGAAACACTGACATAAGTGATTCCCTTAACTATCACCTCCTCACCTGAAGCATAGTGAGAAGCTGAGAAAGCAGAGAAATTTAGTAGCAAAATAAAGTAGGTCAGGGCATGAAATCAGGGTTCCTAATGTGTGGACATTGGTGCAGGTGAAAATGAACACTTATTAAAAATCTAACGAGAAGATGGGCTTGCATGTAGCTTAGGTTTCTAATTTCCTTAAATTTGTTTGCCTAAATATAAGGGTAAAAGTGTGCTTAAATTTAACTTTTAACAGATATTTTTCTGTTCTGGAATGGTGTGAGAATTCAAAGTTATAATTTTTGATGAGTTGAGAAATGTGTCTGTACTTAAATTATGTTATATAGGTGTTCTCTTGTCACAAGAAATCCTTCCTTCCTTCCTTCCTTCCTTCCTTCCTTCCTTCCTTCCTTTCTCTTTTAAAGTATCAGATCTTTAAAGAGATGACTCCAACAGACTTAGGGGCAAAATTGTAAAACTAAGTGATCAGAGGGGACTAAGGTAGATGGCATAGGCTTGAGGTGAGGCAGGATTTGAAGTCTGATATAGATGATGTAGCCATAAAGGGAGAAAACTGATTCATCTAAGTAAAGATGTAGCAAAGACAGGATAGGAGATGTGGTTGAAGGAAGAGTGTTGAAGGACTCTGGAATGGGAGTTTTGGCTATAAAATGATACTTTTTAGTTGAGTCATTGATTTTAATTTGAGAGACTCTTCTGGAAGAATCATCTAGTATGACTGTCTTCCATCTGGGAAAGCCATACTTTTAAGTATTGTAGTATGTTCAATTCACACATTTTTGGCCGTTCTACTCTACCTTGTCATTGTAATGTTTATCCAGAGCATTTGCTATGACCTTTTTTTGCTTATAAAAACATTTTAAATTAGTCTTTGATACTAAATTGCTACTAGCCATAAAATAAGAAAACATTCTCCATTGTGTCCCCCTTTGCTCCTGGATGAAATCCCTTCAGGACTCCAGTCTCTTTGGAACCAACCATGGTGCTGACCATGGTGCTGCCTGTGTCACTGTCCATGGTACTGCCCATAGCATTTGAAATTGTTAATAGTTTAGGGTTTTTTTTTTTTTTTTTTTTTTTTTAATTTAGGAACACCAACCTTGAAGTAAAATTCATTTGAAAACTAGAGTCAGTGATGATGGTATTTTAGTATACTTATTCAAATTTCTCAGTGTGAAGATGATGTACATACATATACGCATACATGTATTCACACATGCATATGTATGCATTATGACATTATGGTATTGTTTTGGAGTCTTTAATGCACAAAATGGTAGTGTAACTATGCAGATATTCCTGAAGTATGCTTTTTCACTCAATAATATGTGCTCATAGGCTATCCATCTTTATTAAATATAAAGTTTTTGTTTTAATAAAAATTGCTGTACAGTATTCCACATTCTGAATCTACTGCATTTTATTCATTGTTTTCCCACTGGTAAGTGTTTTTCAGTGTTTGACTATTGCAAGTAGTCAAACTATTGCAATGAGGCTCCCTATAAATCCCTTTTTAAGCAAAGGTCAGGGGTATTTATGGGACAGACACCTAAAAGTGGAATTCCTGGATGAACTTCTCTTTTTACATTAATATTTTACCCTGTTGGATTCCGGGCAGGGAGGTAGAAGGCCACACCTCCAGTACTTTGTAAAAAGACCTTTCCCAGGTGCCCTCGCCACTGCCCCCTGACCTCCGGCAGCCTATGGAGACACTCGCCCCCAGGGGTCTCCCTGACCAGCAGTCTGCTATTTAAGCCAGCCCCGGACCGAAACCGCTCTCTGTTCGTGCCTGTCCCTGTTCCCGTTTGTCCCTTCCCTATCCCCCTTCCCTTCCCTTTCTTTCCCTACCTTTGCCCACGTGGCACCCCAATAAACCCTTTTATTTCACTAACACGGTGTTCCCGGCTAAGTTAACTTTGTTCAGCATTTTCTAACATACCCTACAAGTATTTTTTCATGATGTGGAGGACACAAACAATCTCTCTTGCCTGTAAAAGTTACTCAGCAAATAACCTGTAGTTTCTAGGAAATGTGAAGAAGGAACAAAACATCCAGAATTGGATATTTCAGAGTATTCTGAAGCTTCAGACATGACTCAAACTTATTCTTTGGTCTTTGGTACATTTTCCATTTTAATCAGGCTTTGTTGTTTTGCTTTTGAAATATTTAAATATGTTTGCCCCCTTTAAGGTAATAAGTCAAATATAAAAATATGATTTAATTAAAGGAATTTACAGGAAATTCTTACACATAACTCAAGTGGCTGTAATATAAGAAATAAGCTTGGAATAGAATTTGGAGTATGAGTGACCATAAAGAATCACTTAGTTTAGTCTTCTTGATATACAAATGTGATGAATGAAGGCACAGAGAGCTTAAATGATTTATGTGGATTTCAGTTAGATCCATTGAAACTCATAGACTCAAAATCCCCTTTACAGAGAACGTTTAGGTTTGCAAACCACTAGAATCTTTGCAACAGGTGTTTCATAATAATGACAGACCAACTGAAAGCTACACTACAGTGACTTTTCTGTTTAGCTTCTTGCTGTTTGACCATGGTAACTCATAAAAGTGCTGTGCCTCTTATCCAAAGAAAATGTAAAAAACCAATCTTTTTTTTTTTTTTTTTTTTTGAGAACTGTAGAAACTTATCATATGTGACTGGGACTAGAAGTTAATTGAAAACTTGGTTAAACGCCATTTCCTGTAGTTTTTGGTCTATAGATTGGAGTTCTGTGTTGTCTTTTTTTTTTTTTTTTTTTTTTTTTTTTTTTTTAACCGGGGATTGAATTCAGGGGCACTCAATCACTGGGCCACATCCCTAGTCCCTTTTTTGTATTTTAGAGACAGGGTCTCACTGAGTTGCTAAGTGCCTTGCCATTGCTGAGGCTGGCTTTGAACTTGCGATCCTCTTGCCTCAGCCTCCCAAGTGCTGGGATACAGGCATGCACCACTGTGCCCAGCTTGTTGCTTTTTAATGTGTGTAAAACCTGTGATTTTTTTTTAAATTATTTTTTTAAAAAATTATTTAATTGGGAATATATGACAGTAGAATGCATTTTTCTTCATTGTGCACAATTGCAGCACACCATCTGTGTTGTCTTTTGTACATAAACTTCAACCATAATTTCTATATAGGTTTCTTTGAAATCAAAGGAGAGCTTAGACCTTTTGAATCATTCAGGAGTACAGAATCCTTTTGGAGTTTTTTTGATTTCTCCTCTAATATTTTTAAAATTTTCTTTTTCATATTAATGATTTTTTTAGGAAAAAAACTTTTTAAATTTTTTCTTTAAAACTTTCCACTTAGTTTTATAATACCAATTCTAGTATGCCCAAATGTCAAGTTATTATACTACTTAATTGTATTGCATAGTTCCTATAACAGGAAAACTATCATAAACAGATCATAGTTAACCCGTGCTGTGGAGCACTCCAGTGGCGCATGTGGAGCTTGCAGACTGAGCACTAGGCAAGCCACCTGCAGAGTGGTATATATAGAAGGAGGAAAAAATTTTGGTGAGTCAGCCGAGGGGAGGTTGCTTAAAAGAACTTCTACTGTGTTCTAAAGAGACCATTGGCAGGGGCTGGGGTTGTGGCTCAGCAGTAGAGCACATGCGTGCAGCCCGGGTTTGATCCTCAGCATCACATAAAAATAAAGGCATTGTGTACAACTAAAAAACAAATAAATAAGTATAGAAAATTTAATAAAAAAGAGACCATTGGCAAATTTTAGGACAATGATTTATAGGTAACACAAGAGGAATGTAGGGACTGGGGTTGTGGCTCAGCGGTAGAGTGCTCACCTAGCACGTGCGCGGCCCAGGTTCGATCCTCAGCACCACGTAAAATCAAACGCATTGTGTACAACTAAAGCAAATAAATAAACATAAAAAAAGAGGAATGTAAAGTGTATATGCATTTAGCCCTATCAAAAAGCAGTGGTAAACTTAAAAAAAAAAATGTTTACTGGGCATAATCAAATTTTCTTTTTGGGGGAGACTCAAAATGCAAAAATTCCCTTGAACATTTCTTGGTAGCTTATTCTACTCTTTCTTAATGATCTCAATACAATATGATGTAATGTGATACTTTAAAAAAAGTTTATTTATAAAGTGCATTTATAAATACACTTTTCAAGCTGACTTAAGAATCAGACTTTGGCCAGGCAAGGTGGCACATGCCTGTAATCCCAGCAGCTTGAGGCAGAAGGATTTCGAGTTCAAAGCCAGCCTCAGCAACTTAGCAAAGTCCTAAGTAACTCAGCGAGACCCTGTCTCTAAGTAAAATATAAAAAAGGGCTGGGGATGTGACTCACTGGTTAAACGCCCCTGGATTGAATCCCCAGTACAACAACAATAACAACAAAGAAAAAAAAAGAATCAGCTTTGACCTATAGAAATGCTTCTTTGTATTTGTATGTTATTAGGAACATTTCTTTTTACGTATTTTTCTAAAACTATGTTATCTGAACCATGTGTTATGTAATTAAAGATTTTTGTTAAATAGTTATTATATGACATAAAATTGTATGTATGCTTTAATATTTTAATTTATGACAGTGTAACCTAAAAGCCATTTTGGAAATTCTTACTTGGCTTGAATAGGAATTTTCTTATCTAAAGATTTTTATATATGCTTGTCTTGATTCCTTTGGTATTAAGCACCTAAAAGATACTGTTAGACACTGTTAACATAAAAATTAGTTAAAAACACGGCTCTTGTCCTCTTGTTAATCTTTTACATATAAAACTTACTATATTTCTTTGATAGAGTAGGTGCTCAGTAAATGTAATCATAGCATTAGAAATGTCACACTCTTAACTTGCTTTAAAGTGAATCCCCCTAGTAAACATGTTTTCCCAAGCCTTCTTTTTAACCCCCTCCATCTTACTTTCCTGGGTAAAAGAATCTACCCACCTCTAACTGTGGTTCTTTATTGTATCAAATAAAAATTTTCTTTGGAAAGCACTTGCTATGCCAACTCCACTGGGACTCCCAATACCATCATGTTGTCCTCTGTTTAAAGGAGAAGGAGCTTTGCATACAACCAGAGATTTGTAAAAATGTGCTCTATATGTGTAATATGAAATGTAGTGCATTCTGCTGTCATTTTTAACAACTTAGAATAAAAAATAAATAAATTTAAATTTAAAAAATAAAAAAGAAAAGGAGAAGGAGGAAAATGTGTGTGTCACCGCACCTGGCTGTTCAGTATTTTCTAATGAATTCAGATGAGGAAGACAATTTCTAGTGGCTGTTATTTTCTAAACCTGTGCCTGTGTGTCCCTCTAATATATTAAACCCCTTTTGGTCAAGTGCTGTTTTGATTCATATATTTGAAACTTAAGTTACTAGAAACATAGAAAGAATTTTGTGTCCTTATAATTTAAAAAAAATGCTTCTTTTTCCCTCTAGTCTCCTTATATACATTTGACAAAGCCAAACAGTGTATTGGCACAATGACCATCGAGATTGATTTCCTGCAGAAAAAAAACATTGACTCCAACCCTTATGACACTGACAAGATGGCAGCAGAATTTATTCAACAGTTCAACAACCAGGCCTTCTCAGTGGGGCAGCAGGTAGGTCTAAATTTTCTTTCTTTCCTTTCACTTAATAGGTATTCTAATCCCCGTTGTTGTCCAAAATTACTTCTACTTTTTAACAACTGTTCTGTTGCATAGAACAGATATATCAAAGATAATGTGATAAAAAGTAAGGAATCTGGCACGGTGGCGCACGCCTCAACACTTAGGAGGCTGAGGCAGGAGGATCACGAGTTCAAAGCCAGTCTCAGCAATGGTGAGGCACTTAGCAACTCGGTGAGGCATTTAGCAACTCAGTGAGACCCTGTCTCTAATAAAATACAAAAAAGGGCTGGGGATGTGGCCCAGTGGTCGAGTGCCCCTGAGTTCAATCCCCAGTACCAAAAAAAAAAAAAAAAAAAAAAAAGTAAGGGAGTTATGCTTACTAAACCTGTACAGTTCTATTCAGAAAAATTCTAAAGTAGCTTTTAGCTTAAGATGTCATATGTAGTTACAGCTGCTTTTCCCTCTGCAAATTTAGGAATGTTCCAGACTTAAATCTGAAGTTTCTTTCTTTCTTTATTAGTTTTATTTCTGGGATGTCTTTCTCTTTTCCTAATGTATTTCTATATAAAAAAGTAGTTCTTGACTTCTTTTGGTTATGGATTTGAGAATCTCAAAAAAATTATGTACATATGTATATTTTCAATTTTTTTTTGTAGAACCTTTAAAGCCTAAACTTTCATTGAAAATGTTTGTCAAGGACTGGAGGTATAGCTCACCTAGTTGTGTGAAGCTCAGGGATCAATTGTATGCACTGCCAAACAAAAAAAAAAAAAAAAGAAAAAGAAAACATCTGTCAGTATTGTCCTGTGTTTGGATTTCAGTTAATATCACATAATTAACCTCTTAAGAAAGATGTCTTCTTTTTACAAAATTTTACTTAAATGTTAGTTCATATATTGTTTGAGCATGTAAATAATAATTTTCTTTTGATCTTCTCGGCACATTTGCCTCCTTCTTAAAGACTTTCTTAGTCATTTCAGACTCCTTCCTCATACCTTAGCTCCATAGCAGCAGTTCTTTTTTTTTTTTTTTTTTTGGTACCAGGGATTGAACTCAGAGGCACTCACCCACTGGGCCACATCCCCAGCCCTTTTTTTGGTTTTTATTAGAGACAGGGTCTCACTGAGTTGCTAAGTGCCTCACCATGGCTGAGGCTGGCTTTGAATTCGCGATCCTCCTGCCTCAGCCTCCCAAAGTGCTGGGATTACAGGCATGCGCCACCGCGCCCGGCTAGCAGCAGTTCTTAATATGTGGTCCAGACACCCCAGGGGTCCCTGATATATTTTCAGGGATCTACAAAGTCAAAATTACTTTCATAGTAATGCCAAGATGTTTTTTATCATTTTCCTCCTATTCTTTCACAAGCGTGTGGTGGAGGTTTGCTGAGACTGCGTGGTTTTTGCTAGCACAGTGCACTGACTATTGAAGCAGATGTGAGGTATAAATCTCACATCAAAGAAATTTAGAAAAATGTGACAGCACCACTCTTCTCACTTGTCTTTTGTTTCAGAAAATAGGGTATTTTTAAATTAAATATGTGATTCATGTTAACACATAATAGATTTATTGTTATTAATTATAAATTAATAAATGTAAAAGTTTTTATTCTAATAATCTCTAATATGATGAGTATCAGTGGGTCTAATCCACATAAACAAAAGCTCTTTGGGGTCCTCAAAATTTTTAGCAGTATATAGTGGCATCCTGAGACCAAAATGTTTGAGATTTGCTGCTCCTTAGCATTCTGATCCCTAATGTCTTAGAAATGCCACGTACTGGAAAGTACTCTGATGTAAGTGAACCCAGTGCTTCACTGTGGAGGCACCGTGGTGCAATTTTGTTTTGAATGGTCTGGAAGGCTCCCCCAGATACCACTTAGCTGATAATTGTTGACTACCTGTCCATTGCGTTTTGGGCTATGCTTTATCCCTTATGGATTCCTGCATATTTTGGCTAATAATTATATGCAGATTACCTATCTAAACTTTATGGTTTTTACCTTTGCCTTTAGTAGTATCTTAGTAGAAAAGGCTTAGAATAATGTTTAATAGAAAATTCTTTGGTGTTTGTAATCATTTTAAACTCAATAACATGTACTTGTCAATAAATACTCCAGAATAAAGAAAAGTAAATATCTTAGCCCAAATCACTGTTCCTAGTATTTATAGTAGTTAGTAGTAGTACTTTTGTACTCCAACTCATAGAGGAGGGTCTAGATTGTAGAAGCACTCAACAAGTACTTGGTGAATTAATGATTAAGCATTCAGAGCTGTCTCTGCAATTGTGTGGCAGGCATTTTGTAATATCTAAAGCATGAATTTAAGAGACATATACCCGGGCATTGTTTTTTACTGTGACTCTGAGCCCTATTGCTTAGAATTTCTATTCCCAAGAGTGTTTGGCAGAATTCATTACGTAACCTCCTAAAGTGTTTGATCTCTAGCAGATAATAAATTGTAGTTCCCTCTCATTGGCTATGTGAGTAGTGTGCTGGTGGAGCATATTTAAGAGGGGTATACAGGAGAAAACTGGTTTTCTGCATTTGGAAAACACTGATGATAATGTGAGAATCAAGCCATTATATCATGAAATAAAATTTCTCCCCTTACCTCTTTTCTACGTAGCTTGTGTTTAGCTTCAATGAAAAGCTTTTTGGTTTACTGGTGAAGGATATTGAAGCCATGGATCCTAGCATCTTGAAGGGAGAGCCTGCAACTGGTAAAAGACAGAAGGTATGATTTGTTTCTAATCTTTATAAAAAAGTAAACTTTATGATGTGAATTGTGCAGATTAATATAATTTTCCTAACTATTTGCTTGCTTTTCACTTTTTTCATATTGTAAACTTTCTTTTTGGTAGGGAGAAAAATGCTTTCATAAAGCATTGTTATTAAAATATACTTCTTTGCAGACCTAATAGTAATTTGAGGTTTGTATATGTACTCATAATCCTAGCTGAATGAAGATATTATTTTTTTCACTTTTTTTTTTTTTTTTTTTTGTGGTACCGGGGATTGAACTCAGGGGCACTCGACCACTGGGCCACATCCCCAGCCCTTTTTTGTATTTTATTTGGAGACAGGGTCTCACTGAGTTGCTAAGTGCCTCGCCATTGCTGAGGCTGGCTTTGAACTCGCGATCCTCCTGCCTCAGCCTCCCAAAGTGCTGGGATTACAGGCATGTGCCACCGCGCGCCCGGCCATATTTTTTAATTGTTGCATTAGAGCTGTACATAATGATGGGATTTGTTACATATTTGTATATGCACACAAACAATATAATTGAAGATATTTATTACAAATAAAAAAGACGAGCATTATTGAAAAGACATTGAAATAAAGCATGTAGCAATTGTAGAATATGTTTGAAAAAAATAAAAGTGACTCAAATGATAATGGGGAGAGATTTGCTTTGCACAGAGAGTTTGTTTTCTCTTCATTTTTTGCTTTGCATCAAGAAGTTCAAAAGTCTGCTATTAACTTATTAATTATTATCTTTCTGTATAGATTGAAGTAGGACTGGTTGTTGGAAATAGTCAAGTTGCATTTGAAAAAGCAGAAAATTCATCACTAAATCTTATTGGTAAGATGTACAATTTTAAAAAGATTCCAAGTGAAATGGAACTGTTGTTATATGTGACTCAACTAAAGTGATTTTCAAGCAGGGAAGGAGAAGAAGGGATTGTTCTTCCCATGAGATGGCTTATCACAAAATCATGGCACATTTCATATTTGTCAGATATGCTAATGAAAAAGTTTAAAACCTTTATCTGTTATTCAAATAGAATATCCAAATAGAATATGAAACATGTAATTTTAAATTTCCTAATAGCTACCCTAAAAATAAGTAAAAAGAAACAATGAAATTAATTTTTTAAGTTTAAATTTTGTGATAATTTTAGGCTTATAGGAGATTTGCAGAAGTAGCTCAGAGAACTACTATATACCTTCCACAAACTTCTTCTGATGTGAACATCTTAAATAACCCTAGTATAGTTAACAAAATTAAGAAATTAACAGTTTTAATGCTACTAACTAAACTACAGACTTTATTTGGATTTCACCAGTTTTTCCCATCACATTGTTTTTCTTTTTCAGGATCTCAATCAGGATCATCCCATATTACATTTAGCACAGTTTCTCAGAATTTCATTATCTTTCATGACCTTGAGAACTGGTCAGTTATAACTAGTCATCTGGTGGTTGTGTTAAATGAGATACTGTTATCACTTTTAACAAAGGATGAGTGCAAAGTTAATATTTTTCCAGTATGTTCATAGTCTATCCAGTCTTGATCTTGTATTTTAGCCCTACTTTTTAAATATGTGTGTGTGTGTGTGTGTGTGTGTGTGTGTGTGTTGTAGATTGACACAATACCTTTATCTATTTATTTTTATGTGGTGCTGAGGATTGAACCCAGTGCCTCATACATGTGAGGCAAGCACTCTGCCACTGAGCCAGAATCCCAGCCCAGCCCTACTTTTATTATATTAAAATAATGCAGTTTAGTCGTGAAGAACAGTAGCTCATCAAAACAGCAGTGCTATTAATTGGATAATAATTCTTACTTCTGATCAATTTAGCTGTGTTCATGTCTACTCCATTAGAAAGTAGAGAGTTTTCATTGACTGCGCACTGTTGCACATTATCATTTCCGAGTTTATATAACTTTCTCTACATGTGTGGCCTATTTCTTGGTCCATCAATTACTATTTTATCTTACTGTTTATCTTAATTATAAAATATAGATAGACAGTCCCTTGAAAGCAACTCATCTTCTAAATTTTTATTTTATTTTTATACTGTTTTATAATTTGGGTTTTTTTTTTTGTTTTTTTTTTTTTTTTTTGGCTTACCATTTTTCAAGCATCTTAAGTATACCTCTACATATGATTTTTCATTCCTATATAATGTCATTTTTATAAATGCTGGGTATATACCAACCTATTTTTGATACAATGTATTTATTATTTCTTTTTATTTACACCTATTGTTAAGATATTTTATATTGCATAACTTTCACACAATGCAGGTATTTCCAAGTAATCCAAGCAAAGGTGTGATATGATTGCAATAAATTTGACCACAAGAGGGCAGTAGAGTGTAAGCAAAATACTTTTGATAACCTAAAAGAAATCTCAAGTTTTCAAAACTCTAACCATACAATTACCATCTAAACTTTTTTAATGTGATATTTTATTCCCTGACTTTATAAAAACTATGTTCTTACCTTTTGTTGTTGTTGTTAATAATAGAGTGTACTAAGGTAACCTGTTCTTTGTGAGATAGTAAATGTGATTCTCTTAAGTTACTTTAGGTGGCACTCTGACATTTAAATTAGATATTTTTTACCCTTGTAAGAGAATCTGTAAACATGAATTTTTTTAAATATTTATTTATTTACTTTAGTTGTACACAATGCAATGCATTTATGTTCACGTGGTGCTGAGGATCGAACCCGGGCCGCGCACGTGCAAGGCGAGCGCTCTGCCGCTGAGCCACAACCCCAGCCCCTGTAAACATGAATTTTGTAGTCAATAAAGTCTTTAGAGTAATTTTAGACTTTTGTGTATATTTGAAGAAAAGCAAATAAGACATCAAACTTACTAGTGTATTTTCTCAGGCTAAGTGGGGGTTACATGCCCAATTATAAGCTTAATCTAGACAAATACATGTATTTTTAAATACGCTTACTTTTAAGAGCCTTGAGAGATTGCTAGATTTCAGTTACCTTTCTGGCAACTAGTGTTGTCTTCATTTGATATGCATGTGGTGTTTCTTCTGATCAACCAAGTTAATTAATTTGGTTAGATTAAAGGCCAGTGAAAACAAGTTCCATGAATTGATGACAAATAGACTGCAGCATAAGTTTAGCTAGTCATTTTAAAAATTTATTACTGACTATAAATGGGAACCAAAGTAGATAAAGCAAACTCACTGTTTTTATTAGAAAATCCTCCAAGGGTATATTCTTCTTTGAATGAGGGTAGTTTGTCTATTCACTTGGGATGACCAGAGAGTATCTGACTGTATTTTTACACTTGGAGGTGAAGTTCTTGTTTCACATTTGATTATATTTATTTGACATAGGCAAATCTAAAACCAAGGAAAATCGCCAATCCATCATCAATCCTGACTGGAACTTTGAAAAAATGGGAATAGGAGGTCTGGACAAAGAATTTTCAGATATTTTTCGACGAGCATTTGCTTCGCGCGTATTTCCTCCAGAGATTGTGGAGCAGATGGGTGAGTTTAAAAGGGAAAATTTCATAAAAGTTTTTATTTTTTAAAAAAACTAAGTGATAATTTCTTTTCAGTGGTTTTGAAATTATATTTCAGATCTGCCAAAATATTTTTCAGTTTTAACTTCTTTTTTTAAATACGTTTTCTGAAAAATTTTCAAAATATTTAATTTTATGGTGAAATCATAGAAATAATATTTGGGTTGTTCAACTTATTTAGTTAGTTAGCTAGTTTAGAGTGTTTTTTTTCTATAGGGCATATTTAGAAATTTTACCTGATTCTAAAGATTCATTATGGATCAAGTTTACCCTGCTAAATAATCCTTACCTATTAGACTGCTGCTTCTTTTTGTTGTACTATTGCATTATCCCACTAGTATATCTTCATACTTGGTAGATGGGTACCTGGCATGTCTTTAAATTAGATAAGCTTGATCCAAGAAGACAAATGCAGAATATACACAGGAGTTTCCATATTGCATATAAAGAAATGCTCTATTCATTTATCATTTTCCTCTTGAAGGTTTATTTAATTTATCTGTGTGAAGTGACTTTATTTGCCCAGTGGAAATGCTGTCATGACTGCTTTCATATCCATATCATACGCTGGATTGGAATGTGAGCAACAGAATATCTGAGAAAGGAATTTATAACATAATAGCTTCTGGCAGACTATTAGTGTAAAAACAGGATCTAGAAAAACAGAGGGAATACAAATATGTTACTCCCCTTCCCTCATCATTCTTTCTCTTTAAATTGCTACTGGGAGATAAAAGTATATTCATCATGGTGGGGATAAGAACTGCTTTTTAGGCACTAAGTACTTGGATTGTATTAGCCCCCTATTGTTGGTAGCTTTTCTGCCTGGTCGCTCACTCTGATAAATTACAGGCACGGCACACACCTGTTCACTGGGTAAAGGTCGAGTTTGGAATTGGATTAAGAGAAAATGACAGAGACCCTCATCACCTGAGTTTTATACACCTTGAAATGACAATAGCATACTTTTTATCTGAAAGATACAAAGGCCAAGCCCATAAAAAACAGAATTCTAATTTGGAAAATAGTAAAAAAATGTGATAGTTCACTATCATGGTAGTGTATTTTAAGGCACAATAAATCCATAAAAGTTTTTGATCTAGACATGGAAATATTGTTTAAGTGTATTTGGTTAAAAGCAGGGTTGAAAGGATGATTCCAAATGTTTTAAACTTTTCATATGAAATATTTTTACTGGTTTTCAGGACTGAGACCTAGTGATTCAATCTCTTTGAATATTTATGCTATCTAGCCAACAAATAGAAAAATAACTGCATCTGTAGTAAGCCATGTCTTTAATTACAAATATTTTCTCACTGTTTGGAAGCTCTTGAGGATTTCATTATTTAGACATGAGTTTCTTGTTGGTATGTTATCCAGATCCTGCTCCCGAGGGCCTGTCTGGGGTTGCGTAGTTAATACATAAAAGAGTGAAACTCCTATCAGTCAGCTTGTGACTTTGTCGGCAGTACAAGAGTTTGAAATTCAATCAAAATAGGCTTAGAATTTATTAGTGAACTTAACCTGTTTCTGGTATTTGTATCTAAATGAGTTACATTATAGTTGTATGCCTTTTATTATTCATGTGCTTTTTAAACTAAGGACAATGGATTTGAATTTTGTGAGTGCTACGGTCCAGAACTTTTCTTTTGGATTTGTTTTTTCTAAGATGTTGACATTAATTCAGTTATACAAAAAATAAGTTTTGTCCTTTTTAAACAAAAGTCAGATATTTTCTCTTTTTGGCTTTTTGCCTTCAAGAAGCATGCATTATCAATTTGATTTAAAAGGCAATTAGTGTAAAGCTGCCTTGGCTTTTTAGCTGAATAGAATAAACATTATTTCTTTATTCTGAATGAAGGTTCTGAAAATCTAAAAAAAATTAAGCTACTTTTTTATGGCTAAATGACTGAGAAATAATTCTCTTGCTATGCATGTGTCATTTCTCATTATCCAATGGAAGCTTCTTTTTTTCCTTTGAATTCTGGAGGAATTAGATAGTAAAATTCTTCCTTGTACTCCAGATACACTGTGGTCATAAAATTCTCATTAGTTTGGTAAAGGTATGTAAAAATGAAAATTACTACATTTGGATGGAATATAAATAAAATTGTACAGTGCCTTTTATGCAT
Source organism: Tamias sibiricus (assembly GCA_025594165.1). Classification (NCBI taxonomy): domain Eukaryota; kingdom Metazoa; phylum Chordata; class Mammalia; order Rodentia; family Sciuridae; genus Tamias; species Tamias sibiricus. Next base: position 18,404,041 of record CM046660.1, on the reverse strand, counting down.
ACCCTATGTTCTTTCACTCTGCCAAGTTGGGGCAAAATTGGCTGATTATTTTTTCTTCACTCTTTGTTAACATTAATTTAGGCAAAACTATGGTTTTGGGATTCAATTAGATACTGGGTATGGTTGGCTAAATCATTCAAATAAAAATATTAGAAAGGAATAATTTATATAGGTTATGAGGCTTTTTGTTTTAAGCAGATAACTTTATTTTTTACTTGAGAACAAATCATTATCTTGTATGGAGTCTGGAGAACTTCTACTTTGTAAACAGGAATTTTAACCAAATGGATTTTTTTGCTTACATATATCAAATTTTCAAACTTACAAAGTGATAAATTTAAAATTTTCTTCTGTCATTGTGTTTGTGAGACTGATCACAATGCTTCTGGGTAATATAGTTCTTTCCTTTTGCTTATAAAACTTCATGTTTCCTTTTCAAAATTAAAAATGTAGGTTAGATACACACAGAATATTGCTGTGGGGGGTAAAGAAGACTGAATGACTTAACCAGAGGCACACCATTATGCAGGAAAATTAGGGATCAAATGATGTGACACATGTAGAAATAGCTGTCATAGAATTTACAATCTCTTGAAGTACTTTCAAGTACATAGTATACATCTTCTTGTTTTTGTTATATCTTTGTAAAATTAAAACCAAGGAAATCCTTAAAGAGAAAAGGAAGTCACATAAAGTTCTACAGACAGAGGGATAGAGGCTATCTGTAAAAATAGGAAAAGGAATTACTTTGGGGGACTATCAACTGAGGCATTTGTTATTGTTTTGATGAGGATAGCTACTTTTTTCTTGTCTGTAGCCCAAGTGTAGCAGCTGTTCTTTGGAAGTATGTGGAAACATTAGCAAAGAAAACTAGACCTATACTTGCAGTTAGTATATACCAAATAGATATTTAGTTAAAATGTCCTCCAACCCCCCAACAATAGATGTTTAAATAGGAATGACCTTAAATCCTTACTTTGTGGGATAACAGCAGCACCATTTGAGTCCTAGGGTAGAAGTGTGAGCATCAGAAGCTGGTGTCTGGAAGTTCAGGTAAATCAGAGCAGCAGTGGATTGCTGCCCTTGAGCATTTTCAGATGTCAGTTGAATATATCCTTCTGTTCAGACATTACCACACTTGTTCCCTACGTGCAATTTTGTGGAGAATGCTCAGGATAAATAACTGACTAATTACCTGAATTCTCATTGTTGTTCTTTTGTTGGCAAAGAGAGTTTCTGCAGAGAAACTTCATTTTTCAGTATCCCTGGCAATAATCTCTATAAACTGTAACTGTCAAAACAAAAAACTAAATCCTTTTCGATGAATACTGGAATAATTGCTGAAAAATTAGGGTCTCTAAATGTAATCTTGGGAGTAGGTTTGTATCTACCCCAAAGAAAAGAGCTTTGGCAGAAAAGCTAGAAGAGAAAGGGTATAGAGACTGTAGGTCTCTTCCTCTCTGTCTTTCTAGAATCTTCAGGCTCTGGATGTGCAGGCCACCTAGTGGGGAAGAAAGCCCCTTGTTGTGGTCTTGTGCCCCCATTCTTTGAAACTGATGCTGTGTTCTTTTTGGTTGTCTTTTCCCTGTGCTTCCCTCTCTAAGCCCATTTTCAGTCTGTATTTTTAAGGTTTCTTTTGAAATTCAAGAGGAAAGCAACTCTTTTTTCTGATATCATAAGTAAAACTGCAGTTCCTCTATGAAGTAGAGCTGTGGAGTAGATAAGGAGCCTTTCAATCACACCCAGACATCTTTCACATGCTAAGAACAGTGCAAATAAAACAGTGGAAGAAAGGGCACCAAGGTTTTGTGCAAGCCATATTTGGGAGAAAGGGAGTTCTTGCTAAGATTAACATAAACACTGACACTCTTAAAATGCATTTTCACACCCCCACTCATGAGGAGAGATTGCAATTTAAATGGGGGTTAAGACATCTAGCCGAACTCCAGGGCTCTGTAAAAGGAACCCTAAGGCTAAAGAGCTTATCTGAAATTTGAAAAAAAGAGGGAAAAAAAATGAAGCTTTCTGACATTCATCTTTTTTCCTTGTATTAGTCATAACTTGCTTTTCAGCTATATTTTAGGTTTTGAATGCCAACCTGACATCTGTTCAAGTCTGCCTGCAATTTATTAGCAGAGGAAAAGAAAGCAGTTGCTCAGTAGTTAGAGATGCAAAACTTTTCCCTTCTGATTTTCCATTAGCTGCTTTTAGATGATATCTGAATATGAAGAATGTAGTCATTTACTAATTCTTACTTTAGATCAAGAAATGTATAATTTTTTTTTTAATTACAAGAAAATGGCTTCTGACCATGTGATTCCTAAAATCTCTCCAGCAGGATTATTCAGAGACAAAGCATATAGCCTAAATATACTATAGGTAACTTTTTTATAAATTAAAATTTTTTACTTTGAGTTTATACTTGAATAGAAATAATGTAGTTATGACTGTGTCTCAAAGTCAGACTATGTAAATTCATCTGGCTTTTTTTTAGTTATAGACAGACTTTAAGAAATAAATCTTTTGGAGGGGCAAAGTTGTCTACAGAGTCACCAGTGGATTAGATTTCCTGGCAACTACAGTCTATTTACTTACAGATAAGCCATTGGGTCACTACCAAGTTGAAATCTAAGTGTTAACATGAATGTCCACTGGTAAGGAAATGATTAAATAAACTATGATATATCTACATTATAGAATACAACAAAGTCTATCTTGAAATAGCTCCAAATGTACAGACATAATTGTGTTAATAAATATGTAAAACTGAAAGTAAATGCATCATAAACTGAGGACATGTTAAATTGAAAAGGTGTTTACTTCTGTGAAAGGAACCTATAAGAGTGGAGGGAGACTTTTGTTCTTTTACTATATCTCTTTTATGTTTTACTCTGATCTTATATCTCTAGTGTACAACTTAAAAAGCAAACAAACAAAAAGATAATATCACAGGCTGTTTCTCTTTTATAGTGGCCATTGGCACAGACAGGGCAGGACACAGGTATGTCCTGTGACCTTCACAAAGCTTTCAGTGGAAGGGAAGAGCCAAGGGTTATGGGCCTCGATTCCAAGGACTTTGATGGCCGCCTCTGACAGAGGATAGAAAGGACACCTATCCTACTTTACTAAAAAGAGAAAAGCAGTTTCTCCATTCATAACAAACAGCTTCCTCCCAGTACTGTCTGCGTTATAGTGATGGGTATAAGCAGTTTGTCTTCCCTCCAAACGAGGGGACTTTTGCATCCAGAACTTTAGGTGGCTGAGGAAGCAGTGGAAGGGAGAACGGGAGAAGGTATCTTGTGGGAGGGCAGAAATGTTGACATGTGGGGATCTGTTCACAAATTTATTTTCAATCTTAAAAAAATCATTCTATCAAGGAATCTTACTCCAATGACTGCTCAGTAAAATGGTGTTTTCTCCTGTCTTATATTTAGATCTGTGATGATAATGATGATATTTAGTGGGAAACACTGTTCTAAGTGCTTTACTTATTATTTTGTGTATTAATTTATTTAATCCTCACAAAAACCTTATAAGGTAGATACTATATTGTTCCCATTTTGTGGAGTGGGAAACTGAATCTCAGAAAGGTGGAGTAACTGGTCCAATATTTATACTTGGTAAGTGGTAGAATCAGATTTGATCCCAGGTACTCTGGACTCCAGTCCATGCCCTTAACCCTTATACTGTACTGTCGTGAAGCCCATCATATGACACCATTACAGTGGGTCATCGTAGCCCCATTTTTGGGGAACTTTGAGTCACTCTGTGAGGTTTTCAATCCAGTCAAGGGTTTTCAATCATGGCACCATGAACATGTTGGGTCAGATGGTTATTTGTAGAGGCTGGCTGCCTATACATTATAAATAAACTACTTTTCTAGTAATCTGGTATATTCAAATTGTTATGAGCTTAAGAGCTCAAGAGACACAAAGAATTGATGGTAGGTAATGCCCAACACATAGTACCACTTTTTTCATGTTTTTAAAAGTACTTATTGTAGCATAACGCACAAAGGCAGTGGTTGCTACAGGTGTGCCTGATAAGTTCTGTCTTAAGTGAGCTGTCAACCTAGAGATGAAGTGTAAATATTAAATAATTATTTAAAAGTTAAGCATCCGGGCGCGGTGATGCACGCCTGTAATCCCAGCACTTGGGAGGCTGAGGCAGGAGGATCACGAGTTCAAAGCTAGCCTCAGCAATGGCAAGGAACTTAGAAACTCAGTGAGACCTGTCTCTAATAAAATACAAAAAACAGCTGGGGATGTGGCCCAGTGGTTGAGTGCCCCTGAGTTCAATCCCCGGTACCAAAAAAAAAAAAAAAAAAAAAAGTTAAGCAACACAATCTCACAAATGATATGAAAAACCAGAATATGATTAAATACCAACTAAGTGATATAGATGTTAAGTCATTTAGGAGTTTAAAGAGAATTATTGAAGACTTCCTGGAGGAGAGAGAACTTGAGTGAGGTCTTAAATGCTTAGTAGTTTTGTAGGTTATGATCTACAGGTCTTAAATGCTGAGTAGTTTCTGAGACTGTTGTCTGTATTTTGAGAAGAGGGACACACTAAGCAAGATATAGACTTCACAGCTTAAACCAGTTTTATGACCCTGATGTTAGAAAGAAATAGAAAGTATGGCTAAAAGTCAAATTGGAGTTGGGTTGTGGAAATTGATGAATCAGAAGATGACATTTTTTCCTAAACACTATCCCTGTTAAAGCTTGTAATCAGGCTGTAAGATTCTCTGTGCTTCCTCTGCACATCTATATTGATAAAATCTAGTTATTCTGTAATTCTTAATGCATTATAATTATTCATTTGCATTATACTCCTAAGGCAAGGTTTCTCAACCTTGGCACTGTGGATATTTTAGGCTGGACAATTCTTTTTATGGATACTGGGGATTTAACCCAGGAACAGTTTACCACTGAGCTACATCACCAGCTCCCCCATCCGCCCCCCCCCCTTTTTTTTTTTTGGCACTTGTGATTGAGCTCAGGGGCACTTGATCACTGGGCCACATTCCCAGCCCTTTTTTGTATTTTATTTAGAGACAGGGTCTCACTGAGTTGCTAAGTGCCTCGCCATTGCTGAGGCTGGCTTTGAACTTGTGATCCTCTTGCCTCAGCCTCCCAAAGTGCTGGGATTACAGGCGTGTGCCACCACGCCCGGCTCCCCTTATTTTTTATTTTGAGACAGGGTCTCACTAAATTGCTTAGGGCCTCACTAAGTTGCTAAGACTGGCCTTGAACTTGTGATCCTACTCCCAAGCTGCTGGGCTTACAGACGTGTACCACTGTGTCTGGCTAGCTGGATAATTCTGTTGTGGGGGCCTGCCCTATGCATCATTGTAGGATGTTTTGCAGCATATCTTTCTTCTATCCACTCAGTACCAGGAGTTGTCCCCCAGTACCCCACACCATGTAGCAATAAAAAAAAAAAAAAGTCTCCCTTGGGTGACTGAATCATCCTGCATTGAGAGACACTGCTCAAAGGCCTTTGGAGGCACAACAATAAGGTCTTCTTTGCAACTTTGGGGTTGTTTGTGATCTACAGGTTATGTTGGACCAGGAACTTCTGTTACCAATCCATGATAAGGTAAATATTGGAGATCAAGAGTGAGCAGTTAGAAACTTTCATGGCAATTTAACATTACTATAATGTTTTAAAATTATATTTTACAAAAATATTATAATAGGTTGAAAATTTTAAAGGAAACAAAAATAACATCTGGATCTTAGTTCTAGAAATACTGCCATACATAAATATTTATTTAAAAATGAAATTTTTAAGGTCTGGGGGTATGGCTCAGTGGTAGAGCACTTACCTAGCCTGTGTGAGGTCTTGGGTTCAATATCCAGCACTGATTAAAAAAGAGAATGAATTTTTTAAGCAATTGATTTTAATGAGAAGTCATTTGAGAATTTTCAGCAGTAGAATAATGCAATTAAAATTAATATTGTAGGATAATTGAGGTGGTTATTCTGTCTGACAAAGATTGCCCTGGGGAGGAGGTAAAAAACTGAATGGTCTGGGAGACCAGTGGACTCTAGTAGTCTGGTACTGTGGTACTTAGAACTTGAACTAGGGTGGTAGTAATTAAAATAGAAAGGGAAGAAACAATATGAGAAATATTATAAAACAATTTTGGCCAAATTTGGTGATGAGTTATTGTGGGTGACAGATTTGGAGGCAATACTCAGGTCTTTTGAGAAAATGTTAGAAATAAAAAAATCACAAGGACCCAATTATAGAGGATTGGAGAATGTCCTTACACATATGGGGGTGTGGAAAGTAGAAGCTGATTTGAAGAAAAGCAAGGAAGAATTGTTGACACTTTCCTGGAGGAAATGAATCTACACGTTTAAGAAGCACACAGTTGACCATTCTTTCTTGAAATATCCTGTGTGTGTGTGTGTGTGTGTGTGTGTGTGTGTACACCGGGGACTGAGCCCAGGGGTACTCAACCACTGAGCCACATCCCCAGCCCTTTTTTTATTTTTTATTTTGAGACAGGGCTTCACTAAGTTGCTAAGGGCCTTGCTAAGTTGCTGAGGCTGGCTTTGAATTCTGATCCTCCTGCCTCAGCCTCCTGAGCTGTTGGGGTTAAGGCACACGCCACCATACCCAACCTGAATATCTTCTTAATTTGACTTCTTTTACTTCAAGGTTTTCTGGTTTTCCCTTTACCTCTCTGTTGCCCTTTATCAGCCTCTGTTATGTCCCTTAAGATCTTGGGGTTCTTCAAGAGTCTTAGACCTACTTTTTTTCCTCTCACTCTAATTATTCTTCCCCAAATTGATCATATGAACTTCCATAGTATCTTTTTGCCATTAACTCTCAAATATGCATATTCTTACTCTGTTTCAAGTGTAGAGGTTGGATTTTCATCAGCATAACCTGTTGGCTATCTCATGATCATGCAGTAAGTTCAGAATTAAACTCATTCAGTTGCCTCCTATTTCTCTCTAGGCATGCTTCCACTTCTATGTTTTTGTCTCTGGTAATATGCTAGCTAAAACTTTGGGCTTTTATAACTCCTCCTCTCTTTCCCTCAGTCCTCATTTCCAGTAAGTCACAGAATAGGCAGTCAATTCTGCAATCTCACTGTATCTCAAATCCACCCAGTTCTCTCCATCTCGTCCTGCCACTCTTCGTTCAGGACACCATTATCTCTTGCCTGAATTGCTCCATAAGCCTTCAGCCTTACCCTTCTCTAATCCATTCTCCACACTGTAACTGGAGTGATTTTTATAAAAAAGGCAAGTCTGATCCTGTCACTCCACTGGTTCAACTCTTTAGCAGATGCCCTTAACTCCTTCCATACTTTACAAGCCCTGTGTGATCTGGCATCTGCCAAACTTCCCCGCCTCATCTCAGGCTGTGCCCCTCCCCTGTATTCTGGGTTCCAGCCAACCTGTGCTATTTTCAGTTCCTCTAATTTGCCATGCTACTGTCTCTTACCTCTGCATTCTAGGGTATGTTTTCACCATCTCTTTATTCAATTTCTGTTCATCCTTCAGGCCTCAGACTTGATCTTACTTTTTCCAGAATGCTTGGACTTTAGTACTCTTTCTATAATTCCATAAATTCTTTTATGCATTATTACATTGTATTATAGTTACTTATTACATGAATATGTGCCAGACTCTCAAAGTACACCCCCATATTCCTACCTCTGTGAACATAATATAAATTCGGTAAAAGTCCTTCTTCATTTTGGTCACTGGTGTATTTACTACTCCTAGCATGGTGGCTGGCTAACAATATAAAAATTTACAGAAATGCATACATACCAAGAACTTGATTGATTAAGTAAAACTCTTACACAGTTAGGCCCAAGCCCTGTTTGTGAGTAACAATAGCACTGTTTATACATCTGAGAGCAGTACTATGTATAGCGTAGTATACATCATGACCCTGTAGAGAAACAGCAGATGCATCAAAGGAGTAAGCACTGAGCCATGTCTTTTAAAAGTCAAAGCACAGGGCCAGGGTTGTGGCTCAGTGGTAAAGCACTTGCCTAGCATATGTGAGGCCCTGAGTTCAATCCCTAGCACCACCAAAAAGAAAAAAAAAAAAAAAAAAGTCAAAGCACATATAATGGTTATGGGTCTTTTTTTTTTTTTTTGGTATTGGGGATTGAACTCAGGGGCACTCTACCACTGGGCCACATCCCCAGCCCTTTTTTGTATTTTATTAGAGACAGGGTCTCACTGAGTTGCTAAGTGCCTCGCCATTGCTGAGGCTGGCTTTGAACTCGTGATCCTCCTGCCTCAGCCTCTCAAGTGCTGGGATTATAGGCGTGCCACTGAGCCTGGCTGGTTATAGGTCATTATTAAGCCTATTTAGATCCTTGTATTTGCTAAAACTATTACTAAAAGATAGTATTAGCAAAGACCTCTTGGATTGGTCCCAAATGGAACTTGATTCCAGAAATAAGGGTAAAAATGCTTTGTTCTTGTCAGCTACCATTTGTTCATTCATTTCATTGGGAACTGCCATTCTTATGTAAGGATGCTATGACAGTGTTGAAATACAAGAGCGCTGGGACCTTAGTGTTCGTGTGTGGTGGGCACATGCCTGCCTGCACACATGCATTTTCTGTTTCACAAACTGTAAAAATAATGCATCTTCATAAAATACTAGATAATGAATAGTAAAAAGTGATATCTCCTCTCATTTTTACCCACTCCAGTATTTCTTAAAAAAAAAAAAAAACAACATTTATTTATTTTAGTTGTGCACAATGCCTTTATTTATGTTTACGTGGTGCTGAGGATCGAACCTGGGCCGCACACGTGCTAGGCGAGCGCTCTACCGCTGAGCCACAATCCCAGCCCCCCACTCCAGTATTTCTAAGATGTAGTCACTGTAACAATATTGACATGAATCTTTTCAGACCTTTCCCTGATCATTTTATGCATTCATGTATATTTGATGGTAACTACCCATGTATAGATTTATTTTTTAATTACATAGGATCATACCAGTCACTGTTTTTTTAAGCTTTTATAAAAAAATATTTATTTATTTATTAGTTGTACACAGTGCCTTTATTTATTTTTACGTGGTGTTGAGGATCGAACCCAGGCTGTGCACATGCTAGGCAAGCGCTCTATCGTTGAGCCACATCCCCAGCCCCCCAGTCACTGTTTTGTGGGGTTATTATTATTATTATTATTATTATTACCCGAATAGTGTATCTTGGGCTTTTTTCCCATGATAAAACATGTAGATGCCATTTTATTTTATTTTATTTTATTTTTTTGTGGTACTGGGGATTGAACTCAGGGGCACTTGACCACTGGGCCACATCCCCAGCCCTTTTTTGTATTTTATTAGAGACAGGGTCTCAGTGAGTTGCTAAGTGCCTGGCCATTGCTGAGGCTGGCTTTGAACTTGCAATCCTCCTGCCTTAGCCTCCCAAGTGCTGGGATTACAGGCATGCACCACTGTGCCCAGCTCCCATTTTATTTTTATTTTTTTAATATTTATTTATTTGCTTTAGTTGTACACAATGTGTTTATTTGTACGTGGTGCTGAGGATCGAACCCGGGCCGCGCACGTGCTAGGCGAGCGCTCTACCGCTGAGCCACAATCCCAGCCCCCATTTTATTTTTTAAGGATAAGTAATATTGGCAAAATTGTGTCTTCCCAAGCCCTGTAATGATAAGTTAGCATCTGTTTCTCAGCAGTAAGAAGGCTTTTGGACACATTAGAACACAGTTGGCTTAGTCTCCCTTTACTACTTATTACTTCCATGATCCTGGACTTAGAAATGCAGGTCCCTGAGCCCTGTACTGTTTGAATGTTGGTACCCTTATCTGCAAAACTTTTTATTGGCAGGCTAATTATCAGGGTAGCATTAATGTGAATACACTTTCTAAAATAGTACCTGGATGACTGCAAAACACTTCATCGACGATAGCCGGTATTGCTGTACTGCCAAAAGGTGCTTTTATAGCTTTGTAAAAGGTAAAATTCTATAATCTGACCTCTAATAAAATATTAAGATATGTTTCCTTTTAATTTAGACTGTTGTTGCTGTTGAAAAAAGTTAACACCTGAGATTATCTTCTTAAGCTGTTTTGTAATTACCCATTTTAAGCAGTGTTTGTTGATAGGTAGTCAAGGGGACACTTAAGAATATTTTTTCTTTATTTGTGAACTCATACTTTGGCTGATTTATATTTACTTTTTATCACATTCCATCAGAGAAGAGCTGATAAATGCTCTGCTGCTTCTATAAATCCTTGTCAGTTTCTTATATGTGATATACTGACTTGGAAAAACAACCACCATCTTGGTAAATACAACAGAATGAATGTTGGGGGAAGTAAAGTGGAAGAAAGAATCAGTAGTGTAATGCCCACAAAAAGTGACCTGAAACATAAACATTATTAGGAGAAAATTTCCACCATGATTCAAATAAAACTTTCCTTAGAGTTCCATATGATGTGTTATTTAGAGTGATTCACCTTTAATATGTTTAGCATATTTAATATCTTCATACTTTTAGAAAACACCCACAAGAAACTTGCATTTTGGTTTTTTGCTTTCTAAAGAGTTAACATAGTGTTCTTTCAGGTTTTTTAAAGTTAGAGTAGACAGGAGTAAATCCCCTCCATATATCATTTTATTAATATCACAAAATTTGATATTGAAAGTTGTTGTAGATAATGTACCAACTACTCAAAATTTTATTTGTGACTGAGTTCTGCAGCAACACTTCTGGCTTTAATACAGTGTTTTTCCCTGAGCAAGTAAAACTTTGAGTCCTATTCCTATTCCAAAGTAATTGAAAACTGAAATATAAAGATGTAAACATCTGTAGCTTGAACTTCTATACTGTTTACACATGTATTTACTCAAATTTGTCTACAATTATATGATTTTTTAAGAAGTGCTTTGAATCTAAAGTCTATCTAGAATCCTGTCATGGGGGATCTTAGCAAGACTTAAGAGCCTTTTGATAATGAATGGTTACTATAGGATAAACCTATAATTAGTATGCTGCTAATCCACACATTAAATATATTCAGTCAATTCTCAACTATACATAGGAGAATTATTCACATTGCAGATTGTTAGTGCATTCCAGGGACATTTTCTTCTTGATCTACAACTACTCTTGCTTGACAATTTTCCTACGTTACTGGACTTCTCTTCTGCAAAACTTCTCTTCATTGGTACTTGATTTCCTACAAAATTACTTTGGCTTCTTTTCTCATTCTTTATTTAGGTAGCCAATGGTGGCTTTGATGTACTTAGAGAAAGGGAGATAGGAAGCCAGGCATAGTGGCATGTGCCCTAGTCCTACCTACTTGGGAGGTTGAGGATGGTTTAAGCCCATGAATTTGAGACCATCCTGGGCAATATAGTGAAACTCAGAAGAGGAGAGAGGAAAGAAGTAAAAGAAAGGTAGATTGGGAAAAACTCATCTACCTGAGTTATAAATTCTCTACAGTCTGGTCTTCCTTATGTGCCAGCAGGCTGGTCATTGGTAACACTAAGTAACACAGAACTCAGTTGTTCAAGATGTAGATATATCTTATAAGTAATAGTAGCTTTTGTGGGATACTATTCTGCATGAGGAGAGAAAGATGATAGTTTACTGCCATAGTCAAAAGACTGAACCCCTTCTCCATAATATCTAAAAATGAATATCTTTTTTAAAAAATTGAATGAGTTGAGCTTTCATTGGAATAATTTTATTTTTAGCAACTCATAAATAAGAGAACTTGAAGAGAAAGATCAATTGGAAGGATAGACAGAAAACATAATGAAAGACATTGTTTCCTATTATGCTTTCATTATCTTTCTCAAACACTGTTTTTTATCCCTCTTGCTATTAAACCCTTTATCTTCTACTTTCACTTGCTGCTATAAAAGTATGAGTTTTCTCAAGAGATTGCCATCCATTTTACATTATCTAATATTCCTCCCTCTTCCCATGAGAAAATCAAAAGTAGACAGTGTATCTGTAGATAACCAGATTTCAGTGCATTAAGGTGGCTATATATTTGAATCAAAATTATATCTTATGTTAGAGTAGGAGTGATCTAGTCTAGCATTTCCCAAATTTACTTAAACTTACTTAACAAGCATACCTACATAATGAATGATATATTTATTAATATTCCAAGGAATATCAGTTTGAGAAATGCTAATCTTATCTATGCTATTTTTATTTTATAGATGAGGATACTGAAGTCCCAGAAAAATAAGCAACTTTTTAAGGCTAAAGTCACAGTATGAGCTAGAATCTGGGTTGCCTTACTCCAGTCTGGTAGTGCCTTTTAGGCTTTGTGACTCAGCCACTTAAAATGGTTTATTTATTGTTGGGTTTTTTTTTTTTTTAATATTTATTTATTTACTTTAGTTGTACACAATGCAATGCATTTATGTTTACGTGGTGCTGAGGATCGAACCCGGGCCGCGCACATGAGAGGCGAGCGCTCTGCCGCTGAGCCACAACCCCAGCCCCAATTGTTGGGTTTTTTAAAAAATTTTTAGTTGTAGATGGACATAACACCTTTATTATTTATTTATTTATTTTTATGTGGTGCTGAGAATCAAACCTAGTGCCTCAAATATGCTAGGCAAGCACTCTACCACTGAGCTACAACCACAGCCCTAGTTTTTTTGTTTTTTGTCTTTTTAAATTCCAGATTATACAACTTGAATGTGAAACCATGCTTCCCATTTTCCAGAACAAACTTCTCTAATTCAGAAAGCCCCAATTGCCGTACATCACTACAAGCTCCCTTGTGGGCCCAGGAGGTCTGAGGATATTTATTTTTACCTAGTCATTTTTGTCCCATTTTTAGGGGTAAAACACAAGATCTCTGTTTATGAAAATACTTTTGTTCTTTTAATTATAGTAATGCATATTCCTTGTAGAAATTTCAAAAGTACAGATAACTAAAAAGAAGAAGATAATAATTCATCTTTAAAAAATGAAAAAGTGCCGGGAGCCTGTAATCCCAGCACTTGGGAGGCTGAGGCAGGAGGATCGTGAGTTCAAAGCCAGCCTCAGCAATGACAAGGCATTTAGCAACTCAGTGAAACCCTGTCTCTAATAAAATACAAAAAAGGGCTGGGGATGTGGCCCAGTGGTCGAGTGCCCCTGAGTTCAAGCCCCAGTACCCCAAAAAAAAAAAAAAAAAAAGAAAAGAAAAAGTACCATTAATGTTCTGGAGCATGTCAGTCTGCCAGTTTTTACTGTATGTATGTATACATACACATCTTGTAAAGCATTTTCTGTTTTTTAACCTTTCTCCCCACTTAGTAAGTTGACAGTTTTTCTTAAATATTCTTCTGACATTATTTCATAGAATGATTATGCTGTGGTTTTTTAATCAGTCCCCTATAAAACACGTAAATTGCATTGAGCTTTTCACTATTATACATTATGTATGATGGACATCCTTGGAGCTAAATATTTCTGCACATCCATATCTCTTAAGATAGATTTGCTGAATCAAAGAGCATTCACAAGTGTCAGCATTTGTGTTATGTGCTGCCAAATTTTCTTTCTTTTTTGAAAGTGAAGATGTTAAATTTTTTAAGACTTGATTCAGATATATAGCTACCTTAATTCATTGAAATCTGCATTTACAGACATACTACTTTTATGTTCTCGTGGAAAATAGAGAAAAGAAACCTCTAAGGAGGAACTCTGAAAGAGAAACAGAAATATAATGGTTTCATGGGAAACTGATATGGTGTCAAGGAACTTAGAGTCTAGTTTTAGATTTGTCATTGACTGACTATGACTTTGGGGGTCTCAGTTTCCCATTAGTAAAAATGAGAAGATAGACCAGAAATAGGAACATTTCCAAAGCAGTCGTTTCATATGAATGCATTGGTTTAGTGAAATATGAAGGTCTGTGTGTGGCTCTGGCAGGGGAGATGCCCTGTATGTGCTCATCCTTCAACTTTCAACTTGATTATCTTTGGAAGATTTATCACATGTACATCCTCCCAATAGAAGTAATTGCTTTCCTCTTTGGCTTCTCATAGCCCTTTTAAATTTTGTTTCTCTACAGTTATCTTTGAGTTTTTTTTTTTTTTTTTTTTTGGTGGCGGGGGGGGGGTGGTTTACCAGGGATTGAACCCAGGGGCACTTAACCACTGAGCCATATCCCCAGCCCTCTTTTTATTTTATTTAAAGACAGGGCCTTGCTAAGTTGCTGAGGCTGGCTTTTAACTCCCCATCCTCCTGCCTTAGCCACCCAAGCCTCTAGGATTACAGGCATGTGCCACCATGCCCAGATATCTTTGATTTTTAATATTAAGATACTTGTAGCAGAGTCTTTCTTGAGAGCTTGTTTGGAGGTTCTAGCAGGGGAGTGTAGCTACTTGTATACCCTTGACCGAAGAACGGTCCTCCTCTATTGGGGAAGGTCGTCCTCTTCGACCGAGCGTGCAGCTTTGGGAGGGACGCACATGGAGCGGTGAGGGAGGAAGGGGACACCCCCCTAGCCAGCCAGATCAGCCGAATCAACCCTGGCGATCAATGGGGTGACAGATGTCGCAGCCAAATCGCCCTCACATCCAATAGCAGAGTCTTTCTTATTCATCTCCTGAAAGAACTTTGCTTAGCATTGTTCTTGGGTATAAAATAGAGACTCAATAATTATCTATGGAAGTCGAGAGTAGTACCTTGACCTACATGTCCCTAGTGTGTAAAAGTAGACAGACAGCCTAACTTCCTCTTATTCAGCATTGTCTTTTCCCACTTTAAAGAGTTCACTGACACTTCATGTTAAGTGAAATAAGCCAGTTCCCAAAAGCCAAAGGTCAAATGTTTTCTCTGATAAGTGGAGGCTAACCCACAATTAGGGGAGGGGTTGAGGGAAAGAATGGAAGTGCAGTAGATTAGACAATGGGGAATGGAGGGAAGAGAGGGGGGATAGGAAAAGGAAAGACAGTGGAATGAATCTGACATAACTTCCCCATGTACATATATGAAAACAACACAGTAAATCCCACTATTGTGTACATCCATAAGAATAGGATCCTCACTTGAATAAATACATTCCATGCTTGTATGACTACATCAAAATGGATTCTGCTGTCATGTACAACTAAAAAGAACCAATAAATTAAAAAAAAAAATAAGAGGTCACTGTCTTAATCCATTTTCTGTTGCTATAACAAGAATACCTGAGACTGGATAATTTATAAAGGAAAGAAATTTATTTAGCTCATGATTGTGCAAGCTGAAAGTCCAAGATGAGGCAGCTACATCTACCAAGGGCTTCGTGCTCCGTGCTAATGGAAGAGAAGCAGAAGGGCAAGCAGGCGCATGCAGAAGAGACAAAACATGAGGGATGGCCTCTCTATAAGAACTCTTGTGGTAAATAATCCAGTCCTGCAAGAGGGAAAGCTTATCCATTACTGGAGAATTAATCCAGTTCCTCCAGAGAGGCATTAATCCCTTTTAACAACCTAATGACCTCTTAAAGACCCTACCACCTCTCAACTCTGTTACGCTGGGGACCAAATTTCCACATGAGTTTCAGAGGAGACACAGTATATTCAAGCTATAGCACTTACCATGTTTCTTCAATTTGGGAGTTACCCCAAGGTGTCTCCCATCTCATGCCTTTTCTGTTCAGTAACATAGTGGTTCTCTTAGTCTTAGTTGTGTGTAAGAAAATTTTGACTCTTTGAAATACAGATTTCTAGGCTCTGCCTCAAGTGCATTGAATCTGAGAATCAGCTAAAGCTGAGATCCTGTACCAGTAGTAGCTGAACTGTTATTGGGGTTGTAGCTTTGTCAGCAGATTGGCATTCAAGTCCCATGTCTGCCACTTACCCGATATCTCCATGAAAAAATCACTGTGCCACTGTAAGCCTGTGAGCCTCTTTTCTAAAAAAGAGGGTAAAAATAATACCTGACTCATAGAGCTTTTTAAGTGATTGCATAAGAGAACATATTAAAGCACTTAGTGTAGTCCTTCCCATATTTGCAGTTATGACCTTGATCTGTAACTTCTTGAGTCCTGAATGCATTCATTTTTAAAATAGCATTTATATTTTTCAGCTCTTAGAGATTAATATGTTCATAGAAAACTGAAAAACATAAAAAGCAAAGCACTAAAAAATCATTCATAATTATAGGAAATATACATTTCAATGTACAGTATAGTCCTTATTATGTGTAAATACATATACATAACTGAGTATTTGTGTGTGGGGGGGTATTTTTTGTTTGTTTGTTTGTTTGTTTTGAGATGTTAACAGAGGTTGAACCCGGGGCCTGGTGCATGCTAGGTGAACATTTACCCACTGAGCTACATCCCAACCCTGAGTATGAACTTTTTTTTTTTTTTAACATGGCTGAGCTCATATAGTATGTATTTTTTTTTTACATATTTATCAGTGTTCAAGTCCCCAAACCCTGAGTATTTTGATAACCAAGCATATACTACTAATGAAATTAAAGATATATATATTTCTTTATCTTTCATGGGAACAAAAATATCTTAAAGTCAAAATGGCAGCAGACCTCTAGAGATACATATTGGCAAATTTGCAATTAAATACTGTATTTACTTAATGCCCAATTTAAAATGAGACACAAAATAACAGAGTGAAATACATATAGTGCTTTTTAGACTGTAGTATCAGATCTACACTATTAAAATATTAGCACAAGTGATGTTTCTATTTAATTGTTTAACAGTATATTCATATAGTGTAGACAAGAGAAATGTACCCTATTGGTGGTTATAATCAGATTGTAAATATGGGCATATCTGAATGCGTCTCTTCCCTTACCCTCTTTTCTGCCCCTTTTGTAACAACCCAATTGCTCAGAGCTGGTTTTACAATGCCATTTCCAAGGTGCTTCTTTTCTTTTGATTTTAACAAAAGAATTTACTAATTTTTAATTCATTAGCTCTTCTTTTATCATATGTTGTCCTCTCAAAATATCTAAAAGGTTAGTGTTACAAAATAAAGGTTGATAAGCTGAGGCACATTACCAAAAACAATTGCACCTATAGAACTGTGGATACAATTTGAAATTATTTCTAGATATGAAAATACTAGCAAAGAACCTTCTTTGCCTTCTTCTTCTTTTTTCTGTCCACTCAGTGAATAAGTACAGAAATGTGCATACCTCCATGAGGTGGGTTAATAAAGGGCACTCCCAGAAGACAAGCCTTTCTTTCCTAGAAACTCTAACAAAAGGACGTTTATAAAAGGGGTCATTTTATATTTGTGCTTTCAGCATATTTTGGGTACTTCCCAGTACCAAAGCCATGTTTGCTGTTTACATAGACAGCAATACTAAGTAAATGCACTTATATAGCAATGAGTAAATAAATAATCTGAATTTATCTCATGAAAAACAGAAAAACTCTTATTCACTTCCCTTCTCTCCCTGCCTCCTTCACCACCCAGTACCAAACAAAGAGCTAAACTTTAATAGTCATTCTGAAGATAGTCATTCCTGTGAGTTGACATAAAAATATTTAAAATATGTTATTTTACAAAGACTAGATGTTTCTTTTTTTAAATTAATTAATTTATTTTTATTTTTGGTTGTTATAAATGACAACAGAATGCATTACATTTCATATTATACTTATAGAGCACATGTCTCTGGTTGTATACAAAGTATATTCACACCATTCATGTCTTCATACATGCACTTAGGGTAAGACTAGATGTTTCAAAAGACTACTGCATAACAATAGCATTGAATAAATCATAAACATATAACAAAGGCTATACCTGAAAATATTTTGTAAACATGAACTTATGGTCAGGACCCTTTCCCCTTCTCACTTCCTTCTAATCATTTTCAGACTATGGGCAAGTATCAGCATCACAAGTTGTTTTCAGAAGACAATCTTACCTGTGAAAGTTTTAATCATCAAGATATTTATATAAGATGTTTTAGTTCACTGTCTCTTTTCACAAATACTAGAAACCTCTTCATCGTCTAGACATCAAGGTATAAAATCAGGATCCATTTGTCCATTGTGTACACTATAAACACAGCAAAGTAAAATAAAGTACGCAGAGCATTCTGGACAAGACAGTTTTGTCTTATTACAAACACTCTGACATAGAACTCTTTCTTCCTTCTTACACTTCTTTCTTCTCCATCTATCCTTAAGCATAGGTCTGTACCTCTAAAAGAAAAGACTTAAGGATTCCATTTCCAAGTTCGGCACCAGGGCACATGATTGTAGTCCTAGCAACTCAGGAGGCTGAGGCAGGAGAATTGCAAGTTCAAGGCCAGCCTCCACAATTTAGTGAGAGGCTGTCTTAAAATTAAAAGGGCTGGGGTTGTAGGTCAGTGGTAGAGCACCCCTGGGTTCAATCCCTAATACCACAGAATAATAATAATTCCATTTCCAAAAGACAGTGTTTCATATAAATTTATTAATTCCTTTTGCCTAAGCAATTAGTGATCATTTTTACCTTTTACTTTATGTCTCCAGATGCTTTCACCATACCCCATAAGAATTCTTACTAAAATGAATTCTTTTTTTTTTTTTTTTTGTGGTTACCGGGGATTGAACTCAGGGGCACTCGACCACTGGGTCACATCCCCAGCCCTTTTTTGTATTTTATTTAGAGACAGGGTCTCACTGAGTTGCTAAGTGCCTCGCCATTGCTGAGGCTGGCTTTGAACTCGCGATCCTCCTGCCTCAGCCTCCCAAAGTGCTGGGATTACAGGCGTGCGCCACCGCGCCCGGCTAAAATGAATTCTTAATGTTCAAAACTTTTATTACATTTATTAAACATTTTCCCCATCTTCTGTGTAGGTATCTCTTCCAAGTTATCCTTATTTTCTGTGTTGTTGGAATTGTCTTTTCTCCTTTTTTTCTTTACTTTGCATGCATTTATCAGATCCATTACTGAATACTCCTTTTTTTTTTTTTTCCTGTTGTGCTTTTGGATCATTTCTTTTTTCTTTTTCATTTATTTATTTATTTTTCTATCTATCTATTTATTTATTTATCTGTTTTTATATGGTGCTGAGGATCAAACCCAGTGCTTCACTTGTGTGCAGCAGGTGCTCTACCACTGAGCCCCAGCCCCAGCCCCTCTTTTTCCTTTTTCATAGCTTCAGTAAAGAGCAGTAGCCTCTTTATTATAACCTTCCTAGCTTTCAGTCTCCATCTTCCTTCCCACCCTTGAATATTTATTTCAAATCTTACTGTGCAAAACCAGTGGATTCTATCAGACAATGCCAGAGAAACTGTAGAATCTCAGCATTGCAAGGGATCTTAAGAGTCATCTAGTCATCTACCTGTCTTTTGTTTGAATATTCTCTACATTTCTGATTAGTAATTTCTGCCAAGTTCCTTAGGCTAAGCTTGAATCTTCCAACGACAGGAAATTCATTCTCCTAAGGTTGCATTTCCTTTTTGGACAACTATAGGTTCAAGTTGAGTCTTCCTTTGCTAAGGTAGGTTGTACGTCCTTGTCCTTGTAGCTTCTACTATAGTTCTAGCTTTCCCTGAAGACTAACAGAACAAGAACATCCTTCCTTGTGAAAGCCCTCTAGTATATGCAGAAGGCTATTCTATCCAGACCTCAGCTCTCATCAGATTCATCTTTTCCATAAGTTAAAACTCTTAGTGTGGTTGGTTCCTCCAACCATTCCTTTTGGGACCTGTTCTTTAGTCCTTTACCATCCTATTCACTTCTCTGAACTTTAGTATTTGTTTGTATTCACCTTAATTTGTGAAACCCAGGACTCTGTGGAGTACTGCAAGTGTGGTCCCTGTTGTACAATAGAACAGAACTAACCACCCTTTGTTTAAAACATTGTCTTCTTTTAGTGCAGGCTGAAATTGCATTAACATTTCTGACATCCTCATTCTATCTCGACTCATAATGAATTTACCATTGAGTAAAACTCACGTCATCTCTCACAAAACCTTATCTCTCCCAGCTGCACTCAAGTACAGGAAAATTACATTTATTCTTGATAACTTTTATCTTGTTAGAGAAGCTCTTTGCTTTTCTACAGCTACAACTTGTCAAGGAATTAGAGAATGTATCTATATCTGCTTATGATTTAATTGAGGTATAAAGCATATACACTAAATAAAATTAAAACAAAAACTCTTAGAAGGCAACTGAATATGGATGGTCAGTTGTAACTTCCCTCAGAGTGTCCTCTGACCTGCATTTAGAGACACCTAGAGATGCTTATTAAATAGTCAGCATCCTCAGCTCCACTCCACGCTTGAATTCAAATTTCTAGGAGTGATGCCTAGAAATATACATTTTTACAAGTTCTGTTGGATGTGGGTGCACACTAAAGTTTGACAACTACTACTGTAAATATTGAAGAATTAAACCCAAAGATCTGATTCTGCTTAGGTAGTATTGAATAAGGAGGTGATATTCTGAGGAACAGAAGAATATGAACTGTTAGAATGAGTTGAAGTTCCAGGTTGGAAAAGAAGTTACAAGTTGCTAGAGAAGACAAGATACAAGCTTAACTCAAACAGTGATCCTGGTAGAGCAGTAAGCAAAAGAAATTTGAAACCAAGGGGCAGAGGAAACAAAGAAGAAAGAAAAAACTGTAAACTTCTGAAACCAATATGATACATGCTGCCAGATGGTAGCAAGGCAGGACCTGCTACAGAAGAAGCATGATCTTTGTCATCAAGAATTCATGAAATACCAGGCAACACCCTAAGAGGGAGTGTAAAAGGGTGGGGGTGTCAGCAAAGATTAGTTTGGAGAGTTGTTCCACACAACCCTTCTATAGTTCTGGGCTATCTAATGAGAAGATCTTTATTAAACCTCAGTTGACTAATTTGGATATAGAACCAGTAAGGGGTAGACATCTTGCACAGCTGCTTGGTGCTCAGGGCATAGGCCTTATTCATAGGCCTTTATCATAGCAGAACTCAGAGTGCTCTTGGCATCTTCAAGGCTGTGGGGCAGCAGCAAGTCTGTACTAGCCAGAGTGATACCCAGAGAATGGATGATCCGTTTTCTGTCCAAATGGGGTCAGGAGTAATTACCTTAGTCTTAAATATTTCCTTTTCTTCTTAACTATTTGGTAGTTGTTTTCTCTCATATGTGGAAGCTAGAAAGAAAAGAAAAAAAAACAGGCATGTCATGAAAGTAGAGGGCAACTATTAGGGTCAAGGAAGGGGAGCAGGGGAGGGGAGGTATTACTGGGGATTGATGCTGACCAAGTTGTGTCATATGCGTTATGAATGTGCCACCATGAAACCCACTCTTCTGTATAATTAATATTCACCAATAAATAAAATTTTAAAAAGATTTGATAAGTGCACAGATAGGTAAATTTAGATGATAACCTACTTTAGATGCTGATTGACAATTTTTGAAATAAATGAAAGGCCCCCCCTTCCTATATTATGAGCGGATGGAAACTATGCGCCAAGTCCTCATTGCCTGACTGGAACAGACAACTGTTTCTTAGTTGATGTTCATACTGTACTGCTAAGTCAAAGAGAATTAAGAAAATACCTATAACTGTAATTCCAATTAACAATTTTTAAAAGAACCAGAAGAGAAATTGAAATTACGAAAATTTTAAATTAAAAGATTAAATATTAATTATGGTTGTATTTTCTACAAGTGCATGCACTATTTAAAATTAAGCATTCAAACCTGGTTTGCACAACCACATGGAGAAGCCTGCAAGGCTCATGACTGTGTCCTGACTTGTCACTAGTCTTTTAATAGCCTCTTACTTTGGCAAATGGTGGATCTGCCTGCATTTGAATTGGAAGCCACTTGAGATTCCCCTTTAAACTTCATTACTTATTAAAAACCCACTTCCCAGTTCTCTGTCCTTACACATCAGGTTGCCCATTAAATGGATTAAACACTTTTGTCCTGATGCTAATTCAACAGAGATCGCTTACAATTTTTTGTCATTCCGCTTACCTTGATGTAAAGTTAGCGTTTGCTGTAGTCTTTTCCCCTTTTGAATACCAGAAGTTGACTGGCAATTTTTCTTTAATACAGGTGGCCTCTGATGACATCTAGGGAGAACAAAGAAAATTTACTACTTTATAAAATAAAAGACTTTAGCAAATATAAATTTGCTACATTTTGTATAATATTTTAAAAGATTATAAATAGTAAACATTATTGTTTGTTCCTTATGTTGAAGAAGTGAGGCTGTATAATTCTGGGGAATTTTTTTTTTTTTTTGGTACCAGGGATTGAACTCAGGGGCACTCGACCACTGGGCCACATCCCCAGCCCTCTTTTGTATTTTATTAGAGACAGGGTCTCACTGAGTTGCCAAGTGCCTCGCCATTGCTGAGGCTGGTTTTGAACTCATGATCTTCCTGCCTCAGTCTCCCAAGTGTTGGGATTATAGGCGTCCAGCTTTTTCTGGGGATATTTTAAGAAAGAGATCATAATTAGTTCATTGGCTATCTTATAAATATTTTCACATCTCATTTTCATCAGAGGGGCTGGATATGCCTATCATGGTCATGAACATACTCTATTCTTTTTAGACTATTAGAACATAAATCATTCAAGCTGTCTATAGCACATATCCAAAAACCTCTCAGAGTTGTCTCCACCAAAGTGTGCATGATTATAATCACTGGACAGCAACACCATGGCTCAGTGTCCAAAAATGTTATGTTATTTGAATGTTAACTGTGATTCAACTAAGAGTGGTTACTGGAAGGTAGGAAAGAATATAACGCTAATCTATCTCAAACTGAGAGGCAAAGGACGGGCTATGGTGATCCAGTGTTGTAAATACATTTTCAGGTGAAGTACCCAGAAATAACTCCAGTTGCTCCCAGTAGAAGTAGGTAATTCCAGACGTGTGCCAACAGAGTAGTGTGTATGCTCCCTAAGAAAGGGACAGTGGCAGCTTTATGATGCCTAATAATTAGGGACAATGAGAGGGTGGCAGTTGGGGAGATAAGGGAAATTTTGGAGAAGAAACATGTTACAACAGAGGGGAGGAAAGATAGAGGGATGCTGTACATATGGAACTGATGGTCATACAGTTTAGCTTTTAGGGGTGGGCTACCTCTTGACTCTACAAGAGTGTGGAAGGCTTGAGAAATCTGTTGAATTGACTCTGCGTGAAGCATAATAAACAGACAGGATCAACTCTTGATAGTAGTCCAGAGGAAGAACAACTAAAGCCACCAAGAACCCTGACTTAGTGAAATACTAGTAAAATCTTTATGAAAATGTTATATTATCATTTACTACTGTGTTAAATTTGGAGCTTGATGTTCATCAATAGAATGGGTACTATTATTTGCAAAGTTCAGTGACAATAGTGTTAAATAAAATTTTAAGGGGCCAGATAGTTACAATAGTCAATCTTGGAATGTGGAAAGCAAAATAGTCATTTGTTTTCAAAATTTATGGTTACCTAACAGTGGTCTAATTCTCATGTATCAGTTAGAAGTCTGGTTTGATTTCATCACCCATCTACAAGAAGATGATAAAAATAAACTAATATTAGTCAAGCACAATGGCACATACCTGTAATCCCAGCTTCTTGGGAGGCTGAGGCAGGAAATCAAAAGTTTAAGGCCAGCCTGGGCAATTTCATGAGACCCTTGTCTCAAAGTTTAAAAAGGGTTGAGCAAGGCGTGGTGGCGCAGGCCTGTAATCCCAGCACTTGGGAGGCTGAGGCAGGAGGATCACAAGTTCAAAGCCAGCCTCAGCAATGGCGAGGCACTTGGCAACTCAGTGAGACCTTGTCTCTAATAAAATACAAAAAAAAGGGCTGGGGATGTAGCCCAGTGGTCTAGTGCCCCTGACTTCAATCCCAGTACCGAAAAAAGAAAATAAAAGTTAGAAAGGGTGGCGGATGTAGCTCAGTGGTAAGGTACCCCTGGATTCAGTCCCCAGTACCAAAAACAAAAACAACAAAAAAGCTAATATTAATATTCACTATTTATGAGCTCTTACTATATACCAAGAAGTTTGCTAAGTGTTTTCTAGACATTGTACTTAATCTTCATAACAACCTTCAAAAGTAGTTGCCATTATTATTTCCAGCTATTTTCTGAAAAAAAACAGGATTTTGATCCAGGCAAATTGACTCTAGAGTCCCCACTTTTAGCATTGCACATAAAACTGTTTATTTAACATGAAAGACTGTCCTTTATTCTGAGATTCTGTCTGTTCTACTTTTTAATATCAAAATATATTTTCTTATATGAAATGGTGGTGATTGATAGTGTCAGGTTTGACAATTTTTTAAATTACCTTACAAAATAAAAACTAAGCAGCTCAATGACAGCACTGCTCCCTGTTTTAAAAAGGGGGGGAGTTTGCTAATTTGTGAAATTCAGGTCTGAGAATCACTTGTCAGAAAAGTGGGGATCCTAGTAATTTTTAATGTTCTCAGGAGATTTTCATCTGATTTATTTCCTATTTAATCCAGTCAATCTTCACCTGCCCTGCACCTGACCACAAATCATATTTTCAGCCTTTTTTGACAGGAGTCTGTTGTGAAACATAATTAAAACGCAGTTTGGTAATTCAAATTCTAGGAAATTATTAAAATACTTTATGACAAGGGGTCTAGAATGAGATTTAAAAAATTATTAATCTTGTACTAAATTCTTTACAAAATACAATCTCACAGTGAGGTTCCAATGGCTCATTCATGGATCCTTAGTAAACAATGGTATAATCTTTGCTCTTTTCTTTCTATAGCATTTAATATTATTCAGACCTTCAATAATAACTATTTCTTAATGATATAGTAATACATGTCAGTACTTTTCATTGTCACTAGCATTTGGAGAACAAAAAATGAAAGAGTGAGAATAGGTCACCCTTCTAGAAAAGCATGAGTGGCAGAGCCAGACAAAAGCTGTGGGCCTTACTTATTCCTCTTAAGTGCAGTCTACACTGTGTATTTTGTCTGTAGGGTGTTATTGGTGATTTTAGCATCCTGTTGATTTGTCCAACAATCTGTCTTCAGTTTTTTACCTCCTCATGTGTATTGAACTTTCAGTCCCTCTCAGCCACCCACTATTGTTGTACCCAGCTCTTTGCCAGTACCAATAGTGGCCCAGCTCTTGAGGTTTCAGATGTGAGCTTCCTGCTCACTAGCTTCCTCCCATTTTTCCTCACTTACTTCTCACTCTCTCCAGTTTGTTTGCCACTTACTTCCCAGGTCTTTTGTCCTCTCTTCCCTCTTTACCCAGCTTATAAGAGTCCATGGTCTATCTATCTCTCCCCTTATGGCCTTGCTGTGGGTCAAAGCTGCAAGTGTTTCTAGGCTGCCTGCCTACTCTGTGCCAGTACTCTGCCTTCAAAATGTGGGTTTAGAAAAATGCAAAACTATGGTGTCTGACCTTATTTTAAGTTTATGAGTCATATCTCAAGGGGGCCCTTAGTATTTCTTTGTACAGGCATTTCTGTACTTCCCTGGTCCAACCCATTTGCTCTCCTATTCTCTGAGAGGACTAGTTTCTCTTTCACTCTCTCAAACCCCCAGCACTGCCTTTTCCCTTCTTCCATCTTCACCAGCAGATAGTGACTAGCTGTATCTATATCTACCTATATGTAAAATTAGCAACTTGAATTCCAAAACCACGTATATAAATCTATTTTTGACCATTTTAAATTGTGCTTTTCACTTTTACCTGCCTTTCTGTTACTATCGTCAAGAATTGTGAATGTGTTTGCACCTCCTCCAAGTTACAGGAACAGTTAGTAAAATAAGCAGTTAAGTACTTGGACACAGGAACTTAAAAGAAATGCTTTGGAGCTGTGTGTGATTGTACTAGTAGTCCACAATAGTTCTTATTTATATAAGTTATAGAGGAAGGAGAATAGATGGGAATGACTTGGAAATAAGATTAAAGCCTCATTTTTTTGGAAATGATAAAAATGTTTAGGACAGGCATATGATAGTTTTTACCTTACCTTACACTTTTGGTGGGAAAATCAGGCAATACAATCGAGTTGTAAATATATTAAGTTCAAATGAAATTAATTTAATCCTGTTATTTACCTCACAGAGCTAATTTTTTCCCCCCATGGGGGTCGGGAGGGGAGTACCAGGGATTGATCTTAGGGGCACATTACAACTGAGCCACATCCCAGCCCTTTTTCTTTATTTTTTATTTTCAGACAGGGTCTTTCTAAGTTGTTCAGGGTCTCAATAAGGTTGGCTTAGAACTCTCAATGATCCTGTCTCAGCATCCTGAGTTGCTGGGATTACAGGCATGTGCCACTGCACCTAGCTCATGTAGCTAATCTTTAGGACTTAGTTTTGGAAAAGTGTGGGGAAGGGCTAAAACTAAAAAAGTCAAGATTTTTATGCCTACTTAGGTGAAATTTGTATTTAAAGAGTTGAATAAGAATCTACACCTTACCTAACACTGACTTGCTTATACAATTATAAGAGGATAGTCCCTCGATGACCTGAATCTCATATGCTGAATTCACTTACATAATGGCATCCATCTGCTCAGGCACATTTCCCCATGTATTTCCTAATTCCCTGTGTTCTTTACCACATCACCCAATATCCTCTTCTCATGCCTTATTTTGTGGATGACCTAGCTGGCCCCTGCTTCACATAGTGAACAGAACCCAAGAGGCGTAACCTCAGCTTACTTCCTATTCTCCCTTTACTTAGCTAGTCTCAGAAGGAGAGGCATCCTGGCAAGCTGTCCCCCCAAATCCCTCTGTGTTGCTGGAGTTCCTGAAAATGTGATCTCCATGCCTCTTAGGCTCCTCAGCTTCCCTCTATGTAAAAAGAAAGGCACCTCAACCCAAAATGCTCTGACCCTGATCTAAGATCCTGTGACCCCGGTCAGCATGAACTTCCTGATTTTTATATCCAGTGGCTTCATCCCAGGCCTCATCACCTATCTCTGCAGCATGTGTCCCTTTCATCACATTCCTCTGTTTAAAACTTTTTGTGGCTTTTCATTGTGCCAAGAGCATGCATCCAAAAATATTTTAAGATGTCAGAACCAGTAGCTCTGATATCTTTTCTGAGTTTTCAAACTATATTTTTAATGGGCATTACTGCCCAAATCTCAAATACCTATAGCCAAAAGCAAAGTGAGGCTTTCCCCAAACTGGCTCCTCTTTTTTCCATCTTCTTGGTATCTTTGAGGTTATCATCATTTTACCCTTGTGCCCAGGCTAGAAACCACAGGGCCATCATTGACTCTTCCTCCTTCTCTGATTTCTACTTGGTCTCTAAGCCCTAATGAATAGCTTCCATGTCTTCCTTTCTTTCTTTTCCTACTTTTTTATGACTATTGACTTTCTACTCGTAGTCCCTTGTCTTGATTATTTTAATAGTACGTTCAGGGTTTTTAATTTGAATTCCATACACTGACCTCAAAGACTTTAAGAATCCCCTCAAAATTATATGCAAATTTTGTACATGTGCTTTTTTCAGGGGGTGGAGGGCTCAATTAGACTATTCCATGGGAAAGAAAATGAGAAATAGTATGAGAGAATATGACACTTTAAATAAGTTCCACTGATTTTTGACTTTTATACCTTCCCTTTGCTATTTTATTCACTAACCCAGGGTACTGATTTCTGTGTTGTGAGGGGCTTGCATGATATTAAGATAAAGCAAAGAAAAACAAAGGAGCAGCAGTCAGATAGTCCAGCAGCTAGAGATCAGAGGCTACCCAGAATCAGAGCCAGGCTTTGATGTCCTGGAGAAGCTCAGGAGAAAGATGGGGCATCAGCAACAGTGGAAGGTGTCCTTCTGAGGCCTCTAGACCCATTTTCTCATGTGCTTCCAGAGGACTAGGAGTGCTATGAAAGCTCAACTAGCAAAAATAATGGTGAGTCAGTATCTCTAGAAAAAGGTTAAAAACATTCCTCCAACCAGCCTTCCATCCTCTGCATCTTTGTTTCCCAGGCCTTCCTCTACTCCACCATCAGAGTTAGCTTTTATACCCATCTCATTGCCTACAAAACAAGTTAAAAACTCATGGGCATGGTGTCAAGACCGGCCACAGTTACAAACCTGCCAGCCCCGTCTCCAGGCACTGTCTTCCCCTCCAAAGCTCTAGTTGCCACTGGCTGTTTTGAGAGAACAGCTTCCATATCCATAGTTCTATACTTTTGACTTTGTGAGTCTTTCCTTTTTTGGTGCCATTTCCTCTCTGCTGCCCAACCACGAATCTATTCATCCTTTTAGGTCCAGATTTCATATTACCTCTTCCCCTGTGTCCATCCCTAATTTTCTGCCATCACCCTGTCAGAATCAGTCTCTCCTGGCTGGATTCCAGAAACATTTCATACATATCTCTGATATGTCATATTAAATTATAGATAACTTATTTTTATTTCTGTCTTTCCTACTAAGCCATAAATGCCCTGCAGGTAGGGACTGTCTTTTTCATGTTTGTATCCCTAACACCTACCTTAGTACCTAGTCTAAACAGGAGCTTAATACACTTTTGTTAAATGGAATTAGTTTTTATGACTCATTTAAAATTAGAGACCAATGCTTATTTAATAAGTCAGAATAGACCATAATAATAATAGTCGTAACAAAGTTCTATTTCCACTGCTCATTCAAGTAACCAATTCCTTTGTGGAAGTGGATTTTGAAAATCTTCACATGTCAGTGTATATTTTTGAAGTGCTTACTTGAGATCCTAGAAGAATTATAGTACTAATGCAGACTAGAGCTTCTAAGACATCCCTATTGATGTTATATTGAATATGTTCTATCACTTATATACATTATATATATACATATGTATGCATATACATATGTGTGTATATATATAAAATGAGATCCATAGATATGCATTTTGTCTGTTTTTTTTCTTCACCTTCAGGTAATGCTTTATGAATTACTTATTTTATAAGATCTGAGTCAGTTTAATTTGAAACACAGTAAACAGAGCATTTTCCACGTACAAAAAGAATTGCAAAGTTAGGATTCTGTTATTTATATGGTATAAAGTTTGTTTTGCTAAATTAATGAAGTCTCAATTATTACAAATGTCTCTTTCAGTATTTTTTTAAATATTACATACGATTTTAATGCAACTATCTCAATATTTCAATACTTGTTTGCTAAATAAATCACACATAACACAAAATGCTAAATAATTCTGTTAGTCTTTGACTAAAACATCTAAATAATGAAAATTCAAATTGTTTAGTAAGGTATGTTTAACCTTGTTTATTAATACTACTAAATAAATACTAAATATGATCATGATTAATACAATTTAAGCATTTACAGAATACTGTTTATGTCCAAAATTGATATATTAAATCAAAGCATCCCAGAGAACTCAGTATCTGGTTATAAAGAAGCTTTATTTAGCTGGGTGTGGTGGCACACGCCTGTAATCCCAACAACTGAGGAAGCTGAGGCAGGAAAACTGCAAATTCAAAGCCAGCCTCAGAGATTTAGCAAGGCTCTGATCAATTTAGCAAGACTCTATCTAAAAATTTTAAAACAAACAAACAAACAAAAAAAGGCAGAGTGGAGCTGGGGATGTGGCTCAGTGGTTAATTGCCCCTGGATTCAACCTTTAGTACCAAAAAACAAAAAACACAAAACCAGCTTTATTTAAAACCATCTTTTCCTAAAGTTTTAACACTTAAAAGTGAAATTGTTCCTAAATAAAACACAAAGCTATTCTTGCTAACAGTACTAATTTTGTCCATTTTTTCCTTTATATGAAACTACTGAAAGGAAAAATTAAGATGTTAAAATTAATAGATTACTTTGTATGTTTATCACTCTATTAACAAATGCTTTAATAATTAAATAGAATATTAAGGACATAAATCAAGTTTCATATAAAAGGACTATTACTATTTACTTATTTAGAAAATTCATTTTCATGTTGTGTCTTAGAGTAAACATATTCTTTCAGTATTTTAATTCAGCAATGAAAGAAGGCATTGCTCCATAAATTAAGAGCTTCAAATAATTTTGAAAAATGGCCTTTCCATCATATTCTTTGAGTGTTTTCAACCATTTAGTTATTCAGTCCTTTATTGGGTATACATTATGTAGGATGTTTTCAATTCAAGATAGTACTTGCCCTTGAATAGTAGTGCATCAGGCAATAGAGAAGAAGGTGAATAAACAAATAATTACAGTATGAGCCTTGGAGAGGAGGAAGGAAACTCCTTTGAGAACTGAAGTTGAAGTTGAAAATGGATACGTCTGCTGGCCAGTTTGTAGATAGATAGAGAAGCAGAGAGCTAAAGGGAGTTTGTGCTTGATAATCTTTTTTTCTTCTTCTTCTCCTCCTCTCCTCTTCTTCCTTCTCCTCGTCCTCCTTCTCCTCCTTTTTTTCCTCCTTCTTTTAATATGTGAAGTAGGAATAAGGAATCTAGGTCATCTCTAAGAATTAATGGCATGGAGTAGTTCTTGAGAAGAAAAGAACAGGGAAGATTTGGATAATTAATAAGGAGAATTAGAGAGGAGCTAGCAAAGACAAGTAAAGAGTGGCATGCAGAATCGAGAAAGCAGGGAGTATGGAACTAAAATTGGATAGCATAACACCGAGGGGATGTCAGTCAGTATGGTGGTGTAATTTTCTCTGGCGGTGCTCTGTGGCCAGTGTGTGGGTGCAATAAAGCCATATTGTGTTCAGGGCTCACAGGATGGGCATGACAAAATATAAAAAGGTCAGAGAATTAAGAGTCCTTCCAAGAGCGTGTGGCTTAATATGGAAGTAGGGTGAAGTGAAAGGCAATAAACTTGAGAAAGTGAAAAGCCAAGAAACTGGAGATGAGGATAAGGCCTGGGACTTTGTAGGTACTCAGCAAATCTTCCCTTTCTGCTTTCTGACTGTCCTTTCTTTGTACCCATTCCTCCTCCCTCATCTGCCTCTGCTGTGGTTCAGACATAGGAATAGTTTGCAGTTGGCTTAGAGGAGAAGATCAGGAGCCAGGTTCCAAAGTCCTCAGCCTGAGGGTCCCAGTGACTTGGATGCTGACAGTGCTTGGTGGTGCTGGCCCCTGGGAGAAGCTCAAGGCTTGTCCCCTCATCTCCCCACCACTCCTGCTTGAAGGGTGGGTCAGAGGATGAAGACATTATGTTGGGCCATGGTTCTTGGGGCAGAGATTTAGTCTGTGATGACAAGGGTTACGTCTCTGAGTCTTCAGGGGTTTCCACTAAGCCCCCTTCTCCCTACAAGCTAAACTGTAAGCATAGATCTTAGTTCTTTCGAGGATTTAAAAGGAAGTCTTTCCTTGAAGTAAGGATAGAGGTAAGGATCATTCTGGCAACCCAAAGGTCTTCCTCCTCAGAATCTGAAGTTGCTAATAGAGTTGGTTGTAAGTTGTAACTCATTTTACATAAGTAATACATTGTTGTACTCTTTTCATAAAGATGTGCTTTTTAAGACTGTCGTTTCAAATAAAGACAAACCATTTTCTGTGGAAACACACATATGTACATAGCATTTCCAGAGGATTTTTTTCGCCCGTAGTTATAACTGTAACACTGAAGTCTAATAATCACATTATTTCAGAGTGCTTTTTTGGATATGTGTAGTAGAAAGAAACACTCATCAGAAAGAGACCATGCACCTTAACTGTGCAGCTGTTAGAAGGGTGAGGGTACCCAGAGGAATAGACAGAGGTTATAGATCTTCATTTTAAGAAACGAAGTAAATGAATTGGCTAGAGATACCTGGGGGAGTCTCGATCATCAGTTGTGCTGTTTTGGATTGTTAATGAAACCTTTAAGGCACTTAGAAATGCCAGCCTAGAAAATAATTGAATGCTGCTTCTGAAACTGTATTTTCACCTGGGTTGCTCTAAAAAAGCATGTTCCTCACTTGACATTAGTCACACAAAGAAATTCAACTTTGTTCACAGAGTTGGTGACATCTGTCTGGACCCTTGAATTCCTCTATGCCCATCCAATTCAGCATGCTTGCTCTTTGTTCAAGTGCTTGTGTTGACAGGTTGACCCCAAATTCTATCCATAGCCTACTGTATCATGACAGATTTATTTTGGGTTAACCTCCCCCCAACCTTAAAAGGTAATGAAAATAATTAATATTTCCTAGTTACATATCTAGATCAAAGAGACATTTTCAGAGGTAGGAGTGTTTGTTCTAAGTGTTAGCTCAAATATACTTTTCCAAAGACCTTTCTTTACCTGGCAGCTTTTCCCCCTCAAACATTAATGCTAGTATTAGGAATGGTTTCTGAATTTTATTTTAAAGAGAGACAGAGACACTGTTCATTCCTATTCTGTTCATGGTACCTGGATATTAATATATGTAAATAGCACCACTGAGTTTTACTTTAAGGACATATGAAGAAGAAAGAAAACTTTCCCTCAGATGTCTTACTTGTATTTTAGTTGGTGTAAGCCTGTTTTCTTTTCCTTTTCAGGTTGTAAACATGTTAAAGGCATTCTGTTATATGGGCCCCCAGGTTGTGGTAAGACTCTCTTGGCTCGACAGATTGGCAAGATGTTGAATGCAAGAGAGCCCAAAGTGGTCAATGGGCCAGAAATCCTTAACAAATATGTGGGAGAATCAGAGGCTAACATTCGCAAACTTTTTGCTGATGCTGAAGAGGAGCAAAGGAGGGTAATGTAACTATAACTTAGTAAAAATGTGTTACCACTTGTATGATGAATAAAATCAGTTATGGAGGCAAATTTGTTATTGTGATCTATATTTTCAAACAGCTTATAGGTTAAATTTACTTAGTACTTAGTTTATATTTTACACTACCCCCAGAGATTATGTGGGATTTACATGATGTGAGCAGATGTCATTACCCACATGTTCATAACATAAAGGGAGATGATTGTATAAGCCAAAGGTTTTGCAAAAACAGATCATGAATATATTTTCAAGTGACACTTTTATACCGCATTACTTTCAAAGACTTGAACTCATTTATCTTTTTGAAGGGAGGGGGTAAGTAAATCCATGTATAGATTTACAGAATTTTACACACACACACAAGGTCCATGATCAGAAAGCTAGCTTACTTATACTAAGTCAGCTCAGTAGTAGAGTAGTAGAGGGCAGGATTGAGTTGTCAGAGCTCAAAGGATTTGAGTCTTAGGAAAAAATAAAATTAATTTAAAAATCAGACCAGAGGCTGGGTGTGGTGGTGTTCAACTGAAATCCCAGAGACTTGGGAGGCTGAGACAGGAGGATCACAAGTACAAAGACAGCCTCAGCAACTTAGCAAGTCCCTAAGCAACTTAGTGAGACCCTGTCTCAAAATAAAAAATAAAAAAGCTGGATATGTAACTCAGTGTAAGCACTCCTGGGTTTGATTCCCAATAAAAAAAAAAATCAGATCAGAGTTTACTGTGATGTTTGATTTTATGTGTCAACTTGACTAGGCCACAGGGTGCCAAGGCATTTGGTCAAACATTATTCTGGGTATGTCTATGAGGGTGTTTTTGGATGAAATTAACTTTTGAATTGGTAGGCTGAGTAGAGCAGATTGCCCTCCTGCTGACAGGCCCCATCCGATTAGTATAAGGCTAGCAGCTATCTTCTCAGCAGAAATAATGGAAAAAAAGACAACCATTGAATATCATTTTTAAGGGGCTGAGAGGAAATAGATTTTTTTTAAAAAATATGAAATATTATGTTTCTGGGTTCTCTTTGTATTGGTAAATATAAGTCCCCCCCCCCCCCGGTGCTGGGGATTGAACCCAGGGCCTTGTGCATGCAGGCAAGCACTCTACCAGCTGAGCTACATCCCCAGGCCCTATATAAGTCATTTTAATATTTGTATGATATTCCATTTCCTACCGAGGAACTGTCAAGATGCTCCTTTGTTGATTTTCTTTACCACATTCTAGCCAGGGTGATGTCATAGTGACCTTTATTTCACTGTCACATCAATCTTCTAAGTGATTTCATCACTCTTTCTTCTCCTTCTCCTTCTTTTTCTTCTTCCTTTTTTTGATGAGTGGGGGGAGGTACTGGGGATTGAACCTAGGGGCACTTTGTGGTTTACCCTAAGCTACATCCCCAGCACTTTTTTTGGGGGGCGGGGGTGGGAAGGGTCTTGCTAAGTTGCTGATGCTGGCTACAAACTTTCAATCCTCCTGCCTCAGCCTCCCTAGCTGTTGGGATTATAGGAGTGCACCATTTTCTTTTTATTTTAGTATAGTTGGAAATAATTGGTGACAATGACATAATTTCTAGGATGATGCAACAGCGTAATGTGTCTTAGAATTATAAAAAGATCCAGTGGTTATTGCAAGATA
The DNA here is from genome assembly GCA_025594165.1 of Tamias sibiricus. Classification (NCBI taxonomy): domain Eukaryota; kingdom Metazoa; phylum Chordata; class Mammalia; order Rodentia; family Sciuridae; genus Tamias; species Tamias sibiricus. The sequence goes on along the minus strand of CM046660.1, from coordinate 18,369,834 downwards.
GAATGAGTATTATTCTATTTTTAAAAATACATTTTCCTTTTTGTTCTTTGGAAGTTTTGTAAAAAGGAAAAGTTATAAAATATCAGTCTTGATAAATAGTTTGAACTGTTCAAAAATAAAAAACCCAAAATGAGTCTAATGGACCCTGATGATTATAGACTAGGCACAAGTGAGTTAAATGCCATGTAGAGAAGAATTTAGTAAAACCTGAGTTGTGATAGTTTCCACATGGCTACCGAGGTAACTTGGATGCTGTTTTTTTTTTGTTTGTTTTTGTTTTTTTTTAAGAAATTTGTGGGTTTTTTTTAAATATTTATTTATTTACTTTAGTTGTACACAATGCTATAATACATTTATGTTTACGTGGTGCTGAGGATCCAACCCGGGCCGCGCACTTGCGAGGCGAGCGCTCTGCCGCTGAGCCACAACCCCCGCCCTTGGATGCTGTTTTTAAACTTGCAGACATTTTGAATATGATGCTACTAATGATAAACAGTTGACAGCCAGATGCACTGGCCCATGCCTGTAATCCCAGCAACTTGGGAGGCTGAAGCATAGTATCACAAGTTTAAGGCCAGTCTCAACAACTTAATGAGACCCTACCACAAAATTTTTAAAAAGGGTGAGGAGCTGGGGATGAAGCTCAGTGGTAAAGCTCCCTTGGGTTTGATCCCCATCCCTGGGGGGTAGAGGGGAAGGAAATTGGCAAAGACTTTCTAGATAAGATTTTAATCATAGTCAGCCTTTTTAGTTATATCTTTCTCAATCTTTATATCCAGAAATGGCTTGAATATACCCAACTAATCCCACAGAGGGTAAATGTGTTACATAATAAAAAGCATCCCCTCAGTGATTCCGGACAGTCCAGGCTGACAAAGATGAACACTTGCATATAGGTCAAACTAGTTAAATATAGAACAGCCACTTTCAAAGGCTGTTGCCAGGGCTCAACAGCATCAGCTCTGTTTCTATGGGGAAAGACTGCAGATGGTAAAAGCAAAGCTAGAAGCCAATGAACTGAAGTAGATTACATTGTGGAAATTCAGGTCCTTTGGTAAAGGCTTTATTGATGATTCAGCTATATTAATCTGTGAACATTAATCTTGACATCCTTCCTTACCTGATTTTTAATTTATCATAATAGGAATTTGCCTTTATTTAAGTAACACACCTGTAAAAATTGATGTCATTGTACAGACTAGGTTGGGGAAGGGACCTGATGACAGGTCACAAGATTAGTAAGGTTTTGAAAAGGTCAGAATTGTACTGAATTATGTTTAGGACAGATTACTCCTGTGATCATTTAATCACACACAGTGTTCTTATTGTCTTTGTCTTCCCCAACCACATAGGTGATTTTTGAGGTTGGACTGAGAAGAAAGTTGTGATTCCAGCTGCAACACAGGGCACAGTGACAGCAAAATTCATACGTTATACCACTTTTTTGTTTCTTGCTGTATTGAGCAGACAAACATGAATAAAAATGTCTTTTAAAAATCAAGTAAAGGGTAGCACATGTGAGGCACTGGGTTCAATCCTCAGCACCACATATAAATAAATAAAATAAAGGTATTGTGTCCATCTACACCTAAAAATATTTTTTAAAACATCAAATAAAATCTCACAATTTTTCAGTCACAAACAGGAATGTCCTTCTTTTACACTAAAGATGGCAAGAGTTAGTACCCTTTTACGTAGAATTTCTTTGGCAAAGCTAAGCTTATAGTTCTGATTTCTCATTCCCAATCTTTTCTACAGATGGAAAGATGAATATTTTTGGTGCTGAATTTTTAAAGAAGCAAGGTCTCATTTATCATTAGACATCTACACTGTAAATATGATATTGAGAAACTAAGTCGATTTTTATTTCAGATTTGAACTTAATTTTTTAAATATTTATGGAAGGTGAACAATTTGTAAGTAATGTTCAGGGAAAACAAAAGAAAACCTAATTAAATTTTGGAAATGTTGATGTTTCTGTGACTATCATCTCACATACAATTGCATTAAAGAGTGCTTGCCTCACATGCATAAGGCCCTGGGTTCAATCCCCAGCACACACACACACACACACACACAAAAAAAAAAAAAAAAAAAAAAAAAGAAAAGAAAAAAGAAAAAGAATGAACAGTACTCCAAATATGAATGTTCTAATAAGAACATGTTTTTATATTATTGTAATACAGTAAAATTGATTTTTTTTCTCTTCTGGTGTATAGTCTTATGAATTTTAACATGCATATAGATTCATGGAACCACCACCCAAATAAGGATATAATATTAGTGTTTCCTAAATTATTTTCAGGATTTAGCCTAATTCTAATCAAAGCTTGAATTCCTCTTTCTTTCTTTCTTTCTTTCTCTTTCTTGTTTATAATTGGTGGAGGCTGTTTTTAATCTGGCAGAATGATTCTAATGTTCATTAGAAGTACACATGATTGGAAAGAGCCAAGGTAGTTTTGAAAAAGAATAATACATGTGGTGGGGAAAAACCTGCCTATTCTACTACTGTAGTTACAGAGATATTAACATCTGTGAATCCCAAGACAGAACAGTTGAACTCGTAACGTCTAGCATGCATAAAATCCAAAGTCTGGTAAAGATGGCATCTCAATCAGTGGAGAAAGGAAAGCTTACTTAGTCAATAATATTGGGTCAGTTAGTTAACTATTTGAAGAATTATTTGGATTCTTATCTCACTTGGGGTAAGCTGGGGATGTGGCTCAAAGATAAAATATCCCAGATAAAAAATTGTATGTAATGGCCGGGTGCAGTGGCGTGTGATCCCAGCAATTCGGGAGGCTGAAGCATGAGGATCACAAATTCAAAGCCAGCCTCAGAAACTTAGTGAGGCAAGCAAGACCTGTCTCTAAATAAAATGCATAAAAGGGCTGGGGATGTGGCTCAGTGGTTAAGCACCCCTGGGTTCAATCCCTGGTATAAAAAAAAAAAAAAAAACAATTCTGTGATTGTATGTGATATAATTATTTTAAAGAGAAATAAAGGTAGGTAACCATCAGTGTCTGTAATGGGGAAGAATTTTAAGGCTAAATGTAACAGAAAACATAGAAAAAATAAAAACTGATAATGTTGATTGTTTAAATAGTATGAAAACCTTCACTTGCCACGCATGGTGATGCATACCTGTAATCTCAGTGGCTCAGGAGGCTGAGGCTAGAGGATCATGAGTTCAAGGTCAGCCTCAGCAACTTATCAAGGCCTAAGCAACTCAGTGAGACCCTGTCTCTAATTAAAATATAAAAAAGGGCTGGGGATGTTGCTCAGAGGTTAAGCTCCCCTAGGTTCAATCCCTGGTACCCAAATAAATAAATAAATAAATAAAACCTTCACTTACCCAAACTATGCTATAAATAATATTAAGACAAATGGCAAACTGGGATAAAATATTTGCAACAAATATAATTCCTTCATGAAATACTTTTTATAAATCAATAATAAAAACTTTAAATTCTAGTAAAAAATGTATAGAAGACATCAAATAAGAGAACTAACAATGATGAAAAATGTAATTTACAGGGCTGGAGTATAGCTGAGCGGTAGAGCACTTGCCTAGCAGGTGTGAAGCCCTGGGTTCAATCTCCAGTACTGGGGGGTGGGGGAGAGCATAACGTCTAGCTTCTTCAGCCTGTATTTAGACAAATGTGATTTAAAAATTCACAGAAAGATCAATCCCTAGCATGGAAAAATAAAAATTAAACACACACACACAAAGATGCCACTGTTTATCTTTCAAGATTGAGAATTACTCTCTTTTTGAATATTTTTAGTTGTAGAGGGACACAATATATTTATTTTATTTATTTTTATTTGGTGCTGAGGATTAAATCCAGTTCCTCACACGTGCAAGACAAGCACTCTACCACTGAGCCACAACCCCAGCTGGAGAATTACTTTTTAAATGTTTCTAATATTCATTATTTGTGAGGCTTTGCCAAAATAGGCACTGTCATATGCTGTGGTGGGATTATAAATTGATAAAACCTTTCTAGAAAAGTGTTTGACACCCTTCTCAAGGTCCTTAAAATACTCAACAGACATTTGACCTAACAATTGCCTTTAGAAAATAATTATATACATTGTGAAGGGTTAAAAGTCTAAAAATCTTCATTGTAGCAAGATCTATAATATTAAAAACTTAATTAAATTTCTAAACTGAGGAATTAATGCAGAGTACGGGAGTTAAACCGTGGAGCTAGTCATAATGAACTACTATAGAGCTATTAAAAATCATTGAGTAGTTACGGAAAAGGATTTAAGAACAGAACTGGACTTAATAAAGCAGAATACAAAATGTTATATAGCAGCTGATTGAATTTGAGGTGATTTTCTAAATTTTCTATAGTCACATATTTTGCAATTAGAAATAAAAATAACCATTTGGAATTGTTCTTAAAGAATAGTTAACATTCAAGACAATACAAGGTACAGTGAATTTTCAATTTTTTTTTTTTTTTTTTTTTGTACCAGGTATTGAAATCAGGGGCACTCGACCACTGGGCCACATCCCCAGCCCTTTTTTGTTTTTTATGAGAGACAGGGTCTCACTGAGTTGCTAAGTGCCTCACCATTGCTAAGTGCCTCACCATTGCTGATGGCTGGCTTTGAACTTGCGATCCTCCTGCCTCAGCCTCCCAAGTGCTGGGATTACAGGCCTGTGCCACCACGCCCAGCAAATTTTCAATTTTTAAATTAAACTTAAAATGTAAAAATAAATATGTAGGATATTAACAGCAGTTATCTTTAGGTGATCCAATGTAGTTTTAAAACTTTTAAACTTTTTAAAACTTTATTTGTATTTGTTCTACAACTTTTTCTCAGTTAACACACTTATTACTTTTTTTAAAAAATATTTATTTATTTGCTTTAGCTGTACACAATGGGTTTATTTGTACGTGGTGCTGAGGATCGAACCTGGGCCGCGCACGTTCCAGGCGAGCGCTCTACCCTGAGCCACAACCCCAGCCCACACTTATTACTTTTATAATAAAACAATTTTAGCCTCATAATCCTCAATCTCACTATGCTCATTGTTTAATTTATATTATTCATGGACTGTTATATTTAGGTTATGTTTATTTTTTCCTGTTTTGTTTTATTTTAGTCCCCATTGTGTGTGTGTGTGTGTGTGTGTGTTGTTTGGGATACTGAACCCAGGGGTGCTCTACCATTGTACCACTGAGCTACATTCCAAGCCCTTTTTATTTTATTTCGAGACAGGGTCTCACTAAGTTGGTGAGACCAACCTCAAACTTGCAGTTCTTCTGTCTCAGCCTCCCAAAGTAGCTGGATTACAGGTAGGTGCCACTGTGCCTAATTCCCAAGGTTTTTTTCTGTGTTAAAAATAAAAAGAAAGAAAAAGAACTATGGCTGACAAGAATTAGCTGTAAATTTCAAAATAGTTGGTAGAGAGGATTTTGAATACTCCCAACACAAAGAAATCATAAGTGTTTGAGGTGTCAGATTTGTCAGTTACTCTGGTATGATCATTCTACATCATATGTACATATTGAAATATCACACTGTACCCCATAAATGTGTAGTTATTATGTATCAGTTAAAATTTTTAAGATAAAGAAAACATTTCTAGCATGTTCTCCCTTTGGTCCCTAATAGGTGGTTTAATTACTTGAATATAAATTGTTAGAAGATCTGTGTCAATTTAATCTAATGAATTAATATTCAAAAGTATTTGTTTTGTGCTGGGGATATAGCTCAGTTGGTGGAGTGCTTGCCTTGCATGCACAAGGCCCTGGGTTCAATCCCTAGTATCACAAAAAAAAAAAAAAAAAAAAAAAAAAAGTATTGAATCTATTAAAGGTCAGAAATACATAAACTAATTTCTTTTAGTGATGACTGTTTACAGTACCAAAGCAGAAATCACTATGCAGAAGAAATAGCACCCTCTTTACCATGTTCTTTTTATAAACCATTTCTCTGTTCCCATAGAGAAAAATAATCTGTTTTTATGTGATGTAGGTAAATATGAATCACGTTCAGTTTCTTCATCATTTGCCCAATTCCCAGCCATTCCCTGGGTGGAGTTAATCTTTAACTATATAATATGGCAAAACAAACATTAAACTTACTGCTTCTGGGACAGTCTTCTCACCAAAAACTTCAGGGAAAATGGGAGGAAGTTGCCCCTCATGGACTTAACAAATGCATCTGAGGAGGTGTAAGAATTCTTCTTACAAGTGGTAAGATAAGACATATGTATAAATTCACATTTAGTTATTCGATGGACTGTTTACTTTTGCATATATGTACGTAAACACTATGTAAGGTCCAGGAATATATTTTCAGTTTGTAGAATTCTGAAAATAGAGTTCTAATACCTTTGAGAGGGCATCAGCCATGACTAAATTATACTTGCTGTATTTATTTGTCAAATTAGAGTGAAATCAAACTGATGAAAGCTTTGTTTTGCTTTTTTGATTAGTTTGTTTAATACTACATTCAAATTGTGACCTTTAACATAATTTCTTCCCTTAATAGCTTGGTGCTAACAGTGGTTTGCACATCATAATCTTTGATGAAATCGATGCCATCTGCAAGCAGAGAGGGAGCATGGCTGGTAGCACTGGAGTTCATGACACTGTCGTCAACCAGTTGCTGTCCAAAATTGATGGCGTAGAGCAGCTGAACAATATCCTTGTCATTGGTGTGTATACTTTCACTTAGAAAAGTTCTAGTCTTCCAAAAACATGAGACTTATAAAGATCTGTAGAGGTTGTAATTATGTCAGTGTCTCCAAATTAGAATCAAGTGAATCTGACTGTTTGCATGTTGAGCTTTAATAGGATAAATAAAAAATGGGTTTTAGTGAATTGTAGGTTTAATGAAAAAGGCAGCACAATGTGATGCAGTGGTTTTCAACCTGCATTACAGCAGGCCCCCAAGGCCCTCAGATTCTACATCACTACTGTCACTACTTTTTTTTTTTTTTTTTAACTGTTTTATGTCCTGAGCTGCTTCCTGATGATTTTGGATGGGGCATGCAGAGCTGTTTTATAAAGGTTTTTAGGACTGGCCCACAAAAAATGGGAAAGGATTTTGAAATCAGAGAGATAATGTTCATGTTGCCCCCATCACCTTAACAGGTCATTTACCTTCTCTGACCCTGAAATTTTCTTTTTAATTATTGAAAGATTTTATTACTTTTATATTCTGTTGGCTTGTACAGTAGTGAAATACTAAAGCAAAATCTCCTGGTATTTTCATTAGAATAGATCAAGACTGAATGCTGGTTTTTATTTGAGAATAAGTTGGTTTACTATTTAACTTTTTTTTGGTACTGGGGATTGAACTCAGGGGCACTCGACCACTGGGCCACATCCCCAGCCCTTTTTTGTATTTTAGTAGAGACAGGGTCTCACTGAGTTGCTAAGTGCCTCGCCACGGCTGAGGCTGGCTTTGAACTCGCGATCCTCCTGCCTCAGCCTCCCAAGTGCTGGGATTACAGGCGTGCGCCACCGCGCCCGGCTACTATTTAACTTTTATAAAATAAAATGTTCTCTTTTAAAGCTTGTTAGAGAAATTATTATTACATATACTGAAGGGACATTTTATATTATTTTTGAACTCTGATCATTTGTTTGTCACTTTGTTTTCACATCTGCATTCAGGAATGACCAATAGACCAGATCTGATAGATGAGGCTCTCCTTCGACCGGGAAGACTGGAAGTTAAAATGGAGATAGGTAAGTAGATCTATCACTGATGGCTGTGCCCATGTGCATGCACACAGGTGTTCTGTGTGCACATGCAAATGCTTATAGCATTCAGAGTTCATTAAGAGGAGCAATATCGGGGCTGGGGTTGTGGCTCAGTGGTAGAGCGCTCGCCTAGCACGTGTATGGCCCAGGTTCGATCCTCAGCACCATGTAAAAATAAAGGCATTGTGTACAACTAAAACAAATAAATAAATATTTAAAAGAAATTTTTAAAAAGAAAGCAATATCATCCAACTTAATGTTTGTTAGAAAATTTTATATCATTGGAAAAGCAAAAAAATTCTATGTCATAATAAGCAGGTGTTTGAATGCCTGAATACCTAAAAGAAAAGCATTAGGATTCTAATTATGTTTTACAGGCTCTCGAGAGTAAGAAAATGTATGTCTATTTCATTTTTATCAGGCTTGCCCGATGAGAAAGGTCGACTACAGATCCTTCACATTCACACAGCAAGAATGAGAGGACATCAGTTACTCTCTGCTGATGTAGACATTAAAGAACTAGCTGTGGAGACCAAGAATTTCAGTGGTGCTGAATTGGAGGGTCTGGTGCGAGCAGCACAGTCCACTGCTATGAACAGACACATAAAGGTCAGGAAAATCAACTCAACTAGATTAAGTGTTTGCTGCCCTCTAAGTACCATGCTCACGTTCTTTTTCCTGTCAAGCATGCTAAGGTAGGTGGGCTGACTTCTGATGGAGAAAAGAGATGACAAAGAAGTAAGAATTGGGCTGGGGTTGTGGCTCAGCGGCAGAGCGCTCGCCTCGCACGTGCGCGGCCAGGGTTCGATCCTCAGCACCACGTAAACATAAATGCATTGCATTGTGTACAACTAAAGTAAATAAATAAATGTTAAAAAAAAAAAGAAGTAAGAATTAAGTGTCCACTGCTCAATCTTCAGAATATCAGAAAGACAATGCTACCAGTGGTAACCACTACCTTATTTTGCCTTCATCTTACACAGATACATACAGCAAATTTTCATTTACTTATTTTTTGTGTGTGCGTTACTGGGGATTAAACCCAGGACCTCATGCACACTAGGAAAGCACTCTGCCACTGAGCCATACCCCCAGCCCTTGAAGTTTTAAAAAATCTTTGCACTGGACTGGGTGCAGTGTTACATGCCTATAATTCTAGTGGCTTGGGAGGCTGAGCAGGAGGATTACAAGTCCAAAGCCAGCCTCAGCAACTTAGCAAGGCACTAAGCAACTCAGTGAGACCATGTCTCTAATTTAAAATAAAGGGGGGGGGTGGTATTTTTGCTGGGAATGTGGCTCAGTGGTTAAGAGCCCCTGGATTCAATTCCCAGTAAATAAATAAATAAATAAATAAATAAAAATAAAAAATTGTTGCACCGTATTCATTTGTAGCTTAATATATCATAAGTTGTATATCTATGTACTAGAACTATAGAGGATGCTACATTTAGCTAATATGCTAGATACTTATAATTTTTGAAATAATAGGCTGGAGATGCAAGATAATAAATCATGACCTCTTCTCTCAAAGGGTTCAAAGTCAGGGAAGCAAACATGTTTGCAAATTATTACAATAATGTTATAGATACTATGATAGAAACATATACCTCTATGCTTTTCTTTTGATAAGTTTGATAAATAAAGTGTTCATGATCCTAACTCCTCTCTTCAGTTTTTAGTTATCAACTGTATATAGATGACTCCCAGATTTATATCTCATTTCGTGAACATGTTTCCTACTTTCAGATTCATACTAAATACCCCCACCCATGTTTTCTCATGTCTCATATTTAATATTCCAAAACCAAATTCACTTTTTTTACTACTTTTTTTCCTGCTTCTATTTCCCTATTTTCAGACTTAAAAATTCAGGATTATCTTTTATTGCTACTACTCTACTATGTCCTATATCAAGTCATTTGTGGGTGTTGTTTAGTATCCTTCAGTTTTTACTGCCACCATCTTCTCTTTGACTAACTTTCCCATCTCAGATCATGATCATTCTACCCTTCATGACTCTGTTATTTTTAGAGAAAAATAAAGATTTCTTAGCCTGGTCTTTAAGGTTCTCTAGGTCTGACTATAATTAGCCCTTCCAGATGTTTTCCTGATTATTCTCCATATACTTCAGCCAAACCAAAATACTTGCTGGTTAGTGGTTATCAGACGTTAATTTATTTTTCAACTTCTCTGCTCTTTTTTTCTTCTTCTTATTTGAGGATCTTTACCCTCTATATTTACCTGTCTCTTCATTACCTGGCTCATATATACCCTATCCTCCAACTTTTTCTGATTTTCCCTTTCAAGAATGATGTGCTTTCTTTCTTCACGAAATAGTAATGTATTATTAGGATGCCTCCAGTTGACTTTGGTTCAAATAGATTTATTCAGTGTCTGCAAGATGCCATGCACTGTGCTAGGAGTTAATGCTATAATTGCGAAAAAAGTAAATTGCCTGCCATTGAGTAGCTCCCAGTCTAATCCTCTATATCCAGTCATTGAAAGTATATGCAAGGTAAGGAAGTGAAAAAGTATCAGGTGTGGTCAACATAGAGTGAGAGAAACCACAGAGCAATTATCTGTGTGGATATGAATGTCTCTTAGTAGATAGAAGGAAAACCATACGCAAAGGATCAGGGACATGAAATAGCATGATGTGTTGAGTAATTTGGTACTGCTTTAGCATGGAAGTCAGGGGAGGGGTACTAGGAGAGAAATGTTGGATAAGTGAGATGACTAAAGCAAGGGATGGAGCACAAAGAGTCTTTTATACTCTACTAAAAAATATGGACTTTTTTTTTTCTTCCAGTAGTGCTAGGCCATTGAAGAGTTTTAAGAATAGCAGTGACATATTGTTAAAACCATAAGATCAGTCTGGCAGCTGTGTCAAGTGGAGTATTTAGGGGAGTAGAGTCAATGACATAAAACAAGAGAAGGGAACTTTTATAACAGGCAGGAAATAATAAAAGCCTGAAGAGATAGGTCAAGTCTGTTGGAGCTACTGGGGTACATCCTGTCAATGATTCTAGACCAGAAGTCAGCAAACCATGGCCTGTGGGCCAAATCTGGTCAACCACCAGTGTTTATGAGTAAACTTTTTTTGAAACACAACCACACCCACCTATTCACGTCCATGGTTACTCTCATGCTACAATGGCAGAGTTAAGTGTTTGCAACAGAGACTGCATAGCCTACAAAGCCTAAAATATTTACTATCTGGCTTTTTGTAGGAAAAAGTTTGCTGACCCCTATTCTAGATGTTAGGTCCATTTCTTATTCATCTCTGAATCTTCCATAGTACCCCAGATAGATCTACGCACTGAGCATATGGTAAGTATTCAGGAAATATTTTTCAATGAGTAAACTACACATGTATTCTGAATCAAACTCTATCCATGAGTCATAGTTTCCCTACATAATAGAAGTGACTTTGTTTTAGCTCATTTTTTCCAAAGGTTTGATCATTGTGGGAGTACAGTATTAGGTTTATTCATGCAGCTTATACCTGCAGAAATAGATCCATTCTTCTTTCTGGCTGTAGATATGCCTTAGTAAAAAGTGATGGTGACTTCAAAAAAATTATGTAAGTGATGTGAAAACTGCTCCTTAATGATCCTTCATCTTGGGGCCACAGGAGGGTATCTTAGTATAGTCCACCATAGTTAATGTGCTAGTTATTGGACTTTCATGTGCATTGACCACGGATGTTTTCCCCTTATTTAGTCATTTGTCATTTTTACCACAATAATCTTTTTCCAAAATGTCACTTTAAACCATTGTCTCACAAAGAAGTGTCTGTTCTTCAAAGACATGTTGTGTTTATCTGTATAGGCAAAAAGATTGGTAGGAAGATTGCAGATTTCTTAGTCAAGAGGTATGGTCATATATTACACAGTTCTTTTGCTGTTTGTTTCTGACCTGTTAAGGGGAAGTACTATCTATCTCACCAGATTTTGTGAGGACTAAATCAAATACTGTATATGGAAGTGCCTTATAAACTATGTAAATACTAGTTACATACATTTTTGTTATTATTGGCTGATTTTAGAGGATGTCATATACATCCTTTTCAATATCTGAGTTTCTGATTTTATACATATATATCCATATATATGGATATATATATCCATATATATATATATATTAGTTGTCAATGTACCATTATTTTATTTATTTATGTATATGTGGTGCTGAAAAACTAACCCAGTACCTCACAAAGACAAACTTTTGGTTTTCTATTGCTGTAGATGTTCATAGCTTTATTTGTAATGCTTGTTAAATAAATATTTAATTTGAAGCTTAGGATTTAAAGTTGGGTAGAACTTTAAAACATCCACAACATTTAACTATGATGACATTCCTTCTTCACAGTATAAAAATGCACCTTAATAGAATAAAAAATAAATTTTAAACAATGCTCTTTAAGTGATATTTTGCTTCCCTTTCAAAAGAATTAGACCTACAGAAAGATTTAGTCAATTGACTAAACATGTCTTCCCTGTTAAACTATTTTTTCAGGTTTTCTGAAACAAGTGGAAAATCCAGCCATAAACACCTGATGTTCATGTCACTAATACTTGAACCCATGTTTTCGGTCAACTAAAATTCATGTGACATTTGGTTGTTTTTGTCTTGAAAGGAATTTCTGCTTCAGGTAGAAAAGATTCATGATCCAAATTTCTTCTCTAATCTGCTGTAAGGAATAAATCGAGGACACAAACACTTTACAATTAAATCAAAGCACTGAGTTATATTTACTGAATTTCAATAAAATTAATTCTTTTATGTAGACTTTTTGATTGATTATTGTCATTCTACTTTTAATTTAAGAGAAGAATGATAAGAACTTTGAAAGGTCAGATTTAAAAGGTTATGAAATTTAAGGGTGACCACTTGATATTTGCTAGTGTTGAAATACAAGCTAATGAGTTTCTGCAGATATAAGTTGAAAGATGCTGCCTCTTCTATATTGATTAGGTGTTATAAATAAACTGCAGAAAATATCTTACTAATTCAAACAAATGAGAAAAGATTCTCTGAATGAGTAAAAATTCAGAATTCTTGACTTTTAAAATGAGATTTTGCTGTTTTTATAAAATAGGAAAACTTGGTTAAGAGAAATCCTTAAAATTTTTACTTAATAAACAAATAGAAATAATTTACAGTTGGAATTTGTTATTTACAATTAGGTAACTTTTAAAATTCCTGGTATGCCTGAAAACAACTTGTTATAAAATAACTCTTCTTCCCACCATCTTAATCCACTTAAAATTTCATTTTTAATTGACACATAATTGTATACCTTTATGAGGTACAATGTGATATTTCAATACATGTATACAGTGTGTGATGATCAGAATGTTTGACATATCTACTACCTCAAATATTTATCATTTATCATTCAAAAATCCACTCTACTGGCTGTTTTGAAATAGGCAGTTAATTGTTGTCAACCATAGTTCCCCTTCCATGATTTGTAACATTAGAAGTTATTCCTTCTAACTGTACCCTTGTCCCATTAACCATCCTCTCTCTTCCCTCCCTGCCCTTCCTGGCCTCCAATAACTGCTATTCTAATCTTTACTTCTATGAGATAACTTTTTTAGCTTCCACATATAAATGAGAACATGTGGTATTTGTTTTTCTATACCTGTTTTATCTCACTTTTAATTCATTGAATTCTTTCTTTTTTTTATTTTTTATTAGTTGTTGTTGGACCTTTATTTATTTTTATGTGGTGCTGAGAATTGAACCCAGTGCCTCCCACTTGCTAGGCAAACACTCTACCACTGAGCCACAACCCCAGCCCTGAATTCTTTCTTAATAATAAGTGAAAAGCTCCGCACAGTGATGCTCACCTATAATCCCAGCAACTCAGGAGACTGAAACAGGAGGATTGCAAGTTCAAGTCAGCCTGGGCAACTGAGCAAAAAGGGCTAGAGATGTAGCTCAGTAGTAACGCACTCCTGGGTTCAATACCCAGTACCAAATAATAATCACAGTAATAATAATAATTAGTAAAAAGATGTTTTGTACCACCTTCATTCCTGAAATCTTGATTTTTTTTTGTAAGCATTGAAAGATGGACAAGATTTTTCTTTCATATTACTGTGTGTTTCTGTCATTTGAATTCAGTTTTACTACAAGAGCAAATAAAAATACCAAATATCATAGTAAAAATTTAGGACTATACAAGGAGGGGCCATTTAAAATAAGGCTGGTACTTCACTGGGATTTTTTTTAATATTTATTTATTTGCTTTTAGTTGTACATAATGTGTTTAGTTTTACATGGTGCTGAGGATTGAACCCGGGCCGCGCACGTGCTAGACGAGCGCTCTACCGCTGAGCCACATCCCCAGCCCATTCACTGGGATTTTAATATGATTCAGAGCTTGCTTCTTCACCTTCACGTGATAGTTTGCACTTCATAGAATCCTTTTAGATGTGTCAAAAGTTTTAATCAGTTAAAACTTTTGTGTAAAGCTACTTAGAAAGGAAATCCTGTATCTGCCCTTTTTGAGTTATGAAAGCCTCCAGGTTTATATCAAAATGAGATAATGTGATTTGATGAAATGAGATCATGTATATGAACAAACTTGATGAAGAACTCTAGAGCTGGAGGTGTAACCATAGTTGTCAACTCAGTGTCAAGAATATGTATTTAGTATGTGCAAGGCTCTGGGTTCAGTCCCCAGCGTGCGCGCGCGCGCGCACACACACACACACACACACACACACACACACACACACAAGTTAGCTGTAGAGGTTATATGTTATGAGTTATCATAATTTTTTTTTGATGGTGGTGGTACTGGGTACTAGTACCCACTAATCTGCCACTGAGCCACATCCCCAGCCTGAGCTAACATAATTTTTTCATGGAGAATCCTGTTTCCTATAACACATTTCCTATTTTTTTTAACTTAGAAATGCTAAATAAATATGATTAATATTTATTGAATGCCTCATATATATCAGTGAAGCCCATATTAATAATCTAAATGCCAACTGTTCTACTTAAGTAGAATATTAATCTATTTAAATGTTACTTATCACTTTCTCTTTTTTTAAAAATATGGAACTTGATATAGTTTCAGTGTTGTTTGTCTCCTCAAAGGTTCAGGTGTTGTGAGTTTGTTCCCCCAGTGACAGTACTGAGAGGGGCTGTGAAACCTTTAAGAGGTGGGGCCTAGTGGGAGGTCCTTAGGTCATTGGCCCTTACCCTCCCAAGGAATTGAAGTGTTTCTTCTCACACCCAAATTAGTTCTAGCGAGAGTATTCTCATAGGTCTAAGCCCTCCTCCACCCAGTCTCCCTCTGGCTGTCCATTTGGAGATGTGAGTTCTTTCTCCTGCACACACTCATCTGCCATCGGGCCCTTGCCAGCGTGTGCACCATGGTGTTTGGATTTTCAACATCCAGAGCTGTAAGCTAAATAAACCTCTTTTTTTTTTTCAATGTTAGCCTGCCTCAGGTGTTAAGTTATAGTTAACACAAAACAGACTATCATAGAAGTCATAAATGAACACACTCTATTTGTAAAAAATTCAAGGATGCCAAAGTATATAGGGAAAAATGAGAAAGACCATGTCTGACACCCCTTCCTTCTCCTCTTCAGAGTTAGCCAACATTTGGGATATATCTTTGTAGTTTGGCTTCTTCATATTTACATTCATATACATATGTGCTTCTCAAAAAATGGACATTAATGAAATTATACTATGGTTTACATTTTTCACGTGCTAGTATGTCTTGGTTAACCTACCATGTCAGTACGTATGAGTTCCCTTTATTATTTTGGACAAAGGCACAGTATTCTAGAATATTACCACATAATTTTAAATGCAGGAGACTTGTCTATTTTATTTAGTGTTGTTGTCTCTAGTTCCTAGGACACTCAGTAAATATGAATGAATGAATGGTTTAACATCTAGGTTATTTCTGGTTGTGGCTATTAAAAACAATGCTGATGTGAAAATGCTCTCTCGTGCCTCCTTGTGTACGTAGGGGAGTGGTTTCCAGGGCAGGTATCCAGACGTATTTTTGAAGACATAGGTTCATTGTCTTCTAGTTTCTAGTATTGCTAGCAAGAGGTGTAATACCAATCTTATTCCAGTTCTTTACAGGCAACCTGTTTTTGTCTCTCAGAAAGGTTCTTAGGCTTTTTCATCTTTGGTGCTCAGAAAGTTTACAACAGTGTGTCTAGACAGATGTGGTTTCTTTTCACATATACTGATCAGCACTCATTGAACCCTTTAAACTACAAAGACACGCC
The DNA here is from genome assembly GCA_025594165.1 of Tamias sibiricus. Classification (NCBI taxonomy): domain Eukaryota; kingdom Metazoa; phylum Chordata; class Mammalia; order Rodentia; family Sciuridae; genus Tamias; species Tamias sibiricus. Next base: position 18,353,822 of record CM046660.1, on the reverse strand, counting down.
TTTCTTTAGCTGTGGAATTTTTTTTCTCTTCTGTCTTTTGTTTCTTCTTTATTAGTCTTTCTGTCCTCTGCTGCTCAGACTCCTCTTAGATCAGTGTTAAAATTTCTGCATATATCTTCCATGCTTTTTAATCTTTCTCATTTCTTGAAATTTGGGGCAGAAAAAGAAATAAATACATGTGTTCTCTTTGCCATCTTGATCCAGTTTCTTGAGATAGTTCTTTTTATCCCTTAAGGCTGCCCCCCTTTTTTTAATGTCTGTCATTTTATTTGTCTCAGCAGTCTGTTCCTAAAGGAATATGACTCATATTTTATATATTGATGGAAGGTTGATATTTGCTTAACATACTTTTGTTTTATAGTCAGCTTTTTTTGAAGATGCCTTTTTTAAAAAAGCAATGATACCAATTTAAAAATTAGACTCTCTCTTGCTTTGTGCTATTGGTAGTGAGCCCAGTCACATTAAAAAAATGTGTTGGTATCTTAATCACTCATCAGGTCCAGGCAGCTCCAAGTGCTGATAAAGGCCTTGATGCTTCTCCAGATGTCTAAGTGTTAGCTCCAGGTGCAGTAAGCAGAATATTTGGAGCTGGCACTTAGGTTCTCAAGCACACACTATGATTATAAATCAGTTTCAAGTCCTTGGTCTCCTAGACTAATGGTTCTTAAACCTGGTTCAGTATCAGAATCATTCCATGGCACTTCATAAAAGTATAAAGGTGTGGACCCTCCACAGGACCTGTCAAACCAAAATCCTGCGGTGGATGGGGCTGGGCATCTATATGTCTTTGAAGTCTCATTGTGTTGGCCGTGCTGGCCTCAAACTCCTGGGCTCAAGTGATCTTTCTGCCTTAGTCTCCCAAGTAGCTGGGACTACAAGCATGCACCACCACACCCAGCTATGCCTCTTTTTGTTTTGTTTTGTTTGTTTTTATTTTTAAGGACTATAAAGTATTTTTGGTATAGATATGTTGTAATTTACTTCACTGACCCCTGTTGGTGGACATTCAGTATGCTTCCAGTCTTTTGTTATTACAAATCACTCTAGTAGATATCCTTGTACATTTAGCTTTGTACACATTTGTAAATGTATTCATGGAATAAATTCCTAGATGTGGAATTTTTTGAAGGACATATATATTTGTAAATTGAAGATTTTTTGTTGTTGTTGTTGTTAAATATTTATTTATTTACTTTAGTTGTACACAATGCAATGCATTTATGTTTACGTGGTGCTGAGGATCGAACCCGGGCCGCGCACGTGCGAGGCAAGTGCTCTGCCGCTGAGCCACAACCCCAGCCCTGAATATATTTTTAAAAGTTTGTTTTTCTAATTTTTGGTTGTGTTAAAACATGAGTAACATAAATCTTACCCACGTAACTGTTTTTAAATATACAGTTCAGTGTAAGTTTAAATGTATAGTTCATCATTTTGTGTAACTGTCACCACTGTCCATCTCCAGAACTCTTTTCATCTTGTAAAACTGAAACTCTATATCCATTAAACAGTAAGTCTTAATTCTACCCTCTCCCCAGCCTGGCAACCACTGTTCTACCATCTGACTGTCTGATTCGGACTACTCTAAATAGCTTACATAGGAAGAATCGGAGAGCATTTGTCTTTTTGTAATGGATGTATTTCACTTAACATAATATTCTCAAGATTCATTTGTGTTATAATATCTGTCAGAATTCCCTCCCTTTTTAAAAAAAAATTTTAGATGTTAATGAACCTTTTATTTTATTCATTTATTTATATGTGGAGCTGAGAACTGAACCCAGTGCCTCACACATGCTAGGCAAGCACTCTACCACTGAGCCAAAACCCCAGCCCTCCTTCCTTTTTAAGACTGAGTATCCATTGTGTGTATGTACCACATTTTGCTTATCCATTTATTCATCAGTGGATACTTGAGTTTTTCCACAACTTAGCTATCATGAATAATGCTACTATGAACACGGGTAGGCAATATCTCTTAAAGACCCAGTTTTCATCCCTTTGGGGTAGACACCCATAAGTGTAATTGCTAGATTATACAGTAATTCTATTTTTCCTTTTTTGAGGAACCACCATACTGTTTTCCACAATGTCTGCACCATTTCATGTTCCCCCAGTAGTGCACAAGGGTTTATTTTCTTTACATCCTTGACAGCACATATTATTTTCTGTTTTTGTTATTGTTGTTTGTTTGTTAGTAATCATCCTAATGTATATGAGGTGAAATGTCATTGTAGTTTTCATTTGTATTTCCCTAAATGGTTAATGATGTTGAACACTTTTTCATGTGTTTTCAGTTATTCGTACATCTTCTTTGGAGAAATGTCTATTTAAATTCTAGATTTTCTTTGTGGTTGAATTTTAATAAATTATGCATATTAATCCTTTTAAATACATATGATTTGCAAATATTTAAGATTTTATCTGTGAAAATACGCTTTTAATCTTCAGATACTATTTTCTTAGGCTGAAAATATTTTTAAATCTTGAAAGTTCTGTAAGAACTTTTTTTTTTCTTTCATTTTGACTTAGGCAAGTACTAAAGTGGAAGTAGACATGGAGAAAGCAGAGAGCCTGCAGGTGACAAGAGGAGACTTCCTTGCTTCTTTGGAGAATGATATCAAACCAGTGAGTATGGATAATTGAGTTATGTATAAGCCATAAAAATAGTGATGATGATTCAGGAAAAATAAGTGCCATTTTACCTAGTATTACAGAAGATGATATCATATGTAGTTTTATAAAATGAAAACATGTTAGTACTAGAAGTGTCCAGTGTAAGAAATATCTGGGGCTGCTGACACAGTTCACTGGACACCCTGAGTTCCATCACCAGCACCACAAAAAAAGAAAACATCTGTATAATAACTCTGATAGCTGGATGGTTAACCATTATTTCTCTAAATATTTTCATGATAGGAAGCTTACCACATTATTAAGGCAGCCCATTCAATTTTTTTTTTGTGGTACCAGGGATTGAACTCAAGAGACACTCAACCACTGGGTCACATCCCCAGACCTTTTTTTTGTGTGTGTGTTTTATTTAGAGACAGGGTCTCACTGAGTTGCTAAGTGCCTCGCCATTGCTGAGGCTGGCTTTGAACTCGCGATCCTCCTGCCTCAGCCTCCCAAAGTGCTGGGATTACAGGCGTGCACCACTGCGCCCGGCAGCCCATTCAATTTTGAGACTTTATTAGTTCTTATTTTATATTGAACTAGAATTCATTTTCTTATTGGTTTTCATATAATCTCAAGTTATAGAAACCTGAATTCAGTTCATCCTTTGTATGTGAGTTATTAGCTCTTCTACCCACCCCCCTCTTTCTTTCTACTTTTCCTCAACCTCCTCCAAGGAGTTTCTTCTTTTTGCTCAATCCCTCTAGTTCTCTGACCGTTATAGCTTCTAACACTCTGAACCATTCCAAGTACCCTAGATAAAAAGTGTTGGTTTTCTTAAAATGTACTCAAAACAGAGTTGGAGCTTTAGAATATAGGATAAGGTCATTAGCTCATTTTTCTATAAAACAACCACTAACAACATTCAAGTAGCCATTATTTAGAAAAAAAAACTATAGAAAGGCCCAGTTCTTAAAGATTTGTTTTCTTTTTTAAATGGACCTCAGGCACACAGAAGTAGATTAATCTTATTCTTTTAATTCATGACACACTATTGTCAATAGTCCATATACATAGTATATGTAAAATAAAATGTGGTATTTATTTGTTAGTTTCTGGGACTTGCTGTTTTATTAAATATTTTAATTACCAAGAGTCATTTCTATCATTTCCTATAACTATACACCATTCATTTTCATTACTAAATAGCATTACATTATGTTGAATACCACAACGTATCCATTCTCCTGTCAATGAATGTTTGAAATATTACTTGAATTTTTGTTATCACAAACAAGTGCTATTGTAATATTCTTAAATGAATTTCTCTTCCATATATGTTTAGAAATAAGATTTCTAGGTTTTTTGGTTATATAAATTTCCAACTTTAAAATATAATTTCAAACCATTTTCCGAGATGTTGAACCAATCAGCACTGTCTCCAATAATGTAAGAAAGACTCTTCCTCTATATCCTCTCCAACACTTGGTATTCTCAAACTTGAGTCTTGCCATTCAGTTAAACATAAATTCTGAGGGGGCTCATTTTGGCATTGTTTTACATTTCATGTATTACTTACAAAGTTAAGCATTTCTTCATGTTTATTGACTTCATGCATGTCTTCTGTGAAATGCCATTTTATGTCTTTTGCCTATCTTTCTCTTGTGTTGTTTATTTTTGTTTGATCTGCAACAGTTCTTTTCATATTCTTCTTTTCTCACTTTTTTGATTATGTTAAATACACATAGCATAAAATTTACTGTCTTAACTACTTTTGAGGTCATCAGTTTGGTGATATTAAATTCATAATGTTGTGTAGCCATCATTACCATCAGAACTATTTTCATATGTAAAACTAAAACACTACATCTATTAAACAATAACTCCTTTTTTTCCCCTCCCTCCCAGAGCCTGGCAAACACCTTTCTACTGTCTCCATAATTTTGACTGCTCTCAGTACCTCACATAGGTGAAAACATACAGTATGTGTCTTTTTGTAACTGAGTTTAATGTTCCCAAGGTTCATCCATGTTGCAACATATATCAGAGTTTTCTTTTCTAAGGCTGCGGAGTATTCCATTGTATGTATTTACCACATTTTGCTTATCCATTCATTCATCAGTGGACACTTGGGCTGCTTGCACATCTTACCTGTTATGAATAATGCTGCTATGAACATGGCTATATAAATATCTCTTCTGGACCCAGTTTTCAGTCCTTTGGGGTATATGCCCAGAAGTAGAATTGCTAGATCATATGGTAATTCTTTTTTTTTATTTTTTTGAGGAACCACCATAATGTTTTCCATTATATACCATTTTACATTCCCACCAATAGTATATAAGGGTTCCATTTCCTCTATATCTTTGCTAACATTATTATTATTATTGATGTTGTTGTTGTTGTTGTAGCAGCCATTCCAGTGGATACATGTGAGGTCTCATTGTAGTTTTGATTTGCATTTCCTTAATGACTAGTGATAATGAACATCTTTTCATATGCTTATTGGCCACTTGTTATATAGTCTCAAAAAGTAATTATTTGTTAGAAGGATCTCCTTTACAGATAAAAAGTCAGTTTGTTTTAGCCCTGTACACTTTTTATGACTTTAAAAAAAAAAATAATTACTTTCAAAAGTTAATGAACAATGGAAATGGTTTAATTTTTTGCCATTATCATTTGTAATAGTTACCAAGAATGTTAGAGCCTGGCCAACTAATCTATTGCAAGATTTGTTTAATAATCAATAAATTGGCTACGAGGAAATGAGACCAAAACATTTACTTTTATTTATTCCAAGGGTCTGGAGGATAAAAGAAAAAAATGAGATGATAGGCTACATAATGAAGATATACCTATTATGTAGCCTCAGAGAGTCACTCTTTTTTTTGGGGGGGGGGTGGTACCCAAGATTGAACTCAGGGTCCCTCGGCCACTGAGCCACATTCCCAGCCCTATTTTGTATTTTATTTAGAGACAGGGTCTCACTGAGTTGCTTAGCATCTCGTCGCTGAGGCTGGCTTTGATTGTCCTGCCTCAGCCTCTGGAGCTTCTGGAATTACAGGCTACACTCTTTTATGATTTAGGCATTTTAAAGCTGCTTCTGTAAGTTTTGGAATATATACTTTGAACAATTAAAGACAAAAGCTAGCCAACCTACTTATATCCTTGAAAAGCCATTTAACTGGTCTTTATTAGGCTCTTCTTTTTAACTTTTTACAGGACCACTGAATTTCCACATCCAGACCAAAAAATGAGAACTTTCCTCTGTACTCAGGAATCAAAGTACTGGAGTAGGTAATAGCAGTACTGAGAGTGATCTGAAAAATTATTTTGTAGTAAAGTAAAGGAAACAGAAAAACTGGGCACTGTGTTAGAGACAATATTACATCTAGATGACTTTCTGTGAGGTCGAAGTTATAAGAACTGTTAAAATTAACACACATAAGGTAATCAAAAAATTACTTTTTCAGGGATGTGATAATCTTTAAAAAGTTGGAATTCTGTGCCAGGCATGATGGCGCACACCTGTAATCCCAGCTACTCATGAGGCTGAGGCAGGAGGATCAAAAGTTCAATGCCAGTCTGGGCAATTTAGCAAGACCAAAAATCTTTTTAAAAAGGGATGGGGATGTAGCTCAGTGTGCAAGGCCCCGGATTCTATCCCCAGTACTGTTAGGGGGAAAAAGTTGAAATTCTCAAAATATATGACCTATACATGAGCATGGGATTGTGTTTTCCTACACATTTATTCTCCTGTTAGTCTTATGAAAATCCAATTCAATTGTTAGTACTAAAGTTATTGACTACTTTGGGCAACTATTTTGATGGGAATTATAATCCTTGTGATTAGAAGTTGAAAATGAAGAGGGATATGATTTAAGCTTCAGTATGTGGTGAACTCAAAAAATAATTACTGCTTTTATTTCCTTTTCCTAACCCTTCAATTTTTCATTACACTTTCTCATGTCTTATTTTTTCCCTTTTTTTGTGGTGCTAGGGATTAAACCCAGAGCCTTGTTTGTGCTAGAAAAGCACTCTACCACTTAGCTACAGCCCCAGCCACAGCTTCTCATTTCTACCTCATTCTGAATCTTATATTTACATACATATTCTTACCTTGATGCCATTTAGCTTATCTCCTCTATCACAAAGTTGATGTGGACATGATCAGTTCTATTTTATATTCCCATTTTAATCCACAGCACCTAACATAATCAGTGTTAGGATAATATTTCTATCTGCTGAGCTGTTTCTAATTTCTCAGACCTTAATTACATTCTTTCTCTCTCTCTTTATTTTTTTGACAGAATGACCACAACCTATATACTCTGTAGAAACAAGCATATTGGAACATACTCATTTGCTCAGGGATTATGAGGATTTGGGTTCTAGTAGAATCTGAGCCTAGAATCTATTGTTTTTATTCCATTAAATCATCTAAAGCAGTTTTGTTGTTGTTGTTGTTGTTCTGATTGGATAAAAACATTAAATGAGAAATTATAAAATGGTTTTATTCTTTGTTTTTGTTTTGGTTTTTCAGACTTTACATAAATACAAGATAGTACTCAATAGTCTTAATGTGTAGGAATTTTTACTCATCTTTTATACCTTTCAGTATTATATTTTATTTTTTTCAGAAGGTTTTACATGTTTATTACTGAATCAACCTCCTAGTGTAAAACATAGAAACAAAAAGAAAAATCAGACCCATGAAACATGTCCAATTGTCCAGACAGTGGTGACATTTTTAGCTTAATACAGCAAAATGATAGTGACCTTGACACAGGTCACTACATATTAATATGAATATCATTTCATGTGCAATTCTTTGTTTTTGGTACCAGGGATTGGACTCAGGGGCACTTGACCACTGGGCCACATCCCCAGCCCAATTTTATATTTTAGTAGAGACAGGGTCTCACTGAGTTGCTAAGTGCCTCGCCATTGCTGAGGCTGGCTTTGAACTCGCGATCCTCCTGCCTCAGCCTCCCAAGTGCTGGGATTACAAGCATGCACCACTGCTCCCGGCTCGTGTGCAATTTTTTATAGACCCAGTTTGGTTCTTCTATAATATCTCCTCTTAAGAGTTATACATGATTTGCTGGGTGCCATGGCACACGCCTATAATCCCAGTGGGCTTGGGAGGCTGAGGCAGATGGATTGCAAGTTTAAAGCCAGCCTCAGCAAAAGCAAGGCGCTAAGCAACTCATTGAGACCCTGTCTCTCTAAATAAAATACAAAATAGGGCTGCAGATGTGGCTCAGTGGTGGAGTGATCCTGAGTTCAATTCCCCGGTACCCCCCCACCCCCGCCAAAAAAAAAAAAAAAAAAAAAAAAAAAAAAGAGTTACACATGATTTTACTGCCAGTTTTCATCCAAACCAAAACCCAGTTTTGCTTTTGTTTCTTGGTCAGGTATTGCTTGTCTTGAAAGTCTTGTGAGAAGACATGGTGAGGAATAGAACCAAGCACAAACAACACAATGGTGGAGAAATTAAATATTCTAATACTAATGTTCAAAGTGCTTTAAATTATCCTTTTCCTCATTAGGCATTTGGCACAAATCAAGAGGATTATGCAAGTTACATTATGAATGGAATCATCAAATGGGGTGACCCAGTTACTCGAGTTCTGGATGATGGGGAGCTGCTGGTCCAACAGACTAAAAACAGTGACCGCACACCACTGGTTAGCGTCCTTTTAGAAGGTGAGAAAGAATCATGAGATGGCCTTAAATGTTTAAGAATAGCAGCACTTTTAAAAAGCCATTTAGCACATTCCAGAATTGACTTTTAGTTCTAAACTTTGTTCATAATCTGAAAATAGTTACCCAATCTGTGTACCAATATTATACACAAATTAAAATTTTCTTGGGATTGAGTGTGACTGATAGCAATTAGTTTTCTTATAGAATTGTATCTAAATTTCTCTGGTATTAATAGACCTCATTCAGTTACAAGAGTATTTGCTGAACACTTGCTGTGTTTTAGGCTATTTAGTTGCTAGAGATAGAGACATTCAGGCATCTCCACTCAAGCGTTCAGTCTAGTCATGAAAAAGACTTGTAAAGAAATTCCTAACTACAGCATTTGTGTGTAAGGATGTGTGTTAATGCAAGTCATTTTGCCCAAGGGTGGTCAGAGAAAACCAGAAGTGATGGTTCATTTAGGCCTTGAAAGATCAGTTAGGATTTTATCAGTAGGCAACAGGGGAACGACATTCCGTTCACAAATAATTAACGTACAGTTATGATTAGTATGAAGACAGAAAAGTTCTGTGAGGCCAGATGACAGGAGCCTAACTCCCTCAAAGGTCAGGGGGTGAGGGCTCCTTGAGAGAAACATGTTAAGCCAAGACCCAAAGGATGCGGAGAAGCTGGCTGCACTATGTAATTGGTGTTCTAGGCAGAGGGACTAGTGTGTGAAAAATCCCCCTGAGCAGAGAGGATCTGGACACAGAAAAATTTACTAGACATGAACTGAAGAAGTAGACAGGAACCAGTTCTTACAAAGCCTCAAGGGCAATGTTAAAGACTACAACTTAGGGGCAATGGGAAGCCATTTGTAGGGTTTTAAGCAATAAGTCATGTGATCAAATGTGTATTTTCAGAACATCATCATAATTGCTTTATCACAGAGAATGGATGGAAAAGCAAAAAAAAAAAAAAAAAAAAAAAGCAGTTGCATTGTCTTAATGAGAGCTGGTTGTGGCTTGAAGTAGTATGGTAGCAGTGGAGCTGGAGCTAAGGGGACTAATCTGAGAAATATCTAGGAGGTAGAACAAAGATGTGACAAAACCATTATTATTCATTCTCATTCATAATTGGGCTAACATTCTTCAAGCCCTACCTATTTGCAGTCACTCTGTTAGTACTTTACATGGGTTATCTCATTTAAACCTAATGTCAGTTCTATGGGAATAGATGCTCTTGTTATCCCTGTCTTGTAATTGGGGGTGCTGAAGCTTGGAAATGTTGGTTCGATTGACTAGTTATCACACATATATCATTTACATATATCAGTTATCACACATGACTCCCAGATTTTTGACATTATAGAGCCTGGTAAATGGTGCTGTTTACTAAGATTAGGAATACTTGTAGAGAAACAGATTTGGGTAAGAAAGATCATTAGTTAAGTTTTGAATAAATTCTAGGCTCCTATAGGATTAAATTAGAAATGGCAAATAGCCTATTGGATATGTAGGCCTGGCACTCAGAAGAGCAGCCTGGCTGGCAGTAGATTTATGATTTGTCACTGTGGAGACTGACTTAAAAATCATGGGAGTGGATGAAGTCACTTACAGAAGGAGTGTGGATTGAGATGAAAAGAGGACCTAGAACTTACCTCTGAGGTGCATTAACAATTTAGGACTAAAAAAGATGGGAAGTGTTAACAAAGGAGACTGAGCAATAGTCTTATTGAGGGGTAAGGGGCTAAGGGAGAATATGCTGTCACAGAAGCCCAAAAATGAAAGGTATTTTAAGAAAGAAGGAAATTACAAATTGTATCAAATTAGCCAGGCAAAGTTACAAATCATATCAAATTAGTGGGGCACAGTGGTGCATGCCTGTAATCCTAGCAGTTGGGAGGCTGAGAACAGGAGGATCATGAGTTCAAAGCCAGCCTCAGCAATGGCGAGGCACTTAGCAACTCAGTCTCTAATAAAATACAAAAAAGGGCTGGGGATGTGGCCCAGTGGTCGAGAGCCCCTGAGTTCAATCCCTGGTACCAAAAAAAAAAAAAAAAAAAAAAAAAAAAAAAATTGTATCAAATGTTCCTAAGAGGTCAACAAAGATAAAGTACCTGTTGTGATTGGTGGCATGGAGATCATTGATGGGAGCCTGATCATGTCATAGAGTGGAAGCCGTATGGTTGGTGGGCATGGAGATGAAGAGTGAAGCAGCCAGTGGAGATGATTGTTTAGGGAAGTTCCATTTTGAAGGGTAGTGTTGAGTAGAATGAAGTCCATAAAGAGCATTTTTGTTTTTATTGAACTGTCAGATCAGATTATGTTTAAATTCTGTCGAAAATGCTTCAGGGAAGAGGAAGCAGCTAAACATATGGGAAAGAGGAAGGGTCGCTAATGTCAGGTTCCTGAGAAGATGGTAGGGAAAAATTTATTGGTTTATGGTTGGAAGAGGGACATATCTTTCAATACACATGAGGGGAGGAGGGGTTGTCTAAATTCAGGTATATTTGTAGATTTGATTGCCTTTAGATAAGGCCAAAGTCCTTAGAATTCTATCTTCTTATGGAACATTTACTTCTAATAAGGCAGTTTTTCCCTGATCGCAGTATCATCTCCTAACAAGATAGTATTTTTTGTTAAACAATTTGATAGAACTAATATCAAATGTGCTGATAGGCATTGCATATTCTTTCTCTCTCTTTCTCTCTCTCTTTTTTAAGAAATAAAACCCTGGTGCTTTACATATGTAGTGAGAAGTTTGAAAGATAAGGCAGTGTGAAAAAGCAAGAAGGCATGTATTTCACCATACTTTTGAAAAATGCTAATCAGTTCATTAAGTTTAGTTGCTAATAAATAAAAGGAAACATGTCTGCCATGAAACTGTGTCAGGAAATGTTAATGAGCAACTAGTTGAGACCTCAATACATTGTGGATCAAAGTTTAAACTTGTTTGATTCGCCTTTGCTTAGGTTGGCTTTTTTTCCCCTGACTTGTTCATATCTTTATGCAGGCCCTCCTCATAGTGGGAAGACTGCTTTAGCTGCAAAGATCGCAGAGGAATCCAACTTCCCCTTCATCAAGATCTGTTCTCCTGATAAGATGATTGGCTTTTCTGAGACAGCCAAGTGTCAGGCCATGAAGAAGGTATCAAGATTTGTACTTTTAATTTCCTGCCCCTTAGGTGTGTGTGTGCACACACATGTGTGTGCTTGTGCACACATGTACATACATGCATGTATCTACCTTTGTACACATGTATATAAACCCTGTAGTAACTATGTTCTTCTCAAGTGAAACTAAATTGTTAGCATAACTTATAAGGTAGGGACATTGACTGTTTCTTATTTTTTTAACTTTGTAATGCAACTTTTTTTTAGTTGTAGATGAACACGATATCTTTATTTATTTTTATGTGGTGCTGAGGATCGAACCCAGTGTCTCACATGTGTGAGGCACATGTTCTACCACTGAGCTGCATCTTCAGCCCCTGTAATGATGCATTTTTATTAAGTATCTTTATCTTTCAAATTATTTTTTGTTTAGTACATTTAAAGATTAATTTTCATTTCTTAACTTTATATCAACTTGATTAAAAGAAGAATTGTTAAGAGTCTTCAGGTAGAGTAGAGCAAATTCAAATAGGATTTTTTAAAGTTATTTTATTAATGTATAAAGTCAAAATGTTGAGGTCAAATAACTTGACTGGATAGTTTGGGAAAGAAGAGATATATCATTGGGAAGATATTCCCAAGAACCCCTACAAAAGGATGATTGTATGTTAGGTAATAGAGTCTGCTTGACAACTTAATGCAGTTCTCATTCTTCTTTTCCCCATTTAACACCTTCTTAATATGGCTACTTTGAACCATCAGTGAAGCTAAAACAACATAGAATAGAATCCTAGAGCTGAAAGGACATTAAGATCATCTGTTCCATCTCTCTTATATTCAAGAAAGTGCCAAGTAAGTTATCTAGAAGAGGTGACTGCTAAAAAAAAAAAATATTTTTTGAAAGTCTCATGATGAAGACTCTACCTATTTGTCTCACTTGGTAGTCAGTGTTGTCATTGGTAGGCTAATTTGACATCCTACCAGACAGACAGTGAGGAAATTATATTTTATATCCAACTAAAATATTTCTTTGACTTAAATTTTTTTTTAATGCTTGATCTTCTACACATATGAACTGATATAAGTCAAAGATGTGTGGGAAAGTCATAATTGGGGAAGAAAATCCTGAGAATTGAGTGCTGCCTACCAAACATGTCTCTGGGTGTTCTTTGATCTTACTCATAGGCACTCACTTCTAACCTATCCCAGATGTAGAGTTAGTTTTTCTTTAGGAAAGGAACTAAAGAGGAAAAACTCATTCCAAAAACCCAGACTCCCCCAAATCGAAGTTTAAGAAGCTAGTCTCTTGTTTTTGCAGGTTGCAAAAAATTTGTTTGTGATAGGTGCTTGCAGTAGATGGAAGAAGCAGATTCTGAGCCATGAGTCTTGAAATGGCAAGATTAATACTCTAGGGCTGGGGGTGTAGCTGAGTGGTAGAGTGCTTGCCTAGCTTGTGTGAAGTCCTTGGTTCAATCCTCAGCATGGCAAAAAAGAAAGAGAGAGAGAGAGAGAGAGAGAGAGAGAGAAAGTTAATATTCTATATAAAGAGCTTTCAAATTGGGTGTGAATGAGAGAGGAATGTTGCCAGACATGGAAAGACCTTAGATTATCATAGTTCACTCTGTTTCTGAGTAGTATCTATCCTTCTCAGGAATATCTACAGAGAATAAACAAGACTAGTAACTCCCTAGAGTAGGTAGGGTTTGTCTTTCTTTGTTATTTTGCAGTGCTGGGGATCAAACCCTGACCTGAAGCATGGTAGGCAAGCTGTCTACCACTGAGGTATATCCCAGTCCTTATTTTCTGGTTTTTGTTTTCCCTTAAGCCACTTCTGGTGAAAATTTAAATAACAGCCTTTGGAATCTGTGGCCATTGAATTTCCCTATTTAATTGAAAAGGTAATTCTGTTGCATTTCCCTACACTGTCTGCTCCTGTGCTTGTTTAGAAGTGGTAGTCTTCCCTGCAGATGCTTCATGGCTTTTCACCAGCTGCCAGCTTCTACCTCAGATGTACTCTGGGATGTGGGTGGATAGGCCTAGTTTTTCTATAAAGTTTTTAAAAAGTACTTTAGGCTTCTGCAGATCAAAGCTTCTTTGTGAGTGTGAGATATTATCATTTTTATTAATTTAATCTCTTGCAAATTGACTTGAGGGGGGAAGGTAATATATGCTGATTTTAGAGGCTTAAATGGTTAAATTAATGGCTTAATAACTTATGATTTAATCTTTAAATTGTTGAAGCCTTTCAAGGTAGAGTTTTAGATGAGTAGAAGGCTAAGGAATATAAAAATAAGTGTCTATACAAGCTTATTCAAAATCATTTCAATTCATGATTCACTGTCTGGGTCATCCATGTACTCTTAAAGGTACAAAAATTATTTCTGCTTCAGCAGTATAATAAATTCACATTAGACTTTTTGGTTTTTCTCAGGGGGAAAAATATGATTCCCTGTAACTAAAGTTCAGAACAGAGAAAAGAATGAAGCATAAGTGTCTTAGAAATATATTAGAAATATTACAAAATCTTTCCCTGCAAGTAGCTTTCACATTGTTACCTAATGATAGGTTGACAAAAGCCCGAGGGCTCAAACCAGTCTAAAGATGCTAAGTCTTCCAAGTTGTTTTTGAAAATGAAATATAAATGCCATTCTTTAGTTATTCTAGTCTACCTCCCACCACTGTTCTCCTCTCTACATTTTCAGTGCGAAGAAAATGTTTTTAACTTTTTTTCAGAACACAAATGATTTATAATGTTTTATCATCCTGGAGAAAACATTTCTTTCCTTCTAAGTGCCACCCAAAAAAATATAGCTTTTCCTAAGTACAAAAATAATTTGGAAAATACAGAAAAGAACTTATATAAATACCTATCTTTCAATTCTTTTTTCTACACACACACAAACACATATACACACTGTATTGGGGATCATATTGAACATACTGTTTTTTGTTTTATTGTTTTGTATTACGGAACCCGTGGGCTTGCACATGATAGGCAAGTGCTCTATCTCTGAACTACATCCATTCCTTTTTATTTTATTTTGAGATAGAGTCTCTCTGAGTTGCCCCAGGCTGGCTCAAACTTATGATCCTCCTGCCTCAGCCTCCCAAGTAACTGGGATTTAACAGATTTGCGCCACCACATCCAGTGACATACTATAATTCATTCATTGGTTCATTCATTCATATGTACGTACACACATACATACATACATACTGGGGATTGAACCCAAGGGCACTTACTACTGATTTACATCTCCAGCCCTTTTTATTTTTTATTTTGAGGCAGGGTCTCATTAAGTTGCTGAGGCTGGCCTCAAACTTGTAATCCTCCTGCCTCAGCCTCCTGAATCACTGGGATTAATGGTGTGTACCTCCATAACTGGGGAGACATACTGCTTTAAACCTGCTTTTTTTTTTTTTTACTCAAGATATTAAGAACTTTAAAAAACACTAAAACTTATCTCAATCTTATGTTAAATTAATAGCTGTATAGTCCCCCTTTAAATAATTCCACTTTGTTGCACATTTAGGTTGTTTCCAGGTTGATCCAGGTTAGTTTTTCACAATTATAAATAATATTCTATAGAATTACCAACCTAGAGAAATCACTATTTTCTTATTAGATTTTTCTTAGGTACATTAGCATGATATGAGTGAAATTTGGGCTCAGGATTCACATAGATCTGAGTTTGGATCCCAATTCCACCATACTTACTGACTCTATGACCTTGGATAAGTCCCTTACCTTATAAGCTTGTTTTTCTCAGCTATGAAATGAAGGCAGTATTCATAGCTGCTTCATAGGGTTATTATGAGAATTAAATGATATGTAATTTATGTAAAGTAACACTAAGTGCCTGGAACATATAATGTGTACTCAATGAAGTACAGCAGTTGTTTTTACTTGTTATACATACTTTCTGATTATTTCCTTAGTATAAATTCTAAGAATTGGGACTGCTAAGGCAAAAATATTAATATTTGAAGAAGTTTTAATGTATATTGTTATCACAATTCTTATGTAAATATGCTAATGATTTATAAAGTCCATTTCCTCAGAAAGTTGTTCTAATTTGCACTTGCAGCTGTGTCATTTGAGAATATGAGTTTCTTGAGGTTTGTACCCCCCACTTGATAGTATTAAAATTTTTTTTGCTAGTTTGTTAGACAAAAAGTTGGCACTTAAGTATTTCTTTAGCTGCATTTTAATGACTAACTGTTCAGTTTTAAAGATTTTTCAAGATGTTTTATGATGTCAATAGTTTGTGCAACTCAAAAATAATGTAACATGTTAATTTTTGTTAAAGAGGGATGGTCTGAATTAGTTAAGTCTTAGAGTGTCTTTAATGTACCATTTATTACTTAAACCAAGAGGTGAGTTTGGGATAGTGGAGAAGGCCATTAGGCTTGCTCTAATGAGAATGTGAGATTCTATTGTAATTATGCTACGGCTTCTTTTTCACAAATGCTGCAAAAATACATGAAAGTAGTTTATTCTTAGTTAATTTAGAATTGACCATGTATTTCTCTTAATTTGCTTAATAAATCCTTTCTCCATTGATAAACTCACATTAGCCTTATATTTGGTGGGGGGAGGGGGAAATACCGTATGTTCCATTAAGAGATTTGAGGAACTCACACATACTGCTCTTCTCTCTCATTTTATATTTTCTTCCTAAACTTCATTCTGCTTTTAAATTTTAACTCCCTTATCCACTTTTGCAACAATACCTGAACACATCTGTTTTGCCAGTTCTATTAGTAATATTAAATGAAAAAAAGAACAAAGCAACAGAATTTGATTTTAACAGTTATCTAATCTTAATGCTTTCCAAGTAAACAATCAGTACAAAGATGGAATAGAATAATTGTATACAACTAAATTGAACAAAATTAAGTAAAAATATCAGTGATGTTTAAAACTATATCCATTAATAACATGATATAGTCTTATTTTCAAAGGATTGAAAATTAATGGAAGAAATTTTCCTTTCCACTAGCTTTGCAAGAAAGAAATAATCTTCTTTGAATATCCTTCTGTAAATCCCACTGCAAATTGTAGTCTGCACAGAACAGAATCATGGTGCCTAATCCTCCTCTTTTCATGGTTTAGTCTATACAAAGAGCAGAGCTGGAAATTGGATCTTTTGACAGCAGTTACTAAGCAACAGAATTTGGATGTTTTTGGTTAACATCCTAATATATCATGTAGCTGATTTGTTGAAGTTTTTGCATGTCTTAGCTGAGAGAAGTGGATACTCCGGAAGTGACTACAGGTCCTTGTATGGCTGGGTTGGGGAGGGGGGTCCTTTTGTTTAATGCACTGTGTCTTCTTTTACTTGTATCTGTTTAGCATGTAAAGGAGGATAGTGCCAAACTTTCAGACCTTGTAACTTTTTATATTATTAAGCATACCCACTCTGAGGTTCATGTTATATGAAAATGTAAGGTTTTTTCCTGAAAAGCAGGGAGAACAAATAAGGGATTTTAAGGTCATCCAAGAAGCTTTAGTGCTTTGCCAAAAGTTTAGGTCCACTTCCTGAGGCAGTTTCATTAGAAGACAGCTGATGTTTGTTTGGTCTACTCCCAAATTATTTTTAGAAACTAGAGATTATTACTGATGGCACCCATTTAAATTTGCTCATTTACGTTTTTATATGCTACCAAATATGATTAGAGTATGCTTTCAACTAATTGCTGACAGATTTACTACATTAGGAATTTTCTAAGCCATTAGATTCCTACTGTCATCAGATTGCTACTAACTAGGTTTGGCTAACTTTGTGCCAACTACTCCAAAGTTGAGATGAACTCTTTCAGCCCCCAAAAGAACCAGAGAACTTGGCCTCACTTACCTAAGAGCACAAAGAAGTCAGAGAAAATGGATGTACACTTGGTACGCACTTTGCTCTGTGGCTCGTGATTCTGAAAGTCTGGGATTAACATGGAGTGAATGCTGGTGTGCATTCATGTAGACTCCAGAGCCTGCAGCTGCTGCTTCTCCCCTACTCACAGGTGGCTGTAGTCGTTTGAAGATTCCTGGAGTGGACTGTGGTTAAGAGTGTCCTGCACCACATACAGACCTGTCCCCAGTTCCTCCATGGCAGGAGTCCAATTCTGCTACTCAGTGCTTACAGAGCACATCTAACACACTCCTGCCTTGAGCTCATGCTCCCCATGTTCTGGGTTGTCTCTTATGACCCCTGAGTCTGGTTTGTGTTATCTGCCTTTGAAGCAAGAGAAGTGGTACCAGAGAGTTTTAACAGTGGCAATCTCATCACATGCACAGCGAGAAATAGACTGTGAGATTCTGTTTTCTAAAGATTGTCTTCATCCTTTTGAGTAGACCTCCTCATTTCCATACTGACAGATGCCACTTTTTCTCACTGTTCCTTCTTCAACTTTTCCCATTTTCTTTCTTTAGGCTTCTCTTTCAGATTTCCAACCTGACTCTAAGACTATATATAAGCCGGGCGCGGTGGCACATGCCTGTAATCCCAGCACTTGGGAGGCTGAGGCAGGAGGATCGTGAGTTCAAAGCCAACCTCAGCAATGGCAAGGCACTTAGCAACTCAGTGAGACTCTATCTCTAAATAAAAATACAAAAAAGGGCTGGGGAAGTGGCTCAGTGGTCAAGTGCCCCTGAGTTCAATCCCCAGTACCAAAAAATAAAAAATAAATAAAAGAAAGAACATATAGTGATAAATTTACCTGCTCTACAGGAAACTCCCTGATAAAACTAAGATGATCATGCATATGATCATACATAGATTAATATTTCAAAGCATCTGTAACGTACATCTAGCTCCAGCTTGAGCCCTCCTTGGCACCTCTAGGTTGTGGCATTATTTGATCTGGCGCAGGCACCGCATATCTGTTCTGTGTTATTACCAGTGGCAGGTCATGGTATTCTGACTGGGCCAGGCAACAGTATTACTTTTTGTGCATTTTTTCTTCCAGTACCTCCTCCTTTGTTGGTTTTCTACCTGAAGTTGTGGTAAAACCTCTCAGCTCAGTATGCATATATTATCACCAGACTTTAGTCTGGCAGCTAATTTCATGTGCTTGCCGGTCAAATGGGAGTCTTTTCTTAGTGATCATTCTGCTGGGGCCTCAGGCCAGGAAACTGCGAGTTTCTGAGGAGACTAGACAGAAATCATGGACCCAAGGGAAGAGTGATGACCTCATATTCCACTAGCGACTAGATAAGGAAGAGAATGTATGTGTAAGAAGTGAAAGGGGTGTGGGCATGTATATTTAAATTAGAGCAGAGTCACTACCCAGAGGGGTTCCAGTCACTGAGATTGGTCAAGTTACAACTAGAATTGCACTGCCTTTATCAGGCATAGCACATTGAGAGACTTAGTTGTGAGTGCTCCTCTCTCTGGGGTAGTAATTAGTACACTGACTGCTGTCTGTAAAACAACAACAACCCCCCCCCACTTTATATTAAATGACTGCCATAGGTATTTTTCTTCTAAAATATTTTAGGTAGCCCAGGCAGTCAACTGTGAAGTGATTTGTAATGCTTTGTGAATTATAATATCTGAGATAAGTTGGTAAGACTATATATCACATAGCAATTTATCATCAGTATAGTTCCCAGAAATGTCCTGAATGAGGTCTCTGTAGCCATATAAGCTGTACATTGCTGATTCAAGAAAATACGTAGAACTACTGCAACCAGCTAGATCCTGGTCTCACAGGCCCCTGTGGCTCTAATCCATTATCTCACAGTCTGATGGACAGAACTATATGCTTGCCTTAGAACTTACAGTAGAATTATGAAAAATGTTTTGAAAAGCAAAGCATTATTTTTAGTGATTCCCTGAAATCACCTGAGTTTGTAAGTTACCACATTAGATGCCATATTGGTCTAGTCCTAAAAAATAAGCAAGTAACTACTATGGAACTACTGCCAGACTCCCAATATCTTGAATTCACCAGCTCAAAGTCAAAAGGAGCCATCGTTATGTATCAAGAGACTGAAATATCCTATTCTCATCTTTTCTTCCCTTTTTTGGGGAGAAGAATTAAGTCTTTTCTCTTCCTGTTCTTCATATGTGCTCATGATCCTTTCCCAAATCAACTTCTCCACATTATTTTTTATTTCACTTGCCAAACCAGGAAGGATCCTTGACCTCTATTTCTCCCTCCTCACCACACTCATTCATTTGCTAAGTTCACCTGTTTAGAGTACTTTCTTCTCCCTTTTCCACATTCATCCTTCAGATCTCAGTTTATGTGTCACTTTTTAAATTGAAGATACCGTCCTTGACTCCCTGAGTTTCTTTATGAGTCAGGATAGCTGAGTTATACTTCCATAATGAACAACCCCTAAAACTCAGTGGTTTTACACAATGAAGTGACTATTTCTTACTCATACTACGTGTCTATCATAGCTTAGAAGGTGAGCTTTTCTCATTGTAGTTTCTTAGAGACTCAAGCTAATAGATAATAGAGGTTCTTTCTCACCTGTGATTCCATGAGAGCCAAAACGGAAAAAGAAATACGGTGAATCATTCAGTGACTCTTAAGTTTTCTTTTAGAAAGTGATATATTTCTACTCATACAGTTACCTATGACCAGCTTCCCCTATTCTAATTTTTTTGAAGGTAGGATTACTTGTCTTAATTATTATTATTAATTATTATTCTGTCTAGTGACTTAATATTTGACACATAATAGGAATTCAAATATATTTGTTGAATGAATGAATGAATATGGCAGAACTTCTTATTTTGTAAGTTCTTAGTCCTGTATTCTTTCCTCTACCATTTCTCCTTGAAGATCTTATCCCTTGTCATGATTTCAGCAATCACTTCCCTGAGAGTAATTTCCATACCCTGACTTCAATCAGACATCTCCAACTACTTACTTGATATTTTTACATTTAAAATGCATAAATTTGCATTTATTTATTTAGTAAATACTTGTAGATTATTTTCTGTTAAGGCATCATGGTAAGTGATATGAGGATACAGAAATAATTAACAGTACTTAACCTTCTGAGTGCTTATAATTCAGTATTATACAAGGAATAATACAGTGAGTCTTTAATACATACACAATATACAAAACACTTATTCCAAAGAGAAGAGAGACAAATGACTTTGGGCAAGATGGAATTAGAACTGTGTTATTTCAACTATTGAATCTGTTGAGCAAACATCATTACTGAATATGGTTCTGTGCTGGGTACTAGAGATAGCATGAGCAGAGTGAAGTTTTTATCCACCTCACAATCCAGTAGGGAGACAGGTAACTAAGGAAACAGCATAGATGAGGTTTTGATGAAGTGTGAGACAGTGATTGAGAAGTAATGGGGAAGGAGCAAAGGAAAACATTTCCACCAGAAGGTTCAACTTGATTAAATATTTGGAGGCAGAAATTGTTGGTATTGGTGCCAGGAAAGATGTAATGAGGCACTGGATCAGATGGTGACAATGAGACTCTACTATAGTAACTTTTTTTAATTGTTATAAATGCTTTCAAGACCAAATAAACACAGGTTGTTTTCCAACTTAATATGAAAAATATTAGTATTATGTGTTAATTTACTTTATTTCTCTACCTAATTCTAAATCTTCTAAGGTTAAAGGAATATTATGATACCTCAAGCAAGATGCAGGTGGGAACCAGAGCAGGTTTTACCATCTTGTGAACGAAGGTTTTCAGCCAGAGCAGTTGGGCTGGATGCAGAAGTTGGTTCTAACTCGGGACACCAGTGGGATGCACTGAACCCCACTTATAGTGTCTGAACTAGGACCCACCATCACTTACAAAAGGGCTGTTCTTGAGGCTGTGGGCACTTACATTCAACTGATAGAAAAACTAATTTGTCTTACTGCTTTGAAATTGCTGTGTCTTTACCAGAATATAACTTCCTTTACATTTGTTTTAATTTGCATTTCTTTGGCTGTCTTAATGTACTCTTCTTGTCTTTTGTCTAGTTTTATACATATATCTATCTGATCCTTCATACCCAACTTATTTTGGGGGTGGGGGGATGGGTAGGTCTCATTGTTGCCCAGGCTGGTCTTAAATTCCTCGACTCTGGGCTGGGGCTATGGCTCAGCCATAAAAGCACTCGTCTCTCATGTGTGAGGCCCTGGGTTCGATCCTCAGCACCACATAAATAAAATAAAGGTATTGTGTCCATCTACAACTAAAAAATATTTAAAAGAAAATTCCTGGACTCCATTGATCCTCCCACCTCATCCTCCCTAAGTTGGCACCATGGGCATGCCCCATTGTACCTGACTCATAATCAATTTTAATTCTTTTTTTTTTTTTTTTTTTTGTGGTTACTGGGGATTGAACTCAGGGGCACTCGACCACTGGCTCACATCCCCAGCCCTTTTTTGTATTTTATTTAGAGACAGGGTCTCACTGAGTTGCTAAGTGCCTCGCCATTACTGAGGCTGGCTTTGAACTCGCGATCCTCCTGCCTCAGCCTCCCAAAGTGCTGGGATTACAGGCGTGCGCCACCACGCCCAGCTCCAATTTGAATTCTTTTGTAAACTTTTTTACCATTATGATCTGACATGAGTTGATGTGATTCTGGTCTTTTAGTGCTACTCCAGCTTAACAGGGCCACAGTTTGTACAGATAATAAAATGACATCCAGTTTTATTCTACACATCCCTCGTGGCTCCATATAGCACTTGAGTTACAACACTGAAGCCATGCTCCTGGCAGATATGAGAGACCAACTGATAAACATGATGAGATCTGTTAGTTGATTAATGATCAACTGTCCTTTGGCATGCCTGGGTGCAACACCTGCAGTTCTGAGTGCTGAAAACAGCCTTAACCTGGTATGTATGCAGCCATGACCCAATTGTGTTATCTCAGGCAAGTCATTTAACTGCTTTGGACCTCAATTTTCTTATAAGAACTTTTTCTGTTCTAAAATCCTATAATCTACTAAATTCTAATTTATTGTGGTCTGAAGTATTGGTGTTTTACTATGCTTTGTTTAGATTTGCTCAGGAATTGACTAAATTTAATGTTGTTGGAAATTGACATAATTATGGAAGGCAGTGAGATAATAAATGGTTCTGTTTTCTTCCAGATCTTTGATGATGCATACAAATCCCAACTCAGTTGTGTGGTTGTGGATGACATTGAGAGATTGCTAGGTGAGTCATAACTTTGGCCATGTATTCTCTTTGCCACATTATAGCTGATGTCTCAAAAAATTAAGAGACAGATAATGGATATTTATAAACTGTAGGGCAAGAGAAATATCGTTCTTCATCATACAAGGAAATACAACACTGTTTCTTATATCTAATGTCAACAATAATATTCATTCATGGTAAGATGCCTTGTGACCTTGACTCTGTTATAATTGCTTTCTTGTAAAGACCCGCATTTCATGTTATTTTCTGTATTGTACAGTGTGTCCTTCATAATAAATTATTAGTATTTGGAGGGGGTTATATATTTGCTATTCAGTATCTCTGAGCTGTCTATAGCTCAGAGGTCCACTTGTAAATTTTGACAGAACTAAAGAAAGAAGAGTTTAGGATTGTAGTAAAACCCACAAATTTGCTAGAACACTTGGGGCAGAAGTTGTAAGCTCTCTGTACATTAGTTTCTATTCTTAGAATACAATCTATAATCCTTTCTATGCTAATACCACAGCATAACTGTGAAAACACAAATGGGACAATAAGGGCTGGGGTTGTGGCTCAGAGGTAGAGTGCTCACCTAGCATGCGAGAGACACTGGGTTCGATTCTCAGCACCACATAAAATAATAAAATAAAGATATTGTGTTCACCTATAGCTAAAAAAATAAATAAATATTTAAAAATGGGATAATAAATTTTGAAAACATTCTGAAAGTTTCAAGTGCTCTATAATAATTTTTAAAAATATTTATTAAACATCTCTTATGTTGAAGTGCAGTCCAGTGGGATACAAAGATGAGTAAGATTGAGTCTTTGCACTTAACATAGTAATTGCCAGAAAATTCTTGTATTGTTAACATTTTATTCATTGTAAAATTAAATCACTCTGGCATAAATCATAACAGTGGATCAGGATAGAATAATAAAGTCCATTGGAAAAAAACCCACCTGGTGACTTAATAAACATCTGAGAATACTACCCAACATCTGATTAATCTTCCATGAGCTTTTCATAATTGTGTAGTCATGATTTCAGGTTCACTGTTCTTACTGTGTTTTCTCCATGATTTTTAGACTTGACATTAAATTTTGTTATTTCTTTTTTAAGTTTTGGTAATCTTTGTCATAAAGCAAAAGCAGGTGTATCCGTGAAGTCTCCTTAAATTGATAGTTTTATCTAATGACCTGGGTTTTGGTGTGCAATGTTTGATACATCTCAGCCCAGTTTATAGGATTATTTCTTTAAAAGCTTTTAGGCACATACTCATAGCTCTGTGTAAATTCCTTTATCTAAACACAATTGAGATGTGTGGTCATAGCAACACCACTATGTCAGGAATGTGTGCCCTCTGAGTATATTTTCACTTGTATGAATAGTTATTTTCGGTTCATGTTTGTTCATTTATTCAACAAGCATTTGCGGAGCCCTTACTACTATGCTGGAATTGCTAGGGTCTCAGAAAAATAAATAAGATTCTGCCTGTCTGTTATAACATATATTGGCAAAAACTAATGCAAAAGGGAATGTACATGTGTTCTGGATATTCTAAAAACAAAGGGATCGCTTTTGACATCAGGAGGCTGATGCCTACCGGGAGCTCTAAGCACAGCTCTAGGTTGCGTATATAATACTCAGAGACAGCTAAGGAAGTATCATTTATACTGAATCTTTTTGGGGGCGGGGGACTGGGGATTGCAAACAGGAGGGCTTAACCACTGAGCCACATCCCCAGCCCTTTTTGATATTTTACCTTTTTTTAAAAAATATTTATTTTACTTGTAGATGAACATGATACCTTTATTTTATTTTATTTTTTTATTTTTTTATGTGGTGCCAAGGATAGAACCTAATGCCTCACACATGCTGGGCAAGTGCTCTGCCACTGAGCTACAACCCCAGCCCTCTAAGTTTCTTTTGAGATGGTCTCTCTAAGTTGCTGAGGATGGCCTTAAACTTGGGATCCTCCTACCTCAGCCACTATGCTGAATCTTGAGGTACTAGTTTCTAACAGGTAGAAGGTTCTTTTAGTTATCCACTCTTCACCGTCTGAGGCCAGTCTTCATCACCATCTTTTCAGTTACTGTGTTGCCATGGTTTGCAGCAATTTCTTAGAAATGCTCCATAAATACACCTGGATGTTTTCCCCTTAAAAAAAATTCTGAAAGCCAGCTAAAATGTCTACATGAACTCAAAATGGATATTTAGAAGTTTTTTGTTTGTTTTGAAAAAATGTACAGAAAAGTGTTCTTATGTGATATTTTAAGCATTCAGGTTACTGGAGATATTTTTTCTTATTATAGATAGTTGCCTGTTACTTAGGATGATATTTACTCTTGATGTAGAAAAATCAGAACATTTGGATGTGTGTAAATGTGTATAAGATGCCTAATCACAACCATGTTTCTCTTCCAGATTATGTCCCCATTGGCCCCAGATTTTCTAATCTGGTATTACAGGCTCTTCTTGTGTTACTGAAAAAGGCACCTCCTCAGGTAAAAGAAATCATAATAATAATAAGGAATATTTTCACAGACTCTTTCAGTAGATTCCATGTAGTGATATACTCTCTCTGAATAAGCCAGGTTGTCATAAACATAAAATTCTGTTGTTGAAAGGACTTTGGAAGGTCATCTGTATTGCCATGCTTTGCAGCAAATTCTTATAAATGCTTGTTAAAAACACCTGGTTACCTTTCCCCTTGAAGGAAAAAAAAAAAAAAAAAAAACCCTACTCTGAAAACCAGAGGCCTTTTGTCCAAAGGCAAATTATTTTACTAGCAGATTTTTTTCCTTTCCAATTCTTAAAATATCAAAATCTGACAATTTCAATTAGTGTTGTATCTTGCTTTATAAATTCTCCAACGTATTCTACATCTTTACCCCCTCCACCTCTCAAGAGAGATGATGATATTAATGTTGAAGGGATTAAATATGTGTTCCTGTTTTGGTGCATTTAAGAGTTTTTATTTGAGGACTTTTAAGTTTATTTACTATAGGCAGGGTTTTTTGTTTTTTAACTTTTACAGATGATGTTGAGTCATCATTGTAAGAGTCTTCTGTGTCACATGGTATTTTTAAGGAACAACATTATAGTCAGGATCTTGGTTCTTGTGATTGCATTTCTACTGATGTGGCTATTAGAGACTGGTGATTTTCTTAGCTTAACAAATTTAAACCAACCTTTATAGGTTGGTTAAATATTGTAATTATATAGGGCTGCCAGAGCATGTTTGGCTATGTCTCAAGACAAATTCTCTTGATTGATTCTGTGTGTTATAACCTTGACAAAATGCCAATCAAGGCATATACAAAGGGCTTAAGCATTAATTTGGAAAACATCTTAGTGTCTATATGGGAATTTTGTACATTAATATAAAGACAAACTAATCTATAGGGAAAATATTTAATGTAAAGTTGATGAATCTAATTTTTAATTTAGCAGTTAAAATAATGCATATCTATATTTTACATTTAAAGATAAAGGACTATCTTGATTTTCTAGATTTTTGGGGTTTTTTAAAAAATTTCTAGAGGCTGGGGTTGTGGCTCAGTGGTAGAGCGCTCACCTAGCACATGCGCAGCCCGGGTTCCATCGTCAGCACCAAGTAAAAATAAACGCATTGTGTATAACTAAAGCAAATAAATAAATATTTTTTTAAAATTCTATAGGAGTGAAAGAAATCTAACCTGCAACACCCTTGAAAATTTGCTACATATATGCACTGTGGGAGGATTTTTAAACCTTCATTCCATAAACCGTCATTCTCAGGACTAGAATTTGAGCTTATACTAAGGCTTAATTTGGAGAAGTGACTCTATTTTTCCCTTTTCTGATTCCTTCAATATTCTTATAAATATGTAAATATGTCTAAAGTTGCCGAAACAAAAATAATTTCCAAAATATATTCTACTGTCATGTATAGCTAATTAGAGCAAATTAAAAATTTTTTTAAATTATAATTTCTACCCAATATCTATATATGTATTATAACCACAAAAAATCCTTTTTTTTATGAAGTTAGCATATTTTAAATTATTAGAATAAAAAATGTCTTCTGGGCATTTAAACTTATTTCTTGTAATATTCAGTTTTTTGATTTTAAAAATATGCTAAGAGTCACTTGGGAGAAGGAAGAATAATTTTCACTGCTATTTTGAACAACTTGTTCTTTACATGGTTAAATACTACTACACACATTGATTTAAATAAAGATACATCTTCTGGCTGAAAGTTATTTGTAATCCAAAATAGATACTAATATAGAAATAAATAGAAAATGTTTATATTTTGATTAAAAACTTAACAATAACTTTATATTTTATTAGAATAATTATAAGATTCTCAAGGAAAGGAACATTATCTTATGCTTTTAAATCTCACATCTGACATAGAGGCTTACACATATATGCTTCATGAATAAGTTATTCAACAAAAAATATAACTTATTAAACATAAATTTTTATATCTTCTCATTTTGGTGGGCTTAATTAAATGTTTTAGTATTGTTCAAGTTCATATTTAGACAGGGTATGACTAAAGTAGAAACATTAAAAAATAAGTAAAGTTCAAATGGTCAATAAGTGCACCAAAAGAGTTAACAGCATTCATTATCAGGTTAATGCAAATCAAAACCAATACAGTGAAGGACCACTTCATACCTACTAGGTTGGATCTAGTCCAAAGGTCAGATAATAACACAGTGAAAAAATTGACATCCATCTAACACTGCTGGTGAGAATGTAAAAATTGTTCAGCCTTTGGAAAATAATCTGGTAATTCCTTAAAATGTTAATCATCAAGTTAGCAGATGGCTCATCGATTCACTTCCAGGTAGATACCCAAAAAGAAATGAAAACCTTTGCCTACACAAATTATTGTATATGGATGTTCATGGCAATATTATTCATAATACCCAGAAATATAAATAATACAAATGTTCATCAAATAAAATAAAATCTAATGTATCCCTACAGTGGAATACTATTTACCAATAAAAAATGCAGCACTGAATGTACAACATGGACAAACCTTGAAAACACACAAAGAAACCAGTCACAAAGCCACACTGTACAATTGCATTTATACAAAATGCTCAGAATTGGCAAATTTATAGAGACAGAAAGTAGATTAGTGGTTGCCTGGGGCTGAGAGGGGTGGAGGGGGAAACTAGGAGGTGACTGCTAATGGGTATGGAGTTTCTTTTTTGGGATGATGAAAATATCCTAAAATTGATTATGGTGACAATTGCACTTATCTGTGAATATACTAAAAAACTGTTAGATCGTTGTGTGCTATGTGAATTACATCTTAATAAAATGGTCACAATTTTTTAAATGTGGTTTCAGACACTACTTCAATGATGAACTGAGAATTACATGGATAGTTAGAAGTGAAGGGTGAGCATCCGAGGTACATGGCTCAGCTTGGTTAGAAACAGCGATTAGATCATTAAAAAGGGATGTGGAACAAACTTCTCTAAGGACTGAAGAGGAAGGGTATAGAAAACATAGAAGAGATCTGGTTGCCTTAGTGATGGGAAATGGCAGGGATTCTCTTTTAAAGGAATTAATCAGAATGTGGTGACTCTGACCTGGTCTGCCTAAGATGACCTGTGGTATAAGTGGCAGGAGAAATTAATATTTGTAATAGTTTTAATTGGCACATATTTAAGAAAATAAAAAATGCCCTTTCCATCCCACCTTGTTTTGTAAAATTAGTTTATATTATTTCAAGAAAATAAAGGAGAAATTTCAGGCTGATCCAGTATCAAGAATGTTTGTAATTCTAAAGTGGAAGCATTCACTTCACCAATCCATTATCATGTAGGTTTTTCAGATGTTTGCAGTTTAAAAAAATCTATGCATCTGAATGTTATAAGGTGCATAAAGGTAGAAAACTATTATTTACCACTGGCAAGAAAACAAAAGCTGTGGGCATTTTTCTTTAAAAAGAAGAACTCTACATGGATTACAATACAGCAATCATATCAGTCACAGAATCCTTAATGTTGCATTTGTTGTAAATCCAGCTTTCACACAGAAAAATTGTGTGTGCATGTGTGCACATGCTCGAATAAAAGAATCCCTCCAGGGGCACTATGTTGTTATGTATCAAGATATTCTCTTTTTCCACTTCCACCCCCTCCCCCACCCCTCCCTTCTTGTAAATTGGCTTATTAAAACTGGTTCACAAGCCCTCCTTTTTTCCCTTTGTGATTGCCTTGCTCTTGGATTTTCAGTGTAGAACTAAAAATTCAAGTCAGATTTCAGTTACTAGGATAATTTTCTTTGAATTTTAAATTTTTCTAAGTAAATGCATAGATTTTTAATGAACCTGGTATTCAGTAGATTTGCTTTAAATTTAGCTGGAGAGTTAATTTCATGATTGATTTATTAGCCCTTTGAAAGTATAAAAAGTGGTATCCGTAGTTCATGAAGACTGAAAAACATCATCACATTTTGTTTAGCATCTTTTTAAAACCAATTAAAAGCTTTTCTAAAATGGATTGAACAGGAGAAAATAAAACATGTTCCCTAGGTCTTTATTTCAATCAAGTTTCCCTGTGTTCTGCAGGAGAAGAGATCGAGGGGGGATAGAAAAATTGAAAAGGGCTGTCCCAGCAGGGAGCCCAGCCGGAGAAAAGGCTTCTCTGAGAACTCAGCAGCAGCAGCTCAGAAAGCTCCCGGCCTGCTTCATCTACATGCAGAGTCACACAAGGCATGGGGGCGCTCACCGGCACACAGAGGTTTCACATGTGCTTCCCTGCTGATTCCTGTGAAAAGCTAACAATTGGCTTGGAGGGTAAAAGACCACTGCAGTTCACCCTCCCTGAGCTGGACGTACAATTTGTCCAGTGTTAGGAAATGTCCGGCTTAGCAGTGAGAGGCTTGAAGACACCCCTCCTTCCAGTGAGATTCCTAAAGCCTTCTCTTTTACTTGATGACACTGGGGCTCTTTTCAAGTTTTGCAGATTTATGGAAGTTGAGGGGGATGTGCTTTTCCAGATCAGGAGGATGAAAGCCTCGGTCTTAATGTCAAGGAAGAAGCAGCAGAAAAGAGGGAAGGCCAGGTAAACCCTGCGGCCAGCAGCACCAGGGCTTTATTATTTCCCTTGTGGATCTCTTCAGTCACTTTTTTTTTTTGAGGCAAAATAAAGTGCCCAAAAAGGAGCACCTCAGACTGTAAAATGATGTGACTTCCCAGTTTCCTCTACAAGTGTGAGAGTGGTTAAATCCTTTAACCTGACTATTTAATTCTGGGTGTACTTGACACTGTTGAATATCAGATTGGAAGACCTCATCTGAATATAACAGAATAGTCTGGTAATTTATGGAGAACCAACCCTTTTTCAGTCCTTCCAACTCTTTTATATCATCACACGTAGAAAAAGACAACATTTGATGACATACTTGGGTAAGTGGACAAGAACACTCAGAACTGGTCCAGCCACCCCAGGACCTCCTGCTTTCCCCTCAGCTGACAGGAGTGGCTATTTCAGTCCACATATCCCTCATTGGCAGCACACCAGTGGAATACTCTGGAAACTCACACTTCTACAAAAGAAGAATATTGCTTGAAATCCCTGGCAGTATTACTGAAGAAGAGCTCAGTTCATTGTTTTAATTACGTAGTTGTTGCAAAAAACTTCCTCACTGCTCTGGCACCTAGTAATATTGCGTAATAAGAAAGAAACAGGTTTAGAACTGGGAAGGCATAATGTGTAAGCCAGTAAGAAACTGTAGAGTCCTCAGGAGGGGACTCAACTAGGCAGACATATTTGTTTCTCCATGGGTTTTGTTTCAATATCACTACTGTAGAGACAGGCTGCTTTCTGTGTGATCCTTTTGTGACATCTTCGTACAATCTTACTTCAGATATGTTATTAGGAAGTCTTGGTAATATTAGGCAACTCTTCAGGCTTTGGGTTGCTTTAGTGAAATAAGCAGATAATGAAGAGACTCCAAGTTGTGCAGGCCTAAACATGAGTATCTCTCCATCTATCTGTTTAAAATTAACTCTGGCTAATGACTACAATATGACTCAATAAGATATATAACCACTTTAGGAAAGAGGGTTAGTCATTTTGCCAGACACATTAATTGTAATCACTGATGTGGTGACTTCTGCATTGAACTTCATTTTTTATTTAAAAAAAAAAGTGTGATGATTGACAGTTTAGTGGCCCAGTTTTCCCACTTATTAAGTCAATGACATTAGATGGCTACTGTATTTTATAAAATTCCTTTAGGTATACTTTGGTTAGTATAGTGTATTTTCTTGGAAAGTTCTATATATATGGATATATGTATGTAATATACATATATGTAGACCAATTTCAATTCATCAAAAAAATGGAAAAAATGATTAATCCTTTAATAAAACATAGTTGTAAACATCTGCTGAGTAAAATCAGAAAATGTCTTTAAAAAGGGTTTGATTTGGCTTGTTTGGGTTTTGGAAGAGCACATTTATAATAGGCACACTAAGTGCATGTATAAAAACTCAAATGGTGTGAAAATACTTTGTATAAAACCAGTGACTTGGAAAACTGTGCTCTTTATATGTAATATGAAAGGAATTGCACTCTGCAAGCATGTATAACAAATTAAATTAATAAGTCATAAGATACATATGCATGGCGTATAAATGCCATTTTCAGATAACTCTAAATATCTGAATCTTAATCTCAGAGAAGTGTTGATAGTGTCATGACAAAATATTTTCTCACAGCCAGATGTCATGTTCTGCCTCTGTTGCCCTAGAAATTACCATGATTTGACATCAGCTTTAGAAAGCTTTGGTTACACTCTCTAGTACTCTATGGTGCCATGAAGTGGCAGAACCCACTCTTTATATTGGGGATCAGAAAACCTGAGTTTAAGTCTTAGTTTACTTATCTCCTGGCTTTATTGCCTTGAACTAGTCCCTTAATTTATTTGCATCTATTTCTTCATCTATAAAGTATCAGTAATTCCTTTTGCCTTACCTACTCCATTGAGGGTCAACTATGATATAGTGAAGGCCTTTGTAAACTTGTGGACTACGCACATATAAGATATTAAAGAAAAGAGATGCCTGTAGATGGTCCATAGGACCTTCTCAGCTTGTAAAATAGGACGACTGCCGGGCGCGGTGGCGCACGCCTGTAATCCCAGCACTTTGGGAGGCTGAGGCAGGAGGATCGCGAGTTCAAAGCCAGCCTCAGCAATGGCGAGACACTTAGCAACTCAGTGAGACCCTGTCTCTAAATAAAATACAAAAAAGGGCTGGGGATGTGACCCAGTGGTTGAGTGCCCCTGAGTTCAATCCCCGGTACCACAAAAAAAAAAAAAAAAAAAAAAAAAAAAATAGGACGACTGCTATTCAAAGCAAGTTTCAATAGAAAGTGAATTCAGAGTTTCAACTTCCGATGCCCAGGTGCCACTTCCTTTATGTGTAATACCAGGGAAAGAAACATGGGACTCCCTGCCTCCCCATCTTACAATTCAGTGAGACTTACAAGCTTCCTAAGACAAATACTCTGATATGGGGATTGGGAATTATTATGTATGTAAGAGGGAAAACTTATAAAAGGCACAGAACAATCTATCACTAATTCTGTGTGTATTGGCATGTAGATGGAACCAGAACTTAATGTTTTAAAGTCACAACGTGGTCTATAACCACATCACCATGACAGCCCTACTTCTTTCTTACACTAAGGAGTAGAAAAAGTGCCCTCCCACAAGTGTGAAACACTGGAAACAATAAAGCAGGAAAAAAAAATCTGCCTGTGGCCCCCCTCCTTTTTTAACCTATTTAGGCAATGTAGATATCAGTTAACATCTGTTTTGAAGATGGTAGGTCTTTACCTCATGCACATAGAACTGTCATTGGCATGTAAAAAAGAGGAGAGAGTTAAAATCAGAAGACTTGAATCTGAATCCAGTCATTGAACTTCTGAGTCTCAATTTTCTCATTTGTAAAGTAAGAACAATCTTACAAATTGTTTATTTTAGTTTTGAGAATTAAGTAAATGTTCACTGTGGTTCCTTACATATACTGCAAAGCACAACTCAGTGATTAGTTTATTATTAATTTTAAGAAAACTGACTCTGCACAAAAAAAAGGCAACAAAGTAAGCAGCCCATCAAAAAAGATGTGCTGCTGATGAGGCCAGCCCCAGAAGTCACAGGGAAGAGCACAGTCACTTCCTTTGGCCCAGCTCCTCCAGACCCTACCTTAGCCATACCTGGAGAGGGGAGCCAGACGCTGGAATAAGAACGTTAATGGCGGGAAAGCAAGAGAGGGAGCAGTGCTAAGTGATAGTGGTGCGATGAGAAGCTCTGTGGCCACCCAGCTAACAGTCCTGTTTCTGTATAAACTGAGCCTGTGGCAGTTTCAACTGAGCCTGTGTCAGAAACTGCATGCATACTATCCAGTCACCTTTCACTTAAGTTTCCAGTTATTCTGATAGTGTGATTTCAGTTATAAGGGAAAAAGGACTAGAGGAGGTATGCCAGAATTTGTTTACTGTAATTGCCTTTTTATCAGTTGGCCTCCAGACTTCCTGAATACATACCACGATAAGTTCAAAAAAAGTGAACCAATCACAATTTTTTGCACATACATTATGTATGTATGGTGTTCATTTTTAAACATATACAAAAAATAAATGCTTTGAGGAATGGTATTGAAAGTAAAAGGAAGTTCTGTTTCTTCATCTTAAAAACAACTGCTCTATTTTAGATGGTAGCATTATAGGTGGATTTTTTTGCTTTATTGTTTCCAATGTTTTACAAATTTTCTACTATAAGCATATATTACCTTAATAATCAGAAAACAATGAAAACTTATCCAGCTGTGTTCATTTTTAACTCAGCAGTACAACTGTCAATTCTTTAATCCCATTGCTTTGCAACTAAATTTTATTTTGCCCACTGGAGTTTAGAGTGCACTCTGTATCTAAGCTTCATCCATGTGTGTAACATATATTTCTAACAGTTGGTTTTTTCATCTAAAACTGATTTAATGTAACGCCTGTAAGACACCCTGTGGTCCCGAAAGTAAAGGTGGTAAGAGTGCCTCGTGACTCTCACAGCTGTCCTTGGAAGCCCACCTGAAATTCAGCTGAGTGCTGTGCTTCAAGTCTCAACCTATTGTGGTTGAGTGCCAGTGTGACAAACATTGACCAGGATAGATGGTGATAGATGGTAAATTTCAGGGAAGGGAGATGGGGCATTTTTCATCCAAAATATTTCTTTTAAATTATTACTTTTGAGGAACATCTGCCTTTTTAGAACTTATGTTAGTAAACCTTTACTCGACACTATAGAAATACCAAGATGAATAAGATGGCCAGGTGTGGTGGCGCACACCTGTAATCCCAGCACTTGGGAGGCTGAGGCAGGAGGATCATGAGTTCAAAGCCAGCCTCAGCAATGGCGAGGCACTTAGCAATTCAGTGAGACCCTGTCTCTAATAAAATACAAAATAGGGCTGGGGATGTGGCCCAGTGGTCGAGTGCCCCCAAGTGCAATCCCTGGTACCAAAAAAAAAGAAGAAGAAGATGTACCAGGGCTTGCAATCCAGACCCCCTGTTCACTTGGTACAGTTTGTACACATCATGTGCACAGGTCAAGAGGTGGGTAGAGAT
The DNA here is from genome assembly GCA_025594165.1 of Tamias sibiricus. Classification (NCBI taxonomy): domain Eukaryota; kingdom Metazoa; phylum Chordata; class Mammalia; order Rodentia; family Sciuridae; genus Tamias; species Tamias sibiricus. The sequence goes on along the minus strand of CM046660.1, from coordinate 18,319,627 downwards.
CAACATCCAGCTCACATCTCGCCCACACCAACAGTCCATCCTGGTGCAGGACTGAATGTGCCCCCAGCAGGGTTGCCAGGTTTACAAGATGAGAACAGGGAATGCCCAGTGGGATTTGAATTTCAGAAAAACATCAATTTTTTTTTTTTTCAGTGTCAGCATATTCCAGGCAATATCTGAGACATATTAATACGTAGGGATTTATCTGGCAGCCCTAGCCCTAAGAAAGAGGTAAAGAAGTACCATTTTGCTCCCACAAAGATGCTGAGATTTGGGGGACAGAGGCAAGTGTGGCTGAATTCACCTCAATGGCTAGATTCTCTAATGTATCCACCTCGGGGTTTGTTGAGTTTTGTTTTCTGATTCATGCAGAGGGTAACTGGTATCCCTCTGACCACCAGCATGGAGAACAAATGTGAAAACATGATGGATGTAGTTAGGCTTCATACGTTAAACAGTTCCAGTGGAACATTACCTGAGAATGTTTCACAGATAGTAGTTATTGATCCAGATCTTGAAAGCTGAGTAAAAGGGAAATGTTGTCGGGGCAGCTGTGCCCTGCTGAGATGCCAGCCTGGAGACTGGAGATGCCACAGTACCCAGATTAGCACATTTCTGTTCTTTTCATACCAAGTGATACTTGGGAGCTGGAGGATGCTTTTTATGTACAGTTACTACCTTGTCTTCATATGACGTGTTCAGTTTCATTTGAGGGGAAAACAGGAAATTATAAGAAAGCAGAGGCTTTGATTTTTCCTAATGACTAAAGGATAACCTTAAACATCAGATGTTGTTAAAATTTAGTCTTTTTTAAAAGGAAAGCATTGCTGCATTCATCTCTGGTGTCAAAAACAAAGTATAATAAACACTGTATTAATGAATGGAGATCATCATTACCAACCTTGGGTCCCTTTAGTCAGTGGCACCCAGTAAGGACTTGGAATGAATAGGCTGTGCCATGGCAGTTGTTAGGGAGACCCTGTGTGTTCAGGTTTTTGCATGGTTTTTATTTATTTATTTTTATGTGGTGCTGAGAATTGAACCCAGTGCCTCACACGTGCTAGGCAAGCACTCTGTCACTGAACTGCAACCCCAGCCCCCATTTTTCTTTTTTAATGGTCTTGCTATCAGCTCTTACTACAGAATCCAAATGAGTGTGTCAGTCTTCTTGCCCATGACAATTCCCTCTTCAAATTTGCTGCTTCCGTGTGCATGAACTAAGAAAGGCAGCCACAAGGACACATGTGCCATTTCTACGGTGGTGAGAACTGAGGGCTGCCCTTGTGAGCAGGCCACATTGTGATTTTTTTTTTTTTTTTTTTTTTTTTTTTTTTTTTTTTTTTTTGTGGTTACCGGGGATTGAACTCAGGGGCACTCGACCACTGGGTCACATCCCCAGCCCTTTTTTGTATTTTATTTAGAGACAGGGTCTCACTGAGTTGCTAAGTGCCTTGCCATTGCTGAGGCTGGCTTTGAACTCACGATCCTCCTGCCTCAGCCTCCCAAAGTGCTGGGATTACAGGCGTGCGCCACCGCGCCCGGCCACATTGTGATTTTCATGGGCCCCTTTGTGCATGAAAAATATTTAAAATGACATTTTCTGACTATTGATATGAAGATTAATGTATTACTATAGTAAAACAGCTTTTCAACCTATAGATTTTGGATTTTTCCATCCTTCTGATTTTAAGAGAAATTAAAGTGTTTTGTGGGCCCCTTGAAGTCTTATGGGCCCTAGACACTGTGCCTAATGGACAAGTCACTGAGTAAAGCTACCTGAACATCACATTACAGCCTTCAGCCTTAAGAGGGTTTTACTTTTTCTTTTTTCTTTTTTTTTTTTTTTTTTTTTATTTAGTAAGTCGATCCCCTGATAACAGTATTATTCCTGGACACATCGAATCCATGTTCTGAAAGGTTGGAACCTAATGGAGTATGGTGGGTTGTGTAGGGTTAAATGAGGACAGAGTGTGGAAAGAAGGCAAGTTTTGATGAAATAATTGAACACTGGTAGAAAAACTCTTGAAGATTTTGTGTAATAAAGAGAAATGCTGTGGATAAAAATCATGGAGATAGAAATAATAAATTAGAAAGAATAGTGACCTGATTCGAGCATAGGGGCTAATTTGGGGCATACCAGGCTAAAAGCTGAGATAGGTAGGAAGAATCTCTTGATGTAGGATTAGAGAATTTGGACTGGCTGACTAATCTGTGGTCATCTTAATTAAGTTTCTGGTGAGAAAAAGCACTTACAAAACTGGTCCTTTGGGCATTAAGAATACTGTAGTGTGGTCAGTACAAATTTTTTTAACCTATTTAACCTTTTCTCCTTAGAGCCCAAAAGTCATCACTTTCAGTGATATATCTCCCAAACTCATAATTAAGAGATCAGGCCAGGCACAGTGGCACACGCCTGTAATCCCAGTGGCTTGGGAGACTAAGACAGGTAGATCGTGAGTTCAAAGCCAGCCTCAGCAATTTAGCAAGGCCCTAAGCAACTCAGTGAGACCTGCTCAAAATAAAATATACAAAAAGCCTAGTGATGTGGCTCAGTGGTTAAGTGCACCTAGGTTCAATCCCTGGTACGAGAGAGAGAGAGAGAGAGAGAGAGAGAGAGAGAGAGAGAGAGAGAGAGAGAGAGATATCAGCCATTGCTGATATGAGTTTAAAACTATACATGTAGGGGCTGGGGTTGTGGCTCAGCGGCAGAGCGCTTGCCTTGCACGTGCGCGGCCCGGGTTCGATCCTCAGCACCACGTAAACATAAATGCATTGCATTGTGTACAACTAAAGTAAATAAATAAATATTTTTTTAAAAAAACTATACATGCAGAGCACTTGCCTAGCTTGCCTGAGGCCCTAGGTTTGATCCCCAGCAGTGCAAAAATTAATTAATTAGTCAACTAACTAATACTATGCAGATGAAAACAATAGACACAAAAACAGTGAAAATATCAGCAAGGCCTGAACTCCAGTTTTATCTCCCTCACCTGATGTAAGAGCCTCAGATCCCTTCACTTCTCACCCTGGTTCCTCAATTACAAAATGAGAGAATGAGGGAGAGAGGAAAGGGACAAAGGGAAAATCAAGGCAGTCATTAAGAGCTGTCCCAAGTGTAAAGTCTGATGGTTCAGTCTTTTTCAAAAATTGGCACTTAGTGTTCTTTAATATCACAGAATAATCCACTTTGCCTATAGTAGTTGTTTAAAAATACTGGAGGTTAAGTTTCTCATTTCATACCCCATCTGCATCACGAATTCCCCTTCTTTTTCTCTTCTGCTCTACTTGCAGCACGAGGAGGATGGTTACAAAGAGTTAGACTAAGAATTTGCTTCAGGGTAAAATCTAATGGAGAGTTTAAGTGTAGTTGTCTGCCTAGTTGTAGCATGATTTATTTGAAACATCCTTCCTTTGGTATTCAACTCAAACATTTAACTCCATAAAAAGAAGCAGTAGCAGCAGCAGCTACAGACATTTGAGCAAGAAATCAAAAATGCAGGCAAGACATGCAGAGAAGCCTCATTCCTCCCTCTCACTGTTCCAGCGGCTGGTTTTTTGTGATGCTGGGAATACAACCCAGGGCCTCACGCACATTGGGCCAGTGCTGTACCACTGAGCTACACCCACTCCCCTCTGTGTTGTTCTTAATGTTAGTCAGTCTCTTCCCTTGGTTTAAAGAAAACAAGAATTGTAGAAGACACTTAATAATACTTGTTATCTCACTATCTTAAATTAATAGTTTCTCACGAATCTTCCCTTCCCTCTGTTAGAGAAGCCCGTATTATGCAATCAGTAGCTAGTCAACTGATTAACTAAAAAGAAAGGGATATAACAGCCTTTGGCATTAGTTTATATGGTAAATGAAGCACACGTGCCATTCATTCTAGAGTAGTTTCTTTAAAACTTATTGCTATCATAACATTTGACACTTGGGGCTCAGATACGTAGGCTCTCTGAAATGGTGAATGTTTTCCTTTGAACATTTTGTGTAATGTACATTTTTCTAGGGCCAGAAGAAAGAATGTAACAATGAAGGAGTGATCTCCTACCTTGAAACCTACACTGGGATCATCACTCACTCAACACATACTTATTAACTTTGCACTTTGTACAAGGCCCAATGCACGCCCTGAACACATCAGTAAAACCAGATCTAAGTCCCGGCCTCCTGAAGGAAGACCTGCAGGAAATTATAGTAAATACAGGGAGTGAGACAAGTAGATAATATAGAAAAAGGTGATTCTTACTTGAGGGAAAGAGCAGGACAAAGGGAGAGGAGGGTGAAGGCTGCAGTTTTGAATGGAGACAATGTTGAGTAGGTCTTCAGAAAAGCTGACCTTAGGCAGGTCCTTGACTGGGGGAAATGCCCATGTGGACACGGACAGGAAGAGCATTCCAGGCACAAGGCACAGGAGTTCCTTCTGTGTGCCAGGCACACTGAGCTGAGCATGACAGGGACCCCAGGGAGTGAGGTGAGGCTCCCACCCTCAGCGAGGAGACAGGCTAGAAACTAGATTCAAGCTTGTAAATAAATGCAGTGAAGCACTGTGGTCAGCTAGAGGATTTCTAAAGTTCTCTGTAGTGAATAATACAAACTAAAAATGTATATCAGAAATTCCCATTGCAAGAATAAAGCCAGAGTAAGTGGTAGGTGGAAATACCTTCTGCCAGAAGATCTTCCTCCCGGCTGCTGCTCTGAACTCATTTCCTAGGAGTTGCTGCCTCTTAGGGAGGCCCCCCAGACCCCCACCACCATGACTCCTTCCTACCCTACCCAGTGTTTAACCAGAGACTGCAGTCTCTTCTGGGCCTCACCTTCACCCCAGATGGGCTGAAGGTTGGAGCTCTGTCTTCCAGCACAGGGCAAACCTTGGCCCTCTGGCAGAAGTGCTTTGCATATCACTTGTTCCATTCTTGGGAAGAGAATTCTCAGGGGTCCCGGTGCTCGCCCATCTGACCTAACCTAGCATTTTGGATCTTAACACCCTAGACGGAGGACAATTTTTCAGGATTCTTTCAAGACCATCCCTTCGACTTTCGCTTCCTCTCATTCTTGCCTGTTCTGACAGTGATGGCAAAGAGCCCCCTCCCCAGCATCCCTCACCTCACGCTGTAGCTCACAAGTAGAAGTTGTCACACCCCATTTTTGTGGTTGAGGAGGGAACAGATACTAAGAAGGTAACTTAACCCCAATCACAGCTGTGAATGAGGAAGCCTGCACTTCTGCACTGCACCAAGCCCCCTGTTTATCAAGCGACTGTCTCTCCCCCATTGCTTTCTCCCCTCCCTAGGCTTGCATTAAAAGGACCTCATTTGTGTAAAATGCTGGTTTAAAGGTGCGGCATCCTTCCTGGGGATGCTCACTCAGAACTGGCGCAGCATCAGGCAGTAGCTTCCTCCCAGGCCACAAGAGGGGCGCCCTCCTGCAGCAGCTGCCAGGATCCCCCCCCCCCCCATCACAGTTCTTCCTCCTCAAGAACTTCCTTTGATTTCCTGTTGCTTTTTATGTTAAATCTCCTTCCTTAGTGTAGTGTTCTGGGTCTTCCTCTTGTTGGCTGCCCGCTCCTTATTTCTCCAAAAAGCCTTGGCTTTCCGCCCCTGGTGCTCCAGCTCAGCTGCTCGCACCACCCACCTGGGATTTAGTAGCATTAGGGCCTTGGCCTTCTCCTGGAGGGCCTTGCCAGCTCCTCCCCTTGCCAGCGGCTCTGCACCACTCCAGGACTCTTCCTAGATAACCCCACTCCAGGAAACTCCCAGTGGCTGTGTCCCCACAGCCATTATGGTTTTTCATTTGCTGATATGTTCCTTGGTAGTGGCTGCTGAATACTTGCGCATTTTTTCCAGCTAAATGATAAATAAACACTTTGAAGGCACCAACCAAATCTCCTAATTCCCTAAGTACCTAAAAAAAAAGAGGAAATTCTTGCTAATGCTTCCATTGACTGATGTCAATTTTATCTTTTACTAAGTTTACAAATTCTTAGTATTCTGGCATTTTTCACTCTCGTTTACAAAAGCATCAGATTCTAATAATCAGAACACAAAGTTTAAGGCCGACGGCACACAGCAGTTTTGAGTTGCACTTTTAAACTCGCTTCTTAATCCACTTCAGGATTTCCAATTGTTCAGCTAATTCTTCTTACCAAGGGTGTATTACACTTGCTCAGCATTGAATGATATAGAAAGAATGGCCTTTCTTTTCTGCATAACTGACTTTACTTTTGTTCACAGGTTGAAATCAGCCCTTCCATTCCACTGCAGTATTATTTTGGTGGTATTTTTATTGGGAGGGGGAGCTTTCTTCCACATGAACTTTTGTTACAAATCAGTTTATTGGGGCCAATCAATGGGCAAGACCTCTGAAAGGGTGTGGATTATCTGGTTAGTCCTTTGTGTGGCAAAAGGCTTAGATGTTGCTCATTCTTCATCCTGTAAAGAAGTGGGTTTTTTTTTTCTTGAAGGATCAACACCTAACTGAGCCCTGCCTTTTTCATGGTAATGTTTTCACCTGAGTTGATTCTTATGGAACTGAGAATTAGTTAACTAATACTTATTTAACCTTGGAACAATGTTTATCATAATCCGATTGGCAGATAGTCATTTTATTTAAGTCTTTTCTTTATAGCATCAGGACTAGCTAATCTCAGTAATGAGTATGCTGGGTGCAACTTTTTTTCCCCAAAATGGGTTATCACTGCTGTTTTTCTTTCCATCAAGGGCATGTTTGGGCACTGTGGACTTAAGACCAGTAGCCACACATGAACAAGATGAATCTCCCCTCTTAGGTCGAGCCCTGTTTAGAGCTGCACCCCCATTGCGTGCTACTGCTGGCTTTTCCCGTCACATTATCCAGTGGCATTTGTTAGCGTGAGTGCATTCAGGGCTGCTGTTCATGAGAAAGCTTCCATCTGAGCGTTACCACTAATTAATATACAAAATGACCCAGCACAACTTAATTATTCAGTAATGTTTTTCGGTGTTTTCTTAAAGATGATGCTTTGTAAGTCAAGGCCTGAACTTGCCTGGGTCGTGACCTCTTTGCAGTGTTTGCAGTCTTGTTAAACAAGAAGAAAAGCAAAACATAAATTAGCGTCTCCATTATAAGTTGCTCTGCATTTCCCAATCTTTCAACACTATAAAGAGTGTAGTCACTGTTACTACTGTGAGAGAAAGTTTCAGCTTTTGTAATGAGCAAGAAGATTCTTCCTCAGGGCCATACATTGTCCTTTGCCAGAGAGGAACAAGATGAGGGAGTTTGAATTAGGAGCTGTGGGATGTTAAATACCTAAGGGAAAAGAGAAGTACCATCTATTTTTTTTTTAAATATTTATATTTTAGTTTTAGGTAGACACAATATCTTTTATTTTATTTTTTTATGTGGTGCTGAGGATGGACCCCAGTGCCTCATGCATGCTAGGCAAGCACTCTACCACTGAGCCACAACACCAGCCCAGTATCATCTATTTTTAATTGTAACGAGGTTGAGGTGAGAAGATCACTTGAGCCCAGGAGTTTGGGACCAGCCCAGTAACATAGAAAGACCCCATCTCAAAAAATAATAATAAGCTAGGTTCAGTGGCACATGCCTGTAATCTGGAGGCCAAGGCAGGAGAATTGCAAGTTGGAGGCCAGCCTCAGCAACTTAGGGAGGCCCTGTCTCAAAAAAGAAAAAAGAAAGTACTGGGGATGTAGCTAGTAGTAAAGCATCCTGGGTTTAATCTTCAATACCGAATAAAATAAAAAGGGCTGGGAGTGTAACTCAGGGATAGGGCACTTGCCTAGCATGTGCAAAGCCCTGGGTCCAATCCACAGTACCTCAGATAACAATTATTATTATTGTTATTGTTACTTATTATTGAATGAAAGTGTACCAGCGCATGGTACATTTGTTACCTGTTAGCCTTCAGAGATGTATCCCCAAGTTTGCCATTACAGTTTAGTATTTAAAAAAAAAAAAAAACAAAAAAAACTTTTGCCAGGCATGGTGGCACACACCTATAATCCCAGTGGCTCAGGAGACTAAGGCAAGAGGATTGTGAATTCACAGCCAGCCTCAGCAAAAGCCAGGCGCTAAGCAACTCAGTAAGATCCTGTCTCTAAATAAAATACAAAAAAAAGAGGTGGGGATGTGACTCAGTGATCGAGTGCCCCTGAGTTTAATTCCCAGTACCAAAAATAAATAAATATTAAAAATTAAAAAAATTTTTGAGTAAAAAAGTAAGTAAATAAAATAGCCACCATTTTTATGTTATTAGAGTAGAGATGTACATGTCTTTATATGTTTGTAATCACCCCAATGTCTGTATTCCTGCTACTTTGGGCTTGGAATGTCCTTCCCCTTCATCTTCCTAATCAGCCATTCATCTTTAAATTTTGTTTTGTTTTTTTTTACCGGAATTGAACTCAGGGGCACTCGACCACTGGGCCACATCCCCAGCCCTTTTTTGTATTTTATTAGAGACAGGGTCTCACTGAGTTGCTAAGTGCCTCGCCATTGCTGAGGCTGGCTTTGAACTCGCAATCCTCCTGCCTCAGCCTCCCAAGTGCTGAGATTACAGGCGTGCGCCACCGCGCCCGGCTCATCTTTAAGTTTTAATCCAGGTACTAGCTCCTCCAGAGAAAGCAATTTTCTCTGCCACACATTTCTTCCCTCTTCTTGACATTGTGCATAATACTTCTGCCTTTTCATATTGCATTGTGATTTCCTCTTCTGTATCTGTCTCCCTCTATATAGTCATTTCATACTCATCTAGGAACTTGGTAAATGCCTGTTTTTAAGTATTTGATTTTTTGCTAGTTGACTTATTGAATATTATTAATGCTTAGCCTTTAATCTGTATACTTCACAGATCACTTCCATCTCAGAATCTTTGCAGTCATACCAATGGCTGATTGTACCAGAGGATCCTGACTGTGTTTCTTATAGGCTTGTTCATGGTGGTACCCTGTTCCTTCCTTGAACACAGAGGAGCAAATACAATGTCAGGTTGAGAAAGGGTAGCATGCCTTATCAACAGCTAGTGAGGCAATGTTCACAAACCCAAATTGAAGTTATTTTGGCATCTGCTCTTCAGTTTCTTAAGGCCTTTCCCTACTAGCACAGTAATATTAATGTCCCGAGTTTCTAAGATATGTTTAATGATTGTATTAAAGATTTATCTGTGGACTGAATATGTACCATAAATCCACATATATTTTAGATTTTAAAAAAAATCTACAATAACAGAAATCTAAAATGAGATATTGTACTCATGAAATAAATAGGATGTATAGCTGAATGATAGAGCACTTGCCTAGCACGTAGGAGGCCCTGAGTTAGATTCCCCAACTCTAACAAGAAGAAGAAGAAGAAAGACAAGTATGATCCATGTAAGTTTAAAACTTAATGTATCTTCCATTTTCTAAGCAAACTTTTAAAAATGTGTTTTTCTTCATGAAGAGCAGTATACAATTTGATCTGGTATCTGATTATGGCTCCATCATTTGTTAGTTATATGACCTTGAAAAAAATCACATATCTGTGAGACTAAATAGTGATGAAGCTATTAAGCTTCATCAATAAAGTGGGAATAGTCCTGGTACTTAAGTCTTGTGATTACAGTGAAGGTTAAATGAGAGTTGAACTGGAGAGACAGCATACAGCAAATAGGATTAAGTGGCAGCCTCCATAGTAAATGGCAAGGTCCTCAAACCCCTGGCCCCATCGATTTCCAGTGTGCTGGTGTCTAGGCTTCGTGGCCCTCAGGAAGGAGACTGGAGTACTCTTCTCTGGAAAAAATGTATACATACTGTCCACTGAGAGACCCACAAGAATCAGCCAAGTCTTCCTGACCTTCCTGGAGTGAGGCCCTCAAACGTGGAGCTTCCAGTCATTAGCTTAACTCTGCAGTGTGAACAGTCGCCCGATGTCACCAGACGCTTGAGGAAAACCTCCAGGAAACAAGTAGAGGAATAGGAACTCAGAGGAAGCAGACAAAGCAGGGAACAGAAGAAAACATTTCTTTTTTAAATCTACAATATTCATAGAGATCTAAAATAAGATATTATACCTAGAAAATATAATAGGATGAATAGCTGGGGGTGTGTCTCAGGGGTAGAGCGCATGTCTGGCATGCAGGATGGTCTGACTTAGATCCCCAGCACTGCAAAATAATAATAATAATAATAATAATAATAATAATAATAATAATAATAATTAATAAAGTAGAGAAGAAATATAATAGGGTATCATTAAAAAGGAAAGCATTCAGGAAACAAGAACTTTAAAGGTTGGAAGATAAAGTTGATGTTAACCCAAAACATGTTAGAGAAATGAAAACCAAGGTTTAAAAAAAAAATTAGATTTGTCCTAGAGAGCCAGTATCTAACTCGGGGAGGTTCCCAGTGGAGAGTGGGAGGGGTGAGTCACAGAGAAAATAAACCATCCAAGATATTTCCTAGAACCGAATGATTAGAATTTCCACTTCAGAAAGGGCTCATCCAGTGCCAGCAAAGTGAGTAAAGAAAGTCCCATCTCAAAGTATATGATTTTCAGATTACAGAATATAGAGATAAAATATTCTTAAAATTTTACATTACGTCTATATTCCCAGCAACTTGGGAGGCTGAGGCAGGCCTAGGCAGAAGGATCAAAAGTTCAAAGCCAGCCTCAGCAACTTAGTAAGGTCTTCAGCAACTTAATGAGAACTTGTCCCAAAATAAAAAATAAAAAGGGCTAGGGGATGTGGCTCAGTAATAAAGTGCTCCTGGATTCAACAATCCCTGTTATCAAAAAAAAAAAAAAAAAAAAAACAGATTAGAAAAAGGGTCATAGATGACCTCAGACTTCCAGCCAGCAACACTGAAAATTTAAAGATAATAGAGAAATACCTTCAATATTGTGAGAGAAATTATTCCTAACCTTTATTCTAGATACCTATCCAAACTGTTAAATATGAGATAGAAGCTACAAGATGAACCTAACTACTATGTATAACTATAAAGCCCTAATTTAAAAAACAAATTTTTAAACAGAAAAGTAAAATAATTTATAAATATTAGCATTTAAATTTTCATGCATTTTATTACATTTTTAAAATGGCTCACTATAGAAATAAAAAAGAAAATGAAAGCTACAACCTTAAGGGCAAACTAAAGACCTTCCAGACATGCAATGTCTGCATTTTTACCTTCTATACACCCTTTCTCTGGAATTTTCTGGGTGTCTGCACCTCAGAAAAAGGGAAATAAATGAAGAGAAGGAAGGCTAGGACACAGGAGATCTCACAGAGGAAGGAGGAAAGTTCTAGAACTACATATGTCCAGCACACATACAGAGTGAGCATTTCAGACTGAACCATGAAAACAGAGGACCCCAGGAGGGAAAATCCCAAACTTCAAATTACCTGATGTGTTTAAGCAGTGGGAGGAGCGTGCACAATTAACAGGAAAACCTGTCTCCCATAGTAAGGCATCAAGAAACGGTATTTCACAAAAATCTAAAAATAGTACTGTAACCTTGCTATCTAAAGAGAAGGAAGCAAATCAAGAAAAATGCTAGGGGAGCTGGAAATGATTGAATTGGAGAGGGGAATCAGGAATGATTCCCACCAGCCTGGCATGGTTTTTAAACATTTTTCACAGAATTTTGGTAAAATAAAAATGAGATTTTAAAATGTTAAATGAGACAGTTATGTGGAAACCTTCGTATCTGCATTTCACAGTTAAGTGTTGCTCACATGTAAACTGTATTACCCTGCTTCTTCCAGAAAGCCTAATAGAGCCTTGTTAAACTGCTGCACTTTCTATTCATTCATTTTCTCCCCCAGTTCCTACTGTATAGTGCCGTCTTGTCTCTGAGGAAGGAATTATAGACACCCATTTCAGTGTCTTTCTGTGCAGTTTGCATTTCTCTCTGATTTGATGATCCATTGTTTTACTAATGTGAATGAGAAGGAGATGTTTAGATGCTGTTTTTGAATCATGTTTTAGACAACTTTTTTCAGATTTTCACGAGGGAACTCCTGATCTTTTTTTCCTGCTGAAGCACTAACACTTGCACAACAAAATAAATGGATTTTGCACGTTCTGTTCAGTCTTTACTCTAGTTTCCTAAATAGTCTTATCTTGTACATTCCAACACATTTTCTTCCTGTGTTCAGGGTCGCAAGCTTCTTATCATTGGGACCACTAGCCGCAAAGATGTCCTTCAGGAAATGGAAATGCTTAACGCCTTCAGCACCACCATCCACGTGCCCAACATTGCTACTGGAGAGCAGCTGATGGAAGCTTTGGAGGTGAAAATGAGTCAATGGGTTGCACTCTGTTTATAAGAAAGGAGTTGAGGCTGGGGATCATGCTGAGAGGTGCACAGCTATCACACTTGGTGTTTGGTTTCTAACTTAACCTAGAACATGGAACCCTGAGATATTACCTCCAATTGTTCTCAGGAATTAGAGGAAGAAGATGAGTACAAGTAACAGGGCATTAATTCCCCATTCCACAGGGTAGGCAGCGTACTCACTGCAGGAATGAGTTACTCTGCGTCCAGCATGCGCATGCGTAGAATGCATGTAGATTCCATGGACCAGGAACTTGGATGGGTGAAGCTGCAAGGTGGGGAGTAAGGTAATCACTGCAGAGAAAACCTGGTTATTTAGAGTGGCCGTCAGCACATTTCCTTGCATTTAGTAGATTGGAACAATAAGTAAAGCCCTCAAAACTTTAAAAAAAAAAAAAAAAAACTACAGAAATAAAAGAAGTTTTTAACAAGAAGTTTTCTAACAAGTTTATAATATGGAAATGTTTTCTGAAATTTTTTGAGGATAATAAAGTTTTTAATTTTTTAAAAAATACATTCTGAAGCCGGGCGCGGTGGCGCACGCCTGTAATCCCAGCACTTTGGGAGGCTGAGGCAGGAGGATCGCGAGTTCAAAGCCAGCCTCAGCAATGGCGAGGCACTTAGCAACTCAGTGAGACCCTGTCTCTAAATAAAATACAAAAAAGGTCTGGGGATGTGACCCAGTGGTCGAGTGCCCCTGGGTTCAATCCCTGGTACCACAAAAAAAAAAAAAAAAAAAAAAAAATACATTCTGAAGTAAACCTTTGGTTAATGTTAATGTGCACAGATGACTTGACGAGATCTGTTGGAAAAGGTGATTTAGCGAGTTTCTGAGCAGTGGTGGAGGCCATAAGTTCTCACAGACTTCCCCACCCATGGTGCGTGCATGCTTCCAACAAAATCGTCCTTATGACAAATGTTTCCAGGTTGCCTGTTTGAGCAGTTTTTGTGGCAGGGCTGGGCAAGAGAATTAAATCTAGTCTGCTTTGACAACATACAGATTATTCCCAGAAAGGAATGCTAAAAATTTTAAATTGTATTTATTATGGATTGGAGCTATTTTTTCCCAGCAAACATATATCTAAGTAACAATGGAGATCCAAAGACAAACAGGGTTTAAGATACCAGCTTTTGCTTTTGTGCTTGTACCTAATGGGTTCAGGAAGGTCAGACTGGATTTAAAATAGGAGGGAATCCTATCAGCTTAACTCAGTCAGACATTTCTTACCACTGTTCTTTTCAGGATGAATGTAAGAATTAATTAATGTTGTTGATGTTAGAGGGACTTCATTGTCGTTTATTGTTTTGTAGCTTTTGGGCAATTTTAAGGATAAGGAGCGTACCACAATTGCACAACAAGTCAAAGGGAAGAAAGTCTGGATAGGAATCAAGAAGCTACTGATGTTGATAGAGATGTCCCTACAGGTAAGGCGCTTCCTCCACATCATCCAGAGAAACAAGTTCGCCACACACCAAGAGTTTTTTATTTGTTTGCTTGTTGTTTTTAAGACTGTGATTTAACCCAGGGCAGCTTTACCTCTGAGCCACTTATTATTTTTTATTTTTAAAATAAATCTCCAGCCCCTATTTATTTTTTATTTTGAGACAGGGTCTCACTAAGTTACTTAGGGCCCCAGTAAGTTGTCAAAGCTGACTCTGAACTTGTGATTCTCCTGCCTCAACCTCCCAAGTCACTGGGATTACAGGCGTGCATTACCATGCCCCAGCTCCAAGAGGTTTTAATATTTCCCTCACCATTCATTCGTTCTAATTCTCTCATATTATTTCTGAACTCAAGCTGGTATTAGTAGCCTCTTTCTAATATAACAATATACAATAATTATTCTTTTCTTTCCCACTTCTGGGGGGAAAATTATAAAGTTACTTTAGTTTTAATTTAAGGAGTCACTAGATCTCGGAACTAGAAAGGACTTCAAAGAGTGATTGTTAGGTAGGGGATATGGCTCAGTAGTGGAGTATTTGCCTGGCATGCATGAGGCCCTAGGTTCAAGCCCCAGCACCACCCCAAAAAAAAAAAAAAAAAAAAAAAAGCAATTGCTCTGCTTCTTCCTTGTTTTAAGAAAGCTGTGTGTCACACAGGTTGTCAGCAAATTAGCCAAAATCACATAGCCAATTAGTGATGGAGGAAGGATGTGTTGTCATCAGAGGTCAGTAAGCTACTTCATGTATACTAGGGGAGGCCTGGGAGACGTCTGTAAAGGACAGGGGTATTGCATTGCACAGAGTAGACTTGGGCTGTGTATAATTTTCCCTGACTGGGCTCCTAGAAATTTCATGCAAACTACTGCAGGGCTAAAGCATCCAAACTACTGCAGGGCTAAAGCATGGAAAACTGAGCCCCATTCTGCTGCCTGGGCGGAAACAGATGAAACTTTTTTGGAACTTTGTCACAACTGTTGGCAATTTACCTTTACTCTTTCTGGAACTCCATACTCCATTGCCCATCCTGTCTCCTGGTCCTCATCTGACATACTAGATCAGTGTCTCCCTACCAAGCTCTGTGAGTTCAGATGCACTATCCAAAGCCCCTGGAACAGAGGTGAACACATAGTAGGGTGCTCAGTAAACTTTTTTTTTTAAATATTTATTTATTTACTTTAGTTGTACACAATGCAATGCATTTATGTTTACGTGGTGCTGAGGATCGAACCCGGGCCACGCACGTGCGAGGCGAGCGCTCTGCCACTGAGCCACAACCCCAGCCCAGTAAACTTTTAATGAATGAATGATTCCATTCCCAGTCCTGGGCGGAATGCTGTAGGCATGGCGCATTGCCATGGTCTTATCCATCCACCAGTGTGAGAGTGGGTGGAAGAGGGGGGAGTTCAGCTTCTCAGTTACATCCAGAGGAGCTGTTGAACCAATAGCAAATCGGAAACATGAAGTGAGTGCTTTTTAATCCTTTGTGATAAGCTTGGTTTAAAATAATATTTTTGTGGTTTTTAGAAACCTAAAGTCCTGCCTACTGAAACTTTAATTTATTTTCCATTATGAGCAATAAATTAGAGTCCCAGCCCACGCACTTTGCTGAGGCATATTCCTGGTAAAGGTTCCCATACAGGTGTACTGGTGCTTTCCTTGAAAAAGATAAAATCTGTCAGAAAACCAGCTCTACTCTTCTTCTTCTTCCTCCTCTTCTTCTTTTAGTTTCAACTCCATTTTTTTTCCCAATAATTGTACAGAAGAAACTCTGTGGGTTTTTCTTCCCAGCCCCTTCCTTTCCTCTTCCTTTGATGCCTGAGGTCAGTGATCAAGTTAATGCCTCTTATGTACGTGGAGTAGAAAGTGAGAGTGGGGCGCTCAGGCCTAATCTTCAGCGACTGACACTTCATAGGCCTCCAAGTTTGAGCCCCTTCATGTCAAATGGATTCTGTGCAGCTGAGTGACTTCTCTTTAGATCTGCCTAGAGAGAGACTGAGCCCCAGTGAAGAGGCATGTAGCTGAGCAGAATGTAAGTCATGTTCCCTCTCTGTTCCCCGAACATGATTCTGTTAAAACTTGCACAGTGCTGAGGATCTGCTCTGACTGGATGTCACCTGAGGGAATAAAGTCATTTATCTAGATTACTTTTTTCCTCCCTTTCTCTTGACTTTTAATTCCATAGCTACAGGCAAGTCAGTAAGTTGTTGCTCACACATATTAAATATATTTAATGGGCAAAGACCTGCAAGTACTGACTACAACTGAGTTCCAGCTAGTTCCATTTTTTTAAGAACTTGACAATTGATTCATATGTAATTCTATTCCCAAAGAGGAAAAATGTTTCTTTTGTTAGCTATTCACACTTTTTCTTAGTCCTTTGTAGTCTGACCTCTTAACTTTGATACATTTGAAACTTCTGTTCAATGTTTTTCTGGGATAGAAGAGAATTCTTTTTTAAGTGTTTGGAGGGGGGAGTCCAATTGCACACTTGCCCACAGCTGCACTGAGCATTTGAAAACAGTTTCTGGAGGGTAGGGAGTTCCCTTCTGGGAACAGACTTCTGTCCTAGAACATGTTTTAAAAAGTGAGGTGTGTTTCTTACAATAAAAAATCCATCTTAAGGAATTAAAGGATGTTTTTAATGATCGTTATCTAGATAACTTCACATCTCTGGTAGACCAATGAGAATAAAATATATTTTAACAAATTAGTATACATATGAATATAAAATGAAAACCAGGAGAGATAATTAATAGCAACAACCTGAACCAACACCTGGACCAGAAACCTGCCATCTTTCCTTAGACCCATGACGTGTTCCAGGTCCCTGAGGGACAGGTTACCCAGGGAGCACGTCAGAGTCAGCAGTATTCTTGTTTTAGTTGTGGTACAACTGTGCCATTAACTGCAAAGAAGAAACTGTGCAAGGCCACTGAGGCTAAGAAAAGTTCAATGGTTGATTGACAGAGAGGTAATAAGCCATATTTGGTTGTCTAATGAGCCTTTTATACCTTAGAGAAGTCCTAGGAGTTGGATGTCATTTGAACTACCTGGACTGACCACTGTCTGGTTCACAGTGACGCCTCACAGGTGTGCTCTGCCTCCCCATGCTGTGCCAGCTCAGAGAGCACTTGGCTGAGGTGACCGTGAATGACCCTGGGTTAGGTCATTTGAACCCAGCACATGGCCGTTCTCCATGTTGGGAAATCCCACTCTCCTAAATGACATAATCTGCTTTGTTGTGCATCAGAACAGTGGTCAAGGAGCAGGTGACACATTCCTGTGAGTCAGCAGAGTGCTACTGGAAGTATGAAACCAAGCATTTCCTTGGCATGAAGTAAGTGCATAGTTGTTAGAAGGCCCCATTAACCTGTCTTCTTTATTTCTTCTGATATATTTAGATGGATCCTGAATACCGTGTGAGAAAATTCTTGGCCCTCTTAAGAGAAGAAGGAGCGTAAGTACACCCAGCACTTAAGACTAAACCTCACTCTGTCAAATCCCAGTGCCTACTTATGAGTTGCATACGCTGCATATGAATTTGACAGTTTCTTTCCGACATAACTTTGTTTTCATTTATTAGAGTTCTTCGCTGTGTTGTAGGTATGAGAGACCAAGCAAGGAGGTTGGTTGTTCTGTTGGTTTGCTCTCCCTGTCCTGCTTCGCAAAACTACCTTGTCACAATGCAGGAAAAACTTGATGGTACATATTTATTGGAACCTGTTTTCAAATGCATGGAGATGTGACCATGTTCTTTTGTCAGTTGTCCTTCTCTAGCAAATGCATAGTGGAAAATGTAGCAAAAACATTAAGAAACTGTTAGTGATTCCATGATGAATGGCTTTTTGCAGGTGCTCATCTGTGTTTGTGTGTATGTGTTTGGTGTTTCTTTTGCAGTAGCCCCCTTGACTTTGATTGAAAATGGACTCTCTGCAAAACATGGTGACCAAGGGACATGACCAAGGTGAAGATGGCCTGGGATCTTCACTCATCTTGCTAGAGATACTGGACTAAATGAAATGTTCTCTACCTTCAACACACGCTCACTGCATGATTAGTGCAAAAACACTCCCCTCTTCATGCTTATTGAGATTTTCTGGTGTTTTGTGGAAAGTGTAAATTTGCTTAAGATGCTGTGCTTACCTTCCCATGCAAGCTAGGGTGGTTCCTTCTTACTCAGAGTCTGTGTGGGAGGCGTACTGTATTTGTGCACACTACACATTTTAAGCTCCGTACCGCCCCCGAAAACTATCAGTAAAGGTACCAAATGTTGCACGACAACACTTGACCTTGTTAGAAGGTCGACTTTCTGCATGTAGAACAACAACAGTGAGCAGAGGCGTGGGTTCCTTGGGACTCTGTACGGCTCCCCTCCACTAACACTAACGGTAATTGGGTATTTGGTTAAAGGTTCTCCCACAGAACTGGTTATTATTGCCTGAAGAAACAGAGCTTTGAATATCTAAGATGCTGTTCTTAATCATTTTCAGAGATGTTTCCAAGTTGCAATCAGGAGATCTTTCTTATTAGAAAGTCCAATTGTCACTGTGGTGGCTGTGACATCCCCTTGATGTAATTAATTTGCTCTGTGGTAAGATACATGCTAATTATTACCACTCAGTAGATGTTGTTAAAAACTTATGAAAGATATGTATGGAAAAATGTATACCCCTAAACAGAAAGTAATTATTAAAATAAAGTAATTTACAAACCTCTCAGCACTAATTAGTGTCCAACTCTAAGTGGGTCAATTCCTTAGGATAATATTAAAGGCTTATTAGTATCACCACTTTTCTCTTTTCCTCAGCCTAATGACTTACTTAGAATTTGTCCTTCCTTTATTTTAAATTATCTGTACTATCTAGCATGCAAATAAAACACTATTATCCAGAGGAATAAGCCACATCCCCACCCTCTCCCCTCAGCCCCTGAACACTGGTTCTGATCCTTTCCCTCTACCTCCACACACTTCTTCCAACGGGAAGGAGAACTCGTTGCATCCTTTAGTGGTGACTTGTCTTATTACTGAGTTGGGAGGAATTTAATCAGGTTGTCACATATGGTGATGAGACGTATGGAGCACGCCACTCTTCCCCACTGCTGCTTAAAACGCGAGGACGGGTGGTCAGAAGCCACCACCAGACAGTCTGTTGCCACAGTGGTACTTGGGTGTGGCTCTGTCATCTGTCCCCACAGTAGAAGGTAAATCATCTCCAAATCTTGCTTAGTGTATACTTTTGTTCTGGGACTTCATCCCTGGCTCATTTTGTGGCTTTTACAACAGTGGATTATATTGTGAAATTCTGTGATCCCTGGTGGCCCGTGTCCTGGATCCCCAACCTGTTTGCCATCCTGCCTCTTCCCTCCTCCCGAGAAGCAGCACACATTGTATTGATTTATGTCTCTTGTTAAATGAGGATGATGTCTTTGTGTCCTGTCCAAAACTATATTGAAAAAGATAAATATTATATTGTTTAATGCAAATGAAGGAATGCAATAAAGAGTAAATATACTTGAAAATGTTCTGTAGATAGTATTTCATATAAAACAATAAATCACTGACAGCAGCATCTGAAGAGGAGGGAGCTCCAAAAAGAAACCCCTTTCTGTTTTGTTACAACTAACCAAAGGAGGTGGTTGATTTTTGTTTTAAAAATCTCTATTTAAAAAGAAAAACAGATCACTAGCATACCAAAATGCTGATCAACAGCAAGAACCTATATACTTGTGCTTTATGCTTATTTCATCTTCTTGGAAAACAGAGCCATAAACAAATTTTTAGCAAGAAACCAGAGCAGAGAAGGCTCTGGTTCTCAGTTAGAACCGCTTCTTCCTGGGAGATGTGCACCCCAGCACCCTCAGTGAGATTTCTCCTGTGGGTCATTTTGGGGTCCTTCATGGTTTTTGCATTTTTCTGAGCTATCAGGTTCCAGGCTGAACCCTGATGCTTGACACTGGCCCCGGGGAGGGCAAGGGGTAGCTCAGCAAATCAACAGGAACTTCAGCAGCAGGTTGGCCCCCCCTGAGCTCTGAGGGGAGGACCCTGAGGCCAACTGGTCCCCGCCTTGCCTTCAGAAGGTGAGTTCTGGAAGTGCGTGGGCATGCTGCGTGGCTGGTGAGCACAGGCAGACTCCACCCGGCCGCTGCCTTGGAGGCCATTGCCTGTGGGGGCTTGAGCCCCACTGGGCTGCCAAAAGATGTCACTGAAAGGGGGGAAGGGGGCATTTTATCCTTATTAGATTTTGACATCTTCACTGTGATACTTTTTTTAAAAAATGTAATACAAAAACCAATGGTAGGGCTGGGATTGTGGCTCAGCGGTAGAGCGCTCGCCTAGCACGTGCGCGGCCCGGGTTCGATCCTCAGCACCACGTAAACATAAATGCATTGCATTGTGTACAACTAAAGCAAATAAGTAAATATTAAAAAAAAAAAAAGCCAATCGTAGTTAATGTCCAACATAAGTTTTGCTTTAAGGCTGTCTTTTCATAGCTTAAAAATGAGCCAGCAGCCACCCCTCTAAATTTCGGCCACACATCACAAAATCATGGACTAGATTCAAGTGTGTATAATAATCAGATCCCTATCAGAAGCCTTGCTGAAGCACCGAGTCAGCTCTGATCACCCACCCACCTGAACAGTGGCCGAGGCAGAGGCAGGGTTTCATTGTCCTTGCCTGGCAACTTTGTCCGCAGCCTCTTCAAAGAAGTGACTAGGCTAGGTGTGTTTGAGAGTTCAAAAAAGCATGTAAATTTCAGAAGTTACTGCAAAATGATCTAAAGTTTCTCATCAGCCTGCAGGCTGTGCCGAGGCTAGGTCCCGGGATGAGCCCACAGAGGGCGTATGCCACACAGTCACTGTGGCGTTGAGATGCAGAGATAGCGCCTGTGATCGGCTCAAGTCCCAAGCAGGCGAGGACAGAATTTGCAAGGAGGACTCAGGTGTGAGCTTTTCCCAGCACACAGTCTCCACACAACTGACTCTGCCTCACTCTTCTGTGAGTATGATTAGTGGTCTTAGAAAGTTCTCCGTTAAGCTAGAAGTGAGGACGGTAGAGCAGCCATACCTAGCTGAACTGACCTCCCTCATGTGTAAAAGAGCCGCCACATCAGCACAAGTCCACGTCCCCGGGGCCACACGGAGACGGCAGGAGATGCATCTAAATAATCTCACAATCAAGGTTTGCCTTGCTTTTCTCAGCTTTTTCTACTTCCTTACCTTCTCTCCTTTTGCCTATATTTCTGCCTCATCCTTAAACTCATGCACACTTTCCTTCTTTCTTCATAAAATAATATTGCTTGAGGGCTGGAGCTGTAGCTCAGTGGTAGAGCACTTGTCTAGCACATGTGAGGCACTGGGTTCGATCCTCAGCACCACATAAAAATAGGTAAATAAAATGAAGGCATTGTGTCCATCTACAGATATATATATATATGAAGTTCATGAACTTTGAGTGGCCATTCCTAATCTAAAGAGATCTGGCCTCCCAGTGATTCAGGAGGCTGAGGCAGGAGGATCTCAGGTTTGAGGCCAGCCTCAGCAACTTAGTGAGACCCTGTCTCAAAATAAAAATATTTTAAAATGATCTGTGGGTGTGGCTCAGTGGTAGAGTGCACATTGAACTCAATCCTCAGGGCTTTCAAACTAAAAATAACAACAAATAGCAATAATAGAGGTGTGGAAGGGACACAGACAACCCATCTCCACTGCCCGAGGTAGACTTGTTTTGTCTTCCTGGTTTTATGTTTTTGTGAAGTGAGGTGATAACATTTGTTCCTAATAGAGGTAGGTCAGGAGAGAGAAAAAACAATTCAACTGTTCTCAAACAATGTGCCTAACAAACTGAAGGTGGCAATTTATGGGCAGTTCTGAAACTAAAGGACTGTGTATTGTAAAACTGAGTGAAAGCATTCCATCATCAAGAGCTCAGAACTTGGGAGCTTTGGGTGAGTTCTTTGGAAGCCCCAGTCCAAGAAGAGAACTCCATTTCCCTGGAATATACCCACCTGTAGGTTCTTCTACCCAAACTAACCTACAACTTCAAGTGACACTTGTTCCAGACCACCCAGAGCCCAGGGCACACCATTTCTCCTTGCCGACCAACATGCCTCTTCTACAGCTTAGCTTCTGCAGGGGAACTAGCAGGACAGGGGCCATTTCTAGTCAAGTTTCATTTTCATTTGAGCAAACTCCAACAAATAGAATTGAAAATATGGTGAGGAGGGAATTAAGGCAGTGTCCAGCCTCCTGGTCTGCTGGCCTTGGGCCACGTCTTTTAGGAGTATCTGGGGCATTAATGTGTACGTCAAAAATGCTTGAGTCTGTGAAATGAATTACAGCCCAAATTCCTTGGTAGAAGTTGACTTACAACAAAATGAGCCCTTAAGAGAGTCCTGTAGTAGATCATACCTACTATCCATGGCATCACAGGAGATCTTGCTTAGAGAGGAAATGACCTTAATTTGGTCACTTAATTAGCTGAGGCTACCACATTCAGAATCAGATATTCTTGACCTGAGCATGAATCTGGAAACTCCACACATGGTACAATGTATCCATTTTAAGTTTGTTTACCTTCTCTTTAATGGCTTAACAGAAAAAAACTGCATGATGAAATATATTTTCTCCAAATATATATATATTTATATAATATATAATCTTAGTTAACTCAAAGGTATATACATTGTATAATAAATAATATTTATAAAAAGAGACTTTTTGAATATAAAATCAAAAAGATCAACAACTTCTACAACTTTTTACAAAACTTTGGATACAGCAGGTTGGTAGGAAATTTCCGTTGGATACTATGACCTGACTACAGCGAGAATAATTACAATGCACTCATGAACTATTATTAAATAATTACTTGTCAGCTACTTGAATACGTCCCCAAAACATGACTTTATCACTTTTAATATAGAATACATAGATATGAAAAGACTTGTTTTTAAAAATTTGTATCCATTCTGCTGAAGTATTCGCACATAAAGCAAGCATTAACCGGTTGACGTGATTTAAAACTTTTCAGTCTAAGATGAGATGGGGAGGAGCGTCTGGAACTCTAAGAGGGGTGGGATGTGGATCTTTAGCAGGGCTCATGGCCAGCAGGTGCAAAAGGCCAGGCAGGCTCTAAGGTGACTGTCTTGGCAGGTGTGCCTGCACAAACCGGGGATCACTGACCGGGTAGACCCAAGACAGAAGGGAGAAAGGAAAGACAAATCTTCATTTTGCTCTGTTCCCCTGATGCTGATTCTCCTTAAGAGAGTCGTCGGATTGATGGGCACTGTCAAAGCCATCTGCCTCCATTTGGTCGCCACCTCGAGGACACTCACCAGGACTGGTGTGCATCAAGGAGCTCTCCACTGGGGGATCTCCCCCCCGGGAGCAAGTGACTGCTTGCCCCCTTTGAACACCTAATCTAGATCCTCAAAACCATAAGGGTTGATGCTATCTCACATGCAGGCAACAGGGAAGAGCTGTGTTAAAAAAAAAAAAAAATCTGCATTTCTGTTTACTCACAGGGACCAAAGAGAAGGTGGCAGGAGCACCTGGCCTGATTAGAGAGGAAACAGGAACCCTGACCCCTCTCTCTGATGACCTGAAGTCCGACTGCTCTACCTGGAGTTGTTTTTCTATGGAGAATCTGCAGGTGAGCAGGGCTAGGATTGAAAAGTCCCCTCCAAAGACACTGCTTGTTGCTGTAGGAAGCCATTTGAGCTGGGGAAGACTTGCTGCCATACGTAACCTATTTACAATGCCCACTACCCAAAAAAAAACATCTACTGCATTAACGATGGAAAGTGCAGAATGGTAGAAAAAGATTTTGAGATCTGACAGCCTCTCGTGCAGAACAGGGTTATAGAGAAATTGAGACTGAGAAGAACTCGGCTTCTCTTCAAACAGCTTACCAGGGCACCAGAACTAGTTCTTCAAAACTCAAAATCCTCCTTTAACGATCACTGGGACCTCCCCACCACTCCATCCTAGCTAAACCTATGGCTTTTATCAGAATGTGAAAGTGTATCAGATTTGAATGGGAGTCGACAGAAAAGGAGACTGCAGGGGTTTGTCCTACTTTGTAACTCCCACCTCACAGGCATCTTGGAATGTCACCATCAGAAGCAGCTTGGAGACAGATTCTTGCCCATGCTCACATCCTTCCCACTAGGCCGAGAGCTCGCATTAGCCCAGCCTGTTCTGTTGGAGTAGATTTTTTTTTTTTTTTTTCATTTTTATTTTCTTTAACATGTGCAAAGGTAAGCCTCGGGTCTGTTCCTACCAGACCCTGGAGAACTAAAAAGAAAGCCCCTCTGTAAAAACCACACACCGTCCAGAGCAGGGTGAGAAACGTGAGGATGGGAGAGGGGGGAGCGCCTCCCATCGGCAGGCTGGCGGGGTCCAGGTCACTTCCCACGTGCAGTTGGCAACAGTCCATGCTCCTTGCTGGCCGATGCCAAGGGTTGGCTAGCTTTAGGTCCTGCTTCCCATGGGACTTCGGTGAATCCGCCCAGCTGCACACTTTACCCCTTCCCAGTGTCCTTTGGGAAAACAAACAGGAAGATCAGAAACCTCATTCCTCTCCCAGGGTGATCACCCCTAGGGGTGCAAAGATCAGAGGCAATGATAGGAGATCTCGACACTTTTATTTTTTTTCTTTTTAAGATTTTTTTTCTCTTTTAGTTGTTGATAGACCTTTATTTTATTTATTTACATGTGATGCTGAGAATCTAACCTGGTGCCTCACACATGCCAGGCAAGTGTGCTAACCACTGAGCCACAACCCCAGCCCATTGACACTTCTTTTATGCCTAGAGAGGAGGGTCCTGGCTTCCCCATGCTCAGACCTCCAGCCTGCCAGCGGGAGGGAGGTCACAGAAATCCTCCCTCCCCACTGCCAGCTGAGGGCCTTGGGCACCCGGTGGCTAGGTGACTACCCTAATGCAGGAACTCGCCTTGTGTAGAGCTGGAGAAACCTTGTCAGTCTGAGCGCTGGTCCCCAACCTCAAGTCCACTCCCGGGCTGGGCAAGTGCCAGGCACAAAGTGTTTCTGTGTGGCACTGGGTAGCCCAGTGATGAGCTGTCCAAATGGGAGAGAGTGTAATCATGCATGCTTCCTCCCCCTGGGCGCACCAAGGTGTACGTGCACTCCACTCACCTGTGGCACTCTGTCTCACGAAGCATGGAGGCACAACGCCACTTCACAGGCATTCTCGGCCAACCCTCGGCTCCTCGGGGGGCCGACAGGGCCAGCACAAGACTCTACAGAGGCCAAACAGGCTCAGCAGGAATACAAGGATACGCCCAAGGTCCCACAGCAGGTCAGTGACAGATCCAGGGCCTGGGGTCAGCCAGGCCACTTGACATGTCCAGAGTCTTTCTAGTCCACTGTGGTCCCAATACGGGAATTATAAGGAATAACTCTGGCACTTGTGGGTACCAGTGTTAAGGTACCGACCAGTGATTAACTGGAGACACTGGACAAAACTACGAGTGAGGGAAAAGGTGTTTCCCCTCACAGGAAGCACCCTGGCAGGACTTTTTCCTTCCTGGATAAAGCCAGCGTGACCGGGGCTCTCCCCCAAGTGTGAAGAGGGCACGCAGCTTGCTCTGTTTACCTTTTCTACCTGCACTGCCAGGGACCCACAGGGTAGCCAAGAGAAATCTGGCAGCTCTATCCCCTGCGGTCCCTGTCGGTTTATCTCTTGGGCACTCAGCAGTGTCCACATGGATGAAAGGATGGGAAGAAGTAACCAGGACTCAGCTCATCTTTGGCCTGTGGCTCCAAACCAAGCCGCAAACTTGGGGAAAGCCGTCCTTGGTCAGCCCTGCTTGGCCTGGGAATCTCAGCTGTCTCTTCAGGACCACTGGACCATGGGCCAAGCTCTTTACGTACATGGTTGAGTCCATGGGACAGTCCAGTGAGACATGGCTCAGTTCACAAATGAGGAGAGCAGGGCTCAGAGAGCAAAAGAGTGCACTTGGATTCACCTAACAAATTGAGTATTTATGAAAAAGCCACCATACTGGGAAATGTTATGTGCTTGTCCTGGGACTAAGAATGTGGGGAGAAAAGAGGGCTGATGAAGAGCACAGATTTTATTTTACTTTATTTATTGTTTTATTTATTTATTTATTTATTTGTGGTGCAGAGGATTGAACTCAGGCCTCTGAATGCTAGGAAAGTGCTCTCACCAAGCTACACTCTGTTCTTCTTAGGGTCAGTATTAGTAGAGGGCTAGGAATTGGGGGATTTTCTGGACACTGAGGGCCAACCCAGCACCTCCTTCCTCGCCTGGCAGATTTTAGCTGCCCACAAAGGGCAGGAACAGAGCTGTACCCTGCCTGCTGGAGCCACCAATTGGACTTGGGCACTGCTGCTGTGGCCTAGCCTCAGCCAATAACTCTCTATGTTCATCTGTGAAACAGGCAGGCTGACAAATGGCCCTCTTGGGCCCCATTCAATACTAGTGTTCTGGGCTGGGGTTGTGGCTCAGCGGTAGAGCGTTTGCCTAGCACGTGCGCGGCCCGGATTCGATCCTCAGCACCACGTAAACATAAATGCATTCCATTGTGCAAATAAATAAATATTTTTTTAAAAAAAAAAGATCAGCATGTCTGTAGTCTTTGGCTTAAAAAAAAAAAAAAAGAACTAGTGTTCTGAAACCTGTTGTCCCCACAGCCTCTTGTCAGGATCATCAGAGCTATGTCTCACTCAGTAGTGGGGACACCATGCTGCCTCTGGCCCTGGTGAGCATCAGAGATGGTCACTGTGGTTTTCAAACATTCCTTCCACCTGGACAGGCTACAGCTGGCCTGTGAGTCCTCCTCACTGACTTTACTTCTATCATTTTGCAAAGCAGTAAATGAGACTGCCAAAGTAATGATGCCATTTCTTCGCACAATGCCTGCCCTATGTCGTGACTCTGATAGGGTTTATCACACTTCACTAGTGGTGCATTCAGAGCAGCATTCCCATCTGTTAGCTAATTTGAGCCTCATATAAATTTGGCTTGGCCCCAATATCACCAGAACTGCACGAATGAGGAAACTGGGGATCCATGGTTGGACAGCTGGCAAGTGGTGGCACTAGAGCTTACCTCTGTCCTCTTTCCCCTCCCCACACTGCTTTTATCCTGATGCCAAGTAAGGTCATGCCTTTGGCTGCCTGTCTGGGCTCTGTCCCTGTCAGGGCATAACGTGACCTCCCCAGGGAGACTTTCTGGGAAGAGGGTCACCCTTCAACCAAGCTAGTCCCCATGATGTCACAGCACAGACAAGCACACTGGCTCTAAGGCACCTGAGTAGAATGTGACATGGAGTGGGCTACTTCCCCCAAACCTGCCCTGGAAGCCATAACCCAGCAGGCAAGTGCTTCTCAATTGACCCAGCACTGTCCCCGGCATTCTTCCACCTGCTAATCATGGCACCTCTGGGGAGAATGACAGATGAGGAAACAGGTCAGTGAGGAAGATCTTGTCTGGGTCACATGGTTGACTAGTCCAGGCTGGGCCTAATTCCAAAGCCTGTGTTCACACCTCTACGTACCAGACCCCTTCTCAGGAGAGAAGAGGAAGAAAGGCCTCGCTGGCCTTAGAAACCTGCCATGCCAAGGCTCCAGGACCACTCTACACCTGTGGTGACCTATCCTGGGGTCCTATGAATCCGAGGGCCAGGGCAAGAAGCCTCCCACACAGACCACCTCTGGGAAGCTTGGGAACACAGTCCACCAACCTTTGATCCCTTGATTACTCATCATAGTCACTCTGAACTTGAATCCCTCCTCCTCCCCATCACCATCCATAAACTCCATGAGAGTGCTCCCCGCTCCACCCAAGCTTCAGATCCATGGGGAGACAGGCTTATCCGCCGCTCCCCCACCCACCTCCCTGACATTGAAAGGATTTATGTTTGTGCAAAACCTTGCCTTCTGAGTTCAAGGTAGGTGCAAAATGACTCCACCCCAGGGGTAGAAGAGACTTCAGCACATTATGTCAGGCATTTTAACTTCCTCATTTGATAGCAAGAAAAATGAGGCCCAAGAGGTGAAAGAACAGAAAGTTAGGGACAAAGTTGGGACCAAACATCAGGTCTCCCAGCTCCCAAGCCCATAATGCCTCTCTTGTAGCTCCACAGATGCTCAGTAACGATGGCCAGTGGCCAAGCAAAAATCTCATCTGGCTCATAATTTACTAATCTGTATAAGAATTTTAGCTGGGCCCAGTGGCACACACCTGTAATCCCAGCACTTGGGAGGCTGAGGCAGGAGGATTGCAAGTTCAAAGCCAGCCTCAGCAATGGCGAGGCACTTAGCAACTCAGTGAGACCCTGTCTCTAAATAAAAATATAAAAAAGGGCTGGGGATGTGGCTCAGTGGTTGAGTGCCCCTGAGTTCAATCCTTGGTACAAAAAAAAAAAAAAAAAAAAATTAATCACTTGCTTGTGGCCTATGTGCACATACTTGGTTATCTGTGCTTTATGTAATCCACCAAGTTGCTGCCCAAGAACCATTTCTACTGCACCTTGGGAAATCCTGGCTTCTTATTTTGGCTGTGGGAACTTTTGTGTCTTGGATAGCTCATAAATAGAATGGGCTGCTGGGTGAGGCGGCACATGCCTGAAATCCCAGTGACTTGGGAGACTGAGGCAAGAGGATGGCAAGTTCTAGACCAGCCTCAGCAACTTAGAGAGACCCTGTCTCAAAAAAAAAAAATTAAAAGGGCTAGGGTTGGAGCTCACTGGTAGAACACCCATGAGTTTAATCCCTAGTAATGCAAAAAAAAAAAAAAAAAAAGAAGAAGAAGAAGAAAAAGAAAAAAAAATAGAATGGGCAGCTCAAGTGTCCCCGTCCCCGACCCTGGGCCCTACCTGGCTCTCTACTTGCAGGTGTGCACATCATAGATGCGGATGCACTCCTGGCAGCTGACGTAGCAGCACCAGTGGAAAATGCAGTGGCACTTCTCCTTCCGCTTCTCCGTCCTCGTGTTATGGCCTCGGCCACAGCAAAGCAGATCACAACCATCAATGCCATGGGAGGTGACATTGCAAGTCCGGTCCCTGGTGCCAAAGGAGCCCGTCTCCGGGTTGGGTTCACAGAAGTTGGGGGAGTTCTCATAGTAGACCAGGTCCCTCTCGGTAGGTGGCTTGAAGAGCGCGTACTTGGCCCGGAGAGTCTCCACCCAGCCTCGGGACTCCCGGTGCTTCTCCACCACCATCTCTGAGGCGCTGTCATACTTGTCCTTGAGGAAATCCCCGATGGCACGGAAGTCAGGCTGGGCCCACCAGCAGGTCTTCACCTCGCAGCTGCCCGACAGCCCGTGGCACTTGCACTTGAGGTGCATGTGGTCCAGGATGGTCTGAGGAAGAAGAATAGCAGTTGGCCCCCAAGCTGACCCCATCTGGGAGCACCTTCCCACTCTGCCCCACCCGCACCCCCCATACATACCCCCCCCCCGCAGCCCCTCAGGTACTACTCTGCGCCAGGAAGAGAATGGATGGGGACTGAGGTGTGGATCTGAAGGTTCTAATTTCCCTCATCACACCCTCAAGCAGACATCATGGTTCATTTCTCAAAGTGGTAGGAAATAAGAATTGTTATCCACACTTAACAGAGGGGGACACTGAGGCTGGGGGCTTTGGTTACTAGCCTGGGGTCATACACCCATAGAAAAGGATGGAGGCTGAGTTCAAAGACAGCTCCACACCTACACAGCCAGCCAAAATGCACAGGATAGGCTGGGGGTACTTGCTCCTATAGGGTGGCCACACTCATCCCCTAGAGAGACCAAGAACAGCCCAAAGAGGAAGGAGGGTGGACAGAATGGGTGGCTGCGGGGTGTGGCTGGGAGCCAATCCTGGCCAAAGGGAAAGGGGAGCCGGATGGAGGCACAGGGCCTCCGAACGAGTCAAAGCCAGGCCAAGGGCAAGGCTGGGGTCCCAGGTGCGCTCCCAGCAGGGTTGGGGCGAGGGCAGCCGCGGCTCACCGTGCGGCCTGCCTCGTTGTTGTGTTTGTTCATTGCCGAGCGCGCATCTGGCCTGTTCTCGCGCGCGTCTGCGAACTCCCGGGACACTAGCACCCCGAAATCGGCGTCCTCGCTGCAGCCGCCCCACTTCCAGCCTTCACCAGGTGGCCCCTTATGATGAGAATCGCAGCCGCAGATGGTGGAGGTGCCCTCGGCGCAGGAGCGCGTGACAGCGAAGGCCACGCCGGCCGAGGCGATGGCATGCACGAAGGCCGACTCGCGGGTGGCTGCGGGGAGGACGTGGGAGGCAGCGCTCAGGTCCGAGCCTGGGGCGCACCAGCCCTGCCTCCACCTCCCCAGCCAGGAGGAGGAAGAGGCTGGGGAGGTGGAGTGTTTAAGGGCTCACCAGCCCCTAAGGAAGAGGGAGGAACCGCCGTGCCCTTCCTAACCTCTTTGGCTGGTCCAGACCCTGTGAGTATCCCCACTTTCCCGGTGAGCAACCTGAACCCCAGGGCCCCAAATGCTGCTACCGGGCACAGCAGACTGTACAAACAGAGCAGAAATAACAGCTCCTGGCAGGTGCTGACGGGATAAGGTAGCCATGCTGTCTTGCCCCTGGCTACCTGCCCGTCACCCTCCCAAACTCCAGACAAGCCAGCACAGTCCTGAGCCCTCCACTCCAAGACAGTTTGAGGTCTGTTGGGAGGTAGGCCTGGGAATCTACAGCCTAAACACATCCAATCTACCCATTTCCCACCTGCATGTGCTTGGGCAGACATTTGAAACTTTGGTTGAGCCTCGATTACACTCTTTGTGAAATGGGTACAGCTTCTCCCTGCCACTAGAGTTCCTCACCAGGAGAGCAGGGGCTGGTGCCGTCTTCCCCTCTCCCTTCCCTGTCCCCACCCCCAAAACCAAGGTTTTGAACTGAGAAGGTCAAGATCCTCCCAAAACTGGGCACAGGTCAGTTCCTCTGGTTCTGCCCCAGGGGAAATTCTCAGGGGTGTCTCCTATTACAAGGCTAGCCACTTTCAAATGTTGGGTATGCACAAATGCTGCGCGTCGTGTTTGTTTGTTTCTCGTTTTAATATTCTTAACGCTACTTTATAGATTCCGACACTGATGGTTGGGGAGGCAAGGGCTGCTAGACTTGCGATCCAACAACAGCTCTCTCCTTATAGACGAGGTCCTTAGAGGGGGAAGGTGACGGGCAATCTTGCACAGGAGGCAAGACACGAGGCAGGCCTAGGAGCCAGAACTCCTGCCTCCTTTCCTGGGCCGAGGCTACCTTCCTGAGTGCTGGGGGAGATGGAGCTCACAGATGAGAAGGTAGCCCTTGAAGCCCTGCTGCCTCCTTGGGGCTCGACACCCTCCAGGGCCACCTGCAGAGCAGGCGCCCGGCCCACTTGCACCAACAAGCTAGCGGGGAGCGCGAGCCCGAGTCCACACACTGAAGCCCGCGCAGCACCCGCGACCGCTAACCCGACGGCCAGGGCATGGGACTGTGCGCCCCGGCGTCCACCCTGGCCTCAGGCTCCCCGCTGCCCCATCCCAGACCCTCCGGGCCTCGGCGCCCGCTGGGAGGGGGCCGAGGGCGAGCTCGCGGGCGGGCGCCCCTGGCTTCCGGCGGCCCGCGGCCTCTCGCGGCGGCGGCGGCGCCCGGTCCCGGGCTGCGCTCGGTTCCCAGCCCCGGGAACGCGGGGGGCGGCGGCGGGGGCGGGGCGGGGATTAGCCTGGGAGCGGCGCTGACAGCCCCGCTGTGCCGGTCCCCGTCCGGCGGGGCCCGCTGGGCCGCTCAATCCGCCTTTGTTCGCGCGGTGTCACACCGCATTACCCGCATAATGCGGCCGCCGGGCCCGGGCCGCCGGGCCGGCCGCCACCGCGTAGCAACGGGCGGCTCCCGCGGCCGGGCCGCGCCCCCGGCCCCGGCGCCGGCCGTGCGATCCCCATTGAGCCGGTGGCCCCCGCCCCCGCTCCGCGCCGAGTGGCCAGAGGGCGTGTGAATGGCGCGGCGGCGGCAGCGGGCCGGGCCGGGGGCGCGGCGGGGGGCGCTCACGCCCTTTGCGAGCTGCCCAGGGACAGAGGCCTCGGGCTCCCGCGCTGGCGGCAGCGCTGGGCCGTGGCGGCCTCGTCCCTTCCGGCCGCCGACCCCCCCAACCCCTCCGGGCCGCTCCTCTCTGCCTTCAGCGGAGGCCCCAGGGCTCCCCTCCGGGCCGGCCGGACCCCGGGGCTGGCGCCTAAGACGCGGCCCCGAACAGCGGACTCTGGGTCGCCTGGATCTCAAGAAGTGGGCAGAGACTAAACGGTGCCCACACAGCCGGAGGCCGCGGGCTTGCCGACGGGTGCAAACGTTTTTTGCGGGGGGGAGTGTTCACACGTGGGCCTGGAGGAAGGTTGGACCGGGGTTCACCGCCCGCGCGCCAGGCACTGGGGCGCGTGGGCGCCTTCCCCGAGACTCACCCCACCGATTTCATCAGAGTCCCTGCATCTCTGACCTACACCCTTTGCCCCCGCAACGCAAACCCGCCCTCTTGCAATTTAGGGACGAATGCATGTGCCAGACCCACAAGGGTGATTTAGAACGTCAGACATTGTGAGCGGGCCAAAAGCTCAAAGACCCGCTTCTCACGGGCTAAAGTCCGCAGCGGGGAGAGCAATCAGAAGGTTGGGGAGCGCGTCGCGACGCCAGGCTGTTTGATTAAGGGCTACCTGGCCCAAGGTGGGGCAGCGGAAGCCTGTGAGACCGACACGCCGGCGAGATCAGGTTTGAAAAGCAAGCCGCCGCCACTTGGCCCCAATTAGAGGCCAAACCTTTTATCTAAACAAGGAATAATTAGCTTTGGTAATAGAAGCGTAAACAGAATCATCATCCATTGATTTGCTAATTGCCCTCCTATCCCGTGATAATAGACAACATTTTGCCTGTAGGTCCGACAGACCCCGTGCACCTGAGGCACAGGTAAAGGGGTATTACACTCTAAAATGGAAGTACTCAGTCGCCCCACCCCTGTCTCGGCACCCCGTGGACTGGCATTCAGATACCTTTTCTTTCTGGTGTAAATGCAGCTTTCAATTCCTTCTAAAAGGAGGGAGGTACAGTTTGGATGGGAAAACTCCAGTGGAGGAAAAACTCAGCCAGTTACTAAATTCCTGGACTCTGCAATTCCTCCAGGAATTGCCCATCTTTTGCCCAGAGCCCAAGAGACCCAAAGGCCCCTTATTGGGAGCAGTTGTCCCATGCAGCCCTCCCTCCATTTGAACTGGGACCCCCAAGTTCAATCTCAAATCACCTTACTCTTAACCACTTGAGGCACCGCAGTTACAAGACTGCTGGAAAGTTACCTACAGGCCAGTGTGCCCATCGTGGTTTGTGGGCATATCTAGTTTGCAGGGCATAGGGACTAACAGAAACTCTCAGGGGCTACCTGGGGCAATAAAATGTGCTCAGCACCAGGCAGCTTCCTCAGCTCCTGAGAACTTCCCAGTGGGGTGGCAAAGCCCCACCCCCACCCCAAAGGGGCATTTGCATAGCACTTAGCATAGCCTTGGGGAAATGTCGCAAATGTCCACATCAAAGCCTGGAGTACCTGCTGTGCAAGACAGGAAGGAAGGCTGCAGGGCTCCTTGGTGTCTGCCCTCACATCTCAGGATCCTGCAGCATCTGAGGCCCAGCCCCCAGCAGCACTGGAGAAAGGTGTCGTGGGACTTGGAGACAGCCCAGAGGAGGACCCAACCCACTCCCATTTTCCATGGAGGCCACTCGTCATCACCAGTTTTATTGCCTTCCAGGGGACACTGCACTCAAAGCTGAAGCACCCTGAGGTAGAAGGGCACAGGGTCCTGATGCCTTCCACACCCCTTCCCCGAGCCTCACCCACCTCCCACCTGGCCTGGAGACAGTACCTTTGTCCAGGACAGGCCCAAAGATGGCCAGGCTGTCATCTATAGTGGTGCAGTTCCAGCGGCGGCCCCGGAACTGATGCTGGCACTCCTGGATGCCCAGCTTCACACCCTCGGCCACACTGGGCATGATCTCGATGTAATTGCGGCAGAAGCGCAGTTGCTTGGGGACCAGGCCTGGGATGGAGCCGCAGAGCAGAGGCTGTGAGCCCAGAGATGTGTACTGCTGGCCCAGGGCCAGTGACCTGTGGGCAGACAGAGGGAGGGAGCACTGTAGACACAAAGCACATGGCCCAGCATTCACTTCATGACCCTCTGGTGTAGGTGGAGGAATGGAGGGCCTGAACTTAAGGCCCTAAGAAACCTGACATCCCCAATTGCCACCTTTGGCTTCCTGGGAGCACACTGCCCCTTCAAAGGGCAGAGCTCTGATCTAAGCAATGTCAGCCTCCTAGCTTGGGGATGTCTATCTTGCAGGGGATGGGGGTGGGGTGGGGGGTGGGGGGGAGACCCATAGAACCTCCCACAGGGCCCCTTGGAAACAGTGCAATGCCATGAGAAGGACCCTGGAGTGGAAAGATGGAATTTGGGACCCAGATCTGGACCCATTTCTCTGACAGACTCTACGCTTTTCTGGGAATTCAGGATTTGAGGGCCACATGGAAACTTCCAGAGATTCCTGGAAAGGAAGCCAAAACTAAAGGGAGGAAACCACAGAGGCTCATTTGACCCCAATTTATCTCTGAAAAATCAAAGAAGCATCAGTCCCAGCAGGGATTCAGCACACGTGTGCATACACACACACACACACACACACACACACACACACACACACATACCCTGCTGCAATGCTCCTCAGCCTCTTCCCCAGAGGCTGCATGCTCAGCCTTGCTCCTGCCTTTGACTCCCCACGGAATACACGACCATCTTTCCAGTTCCCTAGAAGTTTACAGAGAGCCACCTCGCCTCTCACCTAGGCTGTTCAGCTCAGGGTCAGGAGGGAGAAGACCTCAGCTCTTACCCAACGCCATATGACATGAATCAAGCCACCCCAGTTTTTTTGCTCCTCATTTTTCAATCAGTATCCTGTCAACCTCTCGGATTTCATAGTCTTGTAGGGAAGGGGTGGATGGGGGCGAATAGAATACATTAGAAAACCAAGGAGCTGTGGGACTCTCTACCACTCCCTCCTCAGCACAGGAACAGAGAGAAGCAAAGAAAATGATCAGTAGGTCTCAGTGGGTTTCAAGGTCAATTGTGATCAGCCACTTGTGAGGAGGGGCAGAGTGAGTAGGAAGATGGCGCACCCAGGGGCCCGTCTCTTCTCCTTTCGTGTTCATCACCTACCAAGGCTTGAGAAGGGGGTCCAGGAGAAGACCCCAGGGGTGGGTCAGGAAAAAGCACACAAAAGCTCTCTGGGCATGGCACAAGGAAGAACCTAACATCTGCCATCTGTGGGCTCTTGCCATGTGCCAGGCACTTGGGCTGCAACAGACCCGGTCAGTTCTTGAATGTGGTGGGCATTTCCTCTCCCAGTGGCGGAAACGGGGCTTCGTGGAGGAGCAAGCTCGCCCAGGGCTTTTGGGTGCCAGGTCTGTGGCAGCTCAGATTATGCAGTTTGCCACCTTCCCAAGTCTTTCCTTGGACCTTGGGCTGGCTCCTGGTTTCAGTCAGTTGACAGAGATTCTAAGGGAAAGGGCTCTCCAGGCCCCTGTAGGTGCGCGCCTACCCGCCCTGGGTTGCCTCTGGGCTCAGTCATCCAAGGGAGAAGCGGACCCTCATTATTCCATTGATTTAACTTGGAGGAGGAACTAGGGAATGAGATCTGGGAGTTGGGCTGGTAGCACTGATGTGACATTTTCAGATCTCAGCCACTGAGCCCTTTCAAAGAGAAGGAAGGAGCAGCCAGAAGTTGTGGCTTGTCACTGATAATGGCTAATTACTGACTTCCCCTGTGCCTGGCCGAGCTCTTTCCTTGGGTAAGCCTCATTTAATCCTTGTAACAACCTGGCACAGAGTAGGGTCATTACAAGCAACCCTGTTTTCACAGACGGCTTAGCCAGCCCAGACCACAGAACAACTAGAGTCATGGAACGTGAGAACATTATGTAAAGTGAAATAAGCCAAACTCAGAAAGTCGAGGGTCAGATGTTTTTTATTTTCTTCTTCTTCTTCTTCTTCTTTTTTTTCCTCATATGTGAAAGCTAAAGAGGAAAAAAGAAAAGATAGGTGGGGGCATCTTATTAAAATTGAAGGGAAGGCTGGGGTTGTGGCTTAGCGGTAGAGCGCTCGCCTAGCATACATGAGGCACTGGGTTCGATCCTCAGCACCACATAAAAATAAAATAAAGGTATTGTATCCACCTGAAAAAGAAACTAAAAAATAAATATTTAAGAAAAAGATTGAAGGGAAGGCTGGAGTTGTGGCTTGGTGGTTTATAGAGCACTTGCCTCGCATGCATGGGGCACTGGGTTCAATCCTCAGCACCACATAAATAAATGAAATAAAGGTATTGTGTCCATCTACAACTAAAAAAAAAAAAAAATGAAGAGAAATCAGTAGAATTGAGGAAAGGGACCAGGAGGAGGAAGGAGAGGAGGGAAAAGGGAAATCCTGGGGAATGATATTGACCAAATTATATTGTCATATTGTGTGCACGTGAGAATATGTAACATCAAGCTGGGCGCAGTGGCGCACGCCTGTAATCCCAGTACTTGGGAGGCTGAGGCAGGAGGATCTCGAGTTCAAAGCCAGCCTCAGCAATGGTGAGGCACTTAGCAACTCAGTGAGACCCTGTCTCTACTAAAATACAAAAAAGGGCTGGGGATGTGGCCCAGTGGTCGAGTGCCCCTGAGTTCAATCCCCGGTACCAAAAAAAAAAAAAAAAAAAAAAAAGAATATGTAACATCAAATTCCACCATTACGTACTACTATGATGCACCAATAAACAATGTGGGGGGAGAAAGAGTCACCCATTGGAACCCAGGCTGCCTGACTCCAGAGACCCTGGGGGGAACCACTTACCACCCTGCCTGTGGGCAGTGCCTGCTTGGGTGCTGAGGGCTGAGGATGGCTTCGGGCCTCCCTATCTGCATCCTGGTCCTCAGCCCTGAGCCCACACCTGAGTGGGTGAGCCCAGATCCCTGGCAGGCACATCGTGGTCCATGCAGCTCTTGACAGGTTGCTGCAGGTCATCCTCCCCTGCCCCATTTATAACCAGAGCAATAAAATATCTCTGGTTTATCATGTGCCCACCTTGGGCCAGTCAGTTTTGGGTGCTTGTGTTTGTTGCCTTATTGAATCCTCATAAGTTGGTGAGGATGTCAGCATCAGCACCATGGTCCCATTTCATAGATGGGGAAACTGAGGCCAGGGAACTAAGCAACCTGCCCGGGTCTGCAGGACTGTAAAGCACCAGAACTGAGCCTCCCTCCTGGCTCAGGCTGCCTCTCCCACTTTTTTTTTTTTTTTTTTTTTTTTTTTTTTGGCCTGTCCCCCAATGCTTCAGATCAAATCCATCCTGGTGCTCTTGACTAGCATGTCCAGTGTCCAGCCCCACCCTGCAGGGGCAACTGGCAGCTCTGCAAAGAAAATCGAACTGGGGCTCGGTGTAGCGGGCTTGGCACAGTACCATCCCATAACTCACCACCCTGAGTTATTTTCCCTCTTCCCTCCAAACACTGCCCAGCTCCAACCAATTGTGCACCCAGGAACAGGCTGCCACAAGTCACATCTAGCCTGCCACTTCCAGGATGCTAATCTCAAGCAATTTCCTCTCCATGCCTCAGTTTCTTCATCTGCAAAATAGACCTAGTGGGAGGAGGAGTGAGTGAATGGTATAATCCAATGCCCCACACATAGGAAGCCCTCCAGAAATGGTGGTTACTGCAGTTGCCATGTTTTTCAGGGCTGTCCTCAGCACTTTGTCCCTGCCTTGTCACCAACCACGTTCTTCCCATCAGTGAATCTCTAACGACAGAATTTCCAGGGGCTGGGGTTGCGGCTCAGCGGCAGAGCGCTTGCCTCGCACGTGCGCAGCCCGGGTTCGATCCTCATCACCATGTAAACATAAATGCATTGCATTGTGTACAACTAAAGTAAATAAACAAATATTTAAAAAAAAAGAAAAAGAATTTCCAAATCCCCTTCCCATCTACCCTGGGAAGTATGTCCTGGGTCAAAGCAAAGGCCCATCCCAGCAGCACAGTCCTCACAGAGCTGGCTAGACCAGGACCTTCACGATCTGGCTGGGTGTTAAAGGTAACCCAAAGGGCAAGGGCATAAGGACATTTCCAGGATGCTCCATTCAAAAGTTCCAACTCAGATCTGGACATCCTGCCAGTGATTAGCAAGGGCCTCTGGGGATGAAGCTTTAGCTTCCTGAACTGGTGTTGGAGCTAATGAGGCTGTGGCCCTGTGGGGTGGATTTCTGCAGGATCGCTGCCTCCCCCAAACACACACCACCCCTGACCTGAGCTCCTGCCCACACACTGCTGTGTGTGACATTCCACCTCTGCCACCTCTGGTCGCCATTACTGAAGCACACGTGCTCCTGGTGGAGGAAACACAATGAGCCTCTTTTCCCTCGATGCTTCCTACCCAACCATGAGGGGCTATGATCAGACTCACCTGCTGCTTCCCACCTCCGGGGCTTCACTACCTCATCTTCCCCATCCTTCAAAACCGGGTTCCTGGGTCACCTCCATTCTAAAGACTCTCCCAGGCTCCCAGCCAGAAATAACCTGTCCTCCTTCTGTACGGTTTTCGGTTCCATGTTCAAACATTATCACAAAGTGCTCAACTGATTTCTTTCCAGTGCCATCTGCCTGGGCTAGTGGAAGTGCCCCAAGGATAGTGAGGGGTGAGTCTCCTCGCCCAAGCCACACACACACCAGCACACTTGGCCTTCCACGGGGTTGCACACGTGACACCCACTTGCTGATACTCCAGAAGTAGAGGAACGTGCCCCCCACGTTCCAGGCTCCGGGCATCCGGAGGTCCCACCTACACACAGGACGAGACTCCCCAGTGCCGTTAAGGAAGTTCCAAGCTAGGATCTAAGATGATGGCCAGGCTCCCAAGGGAGGTGAGGACCCGCCTGGCACCAGCAGCTGATGAGGGGGAGGGCAGAGGGCCCTGCCAGGCCTTCCGAGCTGGGCCAAGAGCTATTTATACCCAGCTCCTGCCCTGCCCAAGGGCCCTGCAGCCTTTCCCCTGGGGACAGCTCATCCTCCACCCCAACCACCCACTGCCCAGCTGGACCCAGGATGGACACAGGCAGCCAGGCAGATGGGCAGCAGGTGCCAGCAAGCCACAGGCTGCTGCTGGAGACCTCCATGCTGGCCTCCAGGGTGAAATGGCCCCCCTTCAAATAGGCCAGACTTAAAACATTTCCCATGGCCTTATCAGACTCCTGCCACCCCAGTTCTTTGTCACTACGTGAAGGACACCTTCTATGGCCAGAGGGCGGAGGGTGGGTCTGTCCGGTGAGCACAAGGTTAACCAAACAAGTCAGGTCATCGCAGGTGTGGGATCGACATGCACTGTAGGTGCATCGAGGAAGGCACTGAACAGAGCCCGCGGTGTCCACCCCGCCTGGCCCGACGCTGGCACTGCTGACACAAGATTCTACATCCTCCAGCAGTGAGGTCACGCACTGTGCTGCTGTCACCACACTCTGCTCCACGACCCACTAAGGTTTGGAGTCCTCTGACTACCTGGGCAGGCTCCCCTGCACCCAAACTTGGTGGGCTTTTTTAAAAGATATTTTTTGTTTGCTTGTTTTACCTTAGAACCTTCCAGCATACAGTTTTAGAGATTGGAGGGATGCTCAGGGGTCACCTATCAGGTTCTCTCTTGTTTGTTGGCCATTTTTTTCCCCAAATGGGCTCATACCCAATCACCCTCCTCTCCTCTGTATGTAAAACAGATATGTAGACAGGCCCATTCCTCAAAAAGTTAGACATAATTATCATAGGGCTGGGGCTGGGGCTCAGCGGGAGTGTGTCAAGCCCCACATTCAACCCCCAGCACTGCACGGAAAAAGAGGAGGAAGAAGAAGGAGAAGGAGGAGGAGGAGGAGAAGTAAGAGGAGAAGGAGGAGGGGGTGAGGAGAAGAAGGAAGAGGAGGAGGAGAAAAAGAAGAAGAAGAAGAAATCATAGCACCAGGTGCAGTGCTGTATGCCCATTAATCCCAGCAACTAAGGAGGCTGAGGCAGAAGGATCACAAATTTGAGGCCAGCCTAGGCAACTTAGCAAGACCCTGTCTCAATAAAACAAAATGCTTTTTTGTTCCAAAAGGCCTGGGGATATAGCTCAGTGGTAGAATGCCCCTGGGATCAATCCCCAATCCCACATACACACACAAACATAGAATCCAGCAATTCCATATCTATATCTCTATCTATATCTATATTCAAAGACCTGAAGATGGAGGTCCCAACAGATACTTGCATGCTAGTATTCAAGCTATTCACTGTAGCCAAAGGGTGAAGTTAACCAGTGTCCATCAACAGATGAATGGAACTGCAGTGTATAGTGTGACAGAATTGTATTCAGTCATAAAAAGGAACGACATTCTGAAATACGTTACAGCACAGATGAACCTTGAAAATGTTGAGTGAATTAAGCCAGACACAAAAGGACAAAGGTTGTATGATTCCATTTGTATGAAATGTTTAGAATAGGCTGATTCACAAGACAGGAGTAGACTACAGGGTACCAGGGACTGGGGAAAGGCAGGGAGAATAAAGTTTCTGTTTGGAAGGATGACAAAATTCTGGAAATAGAGTGATGGTTACATAACCTGGGGAAGTACTTGATGTCACTGATTCATATGCTTAAAAATGGTTAAAAGAGGAGAGAGAGAGGGGGCGGGTGAGGTGTCTACCTGGATCCCTCAATTTCCCTCTTGGCTCCCAGCTAGGGCCCCTCTGCAGGGTGCAATTTGAAAGTCAGTGATCTAGTCTAACCCTGTCCTTCTCTGCATGGAAAAACTGAGGCCCAGAGGGGGCTTGTCATTTTCCAGCATCACACAGCTGGCTGTGGAGAGAGCAACAGTAGAAGTCAGGACTCTCAACTGATATCAGGGCTCTTCTTCCTGCTACATCATCCCTCCCTTGAGGCAGATGCCACCCTTCTATGACCCACTAGGCCCCTTCTCAGAAGCTTCTCTAGGACTGGGCAGAGTGGACAGAGGTACTGCCTGTGGTTCCCGTATGGGTAGGGCTATAGAAGGTGGACCCCAGGGCTGCAGCCCAGAAAGGTTCCAGAGCTGCCTTTCTCCTTCCCCCAGTCTTGGGGTGAGCTCCAGAGCCAAGAGGCCCCCATCATGCTTTTCATGGAATTATGGGCAACATGCCCTCTCCTTTTCCCACAGGGAGACCTAATCGTCTCTGCCAGCCCCAAAGAGAGGGTACCACAAGATCCTGATCCAAGACCTAGTATCTCTTAAAAAGACTATCATGAGGGGCTGCGGTTGTGGCTCAGCGGCAGAGCGCTCGCCTGGCACGTGCGCGGCCCGGGTTCGATCCTCAGCACCACGTACAAATAAACCCATTGTGTACAGCTAAAGCAAATAAATAAATATTAAAAAAAAAAAAAAAAGACTATCATGAGTGCTAAAGGGGAGGGACCTGGAAACCACTCCCTTGTGGTCACTTGTCTCTCCTGCAGTAACCGTGGTGTTTCCAGAGGCCCACGGTGGCCCAGTGCGCTGTGCTCCACCTGCTGGATCCTGGGCAATCCTGGGCAGAGGCCCAACCTGCTCCAGGGTCCAGAGGGACTCCCTCCTGCCCTGGGACAAGATGGATACTTCCACAAGAGGAAGGAAAGTCTTGAGGAATGAGCAGAAACTAAAGAGCCAAGCATTAGCCTTGGAACTTAAGGCCACACTATCTTTCCACTTAGGTCAAGAGGCCATTTAGAGCTGGATGAGCTCAACAAATTCAGAGACATATGTGCTCAATGGGGCGGGGAGGGCACTGGGCCTGGTGGGCCCTGCAGCCTCCAGCTTCTAGAACTTCCAAGGAGCTCAAATGCAGCATGGCTGGCTGCCCCTGACACTGGAGGCCATGGGCCTTGCCCTTGGGCACCTCACTCTGGTGCCTTGGCAAGAAAACTTGGTGAGAAAGCGAGAAGAGAAGACTAACTCAGACTCACAGGCTGCCTTCCACTGGTCCTGTCTGGAACACGGGTGGGCCCTGCGCGTGGTGAGCACAGGTCTACACCCTTCCCAATATCTCAGTAGGATGGAAGGATCTGAAAA
Organism: Tamias sibiricus; assembly: GCA_025594165.1. Lineage (NCBI taxonomy): Eukaryota > Metazoa > Chordata > Mammalia > Rodentia > Sciuridae > Tamias > Tamias sibiricus. Next base: position 18,277,737 of record CM046660.1, on the reverse strand, counting down.
GGATCTAAAGGGAGGGAGTCGCTTCTGAGCCAGAGGGGCTCACATTGTCCTCTGGTCTGGTGGCCCACAGAGGGTCCCTAGATACCTGTCATCGAAGTAGAGGTGCCTTAGGCTCTCTCTCGTGGGATGCTGCTTATTCATTCAACAGGCACAGAGGGGCCCTCGGGCTGTCCCTGTCTCTGGCAGGAGCAAGGAGGGACAAAGGAAAGAGAACTGAGCTAAGACAAGAGCAACTTGAGGGACTCCTGAGCTACCAGGCCCCAGGCCTCCTGCTGGGGTCCCAGCTTGATTGAGTCCCAGCCATCAGACGGGGGCCCAGCAAGGACAACAGATATGTGTCACAAATGGAAGTGCCTGCCTGGCCTTAGAGAGCAGGTTAACGTCTTTCCTTGTCGGACACGTTCACTCACTTGACTGGCACTTATCGAGTGGCGACCCCGAATGGGGCAGAGCTCCAGGCACAGGGGGATGAATGAAGCCACACCCAAGGAGGGCCCAGATCGGGAGGCATCTGTCAATAACAGACCAACCAGCTTTGGGGGAGCACCTGTTAGGTCCAGGCACCGTGGGTGCCATGAATGAGCAAGAGAGAATCTCGAGGCTCTTGTCACCTCCAAGCTTGGTAATCGCCACACTAAGAGTACACAATCTCCTGGAGGGGGGTGGGTGAGCCCCTGCCGCCACGATCAGGAGCAGCTGCAGAGCTGGTGAAGGCGGCCAGGGTTCCCTCAGGCACCCCCCCAACAGGGGAACAGCCTCAGACCAGGAAGCAGAAAAGGGAACAGCATCTGGTCCACCCCAGCTACCGGTTCCAGCCATACAGAGAAGCAGAGGAGGGGGAATGGCTTGAGAGGGCCCGTCCGCCAGGCTTCCTGGCAGCCCTTGACGCTTCCCGCTTCCCGAGGTGGACTTTGGACTATTGATCTGTTAGTCACCTGTGAGAAAGGACAAAGGGTTGGCGCTGGAGACCAGAGGCTGGCAAAGCAAGTGGGAGTCCTGGGTCCAGGCCGCATATTGCAAGCACACACAGACCCAGATGTCACGGGTCTGGGGTGAGCCAATTGTACAGCTGGGCTGAGAACCGCCCGTCTATGTTCTCAGAACAGTGGCTTTAGGAACAGAGAGGAAGCCACCAATGAGGATCAGGGAAACAAGAGGGAAAAGGAAAGTGTAATGAAGGCGCTGAGCCAGGAAGACCAGAAAGACGGTGTCCACCAAGGCTGAGAAGACAAGAAGCGAAGCAGTTTTGAGAACAAAGATGAAAGGAAGTTTGCAGAGTCGGTGACACCTGAAGACTCCTGTGTCCTTTGGGCTTTGTCCAGTCCTTCCTGTGTGTTTCACCCTGCACTGTGTCACCAAGATCACCATAAACATGGCAGGAATAGGAAGGCAGGGGCTTCAGGGAAAATGGAGGGGCAGAGCTAGAGCCCAAGAGGAAGTCGGGGGCTGGACATTCAGATGTGGGGATTTTTAGATCAGGAGCCAGAGCTGAATGATACTCAAACCCGATCTCCCTTTGGGCAACTGGAAGCTAGTGGGGCAGCAGGTGCCACATGCCAAGGCAGGGAGGCCCTAGGAGACTGGCCCAGCCTCAGGGGCCTGAACCTCACACCAGGGAGCTAGAACCTTGGGCTAAGAGGTGGAGAGGGCTCTCCTGAAACTCCGCAAGAGGCGCGGAGTTCCTGACGGGTTCCCAGGGGACACACAGCCAGTGTGCTTGGGTAGGCAGTCACCCTGCCCTTCCCTTGCTCTGCTCTGTCCCTCTGCCACTTTGCATCCTCACTGGGTGAGAGCTCTGACGTGTTTTCAACTGTTAGTCCTCAGCCAGTCCTCCTGTGGGGACACCTCTCTGACTACAGCCCTGACTTCTCCCCCCACCATGAGCTGCCCCAGAGGCAGCTGTGTTCTCTGGCCTGGGGACCAGGTTTGTGGTCTGATCCTTAGGTTGACTTGGTTGAACTCTGGGCCTTTGGGCTTTGTCCAGTCCTTCCTGTGTGTTTCACCCTGCACTGTGTCACCAAGATCACCATAAACATGGCAGGAATAGGAAGGCAGGGGCTTCAGGGAAAATGGAGGGAAAGAAGAATATTCCAGACCAGCAGTCACATGCATGAAGAAAATCAAAATAAAAAGCCACTCCTTCCAAAAGGGGAGCAGCCTGTGAGGACAGGCCATGGGAGCCTGTGAGGGGACAGCTTGCCCTCCTACCCTCCCTGTGCTCTCCCGTGGAACTCACTGGCCCTGCTGGCCCAGGGATACTTCTACATCCTGTGAGTGACTTGGCTAACTCCCTGTTGTCCCTCAACTTCTTTAGATTCCCTTTCAGGGCCAATGGGGCCCTTGGAGGAAGCCATGCAACCCCCAGGTCCAGGAGGGTCTCAACTCCTGGCGGCCATGAGGGGAAGAGAGGGCATGGGCAGAACCCCCGATGGCGCGAGGGAGGCGCTGGCTGCAGCCTGCCTCCACCCAGGGCAGTCCTGTAGCTGCTTCTTTGGGAAGCAGAGGGAAGGGAGGGCGGAGGGAGGGTGGCAGAGCCCAGCTGGAATGCTTGGGCTTCTGCTCTCCACAACAGCTCCTGGCCTGGCCTGCGGCTCCTGATCTGATAAGATGAGACAAGGCGGTCTGAAAAATGTTGAAACCTGTGAAATGTTTAAACCTGTTTTTTGTTGTGTTGTGAGCATGAAGCCCCCCGCCCCCCATTTCACAGGAAAGTGGAGTTAATCAGAGTGAAGAAGGGAGGGGAGAGAGGGACTGTCCCCTTTGGCCAAATTGGGGGGGTAGGGTATGGAGCAGGATGGTGGGTCCTGGGGAGGAGGGAAGGAGGGTGGGGTATGGGAGGAAGAATGGGGGAAGGGGCCCAGGGAAGTACTAGAGAAGGAGAAAGACTAGGCAAAAGGGGAGGAAGGGGCTCTGCCTGGTCCCCCTCTGGTCTGAAGACCCCCTATACCACAAGCAAGAGAGAGCTTCCAGAGGATTCACCCAGACTCAACTAGGGGCAGGGAAGAGGGTGAGCCCTCTGTCTGGACAGGGTTGAAACAGCAGGGCCAGGAGAGGCCTCACACCCCAGACCTACAGAGGGTCTCCAGGGAGATGCCAGGACCACAACTGGACAAGCAGTTACTGGGGACACAGCTCCCAAGGGTGCAGGCCAAGAGCTGGTGGTTTTCTCCACTTTGCCAAACAGTCCACAGGTGAGTCCCCTACCCCACCCCACCCGACCCCCACCATGCAGGCAGAGCCATCACCTCTGGAGCTGGAGGCTATGGTCCAGCCTCTGCCTTCAGACACGCACAGTCAGGCCTCTTTACAGAGGAGGCACTGAGGACCAAGGACATGCTCAGGGTCACAACATTCCTGCCCATCAGTTTTGATGGCTCTCTCATAGTTCCCTCCAGTTGGGTCGTCTTTCTAATGGGGAGATGCTCAGCATTCCAGAAACCCTGGGGTGACCACATGTCTCACTGGGTACCAGGTAGGTATGCAAAAAAGCCCTATTGAATAGAAGTCTCTGCCTGAGCAGGTTTTCTCGCTGGCCTCTGGCTAGCTGAAGGAGGGTAGGGAAGACATAGAAGCCCCGGAAAGGCACCACAAGCCTTTTGTAAAGGGCCACACATGTCAGTTATTCCATCACAGCTTTGAAATGGCAAAGCCGGTTGGACCTTGGTCATCATCCAGTCTGATTTCTTGGGGGAAACTGAGGCCCAGAGAAGTCATGTAGCTCGCCCAGCATTTTTCATCAGGTTAGAGGCAATGCAAGGATACAGCTCAGGTCTCTGACTCCCAGCCAGAGCTCTGTCTCGCTCAGACGAGACAGATCCTTCTTGAAGCCTCCCAGACCTGCAATCTGAGGGCTGGGCTTCATTCAGTACTTGCATGTTATGCACCCAGAGAATACAAGATGTGGCCCTGCCCGTGCAGGAGACCCTCCACAAGTGACCACCAGCAGTAGCAGAGTGTGAGATGTCACATTTGGGATAAGAGTCCTAAGGATGGGAAATGCTGAGGGGAGAAGGATTGGGGGAAGGGATTTCAGAGAAGTGACATTTGATCTGGGCTTTGAAGTCAAGTTCAGCTTGGACATCTTTTTCTCCCAAAGTTCTGCCATTTGTTCCTTTGCTTCCCACTCTACCAACTAAAGTCTAATTTAAAATTTTCCTAAACCCATGTTTGCATCATCTTCAGCTCATTTTAACTTTATACCACTTCCTGGCCCTCCAGTCCCTGAGTTATATAAGGCAGGAATTAGTCTCCCATTTTACAGATGGGGAAATGAGAGCCTTACAGGATCAGGTTGCTTGTTCTGAGAAGCCAAGTCTGCTGGTCCCAGGTCAGGACTTTGCTGGGTCCTTACCCAGCTATCCCCTACTAGTCCAGTTTTGGTAAAAGACAAGGCAGTCTGCCAGCCACCTTTTTCACTTTGGACTCCTATTCATCCCTCAAGGCCTAATTTTAAAATCTCCTCTTAACATCTAAAGTTTATTTCCTCCAGTTACCTCTCCTTTTTTTTTTTTTTTTAAATATTTTTTAGTTGTAGATAAAAACACAGTATCTTTATTTATTTTTATGTGGTGCTAAGGATCAAACCCAGTGCCTCACACATGTGAGGCAAGCACTTTCCCACTGAGCTACAGCCCCAGCCCCATCTCTCCAGCTTTTATGCATACCTCAAGGGTAAACTTACATGCTCAGCCGGGCATGGTGGCGCAGGCCTGTAATCCCAGCACTTGGGAGGCTGAGGCAGGAGGATCAAGAGTTCAAAGCCAGCCTCAGCAATGGCGAGGCACTTAGCAACTCAGTGAGACCCTGTCTCTAATAAAATACTAAAAAGGGCTGGGGATGTGGCCCAGTGGTCGAGTGCCCCTGAGTTCAATACCCGGGTACCAAAAAAAAAAAAAAAAAAGCTTACATGCTCAATTGAATTGTCCATTGATTCTTTCTCCACTAAGGATGAGTCTTTTGAGAGCAGAAATTCCTTCATTCATGTGTAGACACTGAGCTGGGTGCCTGGTTCACCAATGGGCGCAGGACCCTGTGAGGGCCTCCCTACCTCCTTTTGCAGTACCAAGCGGCTCCGCCCAATCACCCTAGCCTGTCTTCATCTCACAGACCCTGTGGGCTGCCACCCTAACAAGCTGAGGGCAGGCAATATCCCTGCTGGTTCTCTGGGCCTTTCACCAGCTGCTCCTTGGTCTGGAAATCCTTTGTTTGCTTCTGAGAAGCCCAGTAGGGCGCACAGAGAGCCCAGCTGCTTGGCTCCCCAGGGCTCCCCAGAGGGCCACTAGCCTGCTGTGTATCTTCATTTACACTGGGCCAGGCCCTGTGCTGGATGCTGGGAGCCAGAGTTGTGCATAGGGACACTCCTGGTCTCACAGGAGCTCCCAACTTCAAGAGAAGCCTAGGAGCTGTCTGAAGTGGCCCATCCTCCTCACCTAGGGAGACCTAGATGCCACCTGCCCTGCCTCACACCCAGATAGCAGTGACCACCAGAGCTGGAGCCCCAAAGACCTCACCTACCCCTACTGTCCCACCCATTCCCTTACACTGTGCCCTCTGGAGGACCAAGGATACTCATTGACCAGGGTCAGAGAGGCAGGTGGTGAGCTATAGCAGCCAGACCACTCAGGGTGGTTTTGAAAAACCCAGACACCTGGGCTCCAACACCAGACCTGCTGGACCAGACCATCTGGGGAGGAGTCCAGGAAACTGGCTCATTAAAAACCTCCCCCAGAAGTGTGACAAGAGTATAGAAGGTGATGCAATATGAGGTACCCAATGCCCCTATAAAGCTCACTGGCCAAAGATGTTTAGTCTGACTCCAACCCACTCTGAGAGGTCACCTCAGTTATCAGGACATGTGATGAATAGAGAGACAAATCAAATGACACTGGGGAAGCATGTGGCTCATTTCAGAAAGGCGGATGTTCTGAAAGACTACGGGCCTGAACTCTTCAAACCACCATAAATATTTTTTTTTTAGTTGTAGGTGGACATAATACCTTTATTTTATTTATGTTGTGCTGAGGATCGAACCCAGGGCCTCACACATGCGAGACGAGCGCTCTACCACTGAGCCATAGCCCCAGCCCCACCAGTGTCATTTTTAAAGCGTAGGGGCACAGGGAGAAATGTTTTGGAGTAAAATGAAATTGAGACATAACAATCAAATAATTGGAACCTGGTTTGAAAATCGTAGCCCTAAAAAGATTGGGGATAACTGGGGAAATCTGAATTATTAGGAACCATTAATAATTTCCTTGTGATCACATGTGATCAGGGATCATCCCTACATTTTGGAAATGGAGGGTTCATCACGATCATTTACTTTCAAATTGTTCAGCAAAACAAACTCTGTGCCCACGCATGTAAGTATTCAGAGGAAAGAGATTATAGTAATATGTTACCAAAAAAAAAAAAAAAAAAAAAAAAAGGTCTGCCCAGATGTTTGAAAAACTGCACCAGGAAATGTATATATGATTCCTCCTCGGACTATTTTTTCTAGTTATGGTTGTTAATGTTACAGTGCTGTGGATCTGAACATGGGATCTCCAGGCTGTTGGGCAAAGTCTACCTCTGAGCCACATCCCCAGCCCTGATTCACGCTTTGCGGAATAAAACTTTGAAGGACATTAACAAACACTCTAACTTGTAGGAACTTCTAATGGAACCCGCACAGGCTCGAACCTGGCCTCGGGGCGGTGGCCGACTCTCTGGGCACCACTGGGACCTCGGGCCGCCCCAGCACCCACAGCGGCAGGTGCGTGCGGGCTGGAGTTGGCGGCGGATGGCGGCGGCGCTGGGGCTGGCGGGCCGGTGGGGGTCCGTGCCACACCCGGCGCTCAGGGCAACGTTCCCACTCCCTGCCTTTCAAGGTGGGTATTTCCACCACATCCCCAGGAGGTCTTCCTTGCGCCTCGTACCCCCACGGCGCTGGGACGCGCAGGTGAAGGCAGCCCGGCCCGGCACCTGGACTTCCCCCGCCCTCCTTAGGGAGGCTCCGCGCAAGTTCAAAGCGCTGGCTGCCCTCCCTCCCAGCCCCATTCCCCTGAGCGAGCCTCAACATCTTCCTTCGCACCCCCGCCACACCCCCACCCCACCCCCAATTCATTAGTCCCGGGCCCTGTCGCCAGTTCCTCTGCAGTGTTTCCTCTGCAGTGTCCCTACATTCACACCTTCTGTCCTTTCTTCTCAAGGGACTCCCTGTCACGGGTGCTGGGCTGTGCAAGCGGCCACTCAGAAGCTATTAGGACCCGTATTCCGGCCCCTGCAGACTTAAGCAGGAATTAATTATTCCAGCACTCAGAGGGACTAGTCACTGGTTCTCAGCCCAGGCTGCATGGGAACTGTCTCGGCTGAGCTTAAAAGGGCTGCCCACCCCCAAAACGAATTTAAGGGGCCTAGGCACCCGGTGGTATATACAGCCCCTCCATCTTAAGGAGCAGGCAAGGTTGAGAAGCACCACCCGCGACCACAGACCTGGGTCCTCAGCCAGGCCTCTCCTGCCTGCCTTCCCTGCTCCCAGCAGCGCTTCATCCCTTCCAAATAGCAGGGGTCAGCCCTTCCCTCCTTTTCCAGCCCCTGGTGTTTTCTAGTTCTCTTTCTCCTGACTTCTCCATCTCCATCTTTACAACCACAGCAGCAAAATGTTTTTGATCAGCAGCACATGAGCAAAAAGTGTTTGGGCATGCCCCTCATTTACATACACGTAGGTATAAATCACACACGGGCCTCTGTACTCATATTTTATGTGCATTACAAAATGCACACTACCATCCATTGGAAGGACAAGATAAAAAAAAAAAATACATTTCAAAAGAAATCCTTTCCTCCTCCAGTCCAAGGCATTGTCTGATGACCCCCTGCTCAGGCCCTTAATCTTCCCTTCCTCCTGCTTCTCTTGGCCTTCTTTTCCCTCCTCCCTGATTTTTTCCCACCCTGTTTTCTTAGCCTTGCAGTGGGACCTATATGCTTGTGAGTCTAAGAAAACTGCAGATCTGCAAGATGCCCGCAGATGCTCTCAGGGGTCAAGGTCTCAGGGCTTTACCCACTGAGGTTGCACGTCTTTCTCAGTCTCTTGCCCATAGCCACTCCCCCCACCCCACGAGACCTTTCTTTCCCTCTGGCTGATCAAAAAAATGGTCCCTTCTTCTTGTGGAGCTCTCCCTGTCCACTCACCTCCTCCCAGTGGGTTCTTACCTCCCACTCCCTCACCTCTGCCCACTGTCATCCCAGACAGCCAGCACATCCCAGCAGAGGGCTGGTGCCACAGAGAGTTTCTGTTTTCAGTCTCATCTTTATTCACATTCATTACAAAAGTAGGTGGGCCTTTCTTCTGGGGCAAACACACTTTGTGTAGGAAAGAAAAATCAATCTCTCTCTCTCTCTCTCTCTCTCTCTCTCTCTCTCTCTCTCTCTCACACACACACACACACACACACACACACACACACACACTTAAAATCCAAGTTTTTAATTACCCATTTTTGTACAAATGTCCATACTTTCAACATGAGGGGCAGAATATCAGCACAGACTAGCCAGTTAAGGCTGTCAGGAATCGCTCTGACCTGAGGGAAGGCCGGAGTCGCCACAGACAGGAGGAGGTGCCCACAAAACAGGGGAAGATGAGGTAATGGGGACACCTTTATGGAGACACTCAGAGAGCTATAAATGAAATCCAGAGGAAAGCTTTTACAGGTACATACTCAATGGTGAATAAGAAAAGATGGGGTGTATTTGTTTGGGTAGACAGTAGTTAATAAGGTCATGAAGAAATTATTTACTGAACTCTGCTGTAAGTAAGGGAGTGAGGGAATCTATTTTCTAGGGCATTCGAGATGGTTGTTATTATTCCTGATAATGATTCACATTTATTGAGGCCTGATTACGTGCCAGGTACCACGTAAAGCCCTCTACATAGAATATATCCTTTAATTAGCCAAAGAACCCAGTGATGTTATTATCCCCATTTGACAGATGACATGGGTTAGAGAGGATAGGAAATGTGTCTGGGGCCATGCAGCTGGGAGATGGTGGTGTGGAGGTGATTTCCATTGGGACAAGGTCTGCCCGGGGCCTGGTGGTGAGGGCTGAGACGCTCAGGTCTGACCTGCTGCTCAGGCTGTCCACTGGACTAACAACCCTGCAAACCCCAAACCCCAACGCTGGGGGCCCTGGTCATTGATCTTCCTACTTTTCAATGTGGGCACAGATCTTCCCACTTGATGTTTATTTCTCTGTGTCTCAGACAGAGCCAGATCTACATCCAAGGCATCCTCAGAGGAAGAAGTGACTCCTCTCTGACAGCTGGAGGGATTCGTGTTTGAGTCAGGATACGTATAATTCAGGTGACCACAGAGAATTCCAGGGGGCAGGGGTTCTTGAGACTTCTTCCAAAATGCCAAACCCAGCAGATGTTGATCAATGTGGGCACTGAGCTCCTAAGAGAGGTCAGTGGGATTGACAACCTGTTCTGGTACTTTCCATATTGCAGATTTTCCCCCACACAGTACCTTGTTTGGTCTTCTCAAAAGCCCAGAAGGGAAATACTGTTTCCCCTTCACAAATGAGGGAACTGAGGCTCAGAAGAGAACACAAGCCAGGAAGTAGAGGTGGAGTTTGAGCCCATATTTTTGTACCATTGCTCTTTTGCTGTTTTGGTCTAGATCCCATGCTCTGGTGATAGCCAATTAATTCCAGCAGAATGCATTTATTTAGCACCCACTGTGTGCTCTGCACCAAACTGGGCATGATGGGGATAATGAAGACACTGTCACAGGTCTCAACCCAGAGGAGGGTGTGCTCTACTGGGCAGCAGGAGGTTAGCAAGGGGCAGCCAGCTTACAGCCATGCTGGTGGAGTTGGGGAGACCAAGAGAAGGAGGACACAGAGCAGGATGGGGAATGGGTAGCCTACAAGACTTCAAAAGATGTGTTCTGAGATTTTCATGCTCTCAGAGAAAAGAAAGAAGCAGGGCACTTTAGAGACATTGATGCAATACAAAATACAAGGGGCAAAAAAGGAAGGCGCCCAGGGCCTGGGGTCCCGCTGATGAGGCCATGAAGTGGCCATCTGTGGGCCTGAAGGAAGCCCCCAAGACAGGAGACTGTCAGACCGGAAAGCATCCTCGGGGTCATCTTACCCAGCCTACATATTGTGCAGGGCACGAAACTAAGGCCATCCCATGGGGCCGAGGCGCCAACTGTGAGATAAAGTTCTTCCAAATCTCTATGGAATTCATATTTTCCTTTGTGAGCAGAAACTATACCACCATGGAGACCATAAAAATAAAGACTTCAACACCTTCACAGGTTCTCACCTGGTCAAACTTCTGATAGACAGTCTACAGATTCCTGGGAATTCCTTCCCTTTTCCAGCCTCCTTCCCCTAAATTCTCTGGCTCTTTTGGCTCATGAGCATCTTTACCTGGCAGGGAATCTTGCCTACTGACCTCACCTCTTTTGCAGAAATGCTGTGCAGAGGGTCTGATGCTGGCCAGACTGCCTCAAGTGTCACCAGGGTGCAAAAATCAGCGGGGTCTGAACAGTCCCCAGTTTCTGACTACCTCTTGGTGGAGGGGGTTCAGCTAGAGGACTGATGGACTGGCCGACAGCATCAGGCCTATGTTTGTTAGTTCAGCTCAAGTCCCTTTAGGATGGGGGCTCGGGACTGAGCTAGTTCACATAGGAGGAATTTTTTAAAAAGTTGGAAGGCTCAAAGCCTTGTCTGCTGAGAAAAATAAGACCACAAGGACAAAGTAAAACATGAGAGACAGAAGCATCATCTAGACCACATGTTCCAAATGGGTGAGAGTTGATACCTAAGGGGGCTAAAAGGCTCTGGGGTCACTACTTTTGGAAAATAGGTTAAACAAATGGAAACAGGGGTCACCCCAATAAGGCCCTCTGTGCCACTAAGATTCCAATGAGCGCAATAAATGCCAAGAGGCTCCCAAGAGCAGGTGGCAATTTCTAAATTTGTTTGACCCCAGAATCCTTTTTCTCAGCAGGATTACATGGGACTGATGTTGCAAGTCACACACTTTGTGTGGTCACACTCTGACCCAAAAGGTGTGCAGAAGAGTCAGGAGAGAGCAGAAGGGAGGCTGGGAAGAGACCTAGGATGATGGCAGCTCTGAGCTGGATTTTTGAAAAAATCCTGGGAAGGTCATGGTCAGGTGGATAAATGATGGGATCACTATTCAGAAAACAGTGTGGCATCCACTTGTGAAGAGGGGCACTCACCATTTACACACCCCATGACCCACAGGACTGCTCTAGGCAGGAACAGCTCTCCCTCAAGTGCACTGACAGACACATGCCCATGGACAGGATGTAGACTAGACGGATGGTAGAATATTCTGGTAATGGACTATTATATATTTGTGGAAAATGAAGGAATTATATAGTAAGATGCAACAACACTGCAAAACTTTAGAACTCTAATGCAGAGAGAGAAAAGCAAATCACAGAACACCACATACAGGAAAACTCCATTTCTTCAATGCTAAAAGTAAGCAAAATGAAAAATACAGTTAGGCATTCTTTTACCTGGGAAAACTATTATTAGTCTTTGTACATTTATTCCAGACTATTAAGCAAAGGAGTAAATGTGCAAAATTCAGGACGTGGTCACATCTGGGAGGAGGTGGAGGCTGGGATGGGGAGGAGCCCATGGACAGATACAGGTGTTCTGGTTCTTCAGGACTGGGAAGGTCCAAGTTTTCATCTTGTTTTTATATCCTATATATGGTGTATTTACTCTCTTGTAAGTGTCAAGTGTTATATAATGAAATAAATATTTTTAGTCATCTTGCAGGAGAGCAGCTGGTGTCTACAGAAGGTGCATATCAACCATCCACCTGCATGTCCTTGGCCTTCCCATGAAATTCCTCCTTGCAGGTCAGCAGGCCCCTCTGGCCTAAAGGATGGATGTACACAGTGACCCAGGCCTCCCAGGAACCCCTGCCAGTCTTACTCACTCTGCTTGGCAGGGCTGAAATGGCCAGTGTCTCAGCCATTAACTAGAGCCATATTAAACCTGCACAGACCAGTCCTCGGAACCCCAGTAAAATCCCTGAAGCCACCACATCTGATTTACCCTTCCCTTCCCAAGAACCAGAGGCCCCTGTGAGTATTTTGGCTAAACAGGACGACAGGACACAAGCTCAGGCCAGTGGCCCCCACAGAATCACCAGACTCCTGCCCCGTGCCCCTCCCCCACTTTGATTCTCAGATAAGTTAATTATTGAGACAAACCAACATTAATCCCATGGCTTTGAAAGAATTCAGATCTTCCTGCTCTACAGAAACCTGGCCTGGGAGAGACTTGGCATAGTCCTTGCTACACTGGAATGACCTTCAGATTACCCTTGACTACTCATGTTCCACTCAGTCCCTATGAGTGACTTCAGGTCATCCTCAAAACTGCCCTGATAATGTAATTTTCACCCCCATTTTGCAGAGAGGGGGGTGGTCATTCAGATTTTTTTTTTTTTTTTTTTGGCACCGGAGATTGAACTCAGTGGCACTCACCACTGGGCCACATCCCCAGCTTTGTGTGTGTGTGTGTGTGTGTGTGTGTGTGTGTGTGTGTGTGTGTGTTTTATTAGAGACAGGGTCTCACTGAGTTGCTAAGTGCCTCGCCATTGCTGAGGCTGGCTTTGAACTCGTGATCCTCTTACCTCAGCCTCCCAAGTGCTGGGATTACAGTCATACACCACTGTGCCCGGCTCACTCAGATATTTTTAAGTAACCACCCAAAGTTCCAGTCTCTGGGGCCCAGAGCTCCCCTCTCTCTGGAAGGCCACGCAGTCTCCCAAGCACACAGGCTGGAAGCTCAGGACTGGGCGCACTGGTGGAGTGAGGAGATGCTGTTCAGTCAGTGGGAACCAGCTGAGCCTGCCCCAGAGCTTTCCTAGGAAGGAGCCTGACTCATGGGCCTACCTACCGACAGACAGGATGACTCTGTTCCCGCAACACTTGGGTTGCCGTGCAAGGCTCACCAGGAACACACAGACATAAGCAGAATCCCTGCCCCCCCCCGGGGGCTGACCCTCTCCTCAGACAAGACAGATGCCCTTGAGGAGGTAACTAGGGACACAAGAAAAAACATGCCAAGGGCCAGTTCCTCTTGCAGGAGAGCAAGGCCTCAAAAAGGCAATGGAAATCCAGCCAGGGCAGAAAGACAGAGCCTCTGTCCATCAGGTGACTCTCAGCAGTGTCCTTTCATCCCAGGGCCTGTCCTTGAGCATCTGCCATGAGCCACATGCTATGCTTGGTGGTGTGGATACAGAGATGATTGACAGCTTGGTCCTGCCTGCGGGTGACTCAAGTCCAGTCAATGGAGCAGAGGCTCCTGAGAGAGGCTGTGCTGGGGCTGGATGCTGAAGGAAGATTGCAATGAGGAAGTGGTACCTAACTGTGCTCTGAAGAATGACACGAGTCCAGAGAGACTTTCCAGAGAAAGGCAGGGGCAGGGGCAAAGGCTTGGAGCTGAGCTATGGCACAAGAGTAACACCAACCGTACAACCAGATTAATGATGGCACAGGGGTGGATTACTCATTACATAGACGCCAGACCCTGTCTGTCTCATGTGTGTTGTAGCCTTTAATCCTCACAGTAGCCCTCATGATCCCCAATTTATAGACAGAAAAACTGAGGCTCACAGAAGCTAAGGTCACCCAGCTATAAAAACAGAAGCAGAACACAAGAAGGAGGTCCCCAGAGCCCACACTGTTACCCATGCAAATGAAAGCGAGTTGGAGGGTAGCCTTGGGGGCTGGGGAGAGTTAGATGGAGAGTCACGTGGGGGCAGGATGGTGCAGGGCCTGGAGTCCAGCCCGAGGAGCAGGGGATGACGCGGTCATATCGGCTACCTGAATGCATTTCTGATTAGATCATTTGAAAATGACAAAACCAACCAAATAAGAGGGAAGAGCCTTTATGACTAATAATGTATAAAACAAGGTTCAAGTTTAACAAAAAGGGGACCTGAAGGTAAGAGTGACCACAAGCTGAGAGGGAGTTGGCAGTGCTGCTGATGGGCAAGAGAGGCATATGCCAAGGTAGGGATGTCGGACCACACTGCAGCAACGGAGGGAGCAGGACTCCTTCAGGATTCTGGGTTAGGCAGACGCTGGCCAAACCTGCTTTCCCATCTGAGTGGCCAGGCCTGGCAGAAACATGTGGAGGACCTGGGGTGGGGCTACTAAATCAAGGCTCATTGACCAAGTGTCCAATATTTAAGTTTCATGTCAAGTTAACGAACTTAAGTATGATATATTCTGTCAAACTCACTGACCTGGACCCTTCTGAGTTGTGTGCTTTCCTGTATGTATGTATATTTGGATAAAAAAGTTTAAAAACCATCCTGTCCTCCTATCTTGGTAAAATACCTTACCACCTAGAAGGTTCTCTGTGGAGTTCTTGTTAGAAAATGGTAACATGGGAGATCCTACAGCCTGTTCAACCCTGCTCCATCCCACCCTGGACAAACCTCCAAGCTCAGTGTTCTCATAAATAAAATGGAAAGAAAAATGCTGGTTTCAGCCAGGCATGGTGGTGCACGCCTGGAGTCCAAGCTACTCAGAAGGCAGAGGCAGGAGGATCACAGTTTGAGGCCACGCTGGGCAACTTAGTGAGACTCTGTTTCAAAATAAAATTTAGTAAAAAAAAAAAAAGGACTGGAGGTGTGTCCCAGTAATAGAGCACCTGGGTTCAATCCCCAGCATATATATATATATATATATATATATATATACATTTTTTTTTTTTTTTTTTTTTTTTTTTGGTACCAGGGATTGAACTCAGGGGCACTTGACCACTGGGCCACATCCCCAGCCCTTATTTTTGTATTTTATTAGAAGCAGGGTCTCACTGAGTTACTAAGTGCCTCGCCATTGCTGAGGCTGGCTTTGAACTCGCAATCCTCCTGCCTCAGCCTTCCAAAGTGCTGGGATTACAGGCGTGCGCCACCGCGCCCGGCTCCCAGCATATATTTTTTAAAAAAAAAAGTTATTTCAAGGATGGTATTGAAGTCATGGATTCCATCCTTGGAAGACTCCAGAATCTCTCCTGCAAAAGCTTCAGTTAAGATGGAGGACCACCCATTTTGAGCTCAGACATTCTTTCTGCTGAAGTCAAGGGGCTGGTGGGGTGGTCTCCAGGGAGCTACCCAAGGACAGAAACAGAGGAGGTGAGACGTTCTACTGGGTCAGTGGCAGATGCTGGCCTGGTCCCTGGAGGCTCCAACTGCTGATGGAATTTCCAGACCTAACCAGTGCCCCTCCTAGGGCTTGGCTAATGGGAAGGGCCTGGGCTGGTAGAGAGGCCCAGGTAATCAGGGGCAGTGATCTTGGGCCCAGCTCCCTCTGCTCTCCTCCCCCTTCCCTACTTCTCAGCCTTACAGAATAGCAATTGTCACCATGGCTGCTGGGAGCAAGAGCAGTCCCCTTAGAGAGACGGATAATGCTACCTGGGCACTCCTGGCTCACCTGCAGAATGCCAGCAAGAGCTTTCAAGGCAAAGGAAGGTGAGAAGAGTGTGGTGGAAGTCAGGGGATGGGAAGACACCATCATGGCCAGAAACAAGAGATCTCTGGGAGGAAGATTAGGTTTAGAATGAAGCAGATCATGGAGCATAGAAAAGATGGTGACTCCCCTGAGGTCGAGGTTTCTGTGATCTTGAGGAAAGCTGATGGATGATAAAGCAACTGGCTAGAATTCTCCCAACCCCCAACCATCCCATCAGAGCCAATTCCTTGATAGAGGAAAAAAAAATTATTTTGCTTTTAAATTCTCATGTGCCTTGACTCTTTCCAGAAAAGACTGGACACAGTTGGCAGCAAACATTCAATCCATAGACAACAAATATTTTTGGAGTGTCCACCATGTCCCTGTACAGGCCAGGCACAGAGAAGCCAGCAGTGTACTTGGCTGCGGCTTTCCAACAGCCAGACGTAAACATGCTTCATCAGAAAGGAGTTCCTCGAGGAGAAAGCAAGCTGGATGTTGAACTGTAAAAAGTCAAGAGAGGGGCTGGGATTGTGGCTCAGCGGTAGAGCGCTCGCCTAGCGCGTGGGTGACCCGGGTTCGATCCTCAGCACCACGTACAAATAAAATGCATTGAATAAAACACATTGTGTACAACTAAAGCAAATAAATAAAAATATTTTTAAAAAAAAGTCAAGAGAAAAATCAGCTTTATCAGAGATGCTAAGATGAGAATAGGACGTGGGCAAGAAAGATGATTCTGTCAAGGTGCATCCTGGCAAGTGTGTGAGGGAGACCAGATGCCAAGAAGCCAAAAGAATCAAGAAGAATAATGAAGCTTCTAGCTGGAGCTACCCATGGAAGTCCCTTGCTCTATCTCCCTCCTGTTTCACAGGTGAGAAGACAGAGGCCCAGGAAGCAGTGATTTGACCAAGGGCACCCCATCGTCATTCCAAGGGCAACTAAATGCTCACATAGCTGCTACTGCCAGCAGTGCACAATCCCACCTAGAGGACAGCATATGACATGTGGAAAGTCTGCCTGTGGTTAGTGCATAGCCCCAAATAAGAGACCTGCCAGAGGTTCACAGACAGTATCCATAAATCAAAGTAGCAGCCTTGAAGTTGAAGGTCAAGTAGAATCTCTCCTCAAAACTATCCCTTGGGGAACAGGGTACTATATGAATAAGCAGATTCCTACCCCAAGTAAGAAGTCCATCTCAGCCTGAATGGTGGTGGAAGGAAAAGGGATCTAGGCCCAACAGGACATGGACTCAGAACCCTCCTTTACCGTGTACAGGCTGCGTGATGTGACTCATCTCTAAGATGGAGAGACTTAAGTTCCAGAGCTCGATGGACCACCACAAACAGACTGACCTATTCCTGGGTGGAGAAACAAGTCTTGCCAACCGGAATCTTCGAACTTAGGGCTTGGACATTTAGGCATAGTGTGAGCCAGCAAAAATAATAATAATAATAATAATAATAATAATAATAATAATAGTAATAATAATACACAAATAGAAAACATCTGCAAATGGAGCTAGGGTGGAAGAAAGAAACCCAAGGAAATGGAGATATCTCAGCTTCTGGAACAGCAGCTTGTCCAGGTCAAAGGTCCCCTTGACTTGGGTGACCCTCCTAAGTGCCCTCCTTTGTTCATGGCTGGCAGCTACATGACCTGAGCCAAGCTGGGCCTGAGCTGGGCAGAGCAGCCTGACCCCCTGGTCAACCTGGGGACCAAGTTCAACAGCCTTTCGAAGTCAGAGAGAAGAGAAGGGAGTTCAATGAATAAGCATGGAGGACAGTATTTCCTGTTGAAGTGAGATGCTGGGGGGCTTCAGGAGGGTTATAGAGAGAACAACTGCATAGGTAGGTATAGAACGAAGCCTAGGGAGCCTCAGTGCCAGACAGGAAGTGGGGAGCCACGGGAGATTTTAGAGCAGGGGAGTGACACCCTCAGAAATCCGTGATGAAGATAAGTGGTGAGGAGCTGGACGGGAGGCAGGATGCTTGTTCACTTGCACTGACACAAGCCCCTATTTGCATTCCTAACAGGCCCTGTGAGATTGGTTTTCCTCGCTGGCCCAGCTGGCTGTGGCAGATAAGTGGGACTCTGTGCCCAGGGGCAGGTTTTGCAGAAAGGCCCTCCTTCAGACCTGGGCAGTGGGTCCTGTTGCTCCCATCCCCCTCCCCACACACAGATGTGCATTCAGACCTCCCAATTCTCCAGCCCAACTTGAGGCAATGATCTGGGTCCCTCTCTTGGTTGGCTGGCCTTATCCCCTCCTTTGGATTTCCCAATGACCACAGGTCTCAGAAGAGCCCTTTCAGCTACCAGCCCTTCACTCTCATCCCTGGTTAAAAATCCCACTCTAGCCGGGCGCAGTGGTGCATGCCTGTAATCCCAGCACTTGGGAGGCTGAGGCAGGAGGATCACGAGTTCAAAGCCAGCCTCAGCAATGGCGAGGCACTAGGAAACTCAGTGAGACACTATCTCTAATAAAATACAAAAAAGGGCTGGGGATGTGTTCCAGTGGTCGAGTGCTCCTGAGTTCAATCCCTGGTACCAAAAAAACAATAAAAAAAAAAACTAAAAAAAAAAAAAAAAACCCACTCTTTGTCTGGCTCAGCTGGGAACAGGCCTGTGGGTTCTGCATTAGGCCAGGAGCTCCACCAAATCCTGATGGACACCCAGTCATGCCCTAAAACCTCCTGGCCTCAAACCTGAGGCCTCTGCTCCCTGTCCTGAGTGCTCCCCATGTAGCCCTACATCCCTATAAGAAGGGTCAGAGAACTCCCCAGTTAGACCCATTTCTTGCTCCTCTTCTGGAAAAACCAGCTCCTCAAGCTCAGAAGCTCAAAGGGTCCTGCTGTGTCTATTCTTAGCACCCTTTCCAGGTAGGGGCTCAATCTTACTCCTCTTTTTAGGAGTAGCAATGACAGTTGACTTCTCTGGAAAGAAATGACCCTTCTCAAGTTACTTCCATGAAGATTATTCTATCTGAAGCTCTTACCAGCCCTCAGGCAGGGAGGATGTATTGCTATGGTCCACTTCAAAGATGAGAAAACCGAGGCCCAGGGAAGCTTTAGTGGCTTGTACTCACCCATCCAGGCACCCTCCACCTTGCCCTGAAATGGGCACTCAGTGACTGCCACCCCCCCCCCCCACACACACACACTAGGAGATAATCTAAATGACTGGATGACAAAACATAGCTTTGAGGTACACGTTCTTGGCCGGCAGTTTGTCCAGCTACCCTATTTGCTGAGGCCCAGGGAAGCGGGGTTTCAGATCCCTTAACTCCCTGCCCGGAAACCTCCACCCCTCAAGGCTGCCGGCTCTTGTCTCCGAGCACACTTCTGGGTCTCCATCCTTCCCTTAGACGTATGGGTGTGCCTGACATTTCTGGAATTCACTCCATACACATAATGAGGCCATTTTGAGCAGGTCTGCCTCAGGGGGAACCAGAGAGCTGTCTAGTGTCCCCATCCTGACCCCTGCCAACTCCTCCCGGCTGTACTAACCCAACTGCAAACAGATAAATAGATGCTGTGGGCCTCAGCAACCTCTTTCCTGCCCGCCCCACACCTTTCCAGCCTCAGGAACTAGAAGTGAAGCATTTTGGTTTCAAAGCACAGCACAGGAACATGGGATTGAAGAACCACTAGGGTGTCCCCACCCCAGTAGGTGGTAACAGAGGAAATGCAGGTGTCAGCACAGCAAGTAACTCCACAGAGTGGGGCCTGCTGGTGGTAATGTAGACTGAGCCAGCTGAATTGTCATGGCTCCCTGACATAATAGTTTAACATGGGGACAGGAAAGTTCCTCCCCTCTGGTACAAGGCTGAGCATGCCTGGAGGACCTCTGTGAATCTAAGTCAGCCACTGTGCTCACATATGACAAGTCACCTACCACCAACACCTGGGATTCAGCCCCTGCACAGGGGGTTTGGTGTCCAGCCCCCTTGGTCCACTGAGAACTGAGAAACAGAAAAGGTATGAACTTGAAGGAGGGCTCCCAGAGGCAGCAACAGAAAGTGGAGAGTTGCCACCCTTGGAAGATTCTAGAAACTCTTTGCCCGGGTGGGTTAGCTATTCACCTGCCCAGAAGCATGGCGGAGACCCAGTGATCCTTCCCAGCATCCTGTTCTCCAGCCCAGCTCCATTCAGACTGCCAAGGGGAGTCCCAGAGGAGCCTCTGGCCTCCTCCCTCTTTCCCACCTTCCCTGTGCTCTGTCTGGCCTCTCACTGAGAGCGGGGAATTCCCTCTCTGGCAGCGAGATAAAGAAGGACGCTGCTTGGAGCTGGGACAACGCAGGGACGAGGTGGCAGGGAGGAGGTGGAAGTCTTTCCCCTGCTGCAGCCCCACGCATACCTCCACCCCCCAAAGAATGTAATTAAGCAGCAGGTCTCTGCCAGGAGCCAAGCTTTCTGCCTTCCGTCTATAAATCACATTCTGAATCATCCTCGGCTCCTGGAGCAGCAACCTCAACTCGGGCTGCTCCAGCAGCCTGGGTGCCACTCCCCAGGGAGCCTGCCTCCCACCGTCCAGGAGGCTCCAGGTCTCAGCTGGAGTAGCAGCGGCCACAAGAGTCTGGCAGACTGTGGGGTCAGGGGAGGATCCAGTACCCTCTCCACCCTGCCCCACCCTTCTTAGGCAGTCAAAGAGCTGAGGTTAAGTCAGCCTGACCGCGCTCCTTCAACTTAAGAATAAAGCTACAGGCTTGTGGTCACCTGTACCAAGCATTGTGGGCAAGCTGGCTCTGAAGTTAAGCAGAACATAACCAAAGTAGGGCCAGCCTGGGAGGGCTCTTTGAGAGAGGCAAGTTTAGATCCAGGAATTAAATTAGCCAATATTTTGCGGACCCAGGGGTGAAAATAGCTATCACATACATGGTACTTCCTGTATAGCGGACATCATTCTAAGAGCTTCACATGTGTCCCCTCATTTGATTTTCACAACCCTGTGAAATAGAGGCAATCACTAGACTCATTTGATGACGGGGAAACGGAGGTGTGGAGAGGTTACTCCGCCTTAGGTTATCCAGGTAGTACAAGAAGAAGCTGGCTATGAATGGAACAGCCTGGCTGCAGAGAATCGTGAATGTCTGGGGCAAGTCTGGTAGTGCAGGCAGGTTAGCTTGGCAGCAGGGGAGCAGCCAGCTTTGGGGTGTAGATCAGAGGGAGCTTCAGAGATAGAAGGTGCATGACATCTGTCATGGAGGCCCATGCTTCCCAGCAACAAGTCTAGTCTCCATCATAGCCCTGTGATGCTGAGAAGTTGAAGGGACCCCTCTTTCCTTGTGGTCAAGGGAAAGGAAGTCCAAAGGGAGACAGGGACTTGAAGTAGATGAAGGACAGGGACTCATCCCAGGTCACACAGTCAGTCGGTGGTAAACTCAAGGGTCTTTCTACTCCCAGCCACAACCATTTCTGAAGGCTTACAGACACCATGAGTGTATAGATGTGATATCAGGATGGCCCAGTCTTAGAAGGGTGTTAGGCAACCTCCTCTTTCTACCCAGTGAGGGGTGACACTGTCTTTCTCTCCTGAGAGGCTTTGGAATGAGGCGGGCTTCCATGGGGTAGTGTTGGTAAAGGTCCTTCTCGATGCCTGGTTCACCATGTTCCATTCCAAGGCTGGAAAATTCACTCTTTCCCTGGAAGGGCTGGCTAGCTGAATCCTCTAAGAAAAACCATCTTTCCTGCCCAGTCCCCAGGCTCCTTGTCCACTACCCAGACCAAAGAGCGATCTTCCAGGTCTAGAGAAAACCCCAGTGTCATAGCTCCTCCCCCCATGCCACCTTTTTAGTTCTACATCTGCCCAAAGTACCATGAATATCTATCAGCGTGAACTTGCAGCAAGTGGGCTGGGCTGCATTTGCTTGGCTGAGTCTATTCTCTGGGGATTTCCACCTGGAGCTTTCTGTCTGCCTCGGAGTCTCCAACTCCTCAGTGGCTGAGCAGATACCCAGATGCCAGAGAGTGTGGGTACAGGAGGGTCTGCCTGGGTTTGCCACTGTGGCAAGTACCTACTGAAGGACTTGGCACCCAGGTCCAGCTCCTGCCTCTTCTGATCCCCCATGGTCTTCCCATAAGCAGGATTAATTGCAGAGCAGAAGTTTCAGACCTGAGACCCTCAGGATCCCTGATGTGGAAATGGGGTGATGCTAAGGGACAGAGGGCTCAGACTCTACCCAGTGCTCACCTCTGGCCCCCAAAGCTATTGATAAAATACTCTGAGATTCTGGGAGAATTTTCTCTGACAACTGCCCCTTCTTCCATCCTTGCCCCCACATATTGAAGAAGGTTTCCCAAGGCCATTACTCCTAGAATTCTTATAATGTTTGACCTGTTTCCTCCCTCCCTCCCTTCTTCCCTCCCTCCCTTCTTCCCTTCCTTCCTTCCTTCCTTCTTTGCACAATGTGATCCCATGGAAAGAAAACCAACAGATCAACCACAATTTTGTTCCCTTTGGACCCCAAAGCCCCTCCCACCATGGGGGTTAGGGTGGGCAGGAGGGCCATGAACTCACTTCCAGGAGAACTGCATTCATTCCTACCCACCTGTCACATCCCTCCAGGGCAAAGTCTGTCCTGGAAGAGAGACCACCCTGCTCAAGCCTGGCCATCCGATCTGGTATCTGCCCATCTGTCTGTCTGTCTGTCTGTCTGTGGGATCAACAGCCTCCAGCCAGCCTCACTCCTCCTCGCCAGCCCCAGCCCCAGCCAGCTGTAATTCCTGCCTGTTACAAGTGTTAACACCTGGCCTGGGGCCTTCCTCCCCCGCAGTCTCCAGGTGCCTCCCTGGGCCCAGCCCACTGACCCCCACGGGGTTTGACTGAACATGTTCACAAGCCTCTGAGAGACAGGTGGGGGTGGGAGTGGGTGGGGAAGGCAGCAGGACATCTGAAATATGGGGGAGACTGAGGCAGGACGTAGGGCAGGCGTTTGACGGGGGGCATGTGTCAGGGTGGTGGGAACCCAGGTGGCCTATTTTCCAGCTCACTCTCGTGAACTGAGCAAAACACCCTTCCTCAAGCTTCCAGGCAGGGTGTGCTGGTGGTCCTGGGTGAAAGAAGAGAAGACAATTCCAAGCCAGGAGGGGCGAGGGGTTGTGGCCCTCAGTGACAGCGACTTAGGTGAGCCGCTGACCCCACCCAGCCCAGGTGGCTTCCATCAGGGTGTCTGCTGTGGAACGCAGCAGGGACTGGGCTGGGCTCAGAAGGTAGGTTCCTTTTCCCCCAATAAGGAGAAGAAAGACAAGTTTCTCCACTAGGCACTAACTGGAACTGACAGGGAGAATTCTAGAAATCAGAGCTGCTGTCACTGCTTCCTGTCCCAGTGCCCCCAACTACCTGGCTGGGAGGGCCTGGAGCATACCACTTCCTTCCAGAAGCATCTGTCGGAGCCCCTTATGTCTGCCCTCTCTCAAGGCTGAGGCCTGAACAAGGCAGCCTCCTGGGAGTGGGGTTCCTTCCTCCAGGGTGGCAAGGACTGAAATCCCAGCTAAATGACGCCCCTGTAAATCCGTCTTGGGGAATGTGTGTGCTGGGTGGGCCAAAGAGGGCAGGCCACGGGGGGCCTCCATGCTCAAAGGTCTGGAATCTGACTGCCTGGGGGCAGAGTGGGATCAGAAATCTGAGGCTCATCCACTCTCCAGTCCCAGCCCTAAGAAGGGGAGTCACCTTCTACTCCAACCCCAAGATCAAAGAAAACTGCCTCAGACAGTAGGGCCAGTGACCGCAGTCCACAGCCGATGGGAGAAGCTGATGTCACAGAACATTCTCCCCCACCCCAGCTTGGGATCCCAGGTCAGCTGTGCCTTGCAGCCACCTCCTGAGACCTTGGCTTCCTGCCGGACCTTCCCTCTAGGGGCACAGATCTCCGACATGCACACCAGCTCAGGTGTCGCTCATACCCACAGGTCAGACATCTGCAAACCCGTCCACGGACACACAGCCACGGGTCCAGCCACATCAGTGTCACCTGGGGACAGGATCACAAGCCAACCTAGCCACAGCACTCACACAGCTCCAGACACAGGGCTCACTCTCATACTTACAAACACAATCAGGTCATGGCCATGAGCACTGATATCATACACAAAGACATTTGTGGGGCTTCCCCTTTACACTGCTGTGAAAGCATGTGCACGCGCGCACGCGGTACCACGCTCACATACCCAGTCACGAACACAGTCATGCACAGCATCACAAGCACAAACAGGCACTGACCTTTACATGGGCAAAGATATTTCTAGACTTTTCTCTCTGTGTGTCGCACACACATATACGCATGGATCCCAGAATCGGCCCCTTGCTGACACTTGTGTGCAGAGACACAAGCATAACCCCTCCTGGGCCGAGGATCCCCCAGGCACACCCGAGCGATTCCACATGCACAGTGTTCCAGTGTCTAGCACAAAAACTCCTACACACAGAGACACACTAGTGTTCAGCACTCAGCACACTTCATAGGATCCTAGATCAGTAACACACGCTCACACATGCACGTGCACACACACACACACACAGGCTGCCACAGGCACTGACAAGCACATGGGTCCACTTGAACCTGCCCACCCTATCTCTCTCTCTCTCTCTCTCTCTCTCACACACACACACACACACACACACACACACACACACACAAAATCTCTCCTTGGCTTAGACAAAGCAGCATCTCTGTCCCCTGTGTCTCGCATTACCTTATGGGCCATGTCTTGGCCTTCCATGTTTCCCCACAGCTTCTTTCTATTGGGTGGGGCCTATCTAGATGCTCCCTAGACACCATCACACACCGCCACCCGCCACCACCACCTACGCTCAGCACTGCCCCAGGAAGTGCCTTCCTCCAGTCCACAGGGCAGGGAGTCGTCTCTCTCTCCCGCAGTCCCTGCCACCTCTGAGGCTCCAAACCTCTTCTCTCCCTTCCCCTGCCAGGGTCTTCTGAGAAGGCCAAGAACAGCATGGCCTTGGCCCAGGCATGGAAAGAGGGTCAGGAATGGCCAGTGAGGCAGCCTTCCTCGGGTCTGGCAGAATCCCTGCCCTGGAATCCCTGGCTGCCTTGGCCACCCTGTGAGCTTCTTTTTGTACAAGAGGCCTCAGGCCAGCCCAAGGCCCCAGGGAAGGACAGGCGGGGCAATTTCTGGGACCCTCTAAATAGAGTCCCTTGGCTATGCCCTGCTCCTGCTCCTGTCCCTCCTTTCCTCCTGGTGGCCCCAAACACCCAGACACAAATGCTGCCACCCCCAAACAACTGGAAAAAGACTCAGGGTGTGGCCCCCAAATCTCCCTGGCTCTGCTCCTGGCTCAGGGTGGCAGGTAGGGAGAGTGGGGCATGCGGGCAGTACTGCACCCTGGCGGCACTTCCCTCTGACTTTCACCTCAGGGGCCACAGCCCCCTTCTTCCTCACAGATCCCAAATTCCTCCTCCTCACCTCCCACCCCCAGGCCGAGTCTCTCCTAGTCCAGGAGGGGAAGATTCTTTAATTAAAGTTTTCCGGAATGCAGGGGGCTGGAGACTGGGGAGAGGCGGGGTGTAATTTAGAGAACTGGTTTCAGTGTGTCTTCCCCGCTGGCCCCTGGGACCTGCCGAAGGGGGGAGTGGAGATGGGGCGGCTTGGAAAACAAGGGGACTCCCTAGAGCTGGGGCTCCCAAAGGGCTGTTTATTCCCTAGTTGGTTCCTACACACACACACATACACAGCCCCCCAAGCCCTGCGCCTGGTTCCCTAGCCTTATTTACTAAAATGCCTTTTGTATCCACATTTCTCAGGGACAGATTTCTCCTTTCCCTCTCCCTTTCTCCTCGGTCCTCCGTTTTCCAAAAGGAACAAATGTGACATGGAGAATTTGGTTTTTGGTCAAAGAACAACAAGCCTACCCCTCCCAGACAACTACATTTTCAAGGAGCCCCCCTTTTGCTAGGATGGTCAGGCAAGAAATGAACACAACCGAATTCAATGGCATCTCGGATCAGCAAATTCCATATTCACTTCAGAAGCTCAAAATTAATCTAGTGCAGAGTGGGGAGGATCTGATGAAATCCCCCCATTCCTCTGCCCCAGGGACCCCTTTGGGAAGCTTTTGGGGTCTGAAATAGAAAGGCAAACGGGGTTATTGTGGGGAAATCTCTTGACCAAGGAGCTGCGGAGGTGGGGTGGCAATGAAGAAACAGGATGATTTTGCCCATGAAGACCCCAAAATGGAGAAGAGGAGTGGCTGGGCCCCAGGGACAGCGCTGGATTTCCAGAAACCCAACTGCAAGCAAATGGGGGGTCTTCAGCAACCCTCAGATTGGGATGGGTGGAGGGTCGGAATCATAAATGAGAGACCTTCAGAGACGGGGAAAGTCCTCCAGCCTCTGCTGTGGGTAGCAGGGAAAATGGTGATTATCGGAGAAACCAGGAGTTGGATTCTGAAGGCGACACCAGCAGAAATCCAGGAGGGGTGGGCAGCTGGGGGACTGGAGAGAGGCAAGGAGAAAGGAGCCCCAGCCCTGCCGCCGCCCACCCCCGAACCAGCGCCCCCCACCGCCCCCGGGCGCGGCGGAGAGATCGGGCCGCGGGCAGACAAGAGGCGAGTCTTACCACCAAATTGGGTAGCCGGCGAGGACCCTGGTGCCACCGAGCAGGAGGCCGAGGAGCAGCCCGAGCAGGTGGGGCTCCATTAGAAGCGGCGCCGAGGAGGAAGTTTGCCCGCGACCATGAAGAGGGGGAGCGACGCCCCCAATAGTTGGAACAAAGTCCACTTGAGGTTGGAAATGACTTTCGGGCTTGTCAGAAGCGCACCTCCACCCGCAGCCGCCCCCCTCCCGAGCCCAGCGCGGAGCAGCCGGGTTTGAGGATGTCAGCGAGCAGCCAATCAGCGCCCGCGGCCTAAGGTAAGAGATGAGTCTGTAGTTCAGTCTGTCAATCACGCGCCCCTCCCGCCCGGCCCACAACTCCGGCTCCGGGAAGGGCATCGCCCAGCAAACTTGGGCAAAGCCCGCGCCCCGGACACAGTGGGGCCTTGAGGAGACACGGCACGCCGGACTCGCCTGGCCTGGGACGGCCGCAATCCCCCGCAAGTCAGGTTGAGGGAGCTAGAGTTGTGACCCCGCGTTCACGTGGTGACGGGTTGGTGTGGGTAGTACCGAGTGGCACATTTTCAGTGGGGAGACCGTGATCCCTTGGGACTCAGGCCCGCGAGGAACCGACAGTAGGAAGCACAGGGATGTTTGCAGAACCCCAGCTCGGGCCGCCAGGACCGGGGGTTGGGAAATGCAACCCCTCCCAGTCTCCAGCCTCCCGAGCCCGCGGGCCGGCCGGCCGGCCCCGCCACCCGGCCGCAGGAGGTCGCTTCCCGGGTGTCCGAGGGGCACGCGGGAGAGTCCGCGGAAGCTCGAAGATCTGGCTGCGGGCGGCGCCCGGGGACAGAGCCGAGTGTCATTTGAGTCTTTTGTCAGGGATCAGATTGGTATCGGGACCTCCTGCTGCCTTTGCATTTCCTGCAACTGACACCAGCGGCCAGTTGCATTTCCTGCTCGCGGAGTCGGGTCACTTTCTCCTCCTCAAGGCGTTCAGGCCCGACCTCAGAAGCCCGACCTGTAGCTTCTTTTGGATCTTGGGGTCGAACCATTTGGGGTCAATAAAACGTAGCCGCCCTGCCCAGGAGCAAATGGGAGCCTCCAGGACCCCCCTCTCAGCCCAACTCTCCTGTCCTGATCCCTGGGCCCTTCTGCTGATGGGGAGATGTATCCTGGGGTTTGGTGATTAAGCTCTTACCCTGAGCTGACAGCACATTCATCCAAATACCCCATCCCTCCCAATAGGGGGGAAAAATCCTTCCAGTCCCCCTGCAGGGCCCGAGGGGCTTCTTTCTCTTTCCTCTCCAGAGCAGAGGAATTAGGTCCCAGCCCTGAGTGGTGCTGAGATTTTGGGAACTCACCCCATCACCTGGGTGCCTCCACCTAACTCCTTCCCTGGGGCTGTGGGAGGCATTCAGGGTTCTGGTGCAGCCCTGACTTGGGGGGTGAAGGAAATATGGCCGATGAGAGGCAGGCAAGTTTGGGGAACTCTGGCAGAAAGGGCAGGGAAGAAGCCCACCTGAATCCTCCCAGGCCTGGAATGGTGGGCTCTACATAGGAGTGGGGGGTTGGGGGCAAGGCTGAAGGAGTAGGACCAGACATTCCTGGTCTTTGATCTGGGCTGCTGGTATCCACAGCTCGAACCCACTGCTGCTGGTCCAATCTCCACACAGGGCCGCTGCGGGTGCGGGGAGAGCAAGGAACTGGCCCCTGGGGGCACCAAGGGTCGGGAGAGCCGCCTGGGCTTGTCACGGCTTCTGCTGCGTTCCTAACCCGGTGCTTGACTGGAGGGGGTGGGGTGGGGGGAGAGATGAAAGAGAGGAGGGATGGGATGGGGAGAAAAGGGAGAGACCAAGTGGAGAGATAGACACTGAGAGACAAAAATAGAGGTGGGAGGGATGAACTACCAACAGAAGGAAGAAAGGGAAGAAAAGGGAAGGAGAAAGGCAGAGAGGGCCCAGGAGCTGCAAGGAAAGAAAATTCCTGACCCTACTACAGAGCAGGGGGCATGATGGAAGCTGCAGAGATGGGCATCTCCAGAGTTGCCCTAAGGGCTGGGCTGATCCTGAGACTCCCTGTTTCAGATTCACCTGCAAAGGAGGTGGTAGTGGGCTTGCCATTGTTGCAGAATGCAGAACCCCAGAACCAGGGCTGCAGGAATAGAGAGCCCTCTACACACCCCTCATGGATCAAAGTCTGTTAGGTCCTACCTGGGGAGTGCTGTCTTTCGTATGGGCTCCCAGGTGGTTTTCTGAAAAGAGTTGCCTGCTGGAATGCAAATTCTGCCCCCCCACAAAAAATAAATAAATAATAAAAAAATAAAATCAGGCAGTTTCAGAGCCCTATAACCAACTTTCTAATAATTGGGGAGACTGCCTTCCCTGACCACCAAGATACCACTGTGGATTCAGTGTAGTGGGAAGTCAGGGGCTGAACTAGATGGGCTCTTGAAGTGATTTAGGGCCTCAAGATATTCCACAAGTCCCCCCTGCTAGGAAGCAGGAGCATAAGATCCCAGTGGCTTTAGGTGGTTTGTGATTTGATTGTGATCTGCCCAGCAAGCCACTTGACACTGGTCATTTCCTGAGGGGCTGTGTGTATCCAGATGCCTCCTCTGGGCTACCAGGAACACTGTGGACACCCAGCTGGTGCTCAGTGGGCAAGGAGCAAATGGATGGGAGGGTGAATCCAGGAGCTTGCTGGCCCAGAAGCCTAGGGAATGGAGGCCCAGAGGACTAGAACCTGTCAGAAGAAGGCAGAACGGCATGAGGCTGGGAGAAAGGAGGCCTGTGTGGGGATTCCCCCCACTTGAAAGTTTCCCCAGAGGAGGGGATTCCTAGGCCCCTTCCTCTCCTTTGCCAGGTGTCCTTCCTTCAACACAAGCTTAATTTCCTTCCTCCTGCCCGCCCAGCGCTGCCGGTGGTAACAGAAGAATGGTCCCTTCCCGGAGCAGGGAGGGCGCCCCGGAGCCACGAGTCACAAATGGAAACATCTACCCCCAACCTCGGGGTAGGTTGCACTTGGTGGAGAAAGAGTTAAATTCACTCCAAAGCCAGCAAGGGTGGGCGGGGTGGAGGAGTCAGCGCGGTGGACCCGGAGGCCTCCGCCCTGAATGGGAGGGTGGTCTCTTGAATGGGGGCAGAGAAAGCAGCAAGGGCCAGGGACCTGGGGGCAAAAAGGTGGCACGTAGGAAGCACTTTATGTAGTGTGTGTGAATGGCATGGAACTTAGACCTGGGATGGGGACCCCATTCCCACCCCACCTCCGTGGCTGCCCTGTGGTTCCTTTTGATGTGCGCTCCCGGGGCGCGTAGTCTGCCGCTGCGTATTCAGCGCCGCTCCACCGGACCCCCCTGCCGAGGCACCTCCGAGACAAAGAATACGGCGGCCAGGCCCCGCTCGCCCTCACAGGGCTACCCGTCTGTCGCTGGGAGGGAGAAGGAAATCGCCAATCCAGGCACTGACTGTGCCATTCATTTTTGCTTGGAATATCCCCAGGGGCTGCGGGGGCGGCGTCGGGGGCGGGCGACAGAGGGGCTGGAGCCTGGAGCCGACCAGCCTAGGGAGGATGAAGGGAGAGGGGAAAGCCACTGCAGGCGAGGAAAACGGCAAGTGCCAAGGTCCAGAGGCCTACATCAGGAACTCACGCGGGAACACCACGACGGGGACGCACAGGGGTCTCCAAGACCGCTAACCCGGAGAGAGGGGTTTTGGACTTTCTGCTAAGAGCTATAGGAGCTCCAGAACATTGTAAACGAGCTCCTTGGAGGTCACTGGAAGGTTGGACAATAGTGGGCAGCTTGGAAGCAGGAGGACCATAGCGTGAATGGTGAGCACAGAAATGAATTGGACTAGATTTCTCTTATGCCCAGCTCCCTTGTCTGGCATAAATGCAGAGTCCTGGACATGCAGGAAACCCATGACCTGCACCAGGTAAGCACAACGTAGGTGAGCAACAAATCAACACACAAAGGCAAGCAGGTATCTTTTCCAGGGCTCCCTGCCTCTCCGGTGCCGCCCTGGCGCGCCCCCTGGCGGTGGAGTTGATAGTGAGGAGGGAAGTCAGCAGGCAAGCGAGGTGGTCCCACCCCGCCCCCTCCGTTCAGCGGGGCGCCTTTGGTACTGAGCTGTCAGAATCTTTGGGGATCCTGGTTAAGTGGGCATCCTCTTGAGTGAATGATTTAAATCTCTACCACAATCTGGAGTTCAGCAGAGGATAAGGTGTGTGTGGCTTCTGGCTCCCCTCCCCTCCCTGCCCAGGTGGTTCCCTTGAGAGGGCCCAGAAAAACCCAGAGGCAGAACTCAGGCCCCGGTGATGCAAGTTCGCCCTGGCACCAGCAAGCAGGGACCTCTCTGCCGAGCACTGACAACCTCAGCTTTCCACCAAGATGCTGGAACCTGAGAACAGCTGTCTGGTCACCAGTCTTTCTGGGCATACCCCGACCCCAGGATCACAGGTTACAGCAGTTCTTCCTGTCTGTCTCAGCCCCAGGTCACCAGAGAATTCTGGAAAGCAACTTGAGGTCCTGGTCTTTGGAAGTGGGTGAGCAACAGGAAAAAAAAAAAAGAAATTGGGCACTGGTTGTGGCTGCCCACCTCTGGGAGCCTGCTCCCCTCCGTTGGGAAGCGGAGGTAAGACTTTCTATCTCACAGGGAGTCGTCAGCGTTAAATGAGAACAGAATGCCAGACCACAGAGCGTGAGTAAGAAATATTGGGTTTCTTTCTTCTTTCGACCTGAGGACTGAGATTGGATCTCTCCCTCCAAGGCAGCTAAGTGGTCCCTCCTTGGGTGATCAAAGCCTTCTCCCAAAGGATTGATCCAGGAAAATCTCTGACATCCCTGCCCAAGACCCACTTCAACATCTCCTTCGAGAAGCCCAACATACTCCTGGCAGTGCCCCCACCCTGTCATCTAGGTAACTCGTCCGGCTCGATTATCTGGCATAGCCCCTTACACTGACGCGGTATCACATATGTGACATACCAGATGTACCTGTCACGTGTTGCCCATTTCCTATTCTGAAATCTAAATCCATGAGACTGCAGAACCCCTGACACCTAGAGTAGGGTCCATATAGCGAGATCCCATGTACATACTGTTGATGACTGGCCTCGCCAGGAGGCAGGGCTGACGTCTCACGCAGGAGGACCACATGTCTGTGCTCCTTATGGTCCTTTGAGGTCCTCATTGCCCTCTTTGGAGTAGATCTTGGCTCCTAGAGCTCCTGTCCACCCCAGCTACGCTCAGTAGAATGAGGCCTGCATGCCTCAGTGGGATGAGATCAGAAGTTGGCAGTCTGTCAAAAAGTCATTCTCATACGGGCACCTGTAGCTTAGTGGCCCCCAGCTATGCTGCATTCCCCCTCTCTGCTCTTATTCAGTCTTCCACACCCCCTTTCCTGCCCTTATCTCAGAACCTTGTTCCGCGTAGATGGCTGGCCTGTCTGAGTCCTTTGGGGCTCCGACCCCAAAGGCTTAGGTATGATTCTGGCTAAGGAAGTCCAGACCTCTGTATGGCTGCTGTGTTTCTCTTGGACAGGAGGCAAGCTCCTGGGTTTTCCTTCAGTCCCCTCCTTGTGCATGAGACATCAGCAGGAGTGGGAAGGAAGGGAGCCCTAGGGGCAACCCAAGGAGGGCTAGGAGACATTTTTGATCTCCTTTGTCCAGCCTCAGCCAAGCTTAGCCCTCACACCTTTGCCTGGCCTCTGTTTTTCCTGTCACCTGCAAACATTGACTGTGTACCAGGGAACAATGGATGGTCCCGGGTCCGCCTGCAGAAGTCCACCTATGCCTTGATCAGCCGTGGTGCAGTTCTATGCGGGAGGGTGGCTCGTTCATGGAGGGACTGTGCCCAGGCAGCCCCTCACCAGGTAAGCCCTCATGAGCAAAAGCAAGCCCAGGTTCGGCCTGCATGGAGCTTGCCATCTGCTGGGGACAGTCACTCATCGGACAATCGAATAAATACTTCTAGGGCTGGGGTTGTGGCTCAGTGGCAGAGCGCTCGCCTCGCACGTGCGCGGCCGGGGTTCTATCCTCAGCACCACGTAAAAAGAAATGCATTCCATTGTGTACAACTAAAGTAAATAAATAAATATTTTTAAAAAATACTTCTAAAAATTGAGGTAAGAGCTCGAAGCTTCTTTCTTAGTGGGAGACTTTGGTGGGATAGGACTAGTCTGATACTATCTTGGGAACTGGCTCAGAAAATTTCCTGTTCGTGCCCTGGTTTGCACTCTTCAGAGCCCTGCGGACGAATTCTCTTCTCCACGACCAGGATGGCCAGGAGCAGCCACTGCCGGAGCCTCGGTGTGAGCCAGCTTTGGCCCCGGGTCCTGGGAGCCTGGACTCACGGATGGGAGCCCAGTGGGCTGGCAGTGAGGTCAGAGCTGACTCACCAGCAGAGACCCAGAGGCCTGCGGCTGACACAGGTGTGGGCAGGTCCTTGGGCAAACCAGGGACACCTGCCTGGAGTCTCCCACATCCCAGCAGGGTCCACTTCCTCTGCTCCTCTGCCTTGGGGTCCAGGTAAGACCCAAATGGACTTTCACATATCTGCCTGGGGACACCCTCTCTGGTTGCCCCAGAGCCCATTTCTCGCACCACAACTCTAGTGAATTCCAGCTTTGCCTCTTACTGTGTGGCACTGGACATACTACATAACCTCTCTGAGCCTATTTCCTCAACTGCAAAATGGGTATGATAACACACACCACTAAAGGCCATTGCCTGTTTAATGGAGTGGCGACTGCCTTGTCTGAAATGGCTCCTAGGATGAGCTGAGTGATAGGGAAGCTTCCATTTCATTCCATCATGACCATCAGCTCTTCCTCTCTGAGCCTCAAGAGAGCAAAGACTTTATTTAGGTTTTAGGGTAGCCCACACTGCTGGTGGCCCCTTTCTTCAGACTGGCAGAGGCCGCCAGTTTGTTCTTTATCTACACCTCTTCCATCTGGTTCGACATTAAATTCTGAGTAGTCTCAGTGAAACATGAGGAGAGGTCAGCTGGAGCATACAAGAGAATTTCTGGGAAGTTTTTTTTGGATTTTAAAATAAGATGTTACAAAAGGTACCCTTCTTCCTTGCTTTTGGACATTGTTATATCTGGGTGGGATGCCTGGAGCTGCAGCAGCCATCCTGTGACTATGAGGAGAGCTGCCTGAGAATGAAGCAGAGGAAGACAGAGGAGAGAGCAGGAAAGAAACTGGGTCTCTTGGAACTACCATTTGACCCAGCTATCCCACTCCTCAGTGTAATACCCAAAGGACTTAAAAACAGCATACTACAGTGACGCAGACACATCAATGTTTAAAGCAGCACAATTCACAATAGCTAAATTGTGGAACCAACCTAGATGCCCTTCAGTAGATGAATGGATAAAGAAACTGTGGTATATATACACAATGGAGTATTACTCAGCATTAAAAGAGAATAAAATCATGGCATTTGCAGGTAAATGGATGGAGCTGGAGAATATCATGCTAGGTGAAGTTAGCCAGTCCCCAAAAAACAAAAGCTGAATGTTTCCTCTGATATGTGGATCCTGATCCATAATGGTGGGAGGGGGAGCCTGGGAGAAATGGAGGAACTTTGAATAGGGCAAAGGGGAGGGAGGGAAGGGCGGGGACGTGGGGGTAGGAAAGGTGGTGGAATGAGATGGACATCATCACCCCAAGTGCATGTATGAAGACATGAATGGTGTGACTCTACTTTGTGTACAACCAGAGATATGAAAAATTGTGCTCTATGTGTGTGCTGTGAATTGACATGCATTCTACTGTCGTGTATAACAAATCAGAATAAACAAATAAATTTCAAAAAGAAAGAAAGAAACTGGGTCTCTGACTCCATTGCTGAGAAATTAATGCCCTCAGAAAAGTCCTGCCTTGAAACTTCTTGTGATGTGAAAAAAAATACATCTTCCTTATAGTTTGGGCCACTTGAGGCTGTTCCTGGCAGCCAAGACCTGACTGGTATCTGCAGTCTCTTTACTCATGGTGTCTGGTACTGAGCAGTTGGATTAAATGCTGCTAATTGATTTACAGGCTGACTTGCTTTAATTTAAGGGCTGGAGAGGGCTAGGGCTTCTTTTTCTTAGTTTGGGGGTTAGTCTGGATGGGGTGAGGTTGGAGCTGGGCGACTCATTCAGAGCCAAGTTACAGGGAGAAGGAAACAACAAAAAGAGATTGAAGGGTTGAGGTGGGGCTTATCTAGAACATATTCCGCCAGTTGCTGCCTTTTATTTTCCTTAAGAAGTAGCAGCTCGACTCCTCATGAGATACCAGATCTTCTGGGAAGATGAAGATGCTTCACAATTACAGATTGGGGAGGGATGCAGATCTTTTTAAATATATCAGACGCCACTGAACTGTGCACTTTAAAATGGTGAATGAACCAGGCGTGGTGGCACATGCCTGTAATCCCAGTGGCTCAGGAGTCTGAGGCAGGAGGATCACACGTTCAAAGCCAGTCTCAGCAACTTAGCAAGGCCCTAAGCAACTTGGTGAGACCCTATCTTCAAATAAAAATATAAAAAGGGCTAGGGATGTGGCTCAGTGGTTAAGCACCATTGGGTTCAATTCCTGGTACCAAAAACAAAACAAAACAAAACAAAAAAACAGATGAGCAAGATATGTGGGAATTGTATCAATTAAAAAAGATGAAGAAAAGCTCAGCTTCTTCCTTCCACACTCTCCTCCAGCTTTGGTCGCAGCCTTCCATTCCCAGGGCTCCCTGAGTATGAATGAATGAAGCCCCATTACAAGCACTTTGTAAGGTGACCTGCAGTGGGGGAGGCTGGTGGCAGGCCTGTTTGGGACAGGGACTTTGTTCTACCTTCCACTCACTCCTCTCAGACCTGCTCTGCTCCAGCCTCACCCTGTGACTCAAGGGGATGGTATCTCCTCAGGTCTATTCCTCTGGGGCCAAATAGCTTCAGGCTGGGGTGGCAGTGAGGAACATGGGCCTGTGATCAGACACAGCCGTCTCCAGTCCTGGCTCTTGCACTGCTTAGCCCTGGCTTGGCATCCCTTGATCTGGCAAATGGGGACACTGATTCCAGCAGCTTGCAGGGTTAAAAGAGTTCAAGGCATACAGTTGGCAGCTGATTCCCTAAGACTTATCATTAGTGTGTGACATTCCACCCCCCTGCCCCCCAAAATGGTGAAGTTCTAGCCGGGCGCGGTGGCTCACGCCTATAATCCCAGCACTTGGGAGGCTGAGGCAGGAGAATTACGGAGTTCAAAGCCAGCCTCAGCAATGGCGAGGCACTTAGCAACTCAGTGAGACCCTGTCTCTAATAAAATCCCCAAAAAGGGCTGGGGATGTGGCCCAGTGGTCAAGTGCCCCTGAGTTCAATCCCCGGTACAAAAAAAAAAAAAAAAAAAGGTGAAGTTCTGACCATACTGTCCTAATGATTGCGGGCCAACCATGATGGTGACAATGACAATGTCCCCAACTCTCTTGCTCTGCTCAGCCCAAAACCTTCCTTCTCAGCCTCATCACCTCTCCCAGCTGCACCTTTTGCTGGTGTCGTGAGGCCAAATCATATTTTCTGAATCCCAAATTGGTACGAGGCCCAATCAAAATGGTTCTTTTTCTCTTTTACATGATTCTTTCTCCAAAATGTGAGAAAACCTGAAATCTAGTTTGGCCAAAGGTTGGAACTTCAAGAACATCTCTCTGGCTAATGGTGTTGTTCTCTAGCAGCCGGGGAGGACCGTGGTGCCCCACAAGATGAAGCCTGGTGTTGGGTGACTTTGAACCCCGGAGGACACTCATTTATGCACATTCCCTTTCCCCTCGTTTTGGGTGCTATTAGGACCTTAATGACTGTTGCCGCCTGAAGCGATGGCCGCTTGGAGCAACGAAGCCGCGGAAAGAAGTTCAGAGGCAAACTGGAAATAGGCTTTTTATTCTGATAACTTTTCTCTCTGGCTCTAACAACGACTTTAACATGTACCACACACACCACCAAACAACCAACACACCAAATGGCGCAGACCTGATCAGCAATCTTGGCTCAAGTCTCTCGAGATCCCGGGCCAAGTCCCGCGAGATCCCGGGCCAAGTCCTATGAGACTACGGAAGGCGGCAATGCCCAAACATCTCCATGGCCCGTAGTCAACCACAATCTTAGCCATCTCCCCAAACAGGGCTCCTGCAAATGACTCTCCCGCTCTCAGTAAAATCTCTTCCTGAGAGAGAGAGAGACAGACAGCCACACATTCAGAGCCTCTGGGCAGCGATGGCATCTGGTTAGAATGAAATCACATTGTTGATGAACTCGCATCATGGTCACCGAAAGTTTCCTTTTCTTTTTATTTTTTTAAAAATATTTATTTATTTGCTTTAGTTGTACACAATCTGTTTTTACGTGGTGCTGAGGATCGAACCCGGGCCGCACACGTGCTGGGCGAGTGCTCTACCACTGAGCCACAACCCCAGCCCCCGAAAGTTTCCTTTTCAATCAAAGTTATTAAGTGCATAAGTGCAGTGCAAATTAATTTAAAGAAAGAGCAGCAAATAGCAGAACAGGCTGTGGGCAGCTATGGAGCAAGGGTGGCAGGGAAATGCCTGGAGTCTGGGAAACACTGGCTTGAGGGACAGTGGGACAGAGTACATGCAGTCGGGATGCCCTGTCAGTGCAATCGGGGCATCTTCTTGGTGGTCTGCACCTGCTGGTTGGTGGGGACACTGGGGTGAGCTAGGCTGGAGCTGGCACAACTGGGGATCCCGGGGATAGCATCTGGGATGACCCGGACCTTGAGCCAAGATTCCCCCAGCAGCAGCCCTGTCTTGGGGCATCAGAAGATTAGGGGACATCTCTCCAGCCTTCCGAGTATGTTCAGTGACAGAGTGGCTCAGCACAGGGAGCTTTACTGTCTCCCGGATATCCAGAGAGTTGGGCCAGGTCCTGGGCCACCCCCTCTGGTCTAGGCCTGTCAGAGGCTTTCTGCAGGAGTTGGGTGGGGAAGGAGAGGGAGAGGGTCATAGAGTGGCTGGGTCAAGGTCAGACACCCACCCCCAGGACTGTTCTAGAGGTAGGCAGATCAGGGCCCAGAAGGGGCATTGGCCTTCAGCTGGTTCCCTCCAGTAAGAGAGCAAAGAACCCAAAGGAAGGACATGAGAAACCAGGGTTCCACCCCCAGCTTTCCTTCACTGGCTGTGTGGCCCTGGGCACGCATCTACCCTCTCTGGGTCTCTGTGTCCCTCTGGATTAAAGTGGTCACATGAAGTGGCCAGCTGACTTCTGGTTCGGACAGCCAGTGATGGGATAGTCTGCCTCCATGGGGGAACTCTATGGCCACCACCCTTTGTGTGTCTGTCCCCTTTCAGTGTAGACCAGGACACTAGGCTGGACTGGCTACAGGCCTCTAGCAGGGGCTGGCCCAGTCTTGGGGGAGGGGGGGCTTATCCTTCTAGGAGG